>UELW01000012.1:16847367-17447367 GCA_900490495.1 Danionella dracula | reverse complement strand
TGGTTGCTGCATGCTGTTCAATCACTATTGTGCTTAAGTGTGTATTTAATTTGTAAGTGTATTTTAAAATTCATGTTTTTATTTTTGTTGAGTAACATCAGCAGAATTTTTTTTTAATTATTGTGAATTTTGTTATATAAATTATTGTGAAGTACATTTATTTATAAATGGGTCTATTTATCTTGTTGTTGCTCCTTTTACTTAACATAACCCTACATTTTTTATTAGTATATTTTTATTAGTTTTTATTTTTACATTGATTTAGCTATAGAATATTTGATTTGCCTATTTTTGCAATCATTACATGTTTTCTTGTGATTTGTCGAAGTGTAAATATGAATTTAAAATTCATGAAACATTTTTAGACAAACCTTGTATTAGTTGCATCCAGTAGTTATTTATTATTTTCATTTAGATGTATATTTAATTGTCCTACATGTATTTTGTTGAGTAACACAGTTTTTTTTATCTAAGCATTTATTTATTTTGTGTGTGTAATTATTTAGAAATTGAAGCACATTTTCTTTACATTCATTTAGCTACAGATTTTTTTTATTTATTTGTTCTTTTTTCCTTACAAATTTTAATCATAAATATGTGTTTAAGTTTATGTAATATTATCTTTTTATTGTATTAAGGTTTTTAGTAAAATGTATTTTTAGCTACACACCACAATGGCGCATGCGCAAACTTGCAGTTTCCCTGACAGCACCAGCTTCCCTGGACCAGGCACGCGCACGCACTGATAGTGAATGCGTGGGAATCTCTCGGTAAGCTCCGCCCATGAGTATAAAATAAGCAGCGAGAAGGACTCCCCAGCATCATAGCTCCGGGTCTCATAGCGCGTGTGCAGGTGTCTGTTTTTCTATTTTTTCTCTTTTCTATCACTTTCGTACCAAACAGCGCCCTTTTTTCGTCTATGAGGCGTTCGTCCGTTATCCGCGCGCGCTCGCTTAGGATTCCCGCGCTCAGATAGTGACGGTTGAAGCGCGGGAAAGCTTGATGAGGAGCTGCCTCAGAGACCGAACCGACGCGCGGAGGGCTTCAGACGCGCGATGGGACGCGGGCTTTGACGCCTCTGACACCGCAGCCTGTCAATCAGACTCCCGTGGAGCGAGGAAACATGGTGCAGAATGTGATTCTGGTGTTTTTCCGCAGGAGACTGAGCCAGAGACCGGCAGTAGAGGAGCTGGAGAGCCGGAACATCCTCAAGCGTGAGTCTTGTCTCTCTACCATCTCTCTCTGTCTCTACTCTAGGGACAGCCAATGTCTCTCTACCATCAGCCTCATCCTCCGATTGCGTTCATGAACAAGTTTATTCTTTTATTTGTCTTTAATTTAAAATTACATTCAATATATAAACGTAAAACAAATTAATTTTCTGAATAAAAAAAGATTATTTTTAAAACCAATAATAGTAGATTACAAACATTGCGTGGAATTTGTTCTAGTCTTATGCTTTATTTTTATAGTGTATTTATTTTGTGAATTGGTTCTATTAAAAAAATCGAATGAAAGTGAAATTGCAGTCATCTGTATTTATGTTACAATAATTAATATTATAATATGAAAAATTGTAACATTTCTAATTTTTTATAATTATATATTAACACGGATTTTGGGTTTACTTATTAAAACAATTTAAAAAAATTAAGTATTTCAGCCATTGCATGATATTTTAATGACCAATGAAATAAAATATAATAGCAGCAGATGTACTTTGTTCTATACAATTAATCAACAATGCTTTTATGTGTAATTTTTACTTTATGAATTGTTTATATTTATAATTCAGGACCTGTGCAAAAGGGGCACATGTGTATTTTACATCAAATCGACATTACATAAAATATGCTCAAAAATCTTTCTGATATATATTTGAAGAGTTTGTTCAGGAAGAAAATTTTATTAAAACCAAGATTGTTTTCAAAATTTCCCTCAGTCCTCTCAGATGCAGCACACACTTGTAGCCAATCAGCAGGAGCTTCCAAAATTGGGACAGAGCGCCATTGGTCTGGAAGGGTCTTTGTTTCTAGGACTTTAGTACCTTCGATAAACATCTATTAACACCTGGTTAAAGTGACTCACTGGTTTCTGGAAGTAAATAAAAGTTTGCTTTTGAGCAGCTGAGCTCTTCTTCTCTCATTTGAGAAGCTGATAGAAGCAGGAAACACAACGTCCAGGAAAAACCCTGAAGCTGCAGCGCCTCAAGAGCAATTTGATCTGATGTCAGACAGACAGATTAAACGCCTGCCTGTCTGGAGCTGGATATAATAATATCAGTGATTAAAGAGAGAGAGAGAAAGAGAAAGCAATAGGAGAGAAAGAAAGGGTGGAGAGAGGAGAAAGAGAAGCGAGAGAGAGGGACAGTGAGAAGAGAGGACAGGTAAGAGGGAGAGAGAGAGGGAGAGCTGTTCCGACACCACGAGATCCACTCAGCAGCTGATCACGCTATCAGAGTGATCAATAGCTCTAATCACGCAGAAAAGATAAACCAATTCTCTTAGAGTCTGCAGCTGATAACCAATCCTGTGACTGAAGGGCCTTGGGTTGATCACAGATGATTTGTTGGCTGATAAAGTTTATTGATTAGCGTGATCGAGAGAGTGGTTTAGAGCTTATGAGGAGTGTGTTGGAGAGGGTTCGAAGCCTGAAACACTGAGCTCTGCAGGCAGCTGAAACACACAGCTGTCAGCTCCAAAATAAGAGCGCGAGAAGAAGCCGTCTTCACACCAGAAGAGATGTTTCCTCTGTTTGTCACCAGCTAGTCACCGAGACTAGCGTTCGATCCTGCTTTTAACCATCAACTGTATAAAACATGGACGGTTTCATTTTCTGGCAAAGTTGAATGAAGCTCAAAGTGGGTGAAGCCAGTGCTCAAAAACGTTTCCTCAGAGGCAGGACATGCTTTTAGTGAAGGCATCTGATTGGCTGAAGGGTTAGATTTTATACAGCTTAAGCAAACAAATTTTAAAAAATTCTCCTCAGAGTGTTCATGAAGATCAGAACTAGCAATCTGAATCAACAAACCTGATGGAGCCAGGGGTGGAGACATGATTTTTAAAGGATTTAAACATAATTTAAAGTTGTTCAGTTTTAACGTTGGAGTGAATGAGAACCTGCTCCCTTCTAGAGTCAGCCTCTAGAGGCTGCTCAAGGATATGCAGTTCAGTCACTACCTGTTATACATCAGGAGGGAGCTGGAGGAGCCTCTTGATCGAACCTTGTTTAGAACATGGACATGTGACCTCACGCAGGAGAGTCAAAAATGGTGGAAAACATGATCACTCAAGATCCCAATTAGACAAGATTTAAAGTCTGATATAATAACCAAATATAAGGGGCTAACTCAACAAAATTCTTCTGTCAAAAGAGCTGTTAGATCCAAAATCTCGTCTCGTCTTCTCCCGCTTATCCGGGGCCGGGTTGCGGGGGCAGCAGTCTAAGCAGGGATGCCCAGACTTCCCTCTCCACAGACACTTCTTCCAGCTACCCGGGAGGGATCCCGAGGCGTTCCCAGGCCAGCTGGGAGACATAGTCCCTCCAGCGCGTTTTGGGTCTTCCCCGGGGCCTCCTCCCAGTGGGACGTGCCCGGAACACCTCCCTTGGAGGCATCCGGAACAGATGCCCAAGCCACCTCAGCTGACTCCTCTCGATGTGGAGGAGCAGAGGCTCTACTCCGAGCTCCCCCCAGGTGACGGAGCTTCTCACCTTATCTCTAAGGGAGCGCCCAGCCACCCGGCGGAGGAAGCTCATTTCGGCCGCTTGTATCCGGGATCTTGTCCTTTCGGTCATGACCCAGAGCTCATGACCATAGGTGAGAGTAGGGACGTAGATCGAACGGTAAATCGAGAGCTTCGCCTTTTGGCTCAGCTCCCTTTTCACCCCGTCTGTCGATCTCACGCTCCATCCTCCCCTCACTCGTGAACAGGACCCCGAGATACTTAAACTCCTCCACCTGAGGCAGGAGCACTCCACTGACCTGGAGAGCGCAAAGCCACCTTTTTCCGGTCGAGAACCATGGCCTCAGACTTGGAGGTGCTGATCCTCATCCCAGCCACTTCACACTCGGCTGCAAACCGCCCCAACCCGCGCTGCAGGTCTAGGCCTGAAGAAGCCAACAGGACAACATCGTCCGCAAACAGCAGATATGAAATCCTAAGGTCCCCGAACTGGACCCCCTCCGGCCCCCGGCTGCCCCAAGCGATTCTGTCCATATAAACTATGAACAGAACCGGTGATAAGGGGCAGCCCTGCCGGAGGCCAACGCGCACTGGGAACAGGTCTGACTTTGTGCCGGCAATGCGGACCAAGCTCCTGCTCTGGTTGTACAGGGACCGGACAGCCCTTAGCAGAGGGCCCCGGACCCCATACTCCCAGAGCACCTCCCACAGAACACCACGAGGGACACGGGTCGAATGCCTTCTCCAAATCCACAAAGCACATGTGGACCGGTTGGGCGAACTCCCATGACCCCTCGAGGACCCTGCCGAGGGTATAGAGCAGGTCCAGTGTTCCACAACCGCGTCGAAACCCGCAATGTTCCTCCTGCATCCGAGGTTCGACTTTCGGCCGAACTCTCCTCTCCAGTACCCTGGAATAGACTTTCCCGGGGAAGCTGAGGAGTGTGATCCCCCGGTAGTTGGAACACATCCTCCGGTCCCCCTTCTTGAAATTAGGGACCACCACCCCGGTCTGCCAATCCAGAGGTACTGTCCCTGACTCCCACGCGATGCTGCAGAGACGTGTCAGCCAGGATAGTCCCACAGCATCTAGGCACTTCAGGTACTCAGGGCGGATCTCACCCACCCCCGGAGCCTTGCCACTGAGGAGCTTATCAACCACCTCAGTTACTTCGGCTTGGGTGATAGACGAGTCCACCTCAAGTACCCCAGCCTCTACCTCCTCAACAGAGGACGTGACAGTGGGATTGAGGAGACCCTCAAACTTTTCCTTCTACCGCCCGACCACATTCCTGGTCGAGGTCAACAGCTCTCCACCTCCACTGTAAACAGTGTTGGTGGGGCACTGCTTCCCTCTCCTGAGGCGCCGGACAGTTTGCCAGAATTTCTTTGAGGACGACCGATAGTCTTCCTCCATGGCCTCCCCGAACTCCTCCCAGGTCTGAGTTTTTGCCTCTAACACACCAATGGCTGCGGCACGCTTACGCCTGCCGGTACCGGTCAGCTGCGTCCAAAGTCCCATAAGCCAACCAGGCCTGATAGGACTCTTTTTTTCAGCTTGACGGCATCCCTTACTTCCGGTGTCCACCACCGGGTTCTGGGATTGCCACCGCGACCGGCACCAGAGACCTTACGGCCACAGCTTCGCACCGCGGCAGTGACAATAGAGGTGGAAAACATGGTCCACTCGGACTCTATGTCTCCAGCCTCCCCCGGTATCTGGTTGAAGCTCTCCCGGAGGAGGGAGTTAAAGCTCACTCTGACAGAGGGCTATGCCTCAACGTAAGTTTGGGTCTGCCAGGTCTTTCCGGCCTCCTCCCCAGCCAGCGGATCCAACTCACCACCAGGTAGTGATCGGTTGATAGCTCAGCCCCTCTCTTCACCCGAGTGTCCAAAACACATGATCGAAGGTCAGATGATACGACAACGAAGTCGATCATTGACCTTCGGGCTAAGGTGTCCTGGTGCCACGTGCACCGTAGATCCAAAATGTACAACGTAAATATCGACTGAAGTGAAAAAAAAACTATCTGTTATACAAGAAGCACTAATTCCAATTAAATTCAATAAACCAATACTTTACTTACTGACTCTGCCTTCCAAACAACCGACACCAGGGTTCAGTCATCACTGAGAATGTAGGACAGAAATGGGTGGGGCCAAAACTCGCACTGGATCAGGACAAAATTGTTGCAATAGTACTTAACTCTGACAGATAGAGGGCGCCAAACAGCAACTATAAAAATAAGAACAATAAAGAATTAATTTAAAGTACACACTCACAATTGTCATCAAGGTAGAAATTAGCAATATAGTCCCTTTTAGAAATATACGGTTTTATGAAGTTTAACATGGGTGTCAATAGGAATCTGCTCTGCTGTAGCAACTTCCTGTTATACAATGCAAACTTCACAGGCTCTTTTCTTGTTTCAACATTCCTCTGCGTTGAAAATATGTTGCTGCGTATCTTTTTTTTTGCTGCAAATCTGGCTTAAACAATCACACAATAAAAAAGTCTGCAAGCATTAAAAGCTTCCTGAAACGAGGAGTGAGTGTAAAAACATGATTCTTCACTTCAAGCTAACACATATCACTCCGTTGATTAAAAGCAAGTTATTTAAAGTTGCCACTCCTCTTTTAAATGATTCATAATAACTATTTGCCCTCTCTATACGAAGATCGATGTACCCTTAATAGCCTTCAGAAGGCAGTATTTATCCTAAACAATGTCTCTGAATCTCCTCAAAATGAGCCATGAACCCACTGCTCCTCTTATCTTTTGGAGACAAAAACACATTTAATCCAAAAACACCCTTTCTTTTAATTTTGTATCGGCACGGGTCTGCTACAGTTACCTTCCGGCTCAGTCAGCGTGAGATGAGGTGCATTAGCGGTTAATCTGATTGGTTAGAGCGTGGAGCTTCAGTGAGGGGGTGTGGCTATAGTCATCGAGTCGTTTTGAGCTCCAGAAAAAGAAAACAGGAACATGAACCGATCTGAAGATGACTCGAGGATAGTTTCTAATGAGGAAGGACTCTAAAACATGAGAGAAAGACTGAAACATCAGTTTCACTTAACACTTAAGCAGAGTAGGACCTGATCAGAGATGGTCTTGAACAAACTCTTCCTCTAAATATCGCAAGGATGAGGGACAATTTAATTGAGTGATACTCCAGGATCAGCAGGCGTCCTTCAGAGCTGTGTTCTTCCTGTTTGCCGCTGGATTAAACCCTCATCTGTGTTCTAATCGCGTCTCTCTGGTGGATTTGCAGAGAGGAATGACCAGAGCCAGCAGGATGAGAGGAGAGAGATCAAGCAGCGACTTAACAGAAAGGTTTGTGTCCTTCATCTCTCAATGCCTGCAGGAAACCAAGCTTAATTTCAGTGTTTCAGTGTCTCAGAAGATCGTTAGTAACATAAAGGGTGTTGGGAATAAAGCCAGCTCGATAAAGATAACTTGGTTAGCAGGTTTATGAACAAAGCAAGCTGTTTGTAACCAGACTCTCTGCCTCTCCAGCTGAACCAGCGGCCGACGGTGGAGGAGCTGCGGGACCGGAAGATTCTGATCCGCTTCAGTGATTACGTGGAGGTGGCCAAAGCTCAGGACTACGACCGCAGAGCCGACAAGCCATGGACCCGGCTCTCAGCCTCCGACAAGGTGAGCGCTGACAACCAGCGTTACAGAATTTATCCCCTGTTTTGTAAAGCCTGACTCAACGCTGCATGCTTTCGCTGCCTTTCCATGACACTCTAGCCGCTTCCCACGCTTTTCCCGTAACCGTTTAGAGGTTCTAAAAGTGAGTCGATGTGATGCTAGAAGACATCCTGTTGATCTCTGTTGAACCTGTCAAGCTCAACAATAGGCCAGAAAAAGCGAATCAAACTCGAGTGCTCCCCGCACTCTTCATCGATTCTTTTTTTCTTAACCCTTTTACACCAAAGCTGTGACTTGCACGCTTCAAACTACCGCAACTCTGGTAATTTTTGCATCGAAACGGCTCTTTCGACCGATATGACAATCATAACGGTAATGGCAACATCTTGTCTTCTAGGGGCAGAAAGTTTGTGGAGCGTAGGAGAGCGGTGACAGATTAGTGATTGATTACGTGTGAATGACTTTAGCAATAGTTTGAGTGCTTGAGAGGCAATTTCATTTAAAATATTATAGGCATCATTTCCGCTGAAGTAATAGGTTTATTAGCGTTAGATTGTGCTGTTTTTACACTGGGTTTGCGTCCGTGATTCTGTCGCTTTCGCGCTAAACTGCGTCTTTTCTTCTTTTGTTCCACGCATTCTTCCACTGTTTTTTGGCACACTTTAACCAAAACCTAACACACCTGATTCCACTGATGAAGCTCCTTTGAGCTTGTTTGAAGCTGCTGGTGCAGGGCCAGCAGGGGCTCCAATTTTCCAAGAACGGAGTGTGAGGTCCCTGCTGTAAACTGCAAAACCAGCACAAAAACTGCCTTCTTTGAACCAGAAGAAATAATTTGAATGAATGTTTCCAGCTCACACAATAGAAAGAAAAGCAGAACTCAAAGATGTTTAGGTTGAACCTAACTGAAGCTCCCCTCGCGGCTGGCAGTGAGCGCTAATGAAGGAGATCTGAGCGCTGACTCGGACCGCGGTGTCCTCCGCTCGTTAATAACGCAGCAGCACTTGAGCTGTCTGACTCTGAGCCGGCTTCTCTTTCAGGCGGCGATCCGGAAGGAGCTGAACGAGTTCAAGAGCACAGAGATGGAGGTGCACGTGTCCAGCAAACACCTGACCAGGTGAGCCCCCTCCGCCCACTGTGTTCAGAGGAGAGAGAGAGAGAGAGGGAGGGGAAGAAAGAGGGAGAGAGAGATAGATAGATAAAGGCTTGAGAGAGGGAGAGAGACAGAGGGAGAGAGAGAGAGAGAGAGAAGAGGAGAGAGAGAGAGAGAGAGAAAGAGATAGATAGAGAGAGAGAGAGAGGAGAGAGAGAGGAGAGAGAAGAGAGAAAGAGAAAAGAGAAAAGAGAGAGAGAGAGAGAGAGAGAGAGAGAGAGAGAGAGAGGCGTATAGATGCTATAGCCGAGCACAAATTCTGATTTCATTTCTGATAACGCTTCATCAAAATAATATCAGTTTTATTAGAGTTAATATATTATATAAATTGGTTCATTAAATACAAGCTAATTGTATAAGCAAGAAAGGCTTTTATTTTAGAAAGGCAAATTTTATTTGCAGAGCACATTTTTAAAGTGCTTTACAGAAGGTTAAAGACGGATCGATAAAACGATCTGAGATTAAAAAGCCAGGTATGAAAGTTTATATATTATATAATACAAAGATATATGTAATCTCTTTATTGGAATTTGACATCATCTTCTTGTTTTCTTTTTTAATGCAAAAAATAAATGAAATTATTAGTTCATTATCGATAATTTTTTTTATGTTGTCGTATTCCATATATGACTTATTTTGCGTTATTTTGATTTTTTTTGTTAAACAGCTATAAATTTAGTTTTCATTTTAGGAATTATTATTAAATTATTATTATTCAAGTCATTATATTAATTTTCTTTATCATTATCTGTTTTTAATTTTTGCTGTATTTTTTTTTTGCTTTTCTAATTAAAAAACTTTATTTCAAATGAAAATAAACTTTATTACTATGAATATATATTACACTTTATAAGATATTTAGTTATTTTTATTTCATTACATTAAAACTGTGTTTTTGTCATTATTGAAAAACTAAATGTATTTTAGTTTGCAAATAAAAACTCATGTGGTATTTATGTGTAGTTCAAATGTAGTTTACTCAGTATCTGTTTGTTGTGTTTTTTGGTGTTTTTAAATGTGTGCGATAACTACATTTATTTTTATTTGTTTTTAAAATTGTATATGGTCCTTGTGAATTATGGCAATTTTAAATATACATTAATTTACTTTATTTATTTTAGTGTGTTTACATTTAAATAAAAATTTAAGAATAAACATACTTTTAGTTTATTTTATACAATCACATTTATAAAAGTCACATATTTTTTTATTTCTATTTTTAAAAAGTATTTTTTTGCAAATGACATAATACATCAAATATTGTATTATTTTGTTTGTAAAAATAACTTTCACTTTTTTATGTGATTTTCACTTACAAAAGCAGTTTTGCTTTTATTTAGTTTGGAGTATAACTGTATTATATCGTAATTAATTAAATTAGGTATTGTACTTTCTGTGTGATTGTGTGCATGGAGCTCAAATCAAACCACTTTTACCCTTAATAACATGTTTTTTATTTATGAGGATATTTATTAGGCTGTAGCTTGTCCGTCTAATAATATTAGCAACATGAAGCAGGAAATGAAGTGGAGTTGAGAGAACAGAGTTACTGAGCGCTGAAGGAGCCCTCGCTGACTGCTTCTCTACCTGCTCTCGATCTCAGGTTTATGTAAGCGCCCTCGCTCCTCTGATGGGTGATTTGTCTCGGCGGCTTGCATAAGCGCTGGAGGTGCGAGACACGTAAAGTAGATCGATGCGAGAGCGCGTGCTATTAATAGCTGCCTCTGTTCTGCAGGGAGAGAGCAGTGTTTGCAGAATCAGCACTCGCGGACAGCTTTAATAGATGCATGCTCACTTTTAGCTGCCGCTGGTTCCACAGTGGTGAAGAAAGCGCTGAACAAGCTCTCTCTCAGGGGGAGTGTGCTGCTCTGCTGCCGTAGAGATGCTCAGTGTATGCTCTGTGTAAGAGCAGGGAGAACATCATCGTGACCCTGTGCTCCTCTCACCCTCCGCAGGTTCCACCGGCCGTGAGCAGGTTTCTTCTGTGAAGAACACGAGCGGCTGGGGGAGCTCTCTGGAGAGCCTGGTGTGGGCCGCTTGTTACAGTGGAGACCGTGTCTCTGGAGCTCAGCCTCAGCAAGCCAAAACCACACCGCTGGTCCTCTTCAGGGGACTCTGGTGAAGACTGTTTATTTATGGACAACCCTCTTTTTCATCTTTGTGCTTTTGTAATGGACTGTTTTCCACGGTCGCCTTTTGATGCCACTGAGGGAGAAGGGGCCGAGGAGGGGGGGGGGGGGGGGGTTTGGGGGGATCTGAGGACCCAGCATGTGCTTGAAGATTTTATTACGAGCTCTTTATTACGAAAGCTCAAGTTTGATATCAGATGAGCTTGTGTAAATCATGATATCAGGTGACCAGATGAGACGCCACGGAAAAAACTCGTTGTTTCATAACGTTAGGATGAAAATTGAGGATTTCTATAATGATTTTGGACAAAAAGCATTCTAAAGATAAAACATTATGATTTCAGATCAACAAAGAGCATTTGCAAGAACTGAATCATACTTTTTCATGAATATAAGAACTTGTGGGATGAAAGCATGATTTCTAATCAACAGATATTGGTTTAAAAAGTAAAAATCATGTTTTGAAATCAAAGTTGTTTTGGGGATAAAATTCTGATTTGAAATCAATAGATGTTAAAATCATGATTTGAAATCAACATAACTTGTTTTGAGGGATAAAATCATGATTTGAGGTATACGTGTATAGACGACAGCAGAGACGGGTCACATGATCAGAACATATGATTTAAGGAATGAAATCCTGATTTTAATACCTCAGAAGTGATTTTGAATGCAATCATGGTTTCTTGTAAACGCATCTGTGAGTTTGTTTGTTTGTTTTTCATTCTGAGGCTGAATATGAGAGTTTTGGAGATTGTTGCACACGTGTGAGTTATGAGATCAAGTGAAGGGTTTGTGAGATTTATTTATTGTCTGCACAGAACAAGCTCTGGGTTTTAACTCGTGAAGGTGTCTGCCTTTTTTTTGGATGAATGGATGTATGAGATGAGCATGTTTGTTCTTGAATTATTATTCATTAGTAGATGATCCTAAACCTCATTAAGAACGCTAAGCAGGAAAAACATGATCATATCACACGAGTCCCGTCTTCTGCCCACAGCAGCTTCCTGCTGAGTTCAGCATTGATTCCTGAACTCTGCTGCTAGCATTTAACCCTTTGAACTCAGCCGTAATGAACAGAACCTCGGGGGCCGGCATGCAGCCCTCTGTTCCATCGATTAACCACCAGAACATTGCGCGAGCGATGCAGCATATGCTGTAACAGGGCGCTGATCGGTTACTACGGCGACTGTAATCAGGATAACTACCACGAAAGCTTCGAAACAAGCACTTGTGAGCAGGTCCAGTGATCACTCTCTCTCTCTCCTCAGGGGAGCCTCGTCCTCACACAGATAATAACAAACATCAGCGAGCCCAGCGCGGGTTACGTAAGAGTGTGTGTTTCACTCGGTTTAACCTCTGCAGGGTTATTAGCGGATCGACAGCGGGAGCAGAGAGAGGATGCATGAGCGCACAGTGGAGCAGAGGCCAGCTGCTTAAATGATGAGCTGAATCTCACACTGGAGGCGCCTGCGCTCTGGAGACACCAGATCAGCTCTTTAGCTTGGAAAATGCATTAGGTGCAACCACAACAACTCTCCGAATTAATATTAACGACTGTTCTGCGACTAAACTGGGTCAGCGAGAGAGAGAAGGATTTCACACATGAGCTGCCTCTGATGATTCACGATCCGCTTAAGAACTAGAGAAAGAGTGCTTTTAACTCAAGCTCTCTCTCTTAAATTAACATTTAAATAAACATGTTTATAGTTAAGCGGATGTGTTATAATCATTTTAAGTAAGTTAAAAGCACTAAATTATTAGCAAGAGAAAAGGAGAGAGAGGGGAAAAGGGGGAGAGAGTAGTGGAGGAAAGATAGGAGAGGGGAAGAGAATGGAGAAAGACGAGAGAAGGATGTAGAGGAAGAGAGGTAAGGAGAAAGAGGGAATATGGATAAAGAGGGGGGGAATTGGAGGGGGAGAAAGAACAGATTGAGAGAGGGGGATGAAAAGAGAAGAGAAAAGGGTAAAATGAAGGTGGGTGAGAATGGGAGAGAGGGGAGGAAGAAAGGAGAGAAGTGAAGGAGAGACGGGGAGAAAGGGGAGAGGGGAAGAATGGGAAAGATGGATGGAGAGGTAGAAGGGGAGGGAGAGGGAAGAAGAAAGAGGACAGGAAAGAGAGGGATGACAGAGAGATAAGGAGAGAGGGAAGAATGGTGAGAAATGAGAGAGGGAAATAGAAACAAAGAATGAAAGAAAAGGGGGAGAGAGAAGAGAGAGAGAGGGTAGGGAATAGGAGAGGGAACGATAATCAATGTTTTCAGAACTCAGACCAGATAGAATGAAAGAATCCGTATCAAACATGGTTTAAGCTCTGAATGGTGACGTTCGGTTCCCTGATGAGAGCAACACTGAAGACATAGGGATCTCTAGCAGAGGCGGAGCGCCCCCTGGTGATCACTCAGAGAACTGCAGCTGCACAGGACCTTCAGCGCGTCTCACTCAAGAGATCTTCAGCTTCAGCTCAGAACATTATTTAAAACTAAACACATAAATAAAATAGTTGAATAAATATTACGTTACAGCCGTTTCATTTCAATAAATAAAAAATGATGCAACTAATGTATAGCAGTTAACTAAACAAATAAAGTTTTCTTACATAATTAGTTTTAAATGCTAACCAAAGTGACTCCCATACAAACGTGGGATACATAAATAAAACGACATCTATCTCACTTAGATAAATAAAAACTACTTTATTAAACCAATATTGTGTGTTAAATCCTCTCTCCCTCCCTCCCTCCATTCATCTTTCCCTCCATCTCTCTCTCTTCCATCTCTTTCTCCCTCCCTTCATCTTTCCCTCCTTTCCTCCATATCTTCCATCTCTCTTCTTTCACTCTCACTCTATCTCTCTCCTTGATCTCTCTCTCCCTCCCACTATCTTTCCCTCCTCTCTCCTCCATCTTTCCTCTCTCTTCCACCTCTCTCTCCCTCCCGCCATATTTCCCTCCTCTCTCTCCTCCATCTTTCCTCTCTCTCTTCCTCTCTTATGGTGAGTATGTGAGCAGGAACAGAGGGGTCTTCCCCTTCCTGGAGGAGCTTCACGTCCTCCAGCTAAAGCCCCAGACAGTCCACAAAGCGCATATGGGTCCTGGGCACAGCTCTGCTCCGGCACTGCCGGGGAGCAAGCGGGATCTCCTTCTCCTCATGATGTGCTTGGGGTCCGGTTCGCAGGAGGGCTTCCGGTGAGTCACCCGGCGGGGATCGGCTGGGGCTTGGGGCAGGATTGGAACTGGAGAGCACCTGGATTTTGAAGCGTGGTGGATGGGAAAGATCCAGAGGGGTTCTTTAGGGGAGATCAGTGGATGGAGATCCATTCTGAGAGAGGGCTCTGAGATAAAACAGACATGGAGGTCAGAGAACAGAGATCTTTCATACAGAAAAAAAGCTGTTTATGGCTCCTTCATTTACAGAAAGTGTCAAACTTTATAAGCGCCATCACAAAAATGTAATAAACAGCTCTCCTCATCTTCTCACAGCACACTCCTACTTTCAGCCTCCCGGGTCAAATTAAAGACTAAACTTTAAACAGCCACGAGCTCTTCATGGCTGAAACTGAAAACGGAGATGAAGCACCTGACATTTCAGCTCAGAGTCCCACAAGAGGCGAAAGGTGGGCCTCCGAATGGAGTGTTTATTATTACACTAAAAGAGGACAAAAGCACTAACCTTCAGTTGACTGAGGGCCGAAGCTGTGTTTGTGTACCAAATCCTCAAACAAAACCAATCTTCTATCTGCTTTTTAAAAGAACTTAACTCGCAAACTTAAAAAAGTCTGCAAAAATACAAGCCGTTGTTTCCAGGTTCAACCACTTCTGGACGTGTACATGCACTTTTTCATTAATTAGGCTATTTTCTACTGTTTATAACTAATTTATTTAAATACATAAATATAACATCAAATATTGTGGAACTTTGTATACAGGACAATGAAGAAGTGATAAAAACCAATGCAGATTCAGTCTGATCTTACCCGACTGTGTTTTCAACATGTTAAATCAGTGGTAAATCTTAAAATAGGAACATCACCAAACTTTTATTACTATCAAACATTCATTACATCACAAAATAACTTATCAATGCAGCTTTTAGCAAACGTAACACATTAACCAACAAATTATCAAACAAGCTTATTAACTTTACTTTATTTGTTCATGTGTGTTGAAGATGGCTTCCACTTCTTCACTAAATATAAGGAAAAAAATATACACAATTCAATTGTGTCTATCAACAATCACGATTTATACACGTTGTCACGCGCTAACATGTTAGCAGCTAATGTAGTTGTTGATGTCTTTAATGGTTGAAAATCAGGACTGGTTTTGTTCTGTGTGCTGCAGCTTTGGCGCAGCACGCGAATGTCACTGTATATTAAACGTAAATTAAATTAAAAAAAGTAACGTAAAAGTAAATTAAACGTGAACCTGATAAGTTAACGTGAGGAGTCTCATTAGCCTAAATACCACCACCTACTGTTAAACTTCAGAACAGTATACAAATGAAAGCTTTGAAGAAATGAATTAATGTGTGTAGCTCGCCAGTTTAAAAATGTCTTTTTTATAATTGTACAGATTATTTCAGCATGTCACCTTGTCTGATTTTCTTACTGATTCATGAGTATCAGAATATAAAAAAGCATGGCCAAAATGAACTCAATTGCCATTCTTAGAAACTCGGTTTGTAATGACAAAATGTTTAATTTGCCAGGCGTTTGCTTATTTAGCATATTTAAATTTGTATCGTCCAACCGGGGCTGCTTTTAGACGTTGACAGCACGTTATGGCCGAACCACTTTTGGAACGCCGTTCCCTCGAGCGGACCGTCCGGTATCGACCGGGTTTAGCCGTCCTCTCGACGTCGACGTCGTGACCGTGTTTGCTGGGACGTTTCAACCAGGACTGGTCGTCGTGAGAAGACGACTTTTCAACGTCGAAATGTTTGCTGGGTTACTAACGACTTGTTCAACCATAATAAAAACCTGCTATTTATTTACGTGCTAACTGATTACAGCTAAATCTTAATGAAATTATGTTACTTCTTTTCCACATATATACCTGTTGACATGTTGTTATCCTCATGATTTGCTATCAACATCAGGATAACATGCAAATGATCTGCTAGCTATAGTTTTTCCTAATTACAAGTTACGTTTTCGCTGTTACATTACAAGAAATCAAACTAGCAACACGCTGAGTAGTTAAACATGCAAGCTACACGCTAACAATAACATTATGACAATAACAAATCACACCTTTTTTGACATCCTATAACAACAACATGCTGGAGGCATGTAATCAATCGATTAATCAAGACAACAAAATAAGCACTTTTTATACTGCTAATACACAAATAACATTGACTAATATCCTATTATCTCATCACGTGAAACGTTTTGCGACCAGGTTTTATTATTTAAAGCCTTGTGGAGTTTTGGAACGCTTTTGTGCAGAATGTTTGAACTTAAATATAATGTTATAGAGTCACTAACTGGTCCTGCATGTTAAATCCGCAACGACTACATTTCCCAAAAAGCCACGCGCCACAACGTTCGCACATCTGGATTCAGCGTTAATAAAAATCGATGATTTCCAATCCAGTTTTTCTTCATCGATTCGCGCGCGACAAAGAGCAGAGAGCCGAGGCGGCGCATTTCAACGGTTCCGGTCTGCGCTGAATTATTGATCCGATCGGCTCAGAGATTGGGACCGGAGGTTTTGATGAGCAGCAGGAGCAGACGCGGGAGCAGAGATGGGGACCGTGCTGCAGGAGAGCTCTGCTTGCTATAAACACGGAGCTCCGGAGAGGAATCACGCTCACAGGTACAAAACAGAATAAAATACAATCTATAAACCCTCGGCTGCTTGCACAGATCACAGAACAGAAAACACATGAGTTCTGAATGTTCGATGCTGTTTGAACTTTGCAAACGTGCTAAAATGATAGTGAGATTTTTGTGTTTTATATCAAAGCAGCTCTATAAACGCATTTGTTCAAGTGTTTAGTGCTTGTATAAAGAAGGCTGCAGGATACAGATGGAAAGCATAGCAGGGCTTAACAGCTGCACATATTCTGCGTCTCAATCGGTGCACTATTCACACTTTTAAGGGTGTAAAATGAGAATTAGTACATTCCAAACCGTAGTGTACTTAAGAGTATCTGAGCGGGTCCCGGATGAGAACTTTCTCCAGTTACATTCTGAAGAGCAGATCGATGAACGCTCAACAGGCTCATATTACCCACAATCCTCTGTGCTCAGGGGGAAATAAATCATATCAATAAAGAGAGATTTATATCTAGTATTAGAATATTTTTATTGAAGGAATGAGAAAGAAGGACTTCAGTTCTCGCACACGTCGAGCGTAACCACATGATCACAACTACTTCAGTCACGTGATGTTTTTGAGCGTCCCAGATAGAGCTCACTCTCGTCACACACTAAAAAGTATACACACTTTCTTCTGAAAATGAGCGTCTATTTTAAGGGTAAGGTAGAAGTGTTCAAATTGGGATGCAGGGAAATTTTTACAGAGGGCGAGATATTAAATCACGTGGGCCAATCAGACGGCTCCAAACCATGAGTTTAAAACATTATTAAAACAAAAAAATTTCAAGAATTGTGCAGTTCCCAAAAACTCAATTTGCGTGTGGACGAATAGAGAAACGTAATAACTGGACTGCGTGGACACATTTTTTTAGCCTCAAGTTTGGGTAGAGCAGAGAATAGAGCAAGGGCTTGTGGGTAAGAATTAATTTTGTCAGGGTACAAATTCAAATTGTACAGTTCACTAGAGCGCAATATTGCTCAACCGGTGTTTAGAGTGTAACCCATCCACTGACTGTGTATAAGATCGTGGGTTTCGTAGAAAGGGTAAAGGAAGCTCGGGTCGGGCAGAGCCAGCCATTACGTCATAGCCATGGAGTTGGTCCACAAATGGGTACACTGAAGCGGGACAAAGGTTAGCAGAGACATCTGATTGATTGAAAATCTTTATATATCTTAAGCAAACAAATGTAAAAAAAAAAAACAATTCACCTCCCTCAGAGTGTTCATGAAGTTCTTACACACATTGCAGCACCAGGGGTTAAAAAAATTCAGTTGTAAATGTAGGCTTTCTTTTTTTTTTCATGGGAGTAAATGAGAACCGGCTCTCCCCAGTGGCCAGTTCGAGGAACAGCAGTTTTAAACGCTTGCACCAGCACAAACGGTAATATCCTGCTTTCCCATTCTCAATGCGTAACAGGAAGTGACTAAACTGCAGTTCCCCGAGCAGCCACTAGAGACTCCAGAGGTGAGCAGGTTCTCATTCACTCCAATGTTAAAATTGAAAACAAAACTGGCTCCTTCAGGTTTGTTGATTCAGATCACCAGTTTTGATTAAAACGGGAAGTGATATAGCATTGTGGGTATAAGTGTAAATGTTACTCACCTACTTGAAATAAATGAAGATTTAACGTCCAAATCACAGATTATACTAGACAAAATAAGCTAAATATAAAATGATGTAAATTAAAGAAGTTTCCAATGTTAACCAAAATAAACAGACAGGAAGTACGTACAGACAGGAAGAGGAGCAGCTGGCTTTCTGGTGCAGTCTAAACAACCTTGAGTTCAACACCCTCAAAACAGTGGAGATGGTAGTGTACTTCAGGAGATGCCCCCCTGCACACCCTCCCCTTACCATCATGAACAGCACTGTGACACCAGTTGAGTCATTCAGGTTCCTGGGCACAGTCATCTCTCTGGACCTGAAGTGGAGCACACACATCTACTCCATTGTGAAGAAGGCCCAGCAGAGGTTGTGCTTCCTGCGCCAGCTGAAGAAGTTCAATCTTCCACAGACACTGCTAACCCAGTTTTACTCTCCGGTCATCCAGTCTGTTCTCTGCTCCTCCATCAATGTCTGGTTTAGCTCCGCCTCTAAAGCAGACGTCCGTAGGCTTCAGAGGACTATTTATACGACTGAGAAGATTATCGGTGCTTCTCTACCCTCCCTCCAGGACCTGTACACCACCAGAGTGAGAAAGAGGGCTAACACAATCATTCTAGACCCCACTCACCCCGGCCACCACCTTGTTGAGCTCTTGCCATCTGGCCGCCGCTTCAGAGCCACTAACACCAGGACTGTGCGGCACAAACAGAGCTACTTTCCCCGAGCTATCCGTCTGCTGAACTCTTATCTCCCCGCAATCTGTTACCTGCTCCTGGACTCTCTCACATCTCATCTCCATACATTTTGCACTTAAGCACACCACACTTTATAGATTTTGTTCAACTGTTTACATTTCATCAAGCCTTAATTCTACCTCATGGCCTTATGTTAATTGCTTGTTGTGTTGCACTTTACTGTACTTATTTGGTTTGTATTGTACTTATTTTGTTTGCACTGATGGCTCCATTGTACCAAAGGAAATTCCTTGTGCGCACACACACACACGCACACACACATACATGGCAATAAAGCTGATTCCGATTCCAATTCCGAATAAATCAGAACACAAAGGTGCCTTCTAGTGAACACAAAGGAAAGAAGTTTGGTAACTTAGACACACAGTGGGAGAATGCGTCTGAGCACATGCGATGTAAAGCACATACTTTTAAAAGTAGTAGAGGAATTATTATAGTAAAATAAATTTTTATTTTAAGCTTAATAATATTTTAATTAAAAGAAAATAATACAAAGATAATATCGTTGTCTCTGAGATAGGAAAATTCTTTTGCCAGTCTTTACCAACAACTACTTAGCTCTCAAAACTTACTTATCTCAGGCTCAATCAGCTTCTTGTACAAAACTGTAGCTGTTTTTTTATGTCCACACAAGAAACTGAATAAAAATAACTGCATGTGTGAGCAAGGCCTAAGCCGTATCATTTCTAAAGTTTAGAAAAAAATTAGAAACTATCAACAACAAACAGAACAATCGTGGCTCCAGCTTTTTCAGTTGTTTATTGTTTTTGTCTCAACAATCTAAGAGAAGCTTTTGAGTACAGTTTTCGTTTCAAAGCATGAAAGGCCATTTGGGTTTGTGAGGTTTACTTCTAGCGACCAAAACATGAGGAGCGCCTGCTGGAAGGGGATTTCTTTACGAGGAATTCACAAAGCTTTAAAAACCTTTCTGTAATCCTCACAGGACACATGGCACAAAACCTCGCACATCATCCAAAACCAGGCGAAAAGAGAAGCCGAAAGAGAGCCAACACAGCGCTGATGGATCCTCGGAGCTCAAGCCTAAAACACAGGGGTGTAGAAGACCCCAGACTCCTGAAGATGCGGACAGCGACCTCTCGGAATCCGACCCGAACTCTGCTCCCTCGGCTCGCGTCGCTCCTCCAGACCTGCACCTGCGAGCAGAAGTCATCGATCCGTCTCTGAGTCCCTCCAAGCGCTCCTCTCGAGGACGGGAGACCTTCGGAGATTGTTACCCAGACTTCCTACCCCCTCCGTTCAACTCCTGGAGCCTCCAGCAGCTCGCCGTCTATCTGAACACCGATGGCCGCTCCATCCCTCGGCCCAAACCCGTCGGGCAGTTGGAGAGATACCTGGAGCGCCTCCTACAGCTGGAGTGGCATCAGCTCCAGACGTTCCAAGAAGACAGCGTCAAATCCTGCGCTACGTCTCGTCACGCCAGCCTCAGCTCCCCGAAGAGCATCCTCCAGTGCCAGCGAGCATTCTCGCTCACGCTTCTGTCATCTCTAGCTAGTGCCCCCAAACTCAGCCTCTTCAACTGCTCGTGTGCGCAGTGCTGGACTCGGTTTGCAACGCTGCTGGGGCCCTCGCGCTCCAGCCGGCTCTTAGAAAGCAGAGGGCTCCCCAAACGCAGCTGCAGCGAACACCGGAGCAAACGCGGAGGCGGAGACCTGCTGAGAGAGACCAGACACATGCAGCGGATGCAGGCGCTCGGAAACATGCGCGAGCCTCCTCCGCCGTCTAGCGGTCCCCCGGGAGTCAGACGAGAGGATGAGGAGGAGGTGAAGAAGAGGAGGAGTCGCTCGTGCCTGGGTTCAAGAGTTCGAGGGAGCAGCGAACTGAGTCGCGACTCCAAGAAAGCTCCAGAAGAGACTAGTTTCAAAACCTCAGGAGACTCCGAGAGGAGCCGAGCGACTAAAAACAGGAAGCGAGTGGAGTTTGTGAAATAAGAACTCATTTCAATCAGCTCAAACAGCGCAGATTTTTTTACTATCTTTTTAAAATCTGATTTTCTTCTTTTATCCAAAAACATTCAATGATTGTTTACTTGTCAAGCGCTGGAATGTTGTGAGGATTTGATCACGTTTGTGAATGTTTTTAACATGTTTTATATTCAAGAACACCCTCTTGAGGAAACTGCAGTGTAAATACTTTGAGTAATGTTGATTGTTTTCTCAATCTAATCTTGCAAAAAAGTTTAATCTGGTGAGTTTAATCTTTTAAGGTGATTTATATCTAAATGTTGGTAATCACAAAGTCATTCAAAATAAATGAATACGAATCTGTTGAAAGTTTTGTTTAAACAACAATATTATTGTAATTACACACACACATATATATATATATATATATATATATATATATATATATATATATATATATATATATATATATATATATATATAGTATAGCAGTCCAAAAATTTGGTAACCTGATCATTGTTGAAAATTTATTTTTAACCCAGTATAAGAAACATTCTATATTTGGTTTCTACGCTGTTACAAAAATATTTTTTGCGCTTTTAACGTAAGTATTTGATCGTAAACTATACGCCAGTTTTTCTGTTCGCAAACGTTGCCCCCGGAACGCATTTTCGCCAGCGCTTATTTCCACTATTCACCGGAAGAGTTTTGCCACGCACAAAACATGACATCCAACATGGAGGACAGCTCGCAGCAGATCTTGGAGCGTTTAACAGAAATCGAAATAGCTGCGGAAGAGATTCTTTCTGATAAACAGCAGGTATCGGGTTTTATAATCGAAGCTATTTATTATTTATCCTTCAAGGAGGAGCTTATCACGATTTCGATTGAATGTTGGCAGATTGTGGATCTGGATTTGAGGAGACACAGAAATCGGGAAGCTCTCGGCACTTTACGAAAACAGTCCCCCAACGGCAAGTACAACATTTATTTTTTTTCATATCAAGGGTGATATATTTAAGGAGGTTGAAGAATTGTTTCTGTCGTCCCCTAAGTTATTCAGCCCTTTTGCATTCTAGAGTTAATCATAAATATTAACTCGTCTGATTTATATACGCCTTAAGTGAGTTAAAATAAGGACGTCTGTTCATGAATGACATTGATCTCGTTCATTCGATGTTTTAACATAGTGCAACGGTACAAATACTTCCGAGGTGCCCCTAGCACCCAATAATAGCAAGAAAACTTTACATAGTTCAAGTTACAAGTTCGAAAACTTATACCGACAAAACGCAAACTGTAAACATCAGTCAAGTCAATTTAATATAATGTACGTATGGCAATTTTTCTGAAAATCTTTGAATACAGAGAAAAAAATCATTTCAAGATCCTAAGACTTCTGTCTTTTATTTAATTGTGAGGTTTTACATTAAACGTTTAACGTGATAAAAGGTCTTACTGTACTCGTTATCTAAAATATTTTTTAAAACGCCGGGTTTATTTACTAAATATACATTGAACTTTTCTTTTACTAAAACATTTTAACACTCACACGTTCATTGTCAAGCACATAAAAACGCACTGACCTGTAAAGTCATGGTGTTTATTTATAAATATAAGGAAACAAAGTGCCGTTGTTTTAGATTCCTTTTGAAACAAGCCACTTGCTTATTAAAAGACAGTATATGACAGTGTGGCTCGAAAAAGTAATTTGTTTTTAAAATTTCGATTTAGAAATGTTTGTTTTTTTACATTACACATATGCACAAAAATACTGAGTCCACATGTTTTATTTACACAATTATCCCAATGCAAACATGAATAACAACATGTAATATCACCCTCCCTCAAACAGGTGTGTATGTACATACACACATAATATATTTATAATGTCAATGTATCCAATAGTTACCCATTAATTTTTATCATTATGCTCATTTGATACGTATAAAAGATTTTTGACCCGATAAGAAAAAAAAAGATATCCAAAATACATAGAACCAACCTCGAAGTGTTTCATTATGACACACTTTACTTTTAAAATTTTATTCTTAAATTGTAAAATAACACACTAGGTTTCCTGACACATTTCTGTATTTTTTAACAGCGGTAAACTTCTCCAACAGAGTTAGTCTTCTTCATTTTTATGCTTCCCAGCACATATGGATAATTATCGCCTCCTAGTGGTGCAGAGTAACAATCGTATTTGACTCCGCCCCACCAGCCTCACCAGGCGTTCTGAGAGTCTCCTAGCACCTGCATGCTGCTAGAAAAATTGATTAAGAGTTGAATTCCCTGAAAGCCAAATCTCGTCATCAATTAATAATGAATTCGCTTTTTGGTAAACAATAGAAGACTTACGTGCTGTGCTGAAAACCTACAAAAGGGATAGAAATACTCATTAAAGGCATTAAAACAATTACAGATTAAGTGTTTATTACAGAAATCTATCTGCGAGCTGTGGCCTGGCTGTGGTCTCGTGAAAGAGAGATTATTTTTCCTGGTCGAGTAGAGTGTGAGTGGTGGCTGTACTCCTGACCTCGTGCTCTTTTCCCCTCTGCTCCAGATCCATTGAAGGTGTGCTTCGGAAACATGTTCCTCAAGCTCCCTCAGGAACGAACCAGAGCCATGCTTCTCAAAGGTGCCTCGTCTTTAACGGAAACAACAGTCAGAATCAGAACAGTAAAATAATACCCAGTTTTATACGGGAACAATGTAGTACATCGTTTTTATTCTCACTGAAGAGTTTTGAGGAAAAAATCAGTTTTTTAGAGACTAAAAAGTTAATTTGCACATATGTGAGCGTAAGCTGATCTTATTTGGCCTCCCAACAATCCCCCCGTAGCTGCTCGAAACAAACCACTGTTACAAACTCTCATGCGCTTTCTAAAACTGCACAATAAAATTCTGGAATTTCTGACAGTCAAAACTAGCTGTACTCACAGTCGGAGCAGCTGTCAGAGGAGTTCTGGATTAAAACAGCACCACAGTAACTTTATATTTAAATAATAATTTAATATACGTGTGTGTACATGGGGGCCCCAGGGAAAAAGATTGGGAACCACTGTACTAGCTAACAAAGTAGACAATTAGATACATGACTTGCAAACTAACCAACTTGGTAACTACTCAGCAATATAGGTAGATGACAGAATACTAGCATAACTAATTAACTTGATAACTAAATAGTTGCAAATATTGCCATCTAGCTAACAAACTAGCCGAAGTAAGTTGGTAAGAAGGAATATGGCAAACAAATAGGTGATGAACTAGGTACCTCTCAAACTCAGTAATTTGCCAACTGATTAAATCCACAAACAACTAAATAACTAGCTACCTACTAGACCGTTAACTAAGAAAGTAGCTGGCTAGCGTTATATCTAGCATACTGAACAGCTAGTTAGCTCATTCTGTAGCTATTTTTAATGAACTAGATGAAGAACAAACTGAGTAGGTTCATTGTCATGTTCTTCCAGTTCAATGATAAGTATGGTGGGTGAGGTGATACAACTCTAGCTAACTAACTAGTTAGTAAGTCCTCACAATCTTGTTCAATTTGGGGGTTATAAATTCAGTTCTGGAATTGTTCCAGTAGCTAACTTTGTTAATAAACAGAGCAGACAAGCTGAAGAAAAAATGTTCTGCGTTTACTTATCCCTGACCTGTTCCTCCAGACCAAGAGCAGCTGGACGAGGAGATAAACCAGCTGAGGAAACGGCTGAAGTCCAAAGTGAACCGTCTTAATGAGTTACAAGGTAAAGCGTCCGGCCCGTCTCCTGTCGGGGCTCGTGGTTAAATGGTTCTGTGTCGTCTCGCAGGCCAGCCTGAGCTGAGAGGGTACAGCCTGGCTCCTCTCAGCGCTGAGGAGATGAAGGCCATCAGCAGCCTGGTCCAGAAGTGATTCCTCTTCGAGCTGATTCCTCCTGAGTGGGGCACATGCTCCAGCGAATGGTGGGGTTACAAACGGACCCTGATCTCAACTTGTGCATGCCCTCTGCGGGGCATGGATGCCAAAGCACTTATTTATTTCCTTTTTTAAGGGACAGCCATGTAGCTTTTCTACCACAGAAGTGCAAGATATCAGTTTGGTAGTGAGAATTACTTGGGGTTCCAAAACACGTCTCTGTTAAGATCTACATTTTAGCTTTCAAAGGTTTGGTTGTATTATGAAGTGCTCCTGGAAAAGCATGTTTGTTTTTCTGCTTTCTCTCAAAATAAAGCTATGTTTTATTGGCTTTAATTCAGATTGTGTTTGAATGCTATTAGAGTCTTTTAGAAATGCTTGGGTGAGCAGCTACCATAACAAGCTAATAGCCAATCAGCAGGCACTTTCAATATATCAAGTGCCATTGGTCCTCAGATCGTGTTTGTTTTAGCGATTTCAGCCATCAGCACTGACTCCCATTGATTCCTCACCTCATCTTTACTAGTGAAAGAATCAGATTGTGTTTGTTTATTTATTTATTTTTTACTTGGAGGTTACATCAAAATACTTAAAATAACGGCATTCAAGGCAATTTTGTAAAAAGTACAATCAGATACTTTTGAAGCAAAGATGAACATTTTTTATATAATATTATATATTGATAAATTCAGCTTTTCTACAAAAAAATTCTTATAGTTGTTAAAAAAATGTAAAGTAAATCACACGCCTCTACTTATATACACCTTAAACCAGACATGAGCAAACAACGGCCCACGGGCCACATACAGCCTGTTGGGGATTTTAAACCATTTTTTCCTCACTGCAAAGCGAGCTGCTCTCTTTACTGAAGTCTGGTCCGAGGCTGTGTGTCTTATTTGCCAAGAAACTGCTGCGGTTTTAAAAGAAGACAACGTCAGCCGTCATTTCTCCACCAAGCATGATCATTACGCCGGCAACCTTTTCACACAAGAACGCAAACACCTTTATTCCAGCAACTTCTGTCCCAGAAGAGCACGAAGACAAGTTATTTACTGGCAGTCAAACTCTCTAAAGCCAGCAAGCCTTTCTCCGAAGGGGAGTTTCTTAGAGTGCATGGTAGAGACAGAAAGTGTTTGTGCCCCGAGAGCAAGAACAAATGAGAAAGGTGAGCTCCTCGCGTAGGTCAGAGACTCGCTGTACTGAAGTAACTGACGAGCTCTTAACGAGCAAAAAAAGGGAGTCATTCAGATTCTATTCTCTGGCACTGGACGAATATATTGCCACAATTCAAATAAATACTCCATTCATAAATTCAAATAAATAATTAAATATATTCATGTGTTAGTAGATGTGCAATTAATTAATTAATTCAATACAAATGTTCTTTATTAAAATGATTAAACTATTAAATTACTTAACGGATGTCTCTGTGGCATATTTATTTAATCAATGATTGACCTGTTTGTTGAATTTATTGAGGCACTTTTCGTTCTTTGTAATTTTTGGAATGAATGTGAAAATGTTCACTAACATAAGACATAAAAATGTTAATGTTTTGTTTGTCATTGGTTTGAGAAATTTGATTGAATAAGTGATATTTTGTAAGGCAACCAAATT
The DNA here is from genome assembly GCA_900490495.1 of Danionella dracula. NCBI lineage: Eukaryota > Metazoa > Chordata > Actinopteri > Cypriniformes > Danionidae > Danionella > Danionella dracula. The sequence goes on along the minus strand of UELW01000012.1, from coordinate 17,421,117 downwards.
TTTCATTGCTTAATTATAACAAAAAGCCTACTCATGCCAGCTATTAATACAATACTATTTACACCTTTTTAAAAAGAAATACAATTAATATTATGCAGATTTAAGTTCAGCATTTTGGCCCTCTACGATATTTTTACTGTTTCTCATGTGGCCCCATGGAAAAAATAATTGGCCACCCGTGTGTTAAACCCTGATTAAAGCAGGCGTGATGACGTCGCTGAAGTCTAATTGACAACAAAAATTAAATAATGTTACTCACTCGTTTAGCGGCTCTTAAACGTCCTCTTTTCTCTCCACATCCATCCCTGATAATATCATTGTCTGTCATTCTCATTATACAAATATTAAAATCACAAATGATATGCGTCAATGAACTGTTAACTACGATCAATTTTGCTGTTTTAAAAATGGCGCCGCTGAGTATCTACGGAGGCCGCGAGGTACTCAAATAAGCGCGAAAGAGACCCACAGCGCACTGAGCGGAAACGACAGTTGGCGAATTAAAACATGTTGAGTTAAACAGTTGTACATTTATTTACATATATTAGATTATACGTTAACTCAAAGATTCAAATCTCTAAAAACAATCAATTTACAGCCCAATTTTGATTAGAACGTTGCTATTGTCTTAGCCGGTTGATTGCTAACATATGAAAACATTTTCATAGATGTACTTTATGTGAAAAAAAGATAGATATAGACAACCAAAAACTTTTGGCATAAACAAAAAAATTATAAAATTGCAGTGATAGATAAAAAAATATATATACATATATATATAGAGAGAGAATATAAGAGAGATATATATATAAGATAGAGAATATAATATATATATATATATATATATATATATATATATATATATCAAACAGTTGTGATGCTAATGTGAGCGCTAATGAATATTGGATCAAAAACACATTTTTTTTTGTAGAAGCTACAAACTAACGTTTTTTTAATGCAACGTGGTATCAATCAACATATTTGATATATTAGAACGCATTTATAGGTTCTGTTATTTGCCCAGCAGATGGCGCCCTTCTCTCAGCATTTATTCCTTCATTTAGGAGTTCCAGGATGCTCTGTCACCTTAAAGAGAGAGCTCCTCTGCTCTCCGGCTGGATTTGAAAAAAATTCCAGCTATAAATGAACCAGGAGCTAACCAGAAAATAAAGTGTACACATTGTGTTTCTCGAGCACGAAATCCCAGCTGACGTGAATCAGAAGGAGCTATTCTCTAAGCTTTAAAAACAGCTCTCTCTCCCTCTCTCTCTCTCTCTGTGAAAGATAGAGACTGAAGATGTTATTGTGCATTACATCAACTTTAAACTTGAGATACATTCTGAGTTTTATAAAAAGACAGAGGTTGTGTTGTTTGGGCCTACTGATTCCTTCATTTATGTTACTTAATCCATCTGTGAAACATACAGCAGCCGATCTGGGGTTGGTATGCGACAGTGCTCTTAAACTTGAGCAACAGATTAGTTCAGTGGTTAAGTCGAGCTTTTTTCAGTTGAGGCAGTTTGCCAAAGTTGAATCGCTCATCTCTCCGAATCATTTTGAGATTTTAATCCATGCTTTTATTACCGCTCATTTATTACTATGTGACTTAGCCAGAAGCTACTAGCCCGACTCTTTTAACTGGTGTAAAAACATGATAACATTGCTCCTATTTTAGGATAACTTCATGATCCAAAAGTCCTGTAGCCGACCCACTTACCCTTGCCCGATGGAGTGCTGGTGATGCCGACTTTGATGAGCTCATGTTGCATATAGGATTCAGTTCAAATTCTGAATATGTCTAATGAAGATGTGTGGTTACACCCCAGGACTCGACTTGGTGTTTTAACAGAAGTGAAGGTGGTGGAAGATGATCCCATTTATCAGGTAAGATTTCAGCAGATTTCAAGAGATCTCCTGGAGCCCCACACCTCAAACAGAAAGAGAGCAGTGGGCAGAAGTGATATCTCAACTGGATTTTTGAGGTACAGAAGAGCAGCAAGCAGAGTTGAGAGAGTTATTAAACGAATATTGTCATGTGTTTGCTCTTGGAGATGAGAATCTGGGATTTACTGACAAGGTGCAGCATGAGATAAACTTTGAAGATGACCTGCCCATAAACCTACCTTATCGTCGCATTCCACCCAACCAGTATGGGAAGGGTGTCATCCGAGAGAGTACAAGCCCCTATGCATCTCCAGTAGTACTGGTCAGAAAAAGTGATGGAAGGATTAGGTTGTGTGTAGATTACCGCAAACTTAATATGAAGACCAAGAGAGATGCTTTCCACTACTAAGAGTGGATGAAAGTTTAGATGTCCTCAGAGGTGCTAAATTCTTTTCAAGCATTGATTAAGCAAGTGGGTATCATCAAGTTGCTGTGGCTGAAAAAGATCGTCATAAGACTACGTTTGCAACACCCTTTGGGCTCTATGAATATCTGCGGATGCCGAAGGGAGTGTGCAATGGACCAGCAACCTTTCAAAGATTAATGCAGACCACCATGAATGAGTTTATCTTCCAGATAGTGCTTGTGTATCTGGATAACATACTCGCATTCTCCAACACCTTCCATGAGCATCTGGAATGATTGAGAGTAGTGCTTCACAGACTCCAAGATACAGGCCTCAAAGTGAAAGTAGGGAAATGTCACTTATTGCAACCCATTGTGACTTTTCTGGGACACCAGATATCTGCAGAAGGCATCGCAACTGACCTTAATAAGATATCTGCTGTTCAACAATGGCCGGTACCTGATACTCTCAAAGCTCTGATGTTCTTTCTGGGGTTTTGTGAAGATTTTTCCCAGGGTTCTCGAAGATTGCAGGCCCGTTGCATGATCTAGTCAATCAGTGTCTGAATGTGGGACAACCTGTAAAAGTTAATGAGAAAGTGAGGATGGGCTGGGATGAGGCGTGTCAAGCATCCTTTGAAACTCTGGAGGAGAAATTGACTAGTTCACCTGTCCTAGGCTTTGCTGATTTTTCGGCTCAGATTTTTGAATGCCAGTAACCAAGGCTTGGGAGTAGTCAAAATCAAGATGGAAGAAAAAGAGGGATAGGGTATGCAAGCAGACGATGCAAAAAGGAAAGACAAGAACTACAGCAGCATAAAATTGGAACTGCTGGGTCTCAAGTGGGCTTTTACAGACAAATTTAGGAGTCACCTGCTAGGATCTAAATTCAACTGCCATTGTCTAGGCAGCCCTTGGCAGGGGAGCCCTCTTAGATCCAGAAGATGCTGAATATGACAACTGTATCACCATCTGTACTCTGAATGGACGTGGAACTGCTCTTGATCAGAAACTGATTCAAGCTGGAGTGGAGAGATGTGAAGTGAGGCAGATGCGTGCTGCAGAAACTGGAGTGTTAACATCTACTGAGTTGGAGTGAAATATTTGCTCAAGCAATGGAGAACAGTGAATGAAAAGGAGGGATTGCTATATCGAGTAGTCGAAGATTCCCCGCACAGAGAGTGTTTTCAATTAATTGTACCCACCTGTTTAAGATTCTCAGGTGATGGAGAGTGTGCTTGGGCACCAAGGTATTGAAAGAACAATGCAATTGTTGAAACCCAGATGTTACTGGGTGGAATCCATGACGAGGAGGAGAAGTGAGCAAAGATTGCCAACGTTGCATTCTTATAAAGATGCCCCAGCCAAGAGTACGTGCGCCCATTAAATAATTTCTTGCCTGTCACCCTCTGGAGGTGGTTGCAGTAGATTTTACACTGCTAGAGTCATCTTCTCATGGAAAAGAGAATGTCTTGGTTGTTACGGATGTGTTCACAAAGTTCACACAAGCGTTTGCAACCCGTGATCAAAAAGCTGATACTACAGCAAAGATTTTATCGAGGGAGGGGTTTGGAGTTCCAAAAAGGGTGCATTCGGACCAAGCGAGGAACTTTGACGTTATCTCAGAGTTGTTCAAGTTGTATGGAGTTAGGAAGAGCAGAACAACTCCATATCATCCCACCGGAAGCGCCCAGTGTGAGCGTTTTAATCGCACCTTGCATGAGTTACTTCAAACTTTCCCTTCTGAATCTACACAACGGTGGCCCGAACATCTGGCTGATATGATCTATGCCAGGGGTGTCCAACGTCGGTCCTGGAGAGCCGGAGCCCTGCACATTTTATTTGCAACCCTGCTGTAGTATGCATACTATTCTACTTCAGCCAATCAGAGGACCATAATTAGTGCCACAGGTGTGTTTCATGATGGTTGAACCAAAAATGTGCAGGGCTCCGGCCCTCCAGGACCGATGTTGGACACCCCTGATCTATGCCTACAATGTCACTCCACATGCCACTACTGGATACTCACCATTCTCTTGTTTGGTGTGGATCCTCATTTACCAGTGGATGGATTGAGGGAAGCGAAGAAAGGGAAAGACTAAGTCATGACTGGTTAGCCATTCACCAGAGTCTTTTGAAAGATGCTCATGAGCGTGCTAGGATTTACTCTGAAAAGAAACTGCTGAGAGGATTGAGATTGCTAATGAGAAAGCATACTGTCCTTCAATTGAGCTGGGTACGGGTGCCTACCTGAGCAATAGGCACCTAGGAAGAAATAAAATACAGGATGTCTGGAACCCAATCCAGTACAAGGTGATTGAAGGACAAGGCACCACTTACACCGTAGAACCAATGGAAGGAGGCCCAATCAGGAGAATAAACAGAGTGGATTTGAGAACATGTGTACATGTGGGAGATCGTGTGATTTGTAAGAGAAGATCAGATGCACCAGTGCAAACGGACAAAAACACATGGAGAAGACATTTACGAAGAGGAGTATGTTCGAGATAAGGAGAATGTTCTATTCTTGGAATGCGCCAACCCAAGAGCAGAAACAAGACAGTACCAGAAATGTCTCAGAATCAGAGTTTACCGAGACAGAGAACAAGAAGTAATCTGGGTAAACATACTAATCGTTATCATGAACCGAGATCAGCTTTAAGTCACAGTGAGGTTTCACAGATGATAGCAAACTTAGGAACAGTGTTCTTTAAAGAAGCAGTGAAAGAGCTGAGAAATTCATACACTGTCAACGAGGACGTTGACAGTAGGGCAGGGGAGAATTTACCTGGGTGATAAAAGTATTACTGTCTCTTTAAGAGAGCATGTGACATAAAAGTGGTTTGTAGGTAACGCGACGCATAGTAATGAAATGGACAGTAGAGATTCGCACAAGGGAGATGCACATGAGACACCAACCTAAACTTGTCGTCATCCGAGTGTAAAACACAAAGAGACAACATTAGGTCTGGGATGAACCAGAGATTTGTTTGAACACGTGTGAGAAGGTTCGGGTATAGCGCATAGGGGAAGTACTACTACCGTGTTATTCTGCTGTTATTATAGGTTATTCTAGTGTTATTCTGGGGTGGTTTGGGTGTTGAATGTTAAGGTTTATTTGGATTTATGTATAATAAGGAGTTATCGTGAGGTGATTGTTTTCATTGGAAGCAATGTATTTGTGAAAGTTTACTTTTATTAATCTCTGTTAATCATTGGAAGCGATAACTGTTTTATTTTAAAACCATTTTTTACTTTATTTGTTAAATAAAGTTACCAAAACATAGATAGTGGTTGTCATAGCAGTTTTATTAGTTGGTGGCAACATAAGGGTAAACTTTGTCCTGGATTTTTTTTTTAACTTTTTGGAATATCTTTAATAAGGCTCTCATTGACACTAAAAGATGATGGCTTTAAAATTATTTTCCAAAATACATTTATGCATTTGGCAGATGCTTTTGCCCAAAGCGACTAACAATAGGAGTGAGACAATCTGAGATCTTTTACACAGTCAAAGTCTTTCTCAGCTTCTCATAATACACTGTTAAAACGCGGGGCTATTTTTTTTTAACCCAACCACTGGGTCACATTACAATTGAGGGTTGAAATCACCCCCAGCTCGACATCTTCACCCAAATCAGACGAATGAGGAGTAGAGGGAGGAAAAAAAGAGAAAAAAGAAGAAGAACATTTTTCTTTAAAAAAACTACATGATGCTAAATCGAGTGGTTCTCATGCGAGTTTTGTTATTTAAAAAATATTTAAATTTATTAAAGGTTATCTGTTCCCTTGTTGCCCATTTTGTAGATAAACAGTATTTAGTTAATGTTACCAGACATAACATCGACATTCACTCGTTCTGCGAGGTGGCAGGGAGATCGGAAGAGAGGCGCGAGCCTGCTTCCGGGCAGGCCGTGAAACGAGCACGCGGTCCGGGCGGGAAGGTACGAATACGAGACTCGTAAAGTCAGTTTGGGGTGTTTTATCAACTTGAGTTTAACATTAAGTATCCGCATTTTTACTTTAATTTCGCTAAAACAACGGACTCCTCTCGCTTGTCCATATAGGGACAATGATTGGATAAACGGTGAATGAGGGGATCCACATGTTCGGAGCCCCAGGTGCAGAGCAGGGCTTGAGCCTCTTATTTAGAACTTGAATTTCTCATGTAAACCAGTGCTTGGCATTTACTGCTGCTAAAAGAACATGCATCTTGATCAACAGTAACGAAGTTCCTGTCTCTTGGTTTAGATCACTTATTGACAACTGTCCATCTTCTTCTTTTATTTTAGACGCTCATTATCAAATTGGGTTATTTTAACCCAGCCATTTTTTAGGAGTGTAGAAGTTGTATCAACTGATCAATAAACCATAGCAGGAAGAACATAAAGACAGGGGAGGAAAAAAAAGTTTTTTTTATAGTGTTCTCTGAAGAGAAGAGTTTTCAGTTGCTTCTTGAAAGCTGTTAGTGTTGCTGCTTTCCTGACTGGATCAGGAGTTTGTTCCACCAACCAGGAGGTTGGCAGAGGTGACATTTTGTCAACGAGGGCTACAACCCAAAAACAAAACACTGAAAACAATCCCTTTATAGCACCTTTTCACCATAAGGAATGTATGGTATTCTGTTAGCCGTATGAAAACAACTTAATTAATGTACTTAATGTACACCACTAGAACATGACAAGAATCTCAGAAAAACACATTTTAAACATAGTTATTAAAAAACCCCAACATTAATTCACTCGTAGTTATACATCATTGTTTGGACTAAAAACAGAAACACAAATAAGCATAGAAGAGGCCAATGTCAATCACCATTTCTCTGTATTCTATCTCTCACAGTAATTAATTAAATTGTAGTTTTCTCCCCACATTAGTTTGTTTACGCTGTTGTTCCAAGTTCACAGGGTTCTGCTGGGATCACGTTGAGAGAAACATCACAGGGCCGTGTTCAGACCTGCGGGACCTCCTCCCATCACCTGAAGCATGTGAAACTGTGGGAGGACTTCTCTCCATCCTCCTGAGCTGTTTGAGCTGCACCTCCTTGATGTTTTCAAGGTTTCTCTGATCTTGGTGAGAAAAGAGCAAGGTGTCCCTGATCATCTCTTCATCACCGCTGCAGGAGCTCGAGGGAGTCCTCCTCAGAGATTGATGTCAGAGCTGAGCAGGACATTAATAAAGGACTCTGATCGGCTCCCCCTCCGTCTGTCAGAGAGGACTCGGGGTTATGAAGTGAGCCGGGATGAAGAGAAACCACTTTCCTGACACAAAAAGAGGAGATTTAGAAGAATGCTGGACAACTGACTCGAAGAAAGTGGTGAATATGAGTAATTGCATTAAGAACAAAGGCTTGCGCTGTGCAAAAATGTGATGTTCAAAGGATTCGGTGGTTAACACCAGACTCTAGTGTGATCTTGGGGATCTTCAAAACAACACACCCCTCAAAACCGAGTCTATCTAATAAACTTTCCATAAACATTTTCATTACTTAAATCATTAATATATTCATTTCAGGGATACATTTTTTTGAATAAAGTCAAATCTTGTTGACTTGAATCAAAATCTAAATTGAGTCTATACTTGTTTAGTCGAGTTGAGAAAGGAATCTAGTCGAGTATAATATAATCGAGTCCAGTGAAAACAAACCTAATCAAGTCAAGTTAAGTTGAACCAAATCGAACAAAAATTGAGTTGAGGCTTTTCTAGTTGAGTTGAGTAGAATCGAAACCAATCTAATCAAGTCAAACAAATCTAGTCAAGTCATAACAAGTTGAGTCTAATCTAATTGAGTGGTTTATTCGAGTCGAATCAAGTCTAGTTTACTCAAGTCAAGTCTAATTTTATCAAAACTAGTCGAGTCGGATCTAGTCGAGTCAAGTTGAATCCAATCGAAACAAATCTAGTCAACTCGAGTCTAGTTTTGTTGAATCGAAAACCAAGTGAATCCAAAGGAGTCGAAACTAATGAGTCGAGTTGAGTTGAGTTGAATCGAAATGAAACTAGTTGAGGCGAGTTGAGTCCAATTGAATCAAAACAAATCTAGTCTAATCAAGTCGAGTGGATTTGAAAACTGAGTGGAATTGCATAAAATCAAGTTGAATCTCATCTAAATGAAACCACCTGAGTCGAGTTAAAACAAATCCAGTCAAATTAAGTTGAATCGAATCGAGTTTAAGGCGAGTCAGTCATAATCTAATTCACTCTATTCCAGTGTAATCTAGTCCAGTCCAGTCTAGCAGAATCGAATAAAATCTAAACAAATCTAGTCATAAAAGAATCTGAATATTGTATTAAGGACAGGTTTGTTTGTTTTTGTTTGTTTGATTTCTCTGAATCTGAGTGGAAACATTTCCAGGAAGACCTAACTGCTGTGAAAGATTCCCAGAAGCTCTAGAACATCCAAGTGGCTGCTTCTCAGCAAAAGTGCTCATCATTGAATTTTTCCCTGTGCAAACAATGACAGCTTGAGAATGTGCAGCTAACACCTGACATCAAAGAGCTATCCCTTCAAGTCTTCTTCTAAAAGAACATCTGAAGAGGAGCTCTGAGCTCCTCGGTGATAAAACAAGGAGGAGAGATGTTTGGTGGATCTCTCACACCTGATCTTCTCTCTTAAATCACGCTAACGTTGATGTTTGAAGAGAGCCGGAGAGCTCTTCAGAGACACAAGGAGGAGGCTCCTAGGGGTCCGCTGCGGCCCCAGACCCTCCACCTGCTCCAGGAGCTGATTAATAACGAATGAAAGCTCGGTCTGCTCAGGGGCCGCGCAGGGGTCAGCTCTCGCTCAGGCTCCGGAGTATTTGAGGAGCGTTGGGGAACTCTTTTTCACCTGGAGGAGTTCTGTTTCTCATCAGTTCTTCTGCTGTGCTCTCCGGTCTGCTGGAACTCTCAGGCAGGGTGAGAGAAATAGGTTTCAAGGTGCCTCACAAAGAGCATGTTTGGGATGTCAGTGTTTCTGAGAAAAACAACTAAAAATCTGAAGTAAACACATCAGTTAAAGGCTTAAAACCGAAGTTGAGAGCACAAGTGTTTGAAAGACGATCAAAATGTTGTGATAAATCACGTAAAAAGCTGCAGCAGCTAACCGTAATTTGCTCCGTTGGTTTGTTTTGCATCTCTTCAAATGAAATTCTCGAAGCTGAACTCAGCGAGGAGTGTGTGTAGACTCATGACTGCTGCCCTGATTGATTTCAGCTTGAAAATGTTTTAAAATTAGTTTTAACTTGTTTATCTCACTTTCTCCCCCCTCATCCCTCTCTCTCCTTGTCTCTCCATTATCTCTCTCCCCCTTCCCCCTCTTCTCTCTTTCTTCCCTATTTATATCTCTCTCTCTCTCTCCTTGTCTCTCCCCCCTCTCCCTTCACTCTCTCTCCCCCTCTCCCTTCTCTCCTCCTCCCTATCTCTCTCCCAGAACTGTTCCTCAGCGTGTGTTTCTGATCCTCCGGGTGGAACAGCCAGAGAGAGAGGACTCTTCAGGTGAACCCATAACTGGATTATGAAGCGATTAAAGGAACATTAGTATAATGTAACATGAAGCAGACCCGAAGCACGGGGATTACTCTGAGCTCCGCTGTTCGGGGAGGAAGGAACAGAGTCGCTTCATCATTGTGAGGCGTTTATTCGACGTACATGCGCTACTCTCCCATGATGCACCGCGAGAAACGAAGCACGTGGCAGTCCAGGAGAGCGCCCCCCTCCCTCCCGAGTCCCAGCCTTGGATCAACGCTTCCACTGAAGCTGGACGAGCTGAAAACTTTGAGATGGCTTTTTTTACTTTATTAGCCATAATTTATAGTTTCTAAATCAGCTTCCAGAATCAATACAAACGAGCGGAAAGCTTTGATATCAATCAAGAGTTCAAAAACTCAAACCGAACTCAAACTGAGTTTCAGAGCTCAGATATTCTCTATTAAATTATAAATTATTATAAAACTAGCAGCGTTGCTTTGATCGACTCCTCTCTGGGTCCCCTGGTGCCGATGTTTGGTACTGCTCCTAAACTAAACCTCCGTTTCTACTTTAACGATAAAATTTTGAAATACCTGCACTCCTCCTGTGTCTCTACTCTCCGCTCTCTCTCTCTCTCTCTCTCTCTCTCTCTCTCTCTCTCTCTCTCTCTCAGAACATCTTCTTTAAATCATTAAATAGTAACAGTAGTTAGATATTTAAGTTTTCTCACTGTGATGTTCTCTCCTCTCCTCCTCCTAGAGCACAGGAGAGATGGAACCCTTCAACTGATAAAGAAGCTCTTTTAGGAAAGAGAGTTTGTGACAATAATAATAATAATACCATATTTTATTGTAGGCATCCCTTGAGCTCACAGCAGAACAGAAAACACTTATTTATGCAAGAAGAAATTAGTTAAAACCCAGAGCAGGTGTTCAAACACAGGATTGATCAAAAAAAATTGATTCAAAAGCACAGAAAACCAGCAGAAACATGTTTATGGTTTGCACAGAGCATTTATTCTGATATTTGTGCAGCTCTTTTAATCGATTATTTTAATCAATAAGACTGATGTTAAAACAGAAAAACAATCGTGAGGTAACCTATTGGTGAGAAAAACCACATCTGTGCGTGTAATATTAGATTTAGTCATAACCAGGTGCTGATTGTTACGCTCGACCCAATATCACACGGATGGATGAGAACTCTTCACTGTCCTGTTATTTCAGCTGAAAGTGTTCTTTTGAGGGTTCATGAAATTGTCGCAGGTACGGTTTGTTTCTTTGATATGCACAGGAAACTCAAATCATCTTTTTTTTACTGTTTATTGAAAAATGAATATATACACAAGTGTTAGTTGCAAGTCAGAAAGGTTTATGATAAGAAAGATGACTGAGGTGGTTAAATGAACAGAAATGCAGACTTCGAGGGTATTTGCTCGCTCAGGGGCCTAGCGCTGTTATTAGAGTTCTTCAGGATGCATCCAGAAGGCTCTGCTCCACTCTGAAGCTCTCGTGAGTAGGAATCTGGCTCCTCATTGGTGAATAACGCTCTGACACAGCAGGGGGCGGGGTCTCAGACGTGGAGAGAGAGAGAAGCTCAAGGCCTCGGGTTTCTGATCAGGGGGTCCTCCGGCACCCCTGTGGCTCTGAGGGTGGAATAAAAAGGGCTGATCCTTGGTCAGGTGCTCCTTGCAGCAGCTGGAGCTCAGGTCCACCTGGAGGAGGAGAGAAGATGCTGAAGCAGCGGGAACCATCACAGACCTGAGAGGCATCACTCAACCCGGGAGCTTTTAGAGCGGTTATCACTCTTTATTTTATTCTCAAAAACAAGGAATAAAACAGTATCCGGGTGTTGGGAAAAATTAATTTTAAGAAAAAAAATTATGAAACAAATAAAATTGCTAAAAAAGTTTTGCCACATTTCAAAATTATTTTGTACTATTATTTTTAAAGAAAATAAATTATGATAAAACTTAAACTACAGGAAAAAAATTACCATAAAAATTAAGAAAAAAAGTAAACTGAAAAAAAACTAAAGTAAAAAAAGGAGAAAACGAAATGGAAAAACAAAAATAAATTGAAATAAAAAATGAAGAAGTAAAAAATGAAGAAAAAAAGAAAAAATTAAGTAAAATAAATAAAAGAAAAACATCAATAAAATTAAATAAACTGAGAGAAAATATTTACTCAAGTAAAGTTAAAGTAAAATCAATTGAAAGAACAACAATAATTCAAGAGAAAACAATTAAATAGAATTTTTTGATGAAAATATAAATTAAATAGAGAAATACAAATATTCAAGTAAATAAATTGAAGAAAAAAATAATAATCACAGTAAAATAAATTGAAGGAAAAAAACTGAATTAAAGTAAATTAAATTGAAGGGAAGAAAATAATGTAAAATTACCTAAATAGAAGGGAAAAATAAAGCTAAAGTAAAATATATTTAAGTGAAAAATGTTAACTAAATTAACAAACATTTATGTAAGCATTAAAATAATAAATATTTATTAGTTTTTTTAGCTGATGTACTTCCAGCACAGCATTGGTTTTCACTGACGAGCTCTTCATCTTTAAATTTTATTTTGATGCATTTGTTGTGAGAATCAGGGTTTCTCCAGTGAGGTGTTCGTATGCAAACCTCCAGCTCTAAGCTCCTCCCTCGAAACCCTTCCACCTCGGGCAAAAACCAGACAGAATGATATCTCATGAGAAACATCTCATCTCAAGAAATAAAAGATTATTTTAATATTAAATCATATTCAAACTCAATTTGTTTGTTTTTTCAATGGCATGTATTGTCCAGTTGAACCTTGTTTTTCTTGAATTATATATTTTTTTTCAACACCAAAACTTCTGCAGCACATCTGGCGAGGAGCCCTAACTCTGCTGTGAATTCGGGGCCATGCGGAGCACCTCCATCAGAAGCCACAGCTTCTGCTGCGCTCTTTATCCGCGCTGCCTCCAGATGCTGAGAGCTTAGCTCACGCTCTCAGAAACATCTGCGTGCTCTGAGGGCCATCGCCTCTGACAGCTTGAAGAGGAAATGTAGAGAATCAAAGGACTCGAGATGACATTAATTGTTTAAAATTCATATTTTCTTCCTCATCGTTCATAGTAGAAGTTCAGAGAGCAGAGAGTCGAGCGCTTGAGAGCCGCGTTTGAAGTTGGAAACATCTCCTCCAGCGCAGCAGCAACCCTCTTCTGATGAATCGCTTCGGATTCATTACAGAACGAAACTCTGAGTTGCTCAGAGGAGAACTCAAGTTGATTCCACAAACCACTTCTGATCTCTTTAATACACACTTCAATCCTTTCATCTCCCGTTTCTCTCTCTCTGTTTTTTTCTCTATCTCTCTCTTTCTCTCTCTCTACTCACTCTTCCTCTTTCTCTCTTTCTCTCTATCGTGCTCTCTCCCCTTATCTCTCCCTTCTCTCTCTCTCTCCTTCTCTTTCTCTATCTCTTACTCCTCTATCTCTCTCTCTCTCCCCTCCCCTTTCTCTCTCTTCTCTCTCTCTCTCTCTCCCCCCTCTGTTATCCGCAGGTAATGTAGCAGTAGTTGGGTGGAGATGAAGGTGTACCTGTGGGTGCAGAAGGTCACACACTGGAGGTCTGTGAGTAAAGCGCAGGAGCAGCGCTGAGCCGCATCGCTCCTCCGTCTCCTCCGAGAGCCAGGAGAGCCGGAGAGGCCATATGGGACCGTGCGTCTGCAACAGAGGATGAGGAGAAGCCTTTACCAGTGCCCTTCTCTTCTCAGGGGAAACAGACAAGCCCCTCTGACAGACGTCCCTGAACCCAGATTCTCTCTCTCCCCTCTCCCATTTCTCTCTCTGTTCCTCTACCCTCCCTGTCTGTCTCTCTCTCTCTGTCCCTCCCTATATCACACTCCCTTCTTTTTTCTCTCTCCCTATCTCTCTCTTTCTGTCTTCCTTTTCTCCCCCCCCCCCCTTTACCCTCCCCATCTCTCTCTCTCTCTATTTACCCTCCATATATCTTTCTCCCTTTACCCCCACCCCTCTCTCTCCCTCTCCCTCTCTCTCTTTCTACCATCCCTACCCATCTCTCTTCCTTTTCTCTCTCTCCCTCCCTGTATCTCTCTCTAGGGTTCTAGTGGAGGGTTCTAGTGGAGGATGGGGGCAGAACTCACTCGGGGGTGTTGACCCAGATGATGTCCAGGTGGCAGTAGTACACACACTCCTTGTCTGCGTAGCTGTAGCAGGTGCACCTCCTCAGCCTCCTGCCTTCGGAGGGTTCCTCGGAGCGCTGGAGCTGCAGCGGGGCGAGCGAGGGGACATGCTCCCGCTCTGGAGTGTGGGAGGAGGAGAGCCCTGAGGAGCAGAAGGCTTGGGTTAGCACATCACATCAAATCAGAACACAAACATTGCTCCATCTGGATCATGAATAATGAATAGCATTCCTCCTCGAGTGCTTCCATGCTTCCAGAAGCTCTCCCTCGGTGGAGTCCAGCTCTGAGCTCTCGGCTGGATTTGAGAAAAACAAACTGTTCCTTTGTGCACCAGATTTTTTTTGGTTTTGACATTAATCATCAACCACCAGCTTCGACATCCAACAAACCTGAAGCGAAATGACAAAATATATCTTACAAATATTGTGGCTGGAAGGGCATCCGCCGCATAAAACATATGCCTGAAGAGTGGGCGGTTCATTCCGCTGTGGCGACCCCGAATGGGAAGAAAGCCGACATGAAGATGGATGGATGGATCTTACAATTATAATATTACATATATATAAATGAGCTGTGCAGGAATTAAAATTGAGCTTAAAAAGATTAATAATAAAAATAAGGAATTTTAAAAAAGTGTCATTATCTCACAATGTATGAAACGTTGTGTGGTAAACACAACTATAATTTATTTTTTATTAATTCATCATTTCCTGCATAATTAACTTCTATTAATGGTTAAAGCTGCCGCATCACTCTACTATAAACTACGTTTCTCTCATGTTTTCATGCCATTCCTCATCAGAAACTCTCCTCGAGTCATCTTCATATCAGTTCTGTTCTCTCAGAAAATACTTTAGGAGCCAAAAACACTTTTCATTCAGAAACACACTTTCTTTTAGATGCATTAGTGCTTCTTCTTATTGGTTAGAGCGTGGAGCTTCAGTGAGGGGGTGTTTTTGAGCTCCAGAAAAAGAAAACAGGATTACTGGAACATGAACCGATCTGAAGATGACTCGAGGAGAGTTTCTGATGAGGAGCGACAATAAAACATGAGAGAAACGACTGAAGAGAGTTTATATGATGCAGCACCTTTAACAAAATGTGCTGTACTGTTTGCTTAACTAAACACAAACGTTCCTATCTGAGGTATAATTCTTTAAAAGTCTAATTCCAAGTTAACTATCAATCACAACACAGCAGAGGTCCGACAGGTGCACACACCTGTTTTTAAGTTTTTATTCATGCATTTATAAGCTAACTGGTCCATGCTTAAAAGGTCTTTCGTGCTCCTCTTAAATCATTATATATAATGATCATCTGTTCAAATGTTTTGTCCAAACAGCTCTGCGCTGTTTTGATGAGTTTGAATGCTTGTAATGTTTCATCGTTGTTTTTCTCTCGGTGTGTAACTACAGGGGTCCTCGCAGGACTGCTTCATCACGGCTTTTCTGTTTTGCAGCTTGTTTGTTTCTAGCCAAATTTATTATTTGTTATATTTATAAATCTGCAATAAAATCTACAATTTTCCAGTATATTAAATTTTTTCTGTTCATCAGTTTTAAGCTCAACAGTTCAGATGGTGTTTATCCCACAAAGTAACCTCTTCAGAGTAAAATACACTCTGAATGGAGAACAAATAACACTCGAACTGAGTTAAACGATCTAAAAAGCTCTCTGTCTTCCCAGAACAGGGTTTCTACAGGTTTCAGGTCAAATTTAAGACTTTTTAAAGAGCATTTAGAACCAAACTTAAGAGCAACATCATAACATCAAAACTATTTTTCTTAATAAACAGAAAGCTTCAAAAAGATTGTTTGAGAATTTTTGCTTTTTTATTTTATTTTATTTTTTACCTCTGGCAACCCTTGACATTTATGAGACTTATCTCAATATCTGGCCAATCCCAACCCTAACAATCACTTTCACTTTTTTTGGGACCTTTTCTCCATCTTTGGCAACCCTAAGCTATAACAAAAACACGCATCAGATGAGCTTTACATGAATATAAGAAAAAGAGCTTCCATTTTACTTAAAAAAAAAACACTTAGGAAACTGATTGTTTTAGTTATTCAAAGCAAACTTAGGAGCAAATGTTTATGAATTACCTACCAGGAAAATTTCACCAATACCTGACTATTTTAAGTAAACAACATTAGAGTACAATCAAGGAAACAGCATCGCATTTCTCTAGTTAAGTATATTTGATTTTACAGTGAACAGTGAAAAACCTTTTTTTTTTTTTTTACAATAGAACACTCATCTTCTTGTAATTGTTCTTTATAAATGATTTACAAACTTGACACAGTTTTAAGACATAAGTTGAGGATTGTTAATTTAACTCTATCTGTCAGAACAGAGTTTTTTTAACACTAGACGTTTTATTGCACATGACTCTGATCCTGCCGTTCCACTCTGCTGCGCTGCAGGTTTCTGCTCCTGGAGAGCTCCCTCTCTCCTCTCTCCCTTGCTCTCCTTCACTCCTCTCTCCTCGTCCTTCTCTACTCTCTCTCCTCTCTCCCTTGCTCTCTTTTACTCCTCTCTCTCTCGCTCCGTCTCCACTCTCTCTCCTCACCTAGTCTCTCCTCTCTCCCTCACTCTGTCTCTCCTCTCTCCCTCGCTCCGTCTCTCCTCTCTCTCTCGCTCCGTCTCTACTCTCTCTCCTCATCTAGTCTCTCCTCGCTCTCCATTGCTCTCCATGCACTCCTCTCTACTCTCCTTCGCTCTGTCTTCTCTCTCTCTCCTCTCTCCCTTGCTCCTCTCTCCGTTCCTGCTGTAAAGGTTGAAATAAAGAATGCTTTGCTTGAACCCACCGTGGGCCAGCGCTGCGCCGGCTACGATTAGAAGACAGACTCCCAGATGAAGGAAAGATGCTCTGGCCATCCTGGCGCCTCCGGAGGAAGGAATCAGAGTGGAGCCGAGCCGAGGAGCCCCACAGCGCCAGGAACCTGAGAGAGCTTCATGATAATCCTGCTGGAGTCTGAGATTGCTCACTCTCTCAGCTTTATAGATTCTCCTCAAGCACCTCCCACTGAAGAGAGAGATAGAGGGATAGAGATAGAGAGAGGAATGGAGAGGAGATAGAGGGAAAGAGAGAGAGTGAGAGATAGAGGGAGAAAGAAAGAGAGAGAAAGAAGGGAGAGAGAGCCAGAAGAGAGAGGAGGGGGGGGGGGAAGAGGAGAGAGAGAGAAAGAGAGGTGGGGGAGAGGGATAGAGGTGAAAGAGAGAAGAGGGAGAGAGAGGACGGAGAGAAGGGGGAAGCTGCTGAGCGCGCTCGAGGAGCACATGGATCATGAAATGCTCCTCAAAGACAGAGCCGCTCCCATAATCTCCTGATGAAGCACACACCTCCTGAGAGCAGACTCGCCTTCCATCAGGAATCTGTTTTAAGAGCAGGTCCTCAGGAGCTCTCCCCTCATCCCATCAGCCTCATGCTCTGTCAGAGAAACCCGGCGAGGTTTAAAACCAGATCTATTCCAGAGGAACGTCTGGTGAGGAGCGAAACGCTGCTCTCCATCACAGCTCCAGAGCTTCTTGCTTTAGTTCAGGATATCTGTGGATCAGCAGGAAACGAAACCGCAGATCGTATCTCAGAGAAGCTGTGCACTGAGCGAGGAGAACTCTTCTCTCCTTCTTCTCCTCCTCCCTCTCCCTTTCTTTCTCTCTATCTTCCTCCTTTACCCACCCCCTCTCCCTTTCTACCCTTTCTCTCTCCCCTTCTCCCACTCTTCCATCTTTACCTCTCTCCTCTCTTTTTTCTTCTCTGCTGAGTACATCCTTCTTTTCAACACTTTTTCAGGTTTTCACTCTTACATTTCAACACGTTTTTAAAGCACACATCAAAAAACTGCTTTGAGAGTATAAACACACTCAGCATCAGCCCTCAGACATCTCAGCCGCTCAAAATTCTCACAAATCTTACGAATCAGAATTTTATTTATTAGAAACCACGACAGTAGCAAAGAACGAAAGCAGCGGGGCATTTACTGAACAAAAAAGAAAAAGTAACAAGGCGTGATTAGATTCTGCGCTGCTTGGTTGCTGGCACACAATGCAATGGTTCCTGTTTATTTAGGAAACGTGACCCCTGGTGGTGATAGAAGGTAAAAGAACCAGTAACCGGAGAATAGCAGCGCTCACTCGAGCTCAATAACAAGCTTCTGCTCATCGTCGCTGCTGCTGTTACTGTCCTCGGGGTCCAGGAAGCCGCTTGTCCCCGAAAGGCTCCGTTTGAGCTCTGCGGAGCCACTGAGGGCCAGAGGAGCGTCTGTGAGGGACTCGTCCGGCTCCAGAGCGGAGATCTCTGAAGGGAACGACACCCGCTGCTGTGAGGAGAGCATCTGAACCTGAGCGCCCTTTGAGTAAATCCACCGTACTGTCTGAGAGAGGTCACTGAGCGCAGGGGACGACCCCAAGGGGTGATCGAGAAGGGTCACCGGAGCCTGAGGAGGACCTGCACGGGGGGCTCTACCTGAGGATCTCTCAAGGTTGAGTTCTTCAGAAAGATCTTCCTGCTGAGAGAAGAGGACACTCACGGGAAACTCTTCCTGAGGAGAGTTGAACTCTTCCTGCTGAGAGAGAGGGAGGGAGAGAGAGAAGAGGGAGATTTTTATTTTTATAACAACATTTGTTACAGAATCTACAACATTTACTCATTTACAAATAAACCTTTACACTAATAACTTACTCATAACAATCAGAGAAAATTAGTTCACCATCAGCGAGGAGCCAGCGCTCTGTTAATGCACCATCTTTCATTAAAAAAAACTAAACCATTGATGGATTGATGATACAGAAATTCAACCATAATTCTAGATTTCACGATGTTCTCAAAAACCGATACAACGTTCTGACATGAATCTTCCTCCATCATTTTCTTTCTGCTCGTGTAGATTGCAAACTTGGCTTTTCCCAGAACAGAGTTCAACGCTTCACAGACAAACCTCTTTCTTCTTACAGACCTAAACCTCATAATAAACACTTCACCAAACTTTCTATAAACATCTTCCGGCACCAAAAACACTGGTTTCAGTCTCTCACAAGTCAAATAGACATGATCAATAGTTTCTTTTAAAGAACAGAGAGGACGTTTAGAATCTATTTGTGGGTTCATCACAGAGATCAAGACGTTCACTGCTACAGCACTATGAAAGACTATCCGCTGCAGATCCCCAGTTTTTTGGTCAACAGAGGTTTGTATAAAGCCCTACACTCAGGTTTCTTTTCTTCACCCAGTTCTCTCCAAAACACATAATTTGTACAAATCTTTTCCACAATATCCAAAAAACATTTTACATAGATTGGAAGGATTCTTCAGAAAAGGGGAAGAGCATTCTTCATCATCAACACACAGATAAAACCGAGGGAAGGCATCGTCAGGTTCTGGAACACGGGCTCCAGTACAGTACTCTTTTAACATGTCCATTTCTGACACTTTTAAAATATTTGGCAACATTTTCAGCTTGGCTGATGCCGTATGAACCAATTTCAGCCCTAAATATTCAGCGACTGCTTTAGCTACACTCTCCTCAGAAGGCTGCCCCTCATTCCCGCCACTGACTGATTGTACGCCATGGCTCCTCCTCAAGCCTCCTCAAGTCACCCTGGTCTCCACAGTTTCCCTCACAGAAAGGTTCTCAGGTGTTTCTGACTCAGGCTGAGCCTCCCTCGCCATCTCTGCCATAGCCTGATCAGAAGCTGTGGCCCTCTCACCCCCCGGGGGTGGGTCCGCAGCCCTGGAGGTACAAGCACGAGCTAAATGACCCGACAAACGACAGTTTTGAAATCTTCTGAATAAAGGCGAGAGGAGAGAGTGAAGGGGGATGGGGAGAGAGAGAGAAAAAGAGAATGATAGGAGTGAGAGGGAGAGAAAGAGGGAGGAGAAAGAGAGGTGGGTGTAACTGAAGGGGGAGAGAGAAAGACAGGGAGAAGTGAGAGAGATAATCTAATTTAGCAGTAGAAGGACATCCTGCTCATGACAAACGCTGCTAAAGCTGTTCTCCCCGAGCAGCTCCTCCTCCTTCTCTCACCTGAATCCTGAGCTCTGTGGAGTCGGGGTCTGTTTCAAAGCACACCTGTGCTCCCTCTCCGTTTCCCTCTGACATCCCTTCTCTTCTCTCCATCCAAGTTTCACCATCAAACCTGAGCAGGCTACGCTCCTCATGATCTGAGGAAAGAGAGAGAGAGAGAGAGAGAGAGAGAGAGAGAGAAGTGAGGGTCCATGAATGTCTCTATACAAGAAATCTGTAAGAGAGAGGTGGGTAGAATTAGAGAGAGAGGGATTAGAGAGAGATGGCGAGAAGAGAGAGAGAGGGGGAGAGGGAGAGAGAGAGAGAGAGAAGGGGGAAGAGAGAGATGAGATTGAGGAGAGAGGGATAGAGGAGAGAGAAAATGAGAGAGGGGGAGAGAGAAAGAGAGAGACAGAAAGAGAGAGAGAGAGAAGGAAAGAGAGAGTGAGAGATATGGGGAGGAACGAGAGAGAGAGAGAGAGAGAGATGGGGAGAAGAGAGGGAGAGGAATGAGAGAGAGACCGAGAGAAGAGAAAGAAAGAGGGGAGAGAAATCTGCTCCTAACAGCACACTGAAGGGACTTTACAGAGATCTCCTGAGCTCAGGATCTGCAGGAATATCTTTTTCACAAAGAATAAAACGCACACAAACTCTAACTGAAATTTCTCCTTTTGGCTTTAAGCATAGAGCAGAATGTGGAAGCTCTCTCCTGAACTCTTCAAACATCTCATGAAGCAACCTTCGTGCACTACTCGTCCCTCGCTAACCGAACGTCTCCCAAACGACCACGAATGCCTGACAGGTTCTCACAGCTATCAGCGGCTCCTAAGCAGCGAGGGGCGTGTAGAAGTTCTCCGGCGAGCTCTGGCTCTGCTCAGAGAGCTTTGCTCCTCGTGCGCTACTCATCTGTCTGAAAGAGATACGGACTGTAACCTCACTCTCTCTCTTCAGAACATTCAGCGATCAGAATCACAAGGAGAGATCACGAGCGGCGGAGCCACTCTTCACTACAGCACTCAGACATTAGGTTCCTCTTATTCTCTGATTCCGTAGTGGTCCATATCCACATCTCCTCAGAACTCCAGACCTGAAGTGAACCAGGTCTTGCTCACAGAGTTTCTCCAGGTTTCAAAATACCAACTTTGTAGGAGCATTAAGATTCAAATTTAAGATCCATATGCCTTGTTGGTTTGCTGGAAACCCTTGGAAGCAGTCTACTGTTCTTTGAAGGAGGGGCCAGGGCTCGTATGCCCAACTTCACAGTTTAATCTTTATTTTGCATAATAACCCATATGCTTCAAATAGACTGTCAAGACCCGGCCGTAACCTTGCCCTAAAAAAGAGGCAACACTGATCCGAAGAGCTCATAATAAAATAACAAAATTAAAGAGCAAAAATAAAACACAAAACATTAGCTGCCAGCAGCGATCGCCGGGGTATATATATATATATATATATATATATATATATATATATATATATATATATATATATATATATATATATATATATATATATATATATATATATATACTTTATTTTAATTGGTAAACTTACATTTTAAGCGGGTGATATTTCATCGTTACTATTGAGGTACTTTTAGAGCCATAAAATATTTAGATATCCATGTTTATTTACTAAAGCACAAAAATGCTATGCTGAGTCAATTGTTGAAAAACAAAAACAAAACACGGCTAAATGTGGCATTAGGCCAATTAGTAGTATTGTTCATAATAGCGATAATGAATCTGAATGATATCGAAGAGGCCCTGCAGCATTGAAAGTTGATCTCAGTGACTCCAGGTGACCCAAAAAAGACCTCATCGTCTCGTTCATTCTTCTCTCTCTCTCTCTCTGCCATGTTTTCCTCATCTCCTCGCCTTCTCTGCTAGTTGCCATGGAGATCAGTTAGCTGTAATCTAATATTAAACCTTTTTTATTTTCCTTTTCACATTTTCTCCAGTACCAGTGAGATATAACTGCGGATATAATAAAAGAAAAATCTAAATCATGAGATGTAGCTAACTGCGAGGTGCTGCTGTGGCCAACAAATTGCTTTCATTTTTATTTTTTATTTCAGTGAAGTCTCTTCGATTGGTTTGGTTCCATAAACAGTCTCTCTTGAAGGGGTTTTGCTAATATTTTAAGATTAAAGATAAACCCGATCCGTTGTGGCAGAGGTGAACTCTTGTTCGCTCGCACCAATCGCTTGGACAGATGTGTGATGTGCCGGCACTGTGCTTTTCCCATCAAGGCATGCTCATGCACGTAACTTCACACCGAATATTTGGATAGATGTGTTATTGCTTTTAATGTGTTGTCTCGTTTGTTGGGGGTCTGTGAGCGGGACATGTTAGGTGCAGATTGCTGGCTTTGAAGCTAGTTATCTCGAAGAAGATCTGCTTTAGGACAGAAGCTATTCTTCGTTTTCATTAATGTGCGTCTATAAATTGTGCCGCACAAATAAAATCAGCTTGTCAAGTTCCACTATGATCTGCAAGGCCCAAGCCTTAGCTGAGCTGATAGGTGCAGCCCATCAGAATATCCCATATTTCTTAGCAGCATGACTTAATCTTATCAAAACATCAAAACCCCAGGTTTCACCCAAGCCTCCTTTCTTGTGTTTCAGAAAGGCTCAAATCTGGAGCCGCTGTCACGTCCTCCTGTAATTATCTCCTCGAATGGACCTCTGATATTCCGCGTGAGTTCTCCAGATTGTGACTTTGCATAATTTGACCAAAATAAAAACAATATCTTCAGGAAGAGAGCGTGAGATGCACTGCAAAGCACACGTAGGCCTCCACGCAGGGGCCAACAGCAACAGAGAGTTCTCACAAACCCTTGAAACCTGCATTCGGGCCTACACATCAGCTTATAGAGGGAGAGCATTGCTGATCTGCTGCGTCCCCTTGTGGTGAGAGAGTGTCATGGCACCCTGTTCTACACACGTACAGGAGGCTGGCATCAGGAGGCTCCTCCTGCTTTCCCTCTTGAAGCGTAACAGCAAGTGACTGAACTGCAGTTTTTTGAGCAGCCTCTAGAGGCTGACTCCAGAAAGGATCAGGTTCTTAACTTTGGAGATGATATAATCATGTCTCCACCCCTGGTGCTGTTAAATTTTGTGGACGCAGATCGAAAGTTCTAAATCTTCATGATCACTCTGAGGAAGATAATAATTTTTAAATTAGTTAATAGTTTTGAATTAAACCTTCAGCCTATCAGACGCTTTCACTATGGCCATGTCCCGCCTCTGAGGACGCGTATTCGATTACTTTGAATTTCTTTTGAATTTGCCAGAAACCGATGGGTTATTAACAGTGAACAGTTAGCATCTTAGCCTCGTTATCATAAAAGATGCAGCTTTTTGAGCAAACATCTCCACTGATTGGATGCTGTTTTTTAGCCAGTGTCACTAATCAATCAGATTTCAATATTTAATCAAGGTGTTTGTTATGAAACAATGTTTACTTCCTTTAAACAGGGGCTATACTTATTTTAGTTACTTAGTGGCTAACCAGGTTTAAGTATTAATTATATTTAAAGAAACAGAATTATAAATATATTGCTTGATTTTTTATTGCACAATAAATGCTTTGTGGATAGTGCATCACTTCCAGGGGAGGGTCATCAACCCTTTCTTATCCGGCCGTGACGTTACAATGAGACTCATGTGACATCAGTGGCGCGAATACAACATGCTTTTAAAAGAAACTAATTTGTTTTCTGTTTGAGAATGTACATGGTTTGATTTTTGATTCAATCTACTCTTATAAATCATTATAAAAGCTACAAAAAGGCTCACCATGACATGAGCCCTTTAAATCTTGGTTACTTCAATGACAAAAAGCTTTTGGATCACTTTTATTTTCAGTTTCAACATGAACTCACCTGTGAATGATGGCTCACAGTGATGGCTGTGGAGTTTGCTGGATTCCCTGATCACCTTCACTGCAATCGTTTCTCCACACACTTCACTCTCCGTCAGTATCCGGGTCGCTTTGGCTTGCGGCTTCTTGCCCTCGCAGCTCTCACGCGCTCTTCCTTCTCCCGGATCGAAGGATATCTGCTCGCGAGAAGCTTCTACCATGGAGCTCTTTCCTTCTGGAACCTTTTCAGCTGCTGAATCTGAGCAGAAGCTGCTGTTAGAGTCAGCATCCGTTGATCCGGATGGTTGATGTGGTTGTTTTGGATCAGACTCCTCTCTGGTTGCTAGTGTTTGAATCTCTTTTGACTCTGGAGTCTTTTGGGGTTCGTACAAATCTCTGCTGGAACTTCTACCAAAGTCAGTGCAGGCGTGAAGCTTTGCCGGCGCATGCAGCACAGTAAAGCTTTCTGAGACGATTTCCTTACTCTCCATCATCTCAAGATTCACCGCTTTTCTCCCGTCGCTCTGCTCGATGTGTGGCTCTATGAGCGCTAGCTGCTCATCAGAAATGAGCTGCATGAAGATCTGGAGGTCTGCCGTGCGCACGTAGAACATGTTCTGAGCCTGCGACAGCTCGTTCACCAGCATCATCTCATCAGCTGGAGACTCCTCCGAGAGAGTTCCTCCGGATTCCTTGAGAGAACAAAGAGCTGCGTCTGTAAGAAGATTGTTCTCGGAGGTTGCTGCAGAGAGAGTCTGGAGCGCACCGCTTGCACGGTTGCCAAGCAACAGAGATGCTTGTTGCTCTACGGGAGGCTGTGTAGGAGGAACGAGTGTAGGCGCTTCAGACATGAGTTTAGATGAAGCGTTCGACTGCTCGAGGCTGGAACAGGACAATGACGGCTCTGAGGTGATCACACAGAACAGTTCCTGGTGGTTTATGGGGATGCCTGAAGCGATGCACTCTTTATTGTTTGTTAGAGTGGAAGAGGAGGCTTCGCCTGTAGCAGAAGGGGGGATCTTCAGCTGGTACATGGGAGGGAAGGTGGTCCTCCCAATTTTTGAGAAGGGATGCATGTGTTGCGTTTGCGCTGTGGTGAAAGAACTCGATGAGAGTTTCGGTAACTCCGTCTGGTCCCCAGCTGCACTGCGCTGTTTCTTCCTCTCGGATGGGACGGCGTGTTGCGCTGGAGATCTATCACCTGCTCCAAACCCCTCCTGGTTTTTATCGACCTCAGAGCTGGTTAGAGTCTCCAGTCTCTCAGTCTTTGAGACACTTTTTCTCGAACACTCATGGTAGAGTTTCCGGAAAGTACCTCCTTTGTAGGTGTGCCATTTAGTGTAGTCGAATTTCTGAGTTTTTTTCTTATAGCTTGCCCTGGCGCTCGGCTCTTCTCCATCTGAGCTGAGACTGCTCAAGCTCCCCCTGTTAGCCGGAAGAAGCTCTGCACCATCCACGGCTGCCTGTCTAACCAGAGTGGAGCGTTGCCCTGAGGGCTGTGCGGGGTACACCAGGCCTGCGCTGCACCTCCTGATAAGACTCGACCCGTCAGGCCTTGTGCTTACCGTGAAGGGTAATGAGCTGCTCCGGGTGAGTGGTGCATGCTCCAAACCGGGGACTCTCCCTTGATCCCTTGAGTTTAGGACGTGCTTGCTGCTCCGCATCTCGAAGTGAAAGGAGTCCTTGTATGTGTACGGTACCGGGAGATCGATGCTCCCCTGTTTGGAGAGCATTGTCTTCCTTGGGCGCACGTTTTCCAGTTTATTATCGTCTACGAGGACGCTGTTCTCATAGATGAGCTTGGAGATGCGCTCCTCCAGCTTCTGCTTCTCCTGAAGGAACACGTCTCCCGGGGTCTCCGAAGTAGACTCCATACTGGAGCCGCTGAAAGAGTGGAGCTCGCTGCCGTCACTGAAGCCCGAGTCGGTACTGTCGTGGCTTTGGGACTTCTTGTAGTTGGAGAAGAAAGGAAAGGAGGGTTTCTGGAACAGCGCTTCCTGCCGGCATAGTGGGGATCGGTTTGTGGGTGGTGGAGGACACTCGTCCACAATGAGAGCAGACAGCTCTATGGTGTTCTTCGAGTCTGGAGGGGCAGCACTGTGTGGGGTGAGCTCCAGAGGTGCTGGTGTGCTCACTGAAAGCTCTGGAAGACCTTCTGTGGTTCTTCTTGCTCCATCGGCAGAGCTTTTGGTGCTCTCATGGCTGCTCAAGGGCCCTCGGTCAAACTCACCGGACAGACGCGCGTGAGCCTGCGTACGCTTGTGCTTGTAAAGGTTGCTCTGGGTCTTGAATGAGATGCCACAGGTGCTGCACGGATACGGCCTCTCGCCGGTGTGGCAGCGAAGGTGCTTCTCCAGCACACTGGGCTTCAGGCAATCCTTCCCACAGTGTGGGCAGACGTGTCTCCCGGTGGACTTCAGTCTGGAGGTGGATGCTGGAGCCGTGAGTCTTTGTTGCTGGAAAGCTGCATCGCTGGCGATGTGCACGGTGAGGGAGGCCAGTGCTGAGGTGCTGCGGATGCCTGGGAGGAGCATGGGCTGCACCTGAGGCAGAGGCTGCAGGCCAGGAACGCTCTGGATGAACATAGTTGTGAGTGGGACATGAACGTGTGCCTCGTTCTCGAGCCGAGCAGACACTGAGCCCCGAGTCTCACTCGCGCTCACAAAGCTCTGCTTTCTAGTTGCCATGGTAACGCCACCCTTTTGATGCTGGGAGATGGCTCTCTCTCTCTCTCTCTCTCTCTCTCTAAATACCTACAAAAGAAACAGTTTTGTTTTCATTTAGAAGACAACTATATTTCCTCAGATTTCAAAGGGAAACTATTTAAAGAGCAGAGGCTGATGATCTGAAAAACTACAAACAGCCAATGCATGAGTGGACAATCCTAAAGCTTGACTCTTTGATTTTTTTCTTTGATTTTTTCAGTGCTCAGAAAAATCCTGAGAGTTAAATGAACTCTACTCAGGGTATGTTTGGTTCTTCTCTAGACAGAGAAGGAAAACACTCTAACAGAATTAAAATATCTAAAAGAACCACTAATTAATCTCTGAATAATTATAAAAATATTTGTATCATACAAAACTCTCTATTTTCCCCTTTCTTTTTACATCTCTCCCCTCCTCACCCACTCTACTTTTCTTTCATTATCTCTCCCACTCTTTCTCGTCCCCTTTCTGTCCTTCTCCTTTCTTTCTCTCTCTCTCTCCTTTCTTGTTCTTTCCCTCACATGCCCCTTTCCCTTTCTTTCCCTCCATCTCTCCCTTTTCCATCTCCTTTTTGTATCTCTATTTCCTTCTGTCACTCCTCTTTCCCTTTCTCTCTCCTCTTTTTCTCTTCTTTCTCTCTCTCTTATTCTTTACTTCTCTCACTCTATTTTGTTCTTTCCCTCTCCCTCTCTATCTTTCCTTTTCTCTCACACACACACACACACACACACTTTCTTTATAACATATATACCCCAATAAAAACGTTTCACTGAATATTTAAAAACAGAAGAATTTTGCTATACAACCCCGACACAAGTTTTTTGTTGTTGTTCAACGTAACAAAAAAGTCTACCGTAACAATGCTCAGATATAGAGAAGGACCAAACCGACTCAGAGCAGAGTAGATTCCTCTGTCTAGAGTTCATCATGAGTTAATGTCCCTCAGAACCAGCAGGTGAACGCTAACCAGACTAACTCAGCAGGTTAGCTTAGAATCAGGCTCTTACCAGCAGGAAGTGAGAGAAATCCAGATTCCCAAAGCTGAAGTCGAGCTTGTGCGACTGCTCTGCTCTCACTGCTGAAGCCTCCTCAGTTCCTCTTCAGCCGATGGAGGAAGCACACGTCACTCATGCAAATGCAAAGACGACAACAACCACCTGAAAGAGGAAGAGACCCTGAGAGTTTTCTGAAGGCGCTCGATCAGAGGATCACGCACCAACAGAGACTGAGAGCAGCAGACGGAGGCGCACACAAACAGCGAGAGCAGATGGAGAGGGGGAGAGAGGAGCGTTGAGGAGCACCAGGAGGCACTGCGAGCACGAAACCGTCCACTAATGGATCGTTCCAGAATCAAACTCCGCAATACTGGAGAAAATCATGCTACTGCAGGAGATGTACAGGAGGAATGACATCATCTGATCAGCACAACAGAGGACAGGAAGAGGAGATGAAAAGCAGACTTCGTTCACAAGCCGAGAGATGGGGGAGACTCTGTCAGGGTTCTGGAAGTATGCATCCGTGTGGTGAACTTCCCTTGAGCAGTGATGGAGAACCAGCGAAGAGAGGAACACCAGAAGATCTCCAGAGTTCAGGTTCCAGATCACTTCTCCTTAAAAAAAGCATTAGAGTGATCTGCGTTTGTAGATGCTGTCAAGAGAAAGCCGACCCTTTCTGAGAGAACTTCTCATAGAAACAACAGTGTTAGGAGAACTCTCCTCATCTCTGAGCAGATGAAGCTCCGTTCTTCTCTTTCCCCTCTTTTCCTTTTTCTCTCACTCTACCACTCTTTTTTCCTTTCTCCCTCACTCTCTTGCGGTCTTTCTTTCCCTCTACCTTCATCCTCCTTTTCCTCCCTCACTCTTCTCAATTTCAGCTTTCTTTCTCTCCCTCTTTCTTTTCACCTACCTCTTCCTTTTTTCTCTTTCACACTCTTTTCTTTTCCCCTATTTCACTCTTTCTCCCACATTTTTTTCCCTTTTGTCCCTGCTTCCTCTTCGACTTTCCCCTTTCTTTCTCTCCCTCTCTTCCTCTTTTCTCTCACACTCTTTCTTTTCCCCTCTTTCGCTCTTCGTCCCTGACTTTCTTTTTCCCCTCTCTCTCTCTTCTCTTTCTTTCTCTCCGCTCTTCTTCTCTTTCTCTGTCCATTCCCCTTTCTCAATCTCTCCCTACATAATTATACAGTATATACTTATAAATGAGTGCATCGATAGATAATTGTACAATACAAATGCTTTCGGCTGAAATGTTAATAATATTGGAGTTCAGAACTGTGTGAGTGTATAGAATTTTTTTTTTATAAATGAGCCGTCAGCTACCAAGAAGCTGAAATATGGCCATTGGGCAGAGAAGATCAGAACATACTCCGGTGGAGCTCTGAGTTTGTATGGTGACTATGAGATTGCAGCTTTCTCCAGGAAAAAAAAAAACTATAAGCACACAAACAAATACAGAGAAGGTGACATGAGAATGCTCTTTTCCCTCTGGTGAATTTACTAATCTGCAGAATAATCAATAGTCCTACTTCTTGTGATCGGACAGAGCGAGCTGGAATATATCGTGATAGAAGACTGCTCAGGTAGAACGGAGCCGAGCCATGCAGCGCCTTAAGGCAGGAAGCAGAATCTTGTAGTCAATGCGATATTGTACAGGAAGCCAATGAAGAGAGCACAGAACCGGTGTAATGTGGTCATATTTCTTTGTTCTTGTGAGAACTCTAGCTGCTGCGTTCTGGACCAACTGTAATGTTTTTAGCATGGCAGCTGAACAGCCGGCTGAAAAGAAGGTGGTCTTAGTAACATAAGAGATATGGTTCTTAAACGTCAGTTCACTTTCTATAATAACGGCAAAATTTCTAACTGTAGTGGAGAAATGAACAGTTTGTCCCCCCAGCTCCATATTTAAAACAGATTCTGTAATTGCCAAGAAGTAATATTTCTGTTTTATCAGGTTTTATCATTAGAAAATTTTCATTCATCCAATCATTGATATCAGCGACACATTTTGAGATCTTATTATTATTTAGGTTTGAAAAGTTTTGCTGAGATATAGAGCTGGGTGTCGTCTGCATAGCAATGGAAACTAACCCCATGTCTTCTAATAATTTTGCAAAAAAGCAGCATGTAGATTGACCATAGAATGGGTTCCAGAACAGATCCTTGAAGAATTCCATACTCTACTGCTATTGTATTTGATGAGTCTCCATTTACATGAACAAACTGACTCCTGTCAGAGAGATAAGAGTTAAACCATCTTAGAGCTTGGCCCTGGATGCCTGCATCGTTCTCTAGTCTCACTCGAGGACAATCCTGTGATCTATCGTATCGAAGGCTGCACTGAGATCTAGCAGAACTAGAAGAGAGATATTCCTTACTTCCCAATCAAGTAGCAGGTCGTTTGAAATTGTGCTGTGAGGCGCTCTGAATCCAGATTAAAGATCTTCATTAAAGCTGCTCTTCTGTAAGAAGTTGTTGAGCTGTCCTATTACAACTTTCTCTAATATTTTCGACAAAAACGGAAGATTAGAGATTGGTCTATAGTTGGATAATTCAGTAGGATCCAGGTGCGTTTCTTGATTAGTGGTTTAATTACTTTAGGAAAGTAACCTAGCAACAGAGATGAGTTTATAATATTTAGAAATGGTCCTTGAGCTATTTGTAGCAATTATTTCAGTATTTTTGAAGGTACAGGATCGAGAGAGCATGTCGTTGATTAAGTTGCTGTGATTATTTTTTGAGCAGTTATTTCAGGTCAATATTTGAAAAAATTTGCAGCGAGTGAGGCAAAGGCATAGAATTATTGAGTTAAGCATCTTAGATTGAATATGAGTTTTAGTGATTTAGCATCTAATAGCCGTAATTTTATTTGAGAAATATTTCATAAATTCATTGCAGCTAAATTTTATAGCTGCAATTGAATCTGTCGATGTGTGACTATTTAGTAGCCATTGTTTCAAATAAAAGGTGTGGGTTATTTTGAATAATTCCAATCTCATTGTTTTCATTGTTATTAAGCTCATAGTTTCTGGTTTGTCTTTTTAGGACCTTTGTATTATCATCAGAACATAGAGTGGCCTGTATATCTCTGACTTGTTTTAAGAAGAGCTACAGTGTCTAGGGTGCTAGCGAGAATATAATTCATACTGTAGGTGATTGTTTCAAGTTCATTTTCATCTGCAGGTGCACTAGAAAGGTGAGTAATATCTGGTAGGTTTGTTATAAAAGCTTTAGTATTTTGGTTTATATTTCTCCCTAGTTGGTAGCGTTGAATGCTTTTGCTAATGTTTACAGTATGCATAGCACAAGATAGTGGTGTGTTATGTCCTCACTTTGAGGTCAATGCCATGAGATAGAATCAAATCTAGAGTGTCTGTCAATATCTGGCGACATCCAACAATCACTTTTAAATGTATTATTTTTTTCATGTATGAGTGTTCACTGGTATATTTTCAAACACTGGCAACTCTAACAATTACTTATTTTTGTTTTTATTAATTTTCAATCCCAAGAAACAACAAAAACACATCAGATGAGCTTTTCAAGGACATCACAAGAATAAGAGCTGTGAAACATTATCTAAAACCTCAAACAGAAAACTTAAGACTTTAAAATACCTAAAATGAGTGCTTTTAAATTTTTTTTTACTTTGAAACACTCTAAGAACCCACAGAATTCATAAATACACACAAGAAACGGACATGACTTAATAAAAGCTGGTTCTGTTAATCACGTTTTCAGAGTGCTATCGGGACATAAAAGACCACATGGTTGGCGCTAGACTCACGCGCATCAACCTCATGACAGAAAAACGTAGAGGAAAAACGAGAAGAAAAGTTGAAGAGGACTGTTTTTGTTCTCAAAAACAGAGGAGCTGTGATGCCGGATCAGATCAGATCAGATCTCCCACAATTCCTTGTGTGCAAAAACTTTCTTCTTTGTTTAAAAGCGAGTGTTGGAACCTTTCAAGTGGATTAGATGTGTGTCTGCCTGAAAAACCGTAATAAAACAAAATGTTGAAAAGTCAGGTTTGATTATAAGATCATATGACAATATGAGGCATTTGTAAATTTATTTATTTATTTGAAAACATGCATTCTTTTAAAAATATACAACTCTCAACAATTCTGGGTTGAAGCAGAAACATAAACATTAAAAAGAAGAAACACAGAGAAATCCTCAGAAGTGAGATCTCATCCGGAGCGTATCGTTGTGGGTCTCCTCCAGAATGCTCTCCACGCGCTTATTGAATGGCTCCAGCGTGGCGAGAAGGTTTTCATACATGTCCTGAGAGCAAAGAGAGATGAGCGTTATACAGGATCAAACACCAGCTGCAGCCTGTGAATAACACTGTCTCCGTACTAACCTTCCTGATCTTTCACCTGCAGAACTCCGCTCTTGTACGAGATCAAACTCCCTTCTTAATCACTACAAGCACTGATTTTACAATCATTCGGTTTTGAAAGAGCCGCTAATATGCATTTTTTAGCTCTATGTGTTGTAAAACATTGATTTACGTTTGAGGACCATTCAACAGTAGACTTTTTGAGTGTCAAAATACTTCCTTTAAGTATTTGGGTGGGGAGTGATCACTTGCGTTCAAGTTGTTTAATAAATATATTGCATTCCAATTGAAACTCCCTTTGGTTCTGTTATTTGTCATGATTTAAACCCGGATCTCTACGAATGAATCAGTAAATGACTCATTGGGGAATAACAATGTATCTAAAGAAAATTAAAGCAAATTTTTCACCTCTCGTGTGTCAATCTGTTACTGCAGACCATCAAAGAAATAATAACAAGAAACCTTTCAGAAACACAACAGGGGAACTTTAGGAACAAATGTGGATTCGTTATATGCAAAATCATTCTGCTCTTGCGTTTCCATTTCTTGTAATTCTAGTTTTTGGAAATGATTGCTAGCTTCAGAGTCACCATTGGTCCATCAGCTCTTGGATGGTCTGAGACCTGAGTAGAGCCTTGTCAGCCCTAGTGTGATGTTTATATTATTGTTACTTAGGCAGTGTTTGTGGGTCTGGCAGACACTTTGATTTTTAATCCCAATCAAGACATGTTATGTTATAATAATAATAATGCCTTCAATTTATATAGCGCTTTTCTAGACACTTCACAATTATCAGAGGATTATCCATTCACTCCACATTCACACTCTGGCAGTGTTAAGCTACCTTGGTAGCCCTCGACTGCCCTGAGGCAGTCTGACAGAACGTGTCAGCCATTCTGCGCCTACGACCACTTGATTTAAGTTATTTAGTTTTCATTTTAATGTTAAAACTGTTTGATATAGTGATATAGGCGTGCAGACAAGATGCACTATTTGAAGTAAATCCAGCTATAAATATTGTGTACACAACCAATACAATTGAGCAAAACTATTTGCTAAAAAAAAAACTTAAACATTTAAGACTCACCAATTGCCTTAATTAAACGTCAAAATTGCTTAAAAACAGGTATGAAAAATTTCTCTGCTATATTTTTAAGTAAACCTAGCATAGACACTAGATATCCCTGGAGCTCACGCTCCTCTTGGAACAGCTAGTGCTAGCATCTCGTACCCTGAAGTCCCTGTGGAGCATACCTGCGCTCTCTGGGTCCGCCGGCTGCACTCCTCACGGAGACTCTGCATCTTCTCACGGAACTGTTTGGTTTTGCAGTTGTTCTCTTCCATCACCTTCACGAACACCTCGCGCTTCTGGTGGATCTTGTCGAAGTCTCTGCAAGAGCAGAGAGAAACAAAGATTGACTCAGAGATGAAATCAGAGGTGGATTTAAAGATTATTCAGAGATGATTCAGAGGTGGCTTTAAAGATTTTTTAGAGGTGGATTCAGCGTTGATTTACAGGTGGATTCAGAGATGATTTAGAGATTATTCAAATATGGATTCATAAGAGGAATCAGAACAGGATTCAGAGGTGGATTCAGAGATTATTCAAATATGGAATCAGAAGAAGATTCAGAGATTATTTCGAGATGTATTCAGAAGTGGATTCAAAGATGAATCAGAGGTGGATTCAGTGCTAGAGTCAGATGTAATTTAGAGGTGGATTCAGAGATAATTCAGAGACGGATTCAGTGATCCTTTAGAGATTATTCAGAGGTAGATTCAGAGATTATTTACAGGTGGATTGAGCGATTATTCAAAGATGGATTCAGAGGTGGATTCAGAGCTAGAGTTAGATGTAATTTACAGGTGGATTCATAGATTATTCACAGATGGTTTCAGAGGTGGATTTAGAGATTATTTAAAGACGGATTCAGAGATGTATAAAGAAGTGGATTCAAAGATGATTCAGAGGTGGATTCAGAGCTAGATTGAGATGGGATTTAGAGGTGGATTCAGAAATTATTCAGAGATGGATTCAGAGATTATTCAGAGCTGGATTCAAAGATCCTTTAGAGCAGGGGTGTCCAACGTCGGTCCTGAAGAGCCACTGTCCTGCACATTTTAGTTGCAACCCTGCTGTAGTATGCATACTACTCTACTTCAGCCAATCAGAGGACCATAATTAGGGCCACAGGTGAGTTTCATGATGGTTGAACCAAAAATGTGCAGGGCTCCGGCTCTCTAGCTCTGAGTCATCTTTGAATACACGCCTGAGTCAGATGTGATTTAGAGGTGGATTCAGAGATTATTCAGAGATGGATTCAGCGATCCTTTTGAGTTTATTCAGAGATGATTTATAAGTGGATTCAGAGGTTATTCAGAGAGAGATTCAGAGATTATTCAAAGATGGATTCAGAAGAGGATTCAGAGATGTATTCAGACGTGGATTCAGAGAGGTATTCAGACGTGGCTTCAGATGTAATTTAAAGGTGGATACAGAGATCCTTTAGAGACTATTCAGAGGTAGATTCAAAGATTATTAAGAGCTGGATTCCGATGTGAATTCCGAGGTGCATCAGCTTTCAGAGGAAATCTAGTGTAGCTTAGAACTTACGCATAGATGTTCCGGACGTCCTGATCCTTCACCTCTTTCTTCTTCTGCCGCCGAATCTGTAGCTTGGAGAGCTTGTCGAGCTTCATGGAGAGGGCCCTCTTCAGCTGCGCCTCGTCGCTGCTCAGGCTCTTCAGCTCCTTCTGCAGGCTCTCGATGGTGGCGCCGGAGCTCTGCACCTGTGAGAGAAGAGTTTATTCTCAGTGAGAAAAGCTTTCAGCTTTGGACCTGCTGGGACTGCATTTGTCTGAGAAAAAGCACCAAGAATTATTCCCTTTTTTAGTGTCCCCGGGAAGAAATTGCATACACAAAGATATTTTTTTGTAACCATCTCTGACTCAAAAATGAAATAATTACAAGCTCTTAACAATCAATCAATCTTTTATAGAATACAGCACAAAATGCAAAAAAACTATGTGTCTAACACAAATTTAAATATATAAAAAAAATCAAATGAAATAAAAGCATGCAGGATATATCTATGTTATGTGAAACTGAAAAAAAAATCTAAAACATTTTAATTAAATAAAACATTTTAAAATGGCTTAAAAAAACTTTATAATGAAGAAAATCCTATTTGTAAATATATATAAAGTAAAAAAATAAATCAACTAAAAAAAGTAAAATTAATATAGTTAGAAGTTGAAAATAAATAAAATAAAATTAGGTACAGTTAGAAAAGACAAAACACAAAATACTTTACAAATAAGTGAAGTATAGAACAGTATAAAACGCACAAAAACAAAAAAAAACCCACAATATCCAAACACATTTAAATCAAACAAAACAAAAAACAAAAATAAACTCAAATTAATTGAAACTGAAATGGAACAGTAAAAAATGACTTGGTTCAAAATAAATTGACAATTTAAATAAAAAAATGTCAATTAAAGAAAAAATTTACATATAAAAAGAAAATAAGCTCAAATTAAAAACTAGAAAAAGTATATAATTAATATACAAATAAAAAATATATTTAAACAATATATGTTTAAAAATAAAACTTAATTGTTCATCATTCAATCAAGTTTGAATGAATAAATGACAAAAGAAACCAATAAAAACTAAATACATAGATAAAAAATAAAATTTTTACCTAAAATAGTAACTAAAGTATAAAACAATACAATAAACAAAACACCACAATGCAAATAACTTTTTTATTGTAATGTATCTAAACACAAATTCAGGAAAAAAAAGCAATTCAAAATAAAACATATTACCAAGAATAACTGTAAAAATAGATAAAATATGTAAAAAAAACATCGAAAATTTTAATTTTGTTGTCAGTTTTTTTTTAATGAAATAAGCATAGAATTAAGATTTAAATGTTGTAATGAAGTTAAACCACGATAACGAGTGGTCCTCTGGAGAAGCTGAGGAGGTACCTGCTCACGCTGCTGGTCAGCCTCGCTCATGCTGCTCTGAAGATCCTGCATCTGCTTTAGCATCAGTTGAGCCTCTGTCTCCACCTGAGTGGCGCACTGAACCACCATTTGCAGCTCCTCCACCCTCTCATTAGCCAGATCCTGTAGAGACCCGGAACATCTCATTCTTCTTCTGAACGAATCCACATCCAGTCATCTTCAGTCTTTTTTTTATTTGTCAAGCCTCACCTTCAGATTCTTGACGCTCTTCACATTCTCCTTCATCCTCTCCATCCCGCTCTTCAGCTCCTCGGGGGACTCCACGATCTGAGAACGGAGTTTGGAGATCTCGTCCTTCTGAGTGGCCACCTCCAACTTCATCCGAGTCTGCAGAGGAGAACGTGGAGGAGCGTTAACCTGAGGCTCTCAGGAGATCCTTCACACCAGAGCAGAGGAGACTCCAAGAGGACCCATGCCTCAGACGCAGCGTTTCAGTGCAGCAGAACCAGCGTGAAGGGAACAGACACTGTTCAACGAAGCACCATTTGAACAAACTTTGAAATACTGTCTTTAGAAAAATATATAAAAGGATTAAAAGATGATTAAAGTAAAAAACAAAAGGTTACATTTTAATTAATAAAAATGTATTACTAATTGTAATTAAAATACAATTAACAACATTTCATAATAGAAAATCTTTATTAATTGAGACAATAATTGCAAAAATATTAAAATAAATGTAAGATAATAATAACAATAAAAAAAAAACAACTTGGCCAACTTGAGCGAACAAAAAATAAATAAATAAAACGCACAGTTTTTGACAAAATATTTTAAGAAATAAAAAAAATTTAAAACAAAAAAGCAAAGAAAAAACTATTTTGCATCAAATAATTATTATAATATGAAATAGGGGGTTCAACTAGAAAACTGTTAATATTTTTAAACAAATTATTTTTTTATAAAAACAAAGATAAAAACAGTATAAAGACAATAACTACACCTTTCTGAACAAAATAAAAATATAAAAAAGCACAAAAATTGCATGAACTGTCAAAAAATAAGTAAATAAAGAAAAAAATACAATTATTGTAAATAAAATTGTATTTAAAACCAAATAAATATATAATGAATACTATAAGACGAAAAAAAATATGTTAAACTAAAAAAAACTAAATATAATAAATTTAAATACAATTAGATGACTTAAAATAAAACAGACAACTACAGTGTAATAAAAAATTAAACAACAAAAAAAGATAAAAATACAACACAGGAAAAAGTTAATTTAATTTAAAAAAATTTATTAACTAGATTCCTCAACTACAACCAAACAAATAAATAAATAAATAAATATAAAAGACTATAAATGTAGATTCATATAAAATAATTAAATAATACAACATCAAACTGATTAATATGAAATATGAAAGAATAAAATACAAGCAAAACTTTAATAATGCAGCATAAAATAAAAACTGAAATCAGAATGAATTTAACTGGAAGGTTCAATTAACGGTTCCGGGATAATAACTCTCGGCTCCTGCCGCATTCTTTACAGTCTCATGCTAGAGAAATAAAACAGAACTGAGAGAGGAACAAAGAGATTCCTGATCTGAACAGAGAGTGGAGCAAGGTGCCCACACACACCCCACGCTGGAGAGAAACCATAGCAACCGAACATAGCGCTGCTACTTTGAGATCAGCACTAACATCTCCAGAGATGAACCTGACGAGAGCGATGCCTGCAAGAAAACATCCACCTCATCATCTAACATGCCGAGAAAACATATCCTTCGCGAGCGCCACCTTCAGCTGAAGATCAATCCTGAGATGAACATCACAATAACAGAAGAAGAACACATCTGATCCAACACTGGTTTCCTCTCCTGAACTCAGAGAGCCTGCAGGTTCCTCCAGACCGCTGAACTCTCACGAGGAACAAGTTGGAGCAGAAAAACGCTAACAGGAGAAGAGGATTCAAGATTAACAGCGCTTCAAATCATATCGTTAACTAATCTCAAAGGCATCTCAGCGCTGCTTTTCTGCTTCACGGAACAAAAATGCTGCAAGCAGTGTTCCTTGAGTTCCTCAATTGTCTGAGCAAACTCTCTCCCTCTGCGCTCCCTGAGCAGCACCTCACCAAAGAGAGGAGAGAAAGTGAGAGAGAGGAGAGAATAGGGAGAAAGAGAGAGAGAGAGAGAGAGAGAGAGAGAGAGAGAGAGAGAGAGAGAGAGAGAGAGAGATAGATAGATAGATAGATAGATAGATAGATAGATAGAGAAAGAGCAAGAGGAGAGAGAAAGATTACAAGAGAGTGCATGTTGACTGTCTGGCCAATGAGTGATAAGGAGGCCATGTCACAAGACTTTAGGACAGGAGCGAACCGTGTGGTGTAAGAGCAGAGAGATGCAGTACTGCTCCGCTGCTCCTCTGGGTTTGAACGGGAAGAACTGAAGTGAACTGACGGAAGATGAGGAAGCTGCTCTAACTGAAACATGACGAGAAGCTGAACGTAGGGAAAGTGATTCTCTGCTGCCTTCATGGCTATAAAGAAAAAAACACCCACACAGATACTGACCACTTCCTGCGAGACCTCCGCAATCTCAGTCTTGCGCTGAGCAACTTTTTCATTAATAGCATTCTAGGAAAGTAAAAAAAACACCACAAATCAAGCAAGATTAGAAGAATTAAACACTGAAGAATCAAAAATAAATCAGAAGCAGGTTCGAGAAGCCTGCCTCACCACATCCTTGTATTGGTGGTGCATGCTGGTCTTCAGCTCAGACAGCGCCGCTTCAAGCTCCCGTGCCTCGGCCTGCTGCTCCGGGGGGATGATGCTGCGCACACACACAAGGAGTTGTTCCTCATTCTGTTCACATCAAACGATCAAACGTGAGAGTCTCCTCACATCAGCTTCTCGATCTTCTTCTCAGCCTCTTTGATCTCCCGTGTGCATGCCTGCAGTCTGTCTAGATGTGATCTCTGAGGAGAAAAACCATCAGAGCAGGACTCAAGGACAGGCGAGAGAACTAGCGGAGGCTGCTTACAAAGCCCTGCTGCTGCGTGGAGAGGTTCTTCAGCTGATCCTTTCTGAAGTGCAGGAAGTTCTGGATCGCGCTCAGTATCGAGATCGTCCTCTTGGCCTCTGAGAGAGAGAGAGAGAGAGAGAGAGAGAGAGAGAGAGAGAGAGAGAGAGAGAGACAGAGAGACAGAGAGAGAGAGAGAAGGGCGGGGGGTGAAGACAGATTAGAGAGAGGTAGAGGGAGAGAGAGATAGAGAGACAGTGAGTGAAAGAGATAGAGAGCGAGAGAAAGAGAGAGAGAGAGAGAGAGAGAAGACCGGTTAGAGAGAGATAGAGGGAGAGAGAGAGAGAGGGAGGGAAGACCAGTTAGAGAGAGGGAGAGACAACAGATTATAGAGAGACAAGAGAGAGAAGAGAGAAAGAGAGAGAGGAAGGGGAAAGAGAGAAAGAGAGCAAGTTAGTGTACTCCTATCAGAGTTTCAGCTATTGTTTCAGCTCCTCACAGGAGGAGAGAGGCACTCACTGGGGTTCAGTATATCGCTCAGGGAGAAGTCGTACACGTGGCAGAGCGGTAAGAGCTGGCACCTGAAAGAAACAGAGATCTCAGTGATAAGGACTCCTCAGAGACGCGCCGGTTCCCTCCTTGAGCTCTTACATGCGGTGGTACATGTTTAATACCGGAGAGCTCCACTCGTGCATTGTCGGGTACTGGATGTTCTCAATCAGCGGCATCTGCGGAATCACAACCATCTTCAATTAGACGATGAGACAAACCAATCGGGACTCGATGGAGCACTCACGCACCGTGTAGTAGCTCTCGGCCTGGAGCCCAGAGGTCACCTGCAGGATCCTCAGGTACAGCCTCTGAATGGCTTCAGGCTGCGGGGAACACACACACACAGCATTTTCACATTTATGGGGCTGGCATCACCAAATCTGCTCCTGGAGTTCTGGAACCCTGTACCAGTGATGTGCGGGTTGACCCGAAATAAGAGTCATCCACAAATATTTTTAATGATATTCGGGTAAAGGTTGGTCAGGTTGTTAGAAATCAAGATGCAAATTAAACCTTTGTAATTTATACAGTACTAGACATAATTCTATATTAAATACATAGGCATACCCCACAACTATACAGCTCGACTATACAGCTACCTGCTCCAAATAAAACATTGACGAGCGGTTTGTTAAGGAAAGAGTTCACGTGCGCTCAACGCGTGAAAACATCTAGGACAGGAGTCGGCAACCTTTAGCGCTGTCCTAGTGGCTCCGTGGAGTTTTTTCAAAAATGTTTGAAAATGGAAAAAGATATGGTTTAATATGGTTTATATAGGATGACAAACATTCTTAATGTTTTTCAATGCTGTAAAAGTGTGTAGAATAAATATTTAATTTCAACATTTCTGTCAACGAAGATTTGTATCATAACCTGCGACACACGTTTCTATCAGCGGGGCACATGTCAGGCGGGGGCTGTTGTAAACAAACCAGTGTTCTATCGGATTTTCTTGCCTTCGTAATTTTTTCCTGCTGCCGTAAAAAATTATGTACTAGTCTGTTGGTTTTCCCTACCCCAT
Organism: Danionella dracula; assembly: GCA_900490495.1. Lineage (NCBI taxonomy): Eukaryota > Metazoa > Chordata > Actinopteri > Cypriniformes > Danionidae > Danionella > Danionella dracula. The sequence continues at coordinate 17,380,700 of UELW01000012.1, read as the reverse complement.
CGAAATTTCCTTCCGCATTCTGCTGCATATATTGATGTATGACGATAAATTATTTTGGTCTTTTAGTCACTTTGGTTAAAGTGGGATGTTTTGATTTAGCTGACGGACAAACAGCGCGATTTCACGGTCATGTTTAAAAATGCTGTTTGTGTGATTTCAATAAAAAAAATAGACAGTGAGACTGATCAAGCTCACAATAAGATGGAAAATGACGCTGTTCATGTTATGCATATGTGCACAATGATGCGGCAGTTAAAAATTACGGGTAGAGGAAATTTTTGGAATCCTCAAAATAAAAATGACATCAAAAATCTGATTTATTTATTTCATTTCTTTAATTTCATCAAAGCAATGAAAGACAATTCATTAATAGTGTAATGAAGTTAAACTTGAGGCCGCATCGTACAACAGAGTCGTCATGTGGTGCGTCATTCTCTACAGGATGCACTGCAGGGAAAATAAACATTTAATCATAAAGGCTCATTATATATGTGTAGCCAACTTAAGTAATTTAAATAGTAGGCTAATATAGTTATATACAGCATGTGTTGCCTTCATTATAAGGCTTATACAAGGCTTTTAATTTATTGCGGCTCCAGACCTATTTGTTTTTAGATTTTTTTGGTCCAATATGGCTATTTCAACATTTTGGGTTGCCGACTTCTTATCTAGGCAATGATCCACAAAGGCCCGTTGGCCAGATCTGGGTCACGAAGGAGTTTTGACTGTTGCCTCAAGTGGCTGGACTGTAGAGTGCTGAACTTGGCATATTATATGTACAGACAGCAATTTAGCATCATGTAATAGTCTGAAACAGTTCATGCAGCATCCTTCCTGCTGTTCACGTGGGCTCCTTGAATTCTGTGAGCAGTCTGTGTGAGTGTGTGCGCGCGCACCCACTTTCTCCCTGAACGTATACGGCGCGAGACAGAAACTTCACCCTTCGCTGCTTCTCCGTGATTTCTCCCAAATGGAGGATTTTACTAGTGGGTTAAGTTTGATCACAGCTCAAGTGAAAACATGGAGGGCTAATAAACAAAATCTGACCCTGACAACATTCCTTTAAAGCAGATTGAAAAGTTCAGTGTTACTTTATTTCTCTTCTACCGCTTCTCTTTCTGACTCTCCTTATTAACACTCTCTTTTCTGTCTCTCCACTCTATCTTCTTTTATTTCACTACTAATTCTGTCTCTCCTTTTTCTATCTCCTCACTCTATTCCACTCCCCTATAGCTTTCCCCCCTTTCTTTCTTTTTCTCTCAACTATATTTCTCTCTCCTTCTCTTTTATGTCTCTCTCCTCTCACTTCCCATATCTCTTCACATACACACACACACATATACACATTATATATATATATATATATATATATATATATATATACACACACACACATATACACATACACACACACATATACACATACACACACACATATATATATATATATATATATATATATATATATATATATATATATATATATATATATATCACTGTGTAATACATACAAAATTAGCATACCATCCTATAATGAGTATAAATGTAAAAGAAAAAGTTTTCTCTGCTTTGTGTTTGTTGAAGTTTCCTGATGAAGCAGGTTGTTACTTGACATCGGTCAAGGAAAGTGGATGACTGTTTAAATGGTCATGGCCTTGAGCCCTCTTTTTCGTTTGTCTTGTGTAATTTGGCTCTTGGGGACCCCTGATCAAGGGTTACCTGATCAACAGGCCGCTCATTAATTGAAGACTGGAATCAGGACAAAAATGTTGGCTACAAAACACTGGCTCTATTCCTGCTGACAGATTTAAAATGCCACAGTTTTATCCAAGTTTTCCACAAAAACAGAAAAACTCTTTGCGCATCTGTGGAGAGCTGCTCCTATTACATGACCCAAACTTCTGGAAGCTTTACATTGGGATTGAGACGTGGGCTCTAAAGAAATGAATGGAATCAGAGCTGTTGCAATGTCTAGAACTAACCTTACCTTCATTAAACCAAAGGTGGAAAAAAATTGTGTTTAAATATCGTTTCACTAGGCACAATAGCAAATAGAGATTATATTTTCACTCATCATAATTTATCTAGAAATATCTGTAAATGATCGCGACTAGTGTAAATTATAATTCAAGATACAGGGTTTTTACTAGTAGGTGATTTTTCAATCTCTTTAACAGATTAATAAAATAAGGTAAATCTCCAGGTCTAGATGTGCATACATCAGACAGAGGTGTAGAAGACCTTTTCTGAAGATGTAGCTGTTTTTACTAGAGGTTTTTCATGAGTGTTAATAAAGGTGTTCTTGCCTCGATCTCACACAAGGCCTAAAAACATTTTATTACTCGAGTTTATATATTAGCTTTACTAACTAATAGTTAACAGAAAAGCTTCGTCCTCTTTTTAGATTTTCAACAAAGAAAGGTTATTACTTTATCTCCAAAGTTTTACATTTAACATGGGCAAGTCAAGAGTGAGGCACTAGCTCTGCTTCACTTCGACCAATCACAGAGCACAGAGCTTGTGCTCTGCGAAGCCTTAACGTGAAGCTAGAAAATTTCAGAGGCGTGCGTCGAGCTTCCCAGAGGGGTCAGCACGAAGTTATGTAAGTGAAACCTACACAGAGACTGTGGTCAAGTGACCAACCCGTAATTTTACATCCACCTCTACTAGGGTACTTACGGTAATTTAGGACGATGTTGTTTGAGGGCCCTTTCAAATTGGGAACGTCTAGAATGTTCCGTTACTGACAGCTATTTTTCCAATCCGTTTCGGAAATGCTTACGTACTTTGTTTATTTATATGATAGATAGCATTTAAGAAATAATTATACAGTTAAAAAATGTACAAGAATTTTTGAAAAAGGTTTGCCAATAATTCTGCTTTCCTACTAGAGAAGTTGTATTTTGAAAATTTAGAAAAATGGTAACAAATTAAATTTCAAAAGGTTTGAAAACAATTCTGCTTTCCTACTATAAAGGACATCCCAAACAAAAACTTACAGAAATATATTACATTTTACTGTGTCATTTTGGAGAAATTTAAATTTGAAAACGTCAAAAATGTATTTCATGTAGAAAGGTGAAAAAGCATGATACTAATAATTTAACAAACCAGTAAATGGGACATGTCTCAGAAATCAGTTGCAGCACTAATATTAATGGTTATATGCCAGCAGGAATATGTGTGTGTTTATAGTTACACATATCATAAGCTGATAACAATGTCTGTTAGCAAAATGAAAAAAACCTTTGGTATAAGTTACAATCATTTAAATGTCCTCACAGTTAACTCACTTCACAATTCGTTCTACAATGAGGGCATAGCCTCATGCATGTCTTCAACAAACAAGGAAAGATTGAAAACGTTTATTTACGTTCTTAAACAGCTAAAGAAGGTAAATACGGCCGGTAAAGGTGCACCTTGGGGCTGGGGGAGATGTCACTCTTGGAGAACTGCTTCGCTTCTTGTCCTAGCAACACTTCAGTTCGGAAGAACTGCACAATAACATCCACCTTGTACACCGGGAACGTGTTTTCCGTCATTGCTGCTGCTAAAGAACAGAAAAATAGGAAAAATCACTTCTATCCTTTAGTAAACAGCAAGATGCTTTAATCCGTTACGTCAGTTTAACGTTAACGCTAGCACCGAATCGGAGCGACTGGACGTCATCTGTGGATAACGTTTTTAAATTGACTCAATCTCCTTAATTACCATATTTATCACACTTTTGCTCCGACATTAAAAAAAAATAATTTTAAAACAGTGTTAGCTCCACTAATAAAGCTTACATTAGCGAGTCTCTCTCTACGTCAACTGAAGAAAATTTAAACTTTCGGCGCGCTGGCGTCACTTCCTTTTTAGGTCATTGCGTCAAATCACGTGACAACGTGGCGCGTTTTACAGTGATTTTTGGATGGGTAATTTTTTTTACATTTTAATCTTTACACATTCTGTCAAAATTGTTATATTATTATGAATATTTTTGGGGAAAGCTAAAATGTGCCTTGTGTGGGCAACTTTTAACGTCCTCTGAAAGCACATGCTTTTCCGTCCCCTACATAAAATTTTCCTCCATTTTCGTTGTCCAAGTTTTTCACTATCTGTTATTTTTTATAAAAAATCCCACACGTTTTTGTTTATGCCTCCGTAAAAAAGTGTGTCAACAAAATTAAAAGCAACACCTTTTTACGATTTCACCATGTTTGCTAAGGTATATTATTCTAATTTATTTGCAGCTGTTCTCCACTCTACTTGTATTCTCCTTTTTAACCATTGCTTGATTTTCCTGTTAAATAGTTTTGCTCTTCTATAAAACAGGAAAGTCTCAAACTGCGCACCTAAAACGTCCCTGATTGGCTGAACTGTTGAAGACGTCACAATCTCACGCACGCCCACCTTGGAGCAGAGTAGGAAGAGAGCGCTAAGCTTTTAAAGTGTTAAATAAAAGTGTTTATTCCTCATCATAACGCCTGAAATCAACATTACACGCCTCGCAGAGTCCTCCGCGGTGAATCAGGGACGCGGGGGGCAGGAGAACACGCTCGGGGTGCCGTTGGGCAGGTTTCTTCCGCGTTGGTGAGCTCGCAGGTGTCTCCACGTCACTGAAAGCTCCAGCTCAGAGGTGAAACTCCTTCGAACTCCTTCGAACATGTCTCTGCTGGACTCGGATGACAGCTACGACCTCGTCTTTAAAATCGTGCTCGTCGGAGACGTCGGTGTCGGTAAAACCTGTGTGGTGCAGCGGTTTAAAACCGGTGTCTTCGCCGAGAAACAAGGAAGCACGATCGGGGTGGACTTCACCATGAAGACCCTGGAGATCCAGGGCAAGAGGGTTAAGGTTAGTACCTGCTCCATCTCTGACCATGAAGAAGATCTATAGAAAGTATTTAAGAGAATGTGAGATTGGAAATGGTTTCCTTTGGTGTTCATCAGATCTGAGTCTAGCATAGGTGTCCTGAAACCAAGCTGTCACGCAGTACACCTGAGCCTGCGCAGCATAGCTTCACATAACATCTTCTCTAAGCTGTACAGAATAATTAAACCCGTTTAAACTCATTAGGTGACCCTTCTCCTCAGATTTACTGTCGTTTCAGAAGACACGTTTTTGTTCCAAAACAATTAACACTGGTGATATTTATTGTTTTTTTGTTTGTTGTTGTTGTTGTTGTTGTTTTAAACAGTGTGAGAGTGAGAAAGTTGATTAAAGAATTTAAAAAGTCTCACACATTTCAAAATTTTATTTTTGAGAAGAGTGAACGTTGTAAATGTTTTTATATCATATTATCAGACTATCAGATATCTAGCATTCATAAGTGCCCGCATATATTGTCCTAAAGCACGCTTTGGGATTGAGAGGAGAAAGAGAGAGAGAGAGAGAGAGAGAGAGAGAGGAGAGATAGCGAGAGAGAGAGAGAGAGAGAGAAATGAAGGAGAGATATAGAGAGAAGGGTAGGAAAAGAGAGTGAGAGAGAGAAGGGGGAGGAAGGGGAGAAATGACAGTGAGGGAGAGAGAGAGAGAAAAGGTGGACAGAGAGAGAAGGGAGAGAAAAGAGGGAGAGGGAGAGAAGGGGGATGATGTTGAGGGAGAAAGAGAAGAGTTAAAATATAATTTAAAATTCCTTTTATACCCAAAAGTCTTTAGCCAAAATCAAACCTGAGAAGTGAGGACGTTTTCAACCTGAAATTATTTAATCGTATTTAAAAAGGGTTTTAAATACCTAAATTTGGGATATCACAACACCTTTCAGCACTAAATATCTAGTCATCTAGCTTTCAAAGACACTCGATCAGGTTTAAACCAAGCAAAAGACGAGGAGCGTTGTGCTCTTGGTGTCCTGTTCCTGCTGTGAAAGCCCCGGCCGTCGAGACGTTGAGAAGGGGAAATCAGTTTCCTCATGAGTCATGGTTGTGAAGCTGAGAGGCTGATTGAGCAAGAGGTGTTTGTGAAGCTGTAAACAATGAGCGAAGCAAACTATCTTTAGAGGCAGCCATGCTTTTATACCTACATCTGTAAACACATGCCTGGAAGCCAGAGCTGCTACTACTTTATGGGATAAACACTAGACTAAAAAAACTAGACCAAGTTATTTAAAGAGGTTGTGAACTGGGAAAAGCATGATTTTGGGCATTTAAACAAACCCTGAATGTTTTGAAAGTCTTTAAAAGCAGGTTTTATTTGAGCCAGTGATGATGCGAGTTGTGTGTGACACAGTGATGTCACACAGTCCCCCTCCCCCGTTAGAGACTAGCACTAGTCCCTAGCAAAACTGCAATGCGTTCAAACATGGAAAACCGACTAAAGACATAAACACAATACTAAACACCAAACTGTCTGGACTGCCGAACCATCAAACTAAAAAAAACCCAGAAGACTCAGATACTGGGTGCTGTTATGTTCACTACTTTTGTTTATTCAGGTTTTATGCACTTATGTTAAGAGAGTGGGGAAGGATTTTGACCAATACAAATTGTTACCAAAACATCATTAGTAAGTAAAACTGTCTAAAGAAAAACCCCCTTAAAGTTTTCTGGTCAGACATTTTAAAGTGAAAGAGCAAAAAACTACAAAAGCTTGGCTTCACTCCTGTACTGGGTCTTTTAAACTCAAACAGAAACTCCCCAAATGATGCTTGTTTTATTCTTGTAAAGCCCAAGAGCAGCAACATGTGAGCTTTAATTAACAGTAAAATATCAAACATGACACTAAAGATAAATGTGTTGAAAAAGGATGGGGAAAATCTAATACATTTGTTCTCATTTTAATAATTAAGAATCAGAGTCTGTAACAAAAAAACTCATCTATTAGTTTCTAATATAGTTGTATTAGTTCATAGATAAAAAAAAGGGCTAATAACAAAAAACTAAATTGCTTTGTTGAGAAAAATTTAAGTCACTCACCAAATCACACTAAAAGTTTTACACTTATTTCAAAACCTGACTCATAAACAGGTCAAATTCTCCAAACCAACCGACAATATCAGAATCAGCATTTCTATATCCCTCGGTGACTGTAACAGAGATTTATTCACAAATAAACACTTTTAATTACATATTTGCGACATGCTAATATTTTTAGAATAAGTGGATGGTGTTTACATTCAAATTTTTAGCTTCTTGGCTAGCCTATTTTATTGCAATAAATCTCAAAATATGATACAAAAAATCATATAAATACTTTTACTTACTACTGAAGTCTTTTTTTGTACTTGAACAAAGTAGGTTTAGTCTTATGCTGTTTATTGGCTACTGCTCAATGAAACTACTCCTGATTGGTTCCACACAGGAATGGAAAATACATACAATAAATTACTCAGTTTGAAGTTTTTGTGTTATTACTTAAAATTTATTATGCCATGGTGGCATAGTGGGTAGCACTGTGGTCTCACAGCAAGAAGGTCGCTGGGTCAGTTGGCATTTCTGTGTGGTTTGCATGTTCTCTCGCGTGGGTTTACACCGGATGGCGACCCCTGAAAAATGTAAGGGACAAAGCCGATGGATGGATGGATGGATGGATGGATGGATTTATTATGCCATTTTTGTTGACATTCTGCTAGTCTGATTGCATGGTTTACACTTAAACGGGGGGAGGGGTTTGAAAGGAACCACACCACACCCACATTATTTCATGGTGGTGGAGACACAAATTTTGAAATGTGTTTGCATATTTTCCCCTGCTTCTGTCGGGTGTTGGTGTCTCTGTTGTCTTATTCTTGGCTCTGCCCCTATGCTCATAAAACCACGATTCCCGCTGGCTAAAACAATTCACCCAAAAGCTATACCGTGCCCTCACCATCATTTCTAATGCTGTGTTTTTGATCCAACAGCTGCAGATCTGGGACACGGCTGGGCAGGAGCGCTTCCGCACCATCACTCAGAGCTATTACCGCAGCGCCAACGGTGCCATCATCACCTACGACATCACGAAGAGAGCCACCTTCCTGTCCGTGCCACACTGGATGGAGGATGTTAGGAAGTACGGTGGCTCCAGCATCGTTCCGCTGCTCATCGGTCAGTGAGCGACCCCTGACCTTCAATCCAGAGATCAATTTCTGCTGCAGGAGCAGAGCTCATTGATGAGTTCTGAGTTAAGTCAGGCATATACAGTGGTACCTCGAGATAGGAAATTAATCCATTCCAGGGGGGCCTCATATGCTGCATTTCTCGTATGTCGAAACACGTTTTACATGTAAAATGCAGAATCTGTTCCAAGCCACAGAGAAAATAATATGAAAAACCAGAGAAAAATAAAGCAGGATTCTTCAATCCTTAAAAGTACACATTAAACATCTAATAAATAATAATAAAACAATGAAAACAGATCAAATAAATGAAAATAATAAGCCTTATCTATCGAGTGAGGTCATGTGGAAAAGTGTTGGAGGAGGAGGAGGAGATGGTAGTGGAGGAGAGCCATGGCCAGAAAAATATGCTTTGTTAATAAAGCAACACGAAAATATTCTCAAATTTCAGCGTTCATGAAGAAGGGGAGGGTTCTTCTGAGAAGGCGTTATAGGTTTGATCTGATCAATAGGAAAGCAAGATGCTAGGCACGAACACACAGCAGCTATGTCTCAATCCAGGGTCTGCATCCTTCGAAGGGTGCAGCCTTCCCAGCCTTTGGAGGCTACGGCTTTGGAGGATCCTCCAAAGGCTGCATCAGTCATTGGTAAATGGGATGCAGAGCACTTCCTGATGCTCTTCGCAAAGAATCTTGGGATATGTGAGGCGACGAAGGACGTAAGTGGCCTCCGAAGGATTCAGAATCTTGAATGAGACAAGCTTAGCATCAAGCTTCGGTCACATTGTGTTTGAGAGCTACGAATGCCACCGTGTGGGCGTGCGGTACAGTATACAGCTCCCAGCAGGTAACATATTTAAAGAACATCAGGCCCTATATATACACGCTCCAAACGGTAGCAGGTTTCACTCTAATAAACACCAAAGTCCTAAAACATTTCATCTAGCTAAAAAAAAAAGATTTTAGTAAACTCATGCTCTGAGCTTTCCAACTGGTGCACAACAGTCTCGAAATGCGATGCGCTATCGCATGTCAAAGTTCAATTCTGCTGAATTCTCGTCGGAGCATAATCCGGAATTTCACTGGATAGAAACTTCCGGTGACCATGACATCAGGGCTAAAAACTGACCAATAGGAGAGCGGAATTGTTGTTAGCGAGTGGAATGCAGTCATGTGATACGCAGTGTTGTCTCCCGCCCAGATTTCAAATGTCAAAAATGTATGCGTATGTATTCCTCGTACACATTTTTCGTATCTGGGAATATTTTTCTTATCATGAAACAATATTCTTTGAGTGACCTTTGGTATCTTGGGTTATTTGTAAAGTAAAGCATTGAGTTACCACTGTACGTTGATAAAAGCACAGCGAAGGTTTTGATCTAGACATAACCCTCTGTCGCTCTCGCAGGTAACAAATCCGACCTGAGCGATCGGCGAGAGGTTTCGTCGGAGGACGCTCAGACCATCGCCCGTCAGCTGGACTTCCTCAGCGCTGTCGAGACGTCAGCCAAAGACTCCCGGAATGTGGACGAGGCGTTTGCTAGAATGACAGAGGAGCTGATTCTCCGCCATGGTGGGCCCATGATCACGGAGACGGCGAGCGACGGGTTTAAACTAAGCAGCAAGGAGCTGAGCACCGAGCGGCCCTGCGGATGCTGAGGATCCTTTGAGGGCTGAGAGAAACACTTCTGAATCAGGTTCTGGACTTGAAAAATGGAAACTGTGGATCCAAACTGAGGATGCCTCCGCTGCTCCAATCAGAGAAAAGACCTCCGCATGTCCTGCCGAAAATAATTGGTGGGAATAATTAGCAATCTTTGGAAGCTTTTCTTATCAGCACACACGCTATCATGGTATTGTTGTCTTGTTAAAATTATCTTTTTTGTATGTTTTTATTCACAACACCTCTCATATTAAACTCCCACACAAATGTTCACGTATTCATGTATAGATAGGAAGATAACTTCAAATATACAGTAGTGAGGACCCATAACGTGGAGTATAAAGTTAACCTAAATAAACAAAATGAAGAAATTAAGGCTTTTATTATCTTTAGTTTTCTTTGAAAGAAAACTTGCGCAAGCAACTATCAAGGAGCAGAAATGCTTCAACTCTGAATGTGAAAGCACTTTTCTAACAATCGCAAACCATACAGCGAGGGAATGTTTGAGGAGTTGTTTGAGCTCCTGTTGTCAACTGTTTCTTTTTTAGAGATGGGTTGCCAAATGTGAGTTAAGAAATAAGCAAAAAGCTATTTTGTTTGACAGGAATGGAAGAATAGAAACCTAAGTCTCCCCCTTCTTAGACAGTAGCCACTGCCTTAATTAAGCACAATTTAAGTCTTAATGTAACTTAAATGAGTGATTTAAAAAAACAGCAGCTTTAACATCAATGAGAGTCAGCTCGCATATTCCTCTAGTGGTCAGCTGAGGAATGACAGATCAGTTACTTCCTGTGACACATCTGGAGGTTTGCGCTCTGATTGTAAAGTGGTTGTCGCTTGATGAGCTGAAGGTTTTCAAACCACATCGTACGACCGAGAAGCGTTTGTGAGCAGGACGAACACTCCAAGCTCTCTCCACTTTCCAACAAAATCAGCCAATCACAGTAGACGGTTCTAAGAGCATGCATCTTAATAAAAACAAAATTACTTTTAAGAAAGACTTTGTGAAGCTGTTGGGGAAACTGCAATTCATCGTCTGACCACGAGACAAGTCTCATGACAATAAGACCAAAATCACTCCTGGTGCATTGTGGGAAGCATAGAATGAACTGTAGAAGCCGTCACTTCCCATCATATGGGAGGTCGCTGCTTGAAGTTGATTCACCATGTCCCAAACTCCTGCTTTCCCTCTCGATGCGTAACAGGAAGTGACTGAACTGCAGTTCCTCGGGCAGCCAATAGAGAAGTTCTGGCTGACTCCAGAAGTGAGCAGGTTCTCATTCACTCCCATGTTAAAACAGAGAAAAAACATGAATCCACCCCTGGCTCCATCAGATTTGTTGATTCAAATACATAGTTTTGACCTTCATGAACACTCTGAGGGGTGTGAATATATTAAGATTTAAACCTTCAGCCAAACATATGTCTTCAGTATGGACATGTCCCGCCTCTGTGGCCGCATTTTTGATTACCAGGAAGTTCCCCAAGCCGATGCCTGTCTATGCCTATTCTGAGCATCTTTTACCTTTTACATATGTGGGTGACATTAGGGAAACAAAGCTCATGCTTTATACGGTCAAGGAAGTAACTGCAAACCATCGACGGGCCAGATGTGAAGGTCAAATGTGAGCCATTGACGTGCATATTAAAGATGCTACACTCTACAGTAAAAATACAAACAAAAAAGAATGTGATTTTCCTCTTCAGGGAATCCTCTTCAAAATTATTTTATTTTTATATAACTTACGTTATTTTAAGATATAACGCGGGACTAGCCATTGAGATGCGTGCTAAATCTGCTCAAGTTTACAGTTGAAAAACAAATTAAAAGTCAGACGCAATGAGATTTTCTGCTTCAGTACACAGATGCAGTACACAGCGATGGTGTTAACATCTTATCGGTGAACATCATTAACACTCTCTTCGAAGCTAAACGAGAGTCAGGACTCCTAGACATCTTTCTTCTTTATAACATTTCACTGGTGGACCACTAGAGGTCAGACGGGAAAGTACTGACACACATGTTTACAGCGTTTAAAAAGCTTTACAGCAGTAAAAAACTAATCAAAAGCATGACGCTGTGAGCTTTTATCATTAATATCAGAAGTTTTTGACAACTCTTGAGTGTACAAATAGTTTATCGTAAGTTATATTAAGATTAAAGGGCGGGGCTACTTTAGAGAGAATCGCCAGGTTTAAGGTTTCATTCTCATCATTTCCTGTCCATTGAAATCCTGCTGTTTTCACATTTTTCACTCTCTGATAGTGATGCTGACCACACCCCTGTGAGGCAGGAAAGAGTGACATCACACTTTCTAGATCATGTATTATAAGCTATGTCCCATTCCAGGGTCTGCATCCTTCCGAGGACGCAGCCTTCCCAGCTTCTGGCTGGTGCCTTTAGATTATTACAAACATGCTTCTATACACATGCCAAATGAAACCGTGCTTGTTTGTTAGATGTTGATTAATTTCTTTATAGATCCTTGATAAACGTTTTGTAACACAGCAGATTTTGACAGAATTGCACTGTGAACGACATAAAAGCTTGCTCTATCTCTGTAAAGATCAACAGTCTGAGCCATTTTATCTACATCGTGTTTTTACTTCCTTGGAAACTTGCTTTGGTTTGTTTACAAATGGCTTATTAGGGTTTACTAATGATCGTGCTGTGGTGAGACTGAGGACTGTGCCTTTACTGCTGGTTTTATGTGAAATTTCTGTTATTTTAAGACACACACTCTTCTTGATTTTAAGGATTTGTGTTTATTTAATGTGATAAAATAAATTGGTTAAAACAGAATCTGAATAAGTGTGCATTTCATCAATCATTTCATTGTTTAAGATCAATTCAGCTGTTTCTTCTCCTACGTTTGTTGCTTATAATGTTAAAATGATGTGTTTCACTGATGAAATGAAGTCCATTTTTATGCAATCACTCTCCTTTCAATAATCTCATCAGGCCACGCCCCCTTTTCTGAAAGCTTTCTCAATCCAAAAGCTTCTGTGATCTTTTATTTGAATATATATATATATATATATATATATATATATATATACACAAAAATAAAAAGGTTATTTCTTTACAATTTATTGTTTTATTGCTGAAATGTACACAAATAATGAAAAGAAAAGACATGTTTGACTAAGTATTCTCAAAAATTTTTGCTGAACTTTTTCCAAATATCAAAAAGAAATGTAATTGTATTTACAAAAATAAAATATTTAAAGTTTGTTTTGACAAAATAAGATGTAAAAAAAGTCACTTTTTAACAACATAATTACAAACGATGAAAAAATAAATAATGTTTTGTAAAGTTTCTCCAATGATTGAGAAAATAAACAGTTTAATCTATAATAATGTACAATAAATAATTTTTTCTGTATTTTTTTCGCAAATTACAGTGAAAGTTTGTTGCTTTTACACTAAATACTCCAAATAATTAAAAGAAAGTGACTTTAGCTCAATCTCTACAGATACTGAATCAACATTTCATGTTTCTTTAAATAAATAATTAGAAAATAGGTAATTTTTTTTACAAAAAAATCTCCAAAACATGAAAAAAATATACTTTTTAAATTCACAGAATATTTTTTTACAAAAATCTCCTAATAATCAAAGAAAAGTAATTCTTAATGTAAATAATACACCTGTTAAAACAGAATGTTTAGGCTGTAAGCCGAGCTTTGCTGATTTTATTGTCAACATGATGTGCTTTATTGATGAAATGAAGTCTGTTATTTCATATCTCAACTAAGATATATGTGTGTCGAACACTGACTCAAGCCCAGAGTCTCCTGGAGAACATAATCAGGGCTCATTCATGCTCCTCGTGGAACGAACCCTTCTAAACCAGAGGAAGCACAAACCACGATCAACAGCAGCGACAAAGTTATTGGCTTTAATTTTCGAAGGTTTCAGTGCAAATCGTAGACAGTAGAGCGGTAGCCGAACACAGACAGACAGCTCATGACGTAACAGACAGGCACAAAATCGTAACGCTACAGGACGAGTTCAAGAGAGCCGTGAGATGACATCCGCTCTGAGCGCTACGAGCCACGCGAGGAAACAAGAACAAAGCGAAAGTCTGCTTTTTGTGTCTTCAAATACCTGGAATATGACTCTTTATTTAAAATTAATTGCTTAAAACTCCACAAATATCTAAAATTGTCATTTTTGGCTGAAATTTCCACAAATATTGATTTTTATTTATTTCAAAAATCAACAATTAAAAATGTTAATCATTTAAATTCCACAATTAACAAAAAATGAAATCATTGTTGACTAAACATACACAGATAATGAAAAAAAAAATCCTTCCAAAAGAATATATTCAAATAAATACTTGTTAAACTACAATTTAACAAGTAATTAAACCAATAAGGAATTTTAGCCCAAACTTAAACAGATAATGAAAAATAATCAATTTGTTGCTTAAAGTTCTATACATAATGAAAGTTTTTCATAAAAAAAAACATTGAAAAAATAATTACTTTTTCTTAAAAATCCACAGAAAATGAAAAAGTTATTTCAGCTCAAATTTCCTAAAATTAGAAACTACATCGTTTAAATTTGAAACCATTGTTGACAAAAATTCCACAAATTATGAAAAATAAATATAAAAATTAACACGTAATTAGGAAAATAGGTAATTTTAGTCCAAAATGCAACAAATAATGAAAAATAAGTACTCTGTTGCCTACAAAACATAAATAATGAAAACTATATTTTGCCTAAATTTCCACAACTAAAAAAAAAAAAATAATAATAACCTAGCGTTTGTTTAAAATTTCACAATTATTGAAATAAAGGTTATTTTTGTCTAAAATTCTACAAACAATAAAAAACAATATTATGCATAAAATTCACAAGACTTTGAGAAAATATGTATTTTTTAACAAAGACTTCCAAATAATGATAAAAAAATGGTCCTATATTAAAAATGGTCTATATTATGAAGTATTTTTTCATGGGCGTAACAAGAGCAGGTTTCCGTTCACGCAGCGCTCGTTTAGACACTAATTTTGCCGAATGTGATGTAAACCGTTTATTTTCACTCTTGTTTTTCACTTTCCCCGCGTGGCAGTAACCCCCGGCTGTAGACGGCTCTTACAGCACAGACACTCAAGAAAAGATACTCTGGTCCATCTCATGCACACGCTCACACTCGTCTCTTCTGAGACGCGGGGTCAGAAGGGTTAATACCATCAGAATCTACACTTCTCAGATAAAACAGCACTAAATATTGCTCAAAATAAAAGTGGGAGAATAACGCGTAAGATCAGGAGTAACAATGAACATAAAATACTCACGAACATCATGAACAGCACCCCCTGTGGTTTCAGCCTGTCATTATTTAACATGCTTTGTTTTGAGGAAATGCTGAATGCTTAAATCCTTTCACTGATATTCTAAACTCATTTTTCAAGTTAACAAAACACTCGTTTTTGTTCGTGTATAATTTTTTTGCTTACTTTCTGCAAAAAAAAGTAATTATGTAACTTTTGGCTTTTTTCTTTAAACTAATTCATTTTTAAATTAGTTTCTGGTAAAAATGAGGAACTGTCTTTTTGTCTCTGAAAAAAAGACAGAAATTTATTTAATTTAGACTTGATGAGAAAATAAGAAAATAAGTGTTCTTTTTCTTAGTTTCTGCCTCATGAAAGTATTAAGTAATTTTATGCTTAAATTTTGCAAAAAATTACAAACTAAGTCATATCGTGGTTTGCTTTCAGCAAAAAAGGAGAAAATTAGCACTAAAAAAGAAACAAAAGTCGTTTTTGGTCTATTTTATCACCAAAAGCTTAAAACAAATACATATTTTGCTTAGTTTTATATAAAGTTACTATCTGCTGTACTTTCTGCAGAAAAAAATGTAAAAGATAATTTTTGTCTTTGTTTGACAAATTAAAAAAAAAAAATGTTTTGTTAACTTTTGGATTAAAAAAAGCAGGACATTCTAAAAAAAGACTCATGCACATACTTTAAAATCGGTTGTTTCGTGGAAACATTTAGGTCTGCGTTTGCATGAAGGAAAGTTTTGGGCTGCGTGGTAACACAGGAACTGTTCAGTCCAAGCGCGAGAGCTATGCATGTAACCGCGGAGAGAAGTAGGAGGAGTGAGCAGGAGATAACTAAACCGCGGCACGGAAGCTCTCCATCTGAAATACCAGCTCCACGGCTGCCTCAACGTCCTCTACGATGCGCTCGGGCTCCACCAGCGCCGGGTCAAAGCGGAAGTCGCGGTGGCCGTGGAACACCGTCTCTTTGATGCACCGGCTGGCGTCGCGTGGCAGCTCGAGGTGCGGGTTGAAAACGCCTGTGCAAACCAGGATGGACTTACAGGAGGTGGCGGAAGGCGATGCCAGCTCACTCTCCCAGCCGTTGTCCCCGTGCAGTTCTTGGGGGATGCTGGCGGGGGCCCCGGAGCCCCTCACCAGGTTGGCCAGGGCTTTGGTGGAGGCCCGGGAGACACGCTCCTCGAGGTAGCGGTTGTACAGGTTGGCACCATAGATATCCGTCATCAGGTTGTCCCTGTTTGGAGAACACTGTTATACACCGTTGTACCCTAAAGGAAGCGTGAGATGCAGGAGCGCGAGTCTCACCCGATGGCATACAGCGACCGGATCGGCGTGCTCCAGCCGCGCTCCAGCGCCTGCTCCCGGATCAGGAACTCAGCGAAGTGATAGGTGAGCTCGCTGGGCTTCCCCATCAGAGCCTCGTACTTCAGGTCCTTCCCCGTGATCTTCTTGAAGATGCTCTCCAGGCACACCATGAAAGTGCCGTGGCCGAACCTGCGCAGCAGAGCAGCGTTAACGTGAGCGCTAGGTTCTGGAGGGTTACCGGAGGGGGCTTCACCTGGGCGAGTGTGCCTCGGCCATCCACAGCAAGTCCATGTTGCAGGCTAGTACCGGCAGCTGATTGGCCGGCGCGGACTCATAGGGGCTGCTTAGGTTCCCGTTGGTCAGGAGCACGTCAGTTATGAGCTGGAGGTTGGTTTCCCACCGGATGGGCTCGCCGAACAGAACCACCGCTGTAGAGAGGAGAGAGCGTCATCTGCTGGATTCTTTTATTAACCTTCGGAGTCCGAGGAAGTTTTTGCTGCTGTTACTGTTAAATTAATATTTGACCTCAAATCTAATTTTTGCCCATGTTTTGTATTGTTCTTTTCCGCAGCTCAGCCTGGCAACCGTAAAGGTACTTTGTGACAAACTAATGTTATAATAAAAAAAGTGAGACATATTTAAACAAATAAATTAATTATTATATCTCTCTCCCTCCTCTCTTTCTATTTCTCCTCCTTCTTTTTCTCTCCTCTGTCTCTTCTCTGTTTGTCCCCTCCCTCTTCTCATTCTCTATCTCCTCCTCTCCCCTTTCTCTTCCCCTCTCTCATCTTTCTCCCTCTCACCCTCTCTCTCCTCCTCCTCTCCCTACAGCTCTCTCTTTTTCTCTCCCCCTCTCTTTTTCCTCCCTTCTTCTCCCCATTTTATACATTTTCAATTCATTCTTTCAAAATGTTCTTAACTTGACAAAAAAATCAGTTGAGAATCCCAAAAACAGATGTTGATAAGAAAAGTTGCAGTTTTAAACCCCTCTCCGTCTATCTCTCCCTTCTCCCCCCTTTTCATTCGCTCTCTCCCCCTCCGTCTCCCCGCTCTCTCAACCATATGATCTGATCGTTTGTGTTTTAGAGTTCCTAATTGATGTTATTTAATGTGTTTTCAAACTGAAACTGTAAATTCAGTTTAATAATGTATTTTTTTGCATCTACTCTTGGGGGCCTGGTGGCCATGAGGCCATAGGCAGCTTCTTTATCTAAAGAACTGGTGTTCCATCAAATTCTGCTCCCTGTGCTCCCTACCATGCATGTACAGATGTGAACGTTCTTTTAATTGATCACAATCACAACAGATGAAAGATAAATAATAACGTGCATCTCCGTAGGTTTGGGACAGATCTCACCTTCCACTCGAGGCAGATTGGCCACAGGAGACGCCTGAAACGAGAAGAAGAGCAGATCAGGTTTCTCTCGCAGCATCTCAACTCTCATCTGGCTCAACAGCACACCGAAAGAGCCGGAAACCAAAGGCAGCACCACTGGTCCCCTTCTTGTCTCTTCCATGTTTAAAGTCTTTCATTGAGACGTTTAGCATCGCCCATCACAGAGAATATCAGACATTTAAAGCTATAAAATCAGGGCTGGAATGAAGCTCCATGTGGAGGAGAACCTTATTTTACTTCCAGTCAGCTTTTAGCCCCAAATAAACACTCACAATGTAACATACATCTCTCTCTTATTTACCCCAGTGGTGAGAAAAAGTATTTTTTGACCCCCCCCCCCTCTCCCTCTCTCCCATTTACCCCCAGTGGCAAGAAATCTTATCATAAACTTGTCATGAGATTTTTCTCATGACAAAAGACTGTTAGTTAAGAAGCTAACAATTTCAATGTAAAACGCCATAGACCTATGCTATAAACATTAGTAAGACCAAAATGTGCGCTTAAAGGAGTTTAATAGTGAAATGGATCTCTGGATGGGTCACTGGGTGATATAGAAATGCTGATTCAGATGTTTTTGGTTGTTTGAGAGCTACTTTTAAAATAATTTTCTCACTATAGATATTGATTTTTTTAATGTTTTATGTATACTCATTTGTTAGATAATTAGAAATGTATTCAAAGCAAATATTTGAGTTTGGTGAATGATTCTGATATTGAAACACTACACGCACGCACTCACTCAATCACTTACTCACTCACTCACCGGGAGTTTGGGCCGGCGGTTGTGGTCCACCATGTCCAGCAGAGGGAAGGACTCGCGCAACATGTCGATGCTCACCACGTTGGTGAAGCCCACACTGAGTCCCGGTTAAAGATTCATCAGGTCACACAGAAACCACTTTCTGCTCAAACATCTCTGTTTCTCCAGGTACTCTCCAGCTTTGAACAGCACTAATCCATCCAGTCTAGAAACTCGCACATTGTGTTTCTTCTCTGTTTTTAATGCTGTTCTGTGTTTTTATGGTGATTATGCTTTATTCTACTCTAGCACCCGCATCAGGGTGGACGCAGATATTAACAGTTATAATAACAGTTTCTCCATTTCATATGAAAGCAAACATCTTAAGCTTTATTTTAAGAGTGCAGTGCGTTCCTCTGGTTGTAAATTGCAGAACATTTGTAGAGCAGAGTCAAACCCTCTAGTGCCACAACTAGGCCAAATTTTCACTTATTTTTGTGAAATAACTTCTAAACCATGTTCTTTGACTTATTGCAAAGTGTTTTCATCCAATAACGTGACTTCTGCCAATTCCACTTTCCCCGAAAAACTTGTGAGATGGTCATGACCCTGATGACTAACAGATCTGAAACTCCAGTAGAGTCGTCAAATTGTCTTTTTGAAAGACTTGCGAACAAATTTTT
The DNA here is from genome assembly GCA_900490495.1 of Danionella dracula. Classification (NCBI taxonomy): domain Eukaryota; kingdom Metazoa; phylum Chordata; class Actinopteri; order Cypriniformes; family Danionidae; genus Danionella; species Danionella dracula. The sequence goes on along the minus strand of UELW01000012.1, from coordinate 17,361,596 downwards.
TGTAAACTCGCTAAAATGTTCGCAATGATTTTAGATATTGAAATGATACGCTAGGTGTAAAACGAGAAAGTGGAGAAAAAGTAGAGAAGAGGTGGAAGAGAGGGAAGACAGAAAGAAAAGAGAGAGGGGGAGGCGGAAGAGATGGAAGAGAGAGGGGAGGAGAAAGAGAAAGAGAGAGAAGAGAGATGAAAAAAGAAAGTAGAGAGAAGTTGGAAGAGAGACAGAGAGGGGAGAGAAAGGAGAGAGATGGGGAGGAGAAAGGAGAGAGAGGGGGAGAGAGAGAAGAAGAGAGAGAGAGAAAGGAGAGAGGGAGAGGCAAGAAAGAGAGAGAGAGGAAGGAAGGGGAGAGGAAGAGAAAGAGAGAGAGGTGGAGGAGGAAGGAGAGAGAGAAAGGAGGAAGATGGAGGAGGTGACAGTATGTTTCTCCTCTTTCTGTTTCACCAGCCGTCATTCATGTGTGGTGTTTAAAGCCACTTTAAAACTCTATTTCTGAGAAAATATCTTGGGATGGAGCGTTCCCAGCTGCAGCTTCAGACAAACACATCTGTGCTTCATTCTTCTGAGGTTGGTGTGAGATTAGCGAGCGCTCTGTGTGCGCGCGGATGATTGGAACTCAATCTGGACGTTATTATATCAGTGTTTACTTCAAACACAAACAGCGGAGCAGATTAGGATAATCCCGCTCCTCGACTGCGCTCGTGACCCCTAACAGGTCACGGAGGGATCGATGACCTCACCGAGGGTGCGGAGAGGCCGGCAGAGACGAGTCTCTAATCTTTCCCAATCCATGAGCGTCTTTGTATAAAAGCAATCAGTGCTGCTGAGAACCAGGCCCCAGTGCCGGAGAGGACTCCAGGAGACCGTGGCTTTAAAAGTGAAGCTAGAGGGAGGTTTCGCACCATCAACCATCATCACTAGAATCAAGTAAAGCTGAAAGAGTTCAGGAGAACATGTGTGGAGAGCGGATTGAAGCCTTAGATTAGGATTAGCTGAAGCTAACGAGTGGACAAGCTCCATGTTTGCACACACTCCATGATCTCCATCAGACTTTCTCTCCCCTCTCTTCTTTCTCTCTCCTCTCTTTCCTTCTCTCCCCTCTCTTTCCTCTCACCCCTCTCTTTCCTTCTCTCTCCTTTCTCTTTCTTTCTCTCACAAGGAGCTGGACTCAAGAGTTTAAGACAGCTGCTGAAGGATACTTCTTGGCGATGTCCAGCACGGGCCCCTGTCCAGAGACCAGCACGTACTTATCATGGAACCTCCTGAACATCCTCAAAGGGCTGTGGGACATCATCACTTGGTCCTGAGAGATCTGCACAGGAGAACACAGCCATTACTCACTCTACATGATACAGCCGGAGAGGTTCAGCTCGCTACTAGGGTTGGGTAACGAAACCCGGTTCCAATTTGTACCTCTAGAACCTGTTTAGACCAGACCGAAACAAAATGCGAAAACCGATTCCCCGTTTTGGTGCCACTTAAGAGCCTGAGCTGTGCCAATCATCATCTTTCAACTCTTCAGTCCAATTACAAAGACACAAAGATCTTCCAATGAATGAACGAGTGCCTCTCTCTCTCCGCCCTCATCTCTCATTTTAATAAATCAACAGCAGAAAAGAGAGAAGCGCGTGAAGGCAGGAACTAATGTTACACTCGCTATGGAGGTACCTGGTATTAAACAACACGCTTTAATCTAAACGCCTGAGACGAAACGAAACAGTCGAAAGTGTGGTTACGCAACACACGAAAGAATTTCAAAACCACGATGTGCTGCAAATGTTTCCCAGCAGTTGCGTCTAAAAGGAGGAATCCAAATTTAATTAAACATTTGAGTGCAAACGAAGGAGACTTTAAAGCAAAGGGACACAATACACGTATTTAAAAGCAAAGTCACAGCCCTCATCATTTTATAACACATGTTGGTTTTCAGTTTTACATATCTGCCATTAAATTATATAGTTATATACCTTCTAATTACATGGTAAAATACCATCTATTTTAGTTTTCATGTAAATAAAGATTTTTGTCTATGTGTACTACTGAAATAATTAATAGTTATTAACATTAATAAGAGAAAATCCAAGGTTTTTCTGTAAGAACTGATATCAGTGTTGGTTTGGGTGACACTGATCCTGTTGGTATGGGATCAATCAGTTTCTCCAGGATCTCCAGCCCTGAGCTCAGCTTCAGTGTCAGTGTCACCATCACAAACAGAAGTTACTGATTAAGATGAGGACAGCAGCAGCCTCTCCTCGGGTTATTATAGAGATAATGGAATGTTAATCTAAATCTTACATTATTGCTAACAAATGGTCAAACAATTTGAACCGGTTCATTTGTTTTCATTTTGTTGTTGTATTTTCTATTTACTTCTATATTCCTATATTTAAACATTAAATATATGGTTAAATTTTTTTTGTTCAATAAAAACATATTCTTGAGTAATCCCAGCATAATTTTGCGGCTTTTGTAAAGTATCGAATCAGGCACTGTTTTGGCACCGGTAGCGTCTTAAAAGGATAATTTTGGCACTGGTATAATTTTAAAAGTATCGGTTTGGCACTGGTATCATTTTAAAAGTATTGTTTTGCCACGGTATCATTTTAAAAGTATTGTTTTGACAACGGTATTGTTTTAAAAGTATTGTTTAGCCACCGGTATCGTTTTAAAAGTATTGTATTGCCACCGGTAGCGTTTTAAAGTATCGGTTTGGCACCAGTATCGTTTTAGCAATGGTATAATTTTAAAAGTATCGGTTTGGCACTGGTATCGTTTTAAAAGTATTGTTTTGCCACCGGTATCATTTTAAAAGTATTGTTTTGACAACGGTAATGTTTTAAAAGTATTGTTTTGACAATGGTAATGTTTTAAAAGTATTGTTTTGCCACCGGTATCGTTTTAAAAGTATTGTTTTGCCACCGGTAGCGTTTTAAAGTATCGGTTTGGCACCAGTATCGTTTTAGCAATAGTATCATTTTAAAAGTATCGGTTTGGCACCAGAATTGTTTTAAAGCAACGGTTTGGCACCGGGATTGTTTTAAAAGTATAGCTTAGCACTGTTATCGTTTTAAAAGTATTGTATTGCCACCGGTATCATTTTAAAACTATTGTTTTGCCACTGGTATCATTTTAAATTATCGGTTTGGCACCAGTATTTTTTGGCACCGGTATCATTTTAAAAGTATTGGTTTGCCACTGGTATCGTTTTAAAGTATCAGTTTGGTACCAGTATCGTTGTGGCACCGGTATCATTTCAAAAGTATCGGTTTGGCACCTGTGTCATTTCAAAAGTATCGGTTTGGCACCGGTCTCATTTTAAAAACATCTGTTTGAAACTTGGCTCGTCACGGTGGCGCAGTGGGTAGCACGGTCGTCTCACAGCAAGAAGGTCGCTGGTTCGAGCCTCGGCTGGGTCGGTTGGCATTTATGTGTGGAGCTTGCATGTTCTCCCCGTGATCGTGTGGGTTTTCTCCGGGTGCTCTGTCCCACAAGTCCAAAGACATGCAGTATAAATGAATTGAGTAAGAATGATTGTCCATATTGTTAAAGTGTGCATGAGTGTGTGTGAATGTTTCCCAGCAATGGGTTGCGGCTGGAAGGGCATCCGCCGCGTAAAACATATGCCAGAGCGTTGGCGGTTCATTCCACAGTGGCGACCCCGAAAGGGAAGAAAGCCGACATGAAGATGAATGAATGAATGAATGGTTTGCCACCGGTATCGTTTTAAAGTATTGGTTTGGCACCAGTCTCTTTTTGGTACCAGTATCGTTTTAAAATATCGGTTTTGTACCAGTATCATTTTAAAAGTATCGGTTTGGCACTGGTATCATTTTAAAAATATCGGTTTGGCACCTGTGTCATTTCAAAAGTATCGGTTTGGCACCAATATCCTTTTAAAAGTATTGTTTTGCCACGGTATCATTTTAAAAGTATTGTTTTGCCACGGTATCATTTTAAAAGTATCGTTTTGCCACCGGTATCGTTTTAAAGTATCAGTTTGGCACCAGTATCTTTTTGGAACCGGTATCATTTTAAAAGTATTGGTTTGCCACCGGTATCGTTTTAAAGTATCCGTTTGGTACCAGTAACGTTTTGGCACCGGTATAATTTTAAAAGTATTGTTTTGCCACGGTATCATTTTAAAAGTATCGTTTTGCCACCGGTATCATTTTAAAGTATCGGTTTGGCACCAGTATCTTTTTGGCACCGGTATCATTTTAAAAGTATTGTTTTGCCACTGGTATCGTTTTAAAGTATCGGTTTGGCACCAGTATCTTTTTGGCACCGGTATCATTTTAAAAGTATTGGTTTGCCACCGGTATCGTTTTAAAGTATCCGTTTGGTACCAGTATCGTTTTGGCACCGGTATCATTTTAAATGTATCGGTTTGGCACCTGTGTCATTTCAAAAGTATCGGTTTGGCACCGGTATCATCTTAAAAGTATTGGATTGCCACCAGTATCGTTTTAAAGTATCGGTTTGGCACCAGTATCTTTTTGGCACCGGTATCATTTTAAAAGTATTGTTTTGCCACCGGTATCATTTTAAAGTATCGGTATGTGACCTGTGTCATTTCAAAAGTATCTGTATGGTACCTGTGTCATTTTAAAAGTGTCGGTATGGTACTGGTATCAGAACAACTCCAAACGATACCCAACCCTAGTCACCATACTTATAACACCATTTACTACATGCCTTTACTCGTTTTTCAGTGCTCTCTTGGAGCTCTCTCTCCCCTCTCTGTATCTTTCTTTCTCCTCCCTCCTCTCTCTTCCCTTCTCTCTCTCTCTCCTCTATTCAGAGCTCTGCTGGACCTCTCTTTCTCTAATCCTCTTTCCTTCTCTCTCTCCCGCTCCTCTCTCACCTGTATTCAGAGTTCTGCTGGAGCTCTCGTTCTCTCCTCTCTCTCTCCTCTGTATTCAGAGCTCCGCTGGAGTTCTCTCTCTCTCTGTCCCGTCCCCTCTATACTTGTATCATGTGCACGTGTTGTGCTTGTGCTCGTGCACACAAACTCACAGGAACACCCAGGATGTGTGAGAGCTGGTCGGCTTTCTTCTGCCGTAAGCAGTTCCCGGCATTGGTGACGAACACCACAGGCATGAGGAACTGGCCGTTGGAGTCCACCAGCTTCTGAAAGACTCTCTTGGCTGCTGGGATGGGTGTCCGTCCTCGCACCAGCACCCCATCGATGTCAAACAGCAGGCCGAAGCTGGGCTCCGTCTGGTTGACAGAACACAATGGCCCCAGAAGTCAGGAACACCTCCAGGAGCATGATCTGAGATGTTTGAACTGTGTTCTATCAGAGGATTATTAATGGTGGAGGCAAAACAGCTGCTCTTCTCGCTGAGAGACGCTCTGAGATCACGCTCTGCTGCTCTGCTCAGAAGAGAAACCATGCAGCTGCGTCTCCAGCAATAAAACCAACTACTGATATTTTTAGATTAAATCATTCGTTTTTGTAAATTAAGATATTTTAGAGACTCTTGGTAATTGTTTTTTTATTATATCCTTACATTTTTAGCAAGAATAATAACATTAAAATGTAGTTAATTTAGTTTAATTGTTTTTGTTGCAAATTATGAGTTATGAATTATGTTTCAGAGCTTCCTATTTTTATTTTAAGTAAAATTGATATATATATATAATTTTTTTTTACTGAATCCTTATATGTATTGTTTTTTTTATTTTAGGATAATTGTTTTTTGTAAATTAGGAGAAAATTTAGGTGATTTTAAAGCCTTATAACTAAAAATTTTTTTTTAATAAAATGCTTTTTTTAATCTTTATTTTCGTTTATTTAAGTTCACATTTTTTTTCTTTTTAAGAAAATTTTAAATGAGCTCAGACGCTCCTGATATATTTTTAAAATACAATAAATGTTTTCTAATCCTTCCACTGTTCATTTTTATTAAAATCCTTTTTTGGTGCAAATTAAAATTTCTGTTTTAGAGCCTTCTTATAATATTTTTTTCATAAAATCCTTGTATTTATATAAGGATGATAAACTATATATAACAATTAGTTTATTTAGGTTAACTATTTTTTGTTGCAAATTTAAAGCACATGTTAGATGGTCTTTGAGCCTTCAGATTTTTTTTATTTAAATGCTATTCTCCGAATTATTATTATCTTGTTAAGTGCACTTTATTTTTCATTCTAAAGGTAAAATAAGGCTGTCTCAAAGCCAATCGGTAGCTAGAGCCCTCTCCTCTAGTCTGGAGTCTAAGACAAGGACAGAGAAACCCCTGAAGGATCTTCCACCGGTGTAGAACTTCATTCTCCTGATGAACCCCGGCTCAGCAGAGATCAGAGCTCCATCCGCAGCTCATTCCTCCTCAGAGGACGCAGAACCTCAGCTAGAACAGTCCTCCACTGATGCTGACACTCTATTACACGTTTATACTCACTAAACCAACAGGAAATTCTTCCTTTCTCTTAATGTTACATTCTTATAGTCTTTAATCAATGTGATATTTTATTGCAAATAAAGGAAATTAATTTGCTTTATGCATTAGAAAAAACACTCTTTTTAAGCTTGTGAACAAGATGTCTCATAATATATCTGTCCTCTAGTGCAGCACACAATTATTCTTTCAGGACAGAAAATAAGATCCGAAAGAACACATCTGCAAGCCTCAGCACGAGATTAAACCTTTGTTCTCCTTTTTGTGTGTTTAGTATCATTTATAGTTATGATAACAGTTAACAATGACTTAAATCAATGCAACATCCAACACTTTCCCTGCAACCTCCTAGAATAGGTTTCATATCTCTGTATTTGGTTTTCTTTCTGTAACTGAACGCCAGTAAATACTTTATTAATGGTTGCCTAAAATTTGCTCAATAACTACATTTAACATTATCAATATTAGTACAATATAATAACTCATTTGACGGAAGAACTGTGCATGGAGTGATTTTGATCATTTGTAGCTCTGCAGCCGGAGTGTCAGAGACCATCAGCAGTACACTGTGTGCTCATCTCTGCAGCTAAACTCTGATTTTACCTCAAATTACAACAAACCGTACTGTTTCTGTCAATAAATTTGATATGAAGACAGCTCTGAGACAGTCTGCCGACGTAAAGCGTGCTGCTCGTTGCAACAAAACAGTGATTACATGCTAAATAATGTGGTAAAGCCACTCAGTGTTCTGAAACCGTGCGAAAATGTTAATTAACGCCAGCAGCGATGTTTTGCTAACGTTGTTGTTGTTTTGAGAATCTTGTGTTTTTTCCAAAAGTAAACCAGATGAAAACTAATCAATAACCTCCTGTGATCGGAGAATTACTCATTATAGATCAACACGACGCGAAAGAACTGAGTTAAACTCGCAAAAACAAAGATATTCGCCGGGTTCTTCCTAAAAAGCTCGGTTAGTAACAAAGGCAAAAGCGGTTGAGCAAACATCACGTGACCTGTACCTTCGCGCCGCCGCCGCTACTGCTGCTGCCGCAGAGTCCGCGTCGGTGAACGCGCCGCAACGCGCTGATCAGGGTCCTCATTGAGCCTCGACGCCTCGCGGTCTCCTTTCAGCGCCGCTCGCTATCTCCATGCGCTTTTGTAGCGGAGAGAGCTCGAGGGAGGTCCGATTCCCAACCGGAGTCAGGAAATAACCGGTCATCCTCCCGCGCGCCGCCGGCAGATAGCGGGAGCGCGCCCCTTCTCCCCTCAGCCGCAGAGGCTGCTTGAGTGCGCGTGACGTCACACGCTTAGACGCAACAGGAAACTGTTCTAGCGTGAAAATTTGTTACCTTTCACTATTTTTTTTAACATACTACCCTTGGATGCAATGTATTTGGACTGGAAATTTAACATCTGCAAAAATTATTTAATTACACGTCAACAACAAAATTAAGATTGTAATGGTATTAAATAATGAATAATTATTTATTTAATCTACCAGCAACAATAGTTTAAGAACAAATATGGTTTCGTCTTTGCTGTTTTAGAATTTTTTTCAACCTATCCTTAAATAATTTATTAGTGTGTATATAACTGTGATATATTCATATAATGTTTAAAAAATGATTAATTATTTTGATTTAAAGCAAAAGATGAAAGTATATTTATGCTGTAATCTACATTTGAAGAAAGTTCCTCATATTATTTGACGCTATTTTGGACAAACAACAAAAGTATTGTTTGTTACCTAAAATCTAAACATTTAAACCTTTTCTTTTTTAATCATTTTTTTTGTTTTAATCTTTTTTTGTGTGTGTTTTCTTTGCAACTATTTTGAGAACAGACTTCTTTACAACATTTCAAAGTTAACTACTTTTTATAAATAATATGAACTCATATTGAGTCAACCTAAAGAGGTTTTAACATTCTAAACTTGTTTTTACTGACACTTCATTTTGTCGTCTAATTAAAATATGTTTATCTTTTTATAAAGATTAAATCTAATATGAAGAAATCTAGCCACAGGGGTTTCTAGCCAGTGACTTCTGTGCCGGTCCCAAGCCCGGATAAATAAAGAGGGTTGCGTCAGGAAGGGCATCCGGCGTAAAACATGCCAAAACCAAATATGCAAGTCATCAATACGATTTCCATACCGGATCGGTCGAGGCCCGGGTTAACAATGACCGCCACCGGTGCTGTTGACCTACAGGGTGCCGGTGGAAATTGGACTACTGTTGGTCAAAGAAGGAGAGGAGGGAGAAGGATTCGTAGGCAGAGAGAGAAGAGGAAAGGCAAGAGTATAGGTCTGAGAATAGGGACTCTCAACGTTGGTACAATGACGGGGAAAGGTAGAGAGCTGGCGGACATGATGGAGAGAAGGAAGGTAGATATTCTGTGTGTGCAGGAGACCAGGGGGAAGGGTAGCAAAGCGCGTAGTACTGGAGGAGGACACAAACTGTTTTACTATGGTGAGGATAGGAAGAGAAATGGGGTAGGAGTGATCCTGAAGGAGGAGTTTGTGAGGAATGTTTTAGAGGTGAAAAGAGTGATAAGTTTGAAGTTAGAGATTGAAGGGGTGATGTTGAATGTAGTGAGTGGTTATGCTCCACAAGTAGGCTGTAAGCTGGAAGAAAAGGAGATATTCTGGAGTGAGTTAGATGAGGTGATGGAGAGTATTCCCAGAGGGGAGAGAGTAGTGGTGGGAGCAGACTTCAACGGTCATGTTGGCGAGGGCAACAGAGGTGATGAGGAAGTGATGGGCAGGTTTGGTGTTAAGGAAAGGAACCCAGAAGGACAGATGGTGGTGGACTTTGCCAAGAGGATGGAAATGGCTGTAGTTAACACTTATTTCAAGAAGAGGGAGGAACATAGAGTTACCTACAAGAGTGGTGGTAGGAGTCCTAAGGAGGTGGACTACATCCTAAGAAGACGAGCCAATCTGAGAGAGATCACTGACTGCAAAGTAGTGGTAGGAGAGAGTGTAGCCAGACAGCATCGGATGGTGATGTGTAGGATGTTTCTGGTGGTCAGGAAGAAGAGGGGAGGAAAGATAGAAAAGAAGACCAAGTGGTGGAAGTTGAAAAAGGAAGACGGTTGTGAGGAATTCAGACAGAAGCTGAGACAGGCTTTGGGTGGCCAGGAAGAGCTTCCAGAGGACTGGGAAACTACAGCAGAAGTGATCAGGGAGACAGGTAGGAAGGTGCTAGGTGTGTCAGCAGGAAGAAGGAAAGAAGATAAGGAAACATGGTGGTGGAATGAGGAAGTACAGGACATCATCCAGAGGAAGAGGCTAGCTAAAAAGAAGTGGGACATCGAAAGGACTGAAGAAAGTAGACAGGACTACAAGGAATCACAGCGCAGGGTGAAGAGGGAGGTGGCAAAGGCCAAACAGAAGGCATATAATGAGTTGTATGCCAGGTTAGACACGAGGGAAGGTGAGAAGAAATTGTACAGATCTTTGTGCGTCTTTGTGGACTTAGAGAAAGCGTATGACAGGGTGCCGAGAGAGGAGCTATGGTCCTGTATGAGGATGTCAGGAGTGGCAGAGAAATACGTCAGAGTAGTTCAGGATATGTATGAGAGGAGTATGACAACAGTGAGATGTGCAGCAGGTCAGACGGAGGAGTTCAAGGTGGAGGTGGGGCTACATCAAGGATCGGCTTTGAGTCCCTTCTTGTTTGCTATGGTGATGGACAGGTTGACAGATGAGGTCAGACAGAGATCTCCATGGACAATGATGTTTGCAGATGACATTGTAATCTGTAGTGAGAGTAGAGAGCAGGTGGAGGGACACCTGGAAAGTTGGAGGCCTGCTCTAGAAAGAAGAGGAATGAAAGTCAGTTGTAGTAAGACAGAATACATGTGTTTGAACGAGAGGGAGGGAAGTAGAACAGTGAGGTTACAGGGGGCTGAGGTCAAGAAGGTGGAGGAGTTTAGGTATTTGGGGTCAACAGTCCAGTGCGACGGGGAGTGTGGAAAAGAGGTGAAGAGGCGAGTGCAGGCAGGTTGGAGTGGGTGGAGAAAAGTGTCAGGGGTGTTGTGTGACAGAAGAGTGTCAGCAAGAATCAAAGGAAAGGTGTACAGAACAGTAGTGAGACCAGCTATGATGTAAGGGTTAGAGACTGTAGCAGTGAGGAAGAGACACGAGGCAGAGATGGAAGTAGCAGAGATGAGGATGTTGAGGTTCAGTTTAGGAGTGACAAGGATGGACAAGATTAGGAACGAGCACATCAGAGGAACAGCTCAGGTTGGTTGTTTTGGAGACAAAGTCAGAGAAGCCAGATTGAGATGGTTTGGACATGTGCAGAGAAGGGATAGTAGTTAAGGATGTTGGAGATGGAGCTGCTAGGCAAGAGGAAGGCCAAAGACAAGTTATATGGGTGTGCTGAACGAGAACATGAAGGTAATTGGTGCAGAGTAGAGGATACTGAGGCCAGAGTTAGGTGGAAATGATTTGCTGTGGCGACCCCTAAACTGGGAACAGCCGAAAGAAGAAGAAGAAGAAGAAAAAGAAATCTACTATAAAGAGGTGCTGTTGGAACATACAAATTCTCTCTTACAAAATAATTAACTTCAGCAATAGAAGATAATAGTGTATGCATTTTAAAAATTGTAGGAGACACAAACCAATACAACTCTAAACAGAAGGAAGTGGCTCTGCAGATGTGTCATTGGACGGCTAATCGAGGGAAGAAAATCAATTTTAATCAGCAAGAGTGCGTTAAGAAACAAATGAACAGAAATTATTAACAGACAAAAAATAACATTGCAGACCAATCTCCAGACAAATAGAAAGCACCAAGCCAAAAACTTCCATGTGATTTCTGACAAAATGTGCATCAAGTTTGGTGTAAATCATTAACACAATTTTTGTACATACATTAAGTAGCTATTAGTCTAAATCGGCCACTTTCATAACTTCAGAACTCTAGGGGGCAGTGTTCTGAAACTCTGAGAGCACCCTCAGAGTTGAGGTTAACTAATGTCACTAGTTTGTTCTGAATATCTCAAACATTTTGGTTATTACGAACATTTTAGTGAGGTTGTGTTAAACTCAAAGTTTGAATAGTGCACAGGAGTTAAAAAAATAGTATTTCTGAAAACTGTTAATATCATAAAATAACATCATGGGGTTAAAGAGTAAGTCTGGCCTAGTGGTGGCGCTAGAGGGTTTGAGTAAGAGACTGTTTCAGCTTTAAACTAGTGCTGAGTTCTAATCCACACACTTCTATTGCACATTTAAAGTAGATAGTCATTCTCAGAAGAAAATGTAGATTCTTTTGTGTGAGACGAGAGTGGGATGCACTAAAATGTCACGTGGCTAAAATAGTTGTGATAACATGATTACGCTCGATGTGAGCGAGAACTGAACTCATTCTCTCATTCCTTCTTTAAAAATATTCATATAATAGAATAACTCTCTATATATTGATATTATTTATTTCTGAGCTTCTTCCTTAAAAATGAGTCGTATTACAGAGAGAGTTCGCTTGTTTGGGTTCCAGAGAAAACTCCTTTTGTCCGAGCGCAGGGGATTGTGGATAATATCAGCTGGTTGAGCATTCATCGATCTGCATTTCAGAATCTAACCGGAGAAAGTGCTCATTCAGGACCCGTTCGGACACTCTTATGTAATAGTGCAGAAATTGGGACACAGCACTGGGCTTCAAAAGCGTAAAAAAATGAATAAAAGTGAAGGAGCATCAGCAGATTTTAAGTCATTGGATTTTCTGTTCACTTGGAGCAGAGCCCCAAACGCATGTTTTTTGGAACCCCACACACGCATGAAGAGCACATGAGAAGTGGCATCACAGTACGAACACTGTATTTTTCAGCTATGTCTTATTTTTTAAGTATGTATCAAAATCATAAATTTTTAAAGCTCCAGACCTCTAGGGGGCAGTGTTCTGCAGCTCTGAAAGCATCTCACATCACATCTTAATATCTCAAAGCGTGTTTTCAGGTTGCTCTGATAAAGACAATGAAGGAAAAAAGTCTCCCATGTGACCTCGAACCCAGTGTGTGTGCGGGAGGAAATGAGATTAGCTCCTCTGATGCGGGAGACGTGACTGTTGTTTGTGACTGGTCACATGAGCCCAGCCGTCTCTCATCACGGAGGCCTCCTAAGTAAACTCACCGAGGGAGAGGTGGAAGCAGTCGTAAAAAAGCTATTTAATCGTCACAGTGCACATATTTACAGCAGTAAATGTCCCCCAGGGCCCCCGAGAGCAGCAGAGAGGCCCCCTCTACAGTCCCAGCAGAGCCTTGGCCTCCTGACTCTGAGCCATCAGACTCTCGCTCGCGTACTTCTGCAGCAGCTCCATCTTCTTCCTCCTCACCAGAGCCTCCTCCACCTGACACAGAGAGAAAGATAGAGAAAAAGAGAGAGAGGAGTGAGTGAGTCAGTCAATGAGTGAGTGGGGTGTAGCTAAGTGGTAGAGCGCATGCTTTGCATGTAAGAGGTCCTGGGATCAATCCTCAATTGCATCCAATTGGTGATTTCCCCTTATGTAAGTCGCTTTGGGCAAAAGCGTCTGACAAATGCATAAATGTAAATGTAATGAAAGAGTGAGTGAGTGAAAGAGTGAGCCTCTCACCTCTTTCTGTGAGGGCACAGGAACGTGAGAGAAGAATGCCTGCGCTCCCTCCTCCCCCTCCAGAGTCTCTGCTGCCTCGTCGTCGGAGCGCTGTGAGAGAGAGAGAGGTCAACAGCGCTCGCAGAGAAACGAGAGGCCCCTCAGCCCCGCCTCACCTCTTCATCTCTGATGGCGTAGATGGACTCCTCTTCTTCCTCCGTCTCCTTTGCCGCTCCTCCGCCGGCACTCAGCCGCGACTCCTTCTCCGACCTCCACTTCTCTAGTGCCTCCCCCAGCGCTGTCCATGCCGACAACCCCAAAACATTAACCCCTCGAGCTCTGGGATCCCCGCTTGCTCCTGGAGCTTGTGCTCTTCAGAGGAGTCTGAGAGGAAGCTTTAATGTTCGAAGCGAACACTGATCACTAACATCCCTCTCACACTCCCTGTAGGGCGAACTCCAATTGCACTTTAAAAAGAAACTTGGGCTTCTGGAACTAAGTTTTCATTTCTGCGTTAAAATGATCTCTTCCAAACGAGAGCTTCTTCAAGAGATTGCACTGGACCAGTGCAGTGGTCATGTGAGCCAATCAGACGTCTCCAAACGGTGATTGGCAGATTCCTGATGAGTTTAACACTAGTGGGATCGCTGAACCCGGCGCTAACTAAACATGCTTTCATCACTGCCCCACGACCAGAAACACAACTGCTATAACGGTGATAGATGGAGCGAGGGATGATGGTGCAATTCTAACTGTAAACCACTGTAGTAAAGACAGAAAGAGAGAGAGGAGTGTGTGTGTGAGGGGGGATTGGGGAGTGACTGACAGGGAGAGGGGTGTAGGAAAAGAGAAAGGAGTAGGGACGAGAAAATGAGAGAAGGTGGAGGGAGAGAGAGAGAGAAAGGGAGAAACACATAAGACGGGAGAGGAGTAGGTAGAGAGAGAAAGAGACAATGAGAGAGAGAGAAGCTGAGAAAGAGAAGGGAGGGAAAGACAGAGAGAGAATTAGGAGGGATAGAGTGAAAGAAGGTAGTTAGAGAGGGAAAGAGATGAGTAGATAGGGTGGGGAAAGAGAGAGGGAGGGAGGAGCGAGAGAAAGAAGGATCTAGCATATAAAACTAGAGAATTCTGCTAATCGATCCATCCTTTCAGAATGGTTTCTTCACATTTAGTTTTCATGAAAACTATGAAAAGAATCTGTAATTTGGTCATTATTGAAACAAGAAGCTTTTCGAGTACAGTTCTTTATCCTCTTAAACGAGTTGAAAGATATCACCCTGTTCATGATTTCGCGATGGAATGCGTGTAGCTTCTCAAAGATACCCCCGCTGCAGCAGGCTCTGTAACTCCACACAGAAGGTAGTACTCTGTTAGGTGAGAACCCGAGGCTCTGATTCGCTCAGGGCACGACTCGGGTGCGGCTCACGCATGGCTGGAGTAACTGGATTAGCTTCATTAGCTTGCGTGATTTTGTTTAAAGTCAGCTGCAGCGTTATGCTCCGCATGAGCCTCATCAGCCTCTGCAGACGCCGAGCTAATGCAGAGCACATGCTGCATGCCTGACTCCAGCCCCGGATTGAACTGCTGCGTCTCCCCCGGCAGCGCTCTCAACTGAGCCGCAACAGATCCAAACTGATTTAAAACTTTCTCTGCATTGTGCTGAAATCGGAGTTAGAGTGAGACAGAGAGAAAGAAGAAAGAGAAGTAGGGTGAGATGCAGAGAAAAAGGAAGAGGGAGGAGAAAGAGGAAGGGCGAGAGAGAAAAGAGAGAGTGGAGAGAGGGAGGACAGAGAGAGGAAAGAGAGATGCAAAGAGAAAAGGAGCGGAAGGGGGGGACAGAGAGAGGGGTGAAGGAAGAGACAGAGAAAGAGGGAGAGAAAAAGAAGTACAGAGATAGACAGGAGATAGAAAAACAGAAAAACAGAAGGGAGAGAGAGCAGGCCTACCTTGCTTCTCGTACTCCTGCTCCAGAGGCAGTAGAACGCCGTCGTCCTCGTCTCTGTAGCCGTAGTAATCCGCATCGATGTCCTTCATCAGGTCGGCGCGGGTCTTCCGCGGTGCCGGGACGGCTGCGGGGCGATCAGATTGGGTTATTGATCCGGCGATTGATCCGAGCCTGAACACCTGCAGCGTGGCGAGGAGAACTTACGCTCGACCTCGAACAGCTCCCGGACCCCAGGTAACTCTTTGGCGGCCCCGAAGTACTTGTACCCTCGGTTACCGGGGACCTCCTTCCCCTCGTGGTCAAGCATCCGGGGCCCGAACCTCTGCTCCGGGGCCACACGCCAACAACAAAGAGAACGTTACAGAAGCTCTCTCCTGCTGTAAAATCTGCTCTTACAGGAGCAATGATTTCAACGAATTCTGTGTTTCTTTAAAATATATATTATTTTTTTTTTTTTACAAAATTCTAATGTAAAATAAAAGTATTTGATATATAGACTGCGAAGGCATTCAAAAACTCCATTAACCTAATTATACTTATTTGGCAAAAAAAGTGGAGTTCTTTTACAAGTTATACTTAAGATTCATTTTCAACTACGCGAAAGAAATTCTAAAAATGTACTAAAATAAACAAACATCTTAAAAAAAACACCAACATTTAAATATATACAAAAAATTAAGATAAACTTTTTTATCTTAAGTTTTTTCTTAAATATCTTTATTTTCTTCTCTGATCATAGTAATTATAAAAAAAAATATTAGTATTTTTTTACCACATTCACAATTTTTGTCTTTCAACATGTAGGTACATGCTTTTAAAATATATTTTAAATTATATTAAAAAATTATATATATATGACTGGAGCAGTGAGGGGCGGCTGAGGGACGGGCCCTTGCAGCGCGGGGAGCGTTTCTCACCCTGTAGTCGGCTCCTCCCAGTTCCTTGATGCGCACCTCCCAGTGTCGCTTCTCCCGCAGCAGCTTATTGATCTCATCGTTCAGGTCTCGGATCTTGAACTCACCCAGGCCGGCTGCGCACACACACACACACACACACACACACACACACACACACACACGCTTCTTAAAACCGCTGCGAACTCTTCCCTCGCGGCTCTCACTCCACTCACCGTTCTGGATCTGAGCCACCTTCTTGGAGATCTCGCTGATGATCTGCAGCGGAGAGAACCACGAGAACATTCAGCAAACCTTTCACTGCAGCCCAAACACAGCGCCACCTCTCTGTCTCTCAGTACATTTTAGAAAGGATGACCATGATTGAGAACCTATCACGGATACCAATGGCTCCGAGCGCTTCTCCAGGTCCAGCAAAATGAATTAAAAAGAAAAGCTTTTATTGAGCGAATGACTAATTGCAGTGGTTTTCTGTTACATAGAGGAAGATGGAACGAGGATCTGAGAGCAGTAATGAGAGAGAGCGAGAATGAGAGCGAGAGAGCGAGAGAGAGAGAGAGAGAGAGAGAGAGAGAGAGAGAGAGAGAGAGAGAGAGAGAGAGCTTTCAAACAGAGCTTCTGACCTGTCTCCTCCACTTCTCCGCTTTGGGTAAATCGCTGCACTCCGACGCAAGATACGGCCGTCTCTCCTGCGAACATATAACATCCCACCAATCAATCAATCAATTAATCAATCATCTCGTCTGCATACTCGACTCGTACCTTAACCTTTCCCTCCTCGAGCTGCGCCTGCCGAAACCGGGCCAGCGCCGTCCTGCGGAAGCAAACCAGAAGAGAATCAGGTTACCGATGATACGGCTGTGAATCATGAGAAGAGGAGGAGAGCAAACTTACATCGCCTTCTCAGCGTTTCGAGCCTGCAGAAGAACCACAGAGAGGTTAACGGTTAAATTTCTTTATTGTTCGGTTTATAGGAACACTGGATTTTTAAAACCGTTAAATTAGAGCCTCACTAAAAGGTCAGGTACTGAGAGATCGACTCAAGCTTACGAGCGAGGAGGGCGAAAGCACAAAATTAAACACCAAATTCAATCCCCTGGACTGTCGAACCATCGAACAACAAGTAAGAGATTCCAGCTCTTCCAGCTCGGCAAATCACTAGCTATGACATGGAGCTATGACATTTGATAAATAAAAAAATAAACACCCCTTCCTATCTTAAACAACTAGATTTAATGTGTTTTTACAAAAAAAATATATGTTTAAAATTTGACCACCATGATTACAAAAAAAGAGTGCATTTAAAAAAAAAGTCAATTTCATGACCCCTTTAAACTAGAGTTCTAGTAGGTTATTAATCAAACTACAAACTTAAATTATGTTTAATTTGGGGAATCCCAGAAGAACTAAATAAACTGATTGTTCATTGGACACATTTCCGTTTGTAAATTTACATGTCGCAAACTGTATAGGTTGATCTTGTGTGCGTGGGAACTTTATTTGATGCGTGTTCTGCTGATTTGATATCAAGTTTAATATGCGATCAATAGCTCAACAATCAACCAAAATATCGTCATGAAACATTTAAGAATACCATAATAAAAGTAGTGATGGGCTCTTATCAAACACAAATAATATGTACAGTTTTAAACATGCCATAGGCTTCAGTTAACGCTAAAAATATACAAATGTATTCAATAATGCCACAAAAATATAGCACTCGCTTTAAGTTATGGTCTAAATGTGACAAAGGGGAACAGTATTATTATTTCTTGTAATAATAACGAAAACACTTTAAAAACACTCAGTGATAAATAAGCGTCACTGTGTTATAATCTGTATGGTTCTGATGATTAAAACATTTATCTTACCATTATTGGAGTTTAGTTGGCCGTCGTGCGTGAGATCAACGGAGAGAGCGCGCGTCCCTTGATGATGACGTCAAAAGAGAGCGTCAATTTCCGGCTGATCAATCAAAACAAACAGAAAAAATATCGACAGACATATATAAAAAATATCGAGAAAGACGCTGCTTTTATTAATTAATATTTTATTCGTAAACGTTACCGAGTTGGAAAAATACTTGATTTTTAATTTGGATAGATACAAACCATTTAAGTGGTTTATTCTGCCATCTAGCGAGTATAACAAAACCAGAGCGTTGTCTTTTTGCTGTAAATCTTCGTAACTCATGGTACATCTATAAAATTTTAGATATACAAATATTTTATATTAGATTTAAGTAATGTATAATAAAATGTCTTTAAAATATTTGTAAATAATATAGTGATGTATTATTTTCCAAAAACACATTGTAATTTGATTGAACACATAAAAACAAATGATATTGTCTCTCAGATCCTAATTAAAATCTTGTTATTTAAAAACTTATAAGTAATGATCTCATACATATATTTATATTTTAAATATTATTTAATTAACTTCCACTCAATGAAATTGTACACATATTCTCCGAACAAATTCAGATAAAAAGTGTATATATTTTTAAAAAAGCAACTAAAGTAAAATAGTAAAAAAACAACTCTTCACTGAACTTAAAATCTTAGCTTTAAAAATAAAAATACAATTTGATAATGTATTCCAAATTATTCTAAATGAACTACATTTCTGTCGAAAAACACAAAAAGATTCATCACCTTAATGAAATAGAAATACAAACCAAAAAATGCTTTCACATGAAATATGAATGCAAACACAGAACTCTCGGAAAGAAAGAGTCGACTCAGGAAAAAAGCTTGTCTGCACACCCCATCCTCCGGCAGCTTTATTGATCATTTAAAAGTACATTTCTATCTCCTAAACTGCAGTCGCATTCACCTCCGACTTAAAAACCGAGCGCAAGCAAATTATTCCTGTTATTTCCAGAGTCGTGATAGTGTACAAAAATAACAATTCTGTGAAACATTCACCCTTCCTCCGCTCCAATAATTTACTGAGGTGTCTGCATGGGTAGAACGACCTCCGTCCGGTCCTCAGAAAGGCTGCAGCGATCGCTGCTCATGATTTACAAAGAAGAGCACGTTTTTCCAGCTATCGAGTAGTCTGCGTGCGTTGCGGGTGATGCTTTTGCTCCACGCAGCTGCTGCTGGTTTGGCCCGGATGTGGCCGAGCACTCACATTTCCACTCGTTCTCTAGCACAGCCTCACTCACTCACAAGAACTCAAATCATTGGGGAGCCCGCGCTGGCGTCCCTGAGCTCTACGCGCGGCCGCTGCACACGCTTTCGTCCCACTCAACACACCGCACACATCCCTGCTCACCAGTGGCGTGGAAAGGGGGTTCTTGAACGAAGCATTATACGTTACACCTCTACCAAACTAAACACAAACGTTTTTTGTATTAAATGCAGAACTTGAGATTCCACCCTTTCCTCCTTTTGCATGTTGAGAGCTCACTGGCCGGGGAGGAGCCTCTGCTGGCCCCCAGGGGCCAGGGGAGAGGATTCAGAGAAAATAATACAACCATCAATCAGAAAAAGGAGGGGCGAGTGAGGGCCGGGTTAGGCGGTGGCTTCGATGGTGCACTCTTTCGCCACGTGGCCCGACTTTCCGCAGTTGTAGCAGTTGACTTCGCTGGCTTTGCTGCACTGCACAGCCACGTGCCCGATCTCTCCACACCTGAGGGACGTTTCATTCCATTAGTATCGATTCAATACGTACGGTTATGACCCACAAATTGGGTCAGATGCACACAGACATCTGATTCACAACAAAATAAAATGTGTATGTAAGAGGTAAAATACAATCTACAAATTTATTTTGAGGAGTCACACAAACAACTTAATTTCCATTCAATTGTGAATCTCTCGCTGCGCATCTGTGAGTAGAGAATAGAGTAATAGAGATAAACTTGAATAGAGAGCCAGAGATTCACACATAGGTAAGCTCCGCCCACCTCCTAGTAAACCAATCAGAATCTGTTCTAAGAGATTCTGCTCCCGCTCATGGGCGTGTGTCAGAGAAACTACATTCTGTTTCACTCTAAACTCTTCTACCTCCTGAAAAGCTGAGGGATGCTTTCAGGAAGGTACATGTTGTGCACATTTATTACAGAGGTTTATAACTTTGAGAATGTAAATAATGAGATCAGTCAGAAGAGTTTAGAGTGAAACAGAATGTAGTTTCTCTGACACACGCGCATGAGCGGGAGCAGAATCTCTCAGAATGCCGGTTATCAAGCATTGTGATTGGTTTAATAGGAGGGTGGAGCTTATCACTATCTATCTCTGGATCTCTTGACGGTAGATTTGCCGTTTCGAGAGAAAATTCGAGAGAATCACGTATCCGCAGGATGAAACCCACAAATAAATGCAAGCAGACTTTAATTTGTGGGATTCAAATGTGTATATATAAATATGTATAAACCTATTTTAATTTAATTTCTACATTTAGAAAATGTCTTAACTAGGGCTGGGCGATAATTCGATAATTAATTGAATCTCATGAACTCATTTTATAGATACATAAATAATTGGTACAAGTAATAATTGGTAATGACTAAATACAAATAAATACTGCCTCGATATCTGATATTTCAGTTATGTTTACAGTTTATAATAAAATTTTTATTAATAATTTATCTTAAACTGACTCCAAACTAAATTAAAGGATGAATTAGCCTCATTAAAAAAATAATAAATCTGGTCCTCATTTATATAATAATGTAATGATTTTAATTTTACAATAATAATACCTTAAACTGTTCATGTTTAGAAATCGCTGCCTTGTTTTGCTAATAAAAATTAGTTGAAAAGCTCCGTTAATGATCAGGTTTCCCCCCAGAGCAAAAAAACTGCTTTTATTTTTAACAGAAATAAAGATTTTTGACAAAATCCTGATAATAATTTATATCCACTGATATGGAAAAAAAATTTGTAATGTATTTTTTGGCACTAACATTTATCTGTAGATAACACAGACATTCAAAAGAAATATCCTCGCATACATTATCCTGGAGAAGCAGTGAAACTCTAGGTGCAGGTGCAGGTGCAGCAGAGGGTCCTCGCGCGCTCACCGGTAGCACTTGACCTTGTCGCAGAGCTTCTGGATGTGGCCGAAGCCGCCGCAGGAGTAGCACTTCTGCTCGTTGGCGTGGTCGCAGTCGCGGGCCACGTGCCCGGCCTTCCCGCAGTTATAGCAGCACTGCTCTCGCTCCTTCTTGGGCTCTTTGCAGTCTCTGGAGATGTGGCCGCTCCTACCGCAGTTGTAGCATGCTGGAAAGGAAGGGATTGCTTCAGTTTTAACCAATCAGGGTCAGGATCGATTAGGAACACATAATCTCACCGTCCTCGGTGCGCTCGCAGTCCCTGGCCACGTGTCCCGGCTCTCCGCAGCGATAGCAGAACAGATCTAGAGGAGAGAACACTTCACTCTCAAACACTGAGCAGAACCTTCAGAGCAAGACAGGAAGGGTGTAGATGGAGCAAATGCTGGGAGCCATTGATGAGACGGTAGGCTTCTGAGGGCCTCTGAATCAAACCTGAGGGCCCTACAGATGCACAAGCAGCACGTAATCCCTGAATAAGCACCACTGGGCGACATGGGCCAAACAAGAGATATGATTTCCATTCTTTAAATCGATTTTTTTTTCTCCTACCTAAAATAAATGTGTAAATGAGAAAGAAATTGTCCCTAACTAGTTTCATTTTTATTTAGTTTTAATTAGCATTCTGAGCTTTGATCTGGAGAAAGCGCAATAATAAAAGAAATAGTTTTTAACCCTCAAAGGTGCCATGTTATGATGCGTGACTTTTCTCACATTCCTGGCATCTTGAAGTGTTGTTCCCTCATCAAAAACATTTGTCACAAATGGCTCGAGTTTGTGTCTGCCGTCAGAGAAAACTTGGAAAGATCACTTTTGTCTGTTACCAGCACTTCAAATTCACCTGGTTCATCAACAAAGACGAGTTCGATAAAGGGTTAATGACGAGGCTGGCTCTGTGACCGTGTGCTTTTCACCTGTTTCACCTGTTTATTGATTTGGAGGTCCACACAGCAAGTTTTAATACATTATATATTTAATACACTAGGCTGAAATACTTTAATGAAATACGCCATTTTAATTCTTCTTACATAAAGCCAAACACACACTACATTCCTTTTATAACCTCATCAGGAAATCTGGTTTCAGAACACACAGAAACTCTTTGGATTTTATCTTCCCCAAAATCCGAAACATGCACACAACAATCACATGGAACACTCACTACAGAGACGTTACTAACGTTACACGCTATTGTGTATGGTTTGCGCATCAAAAAGTAAAGATCACGACCAGATCTTGTATTGTCCTTTTACACAATTACACCTATAACAAAAATAAATAAACATTTAAATTTTTTAATGAAAATACATTTAGTATTTTTTTCTTCCTCACTGAGCGCGGGGAACAGATACTCCTGAAGCACCCAGAGAAATCTCTTTTCTGGTCAGTTTTATTTTTATTTCAGTGTAAAATGGTGTGCTCCAGGACTCTTTTTTTCAGGACAAAAAAAAAAAAAAGGAGGTTATTAATAGAGTAAAATGGTTTCTTCTCAAGCATTGCCTTCAGAGAAACTTTCATAAGTCTACAGTACAAGCTATGAATGTTATCTACACATTAATTTTACGTTGATGTTTCTATGCCAGGAAGAACCATCTACCGCATAAATCTGTTAGACTGCCACAAGATGGATGGGTATGGTCTTTACGGCTTTTTAAACGTGATTTTTAACAAAAATGGGGTAAGAAAAACTCAGTGGGTGCATTTGTGCATTTCAGGCAATAAGAATAAACCCCAGTGCTTCTCACCTTTACCCCGGCCACGCCCTTTGCCCCGCCCGCGGCCAGCATTGGGACAGTTCTTGATCCAGTGACCTGAGCGACCGCATCCGAAGCACTCGCTGCTGCTCATCGCTTCCGACTACACCCTACGACTGAGAGAGAGAGAGGGAAGAGGGAGAGAAGAGTGGGAGAGCAGAAAAGAGAGAGATGGCGGAGAGTGAAAGAGGAGAATGAGAAAGGAGAGAGGGAGAGAAGGAAGAGAGAGAGAAGAAAAGAAGAAAGGGGGAGAGTGAGAGAGAGGAGAGAGGGGTAGAGAGAGGGCAAGAGAGATGAGAAAGGAGGGAGAGAGAGGGGATGGAGGGGGATATAGGGGAGAAAGAGAGAGATAGAGGGAGAGAAAAAGGAAGGCAGAGAGAAAGAATAGAGAGCAAGAGAGAAAGGAGGGACTGTGTTTATTTCACACAAAGCAAACATGAATAGAAATGTGGTTTGGAGAAAGAAACAAACGTATCGACATGTGTAGTTATGTACCATCAGTGATGTCGTAAACACACCCTTAACCCTGCCTCCCGCAGTCTCAGAGCATTATTCACCGATGTGGGTGACTCCTCTGTGAGACTACTGGAGTATTCTGCATCTTTTCACTGCACAGTAAATGCTACTCTCTGAAAAACTGTGTCAGACTTTTTAACTTTATAATAACCATGCAAAAGAAGATTTCTGTTTTGGGAAAATAACCAGCTTCTTGTGTTACTCTCAGTAAAAGAGATTTAATTCTTAAAAAACTCACTTAAAAGAGGCAACTAATTATATGTTTAATGATAAAGTATCAGCTTTTCATCAGATGAAAGAATCCTAAAAATAGAAATGCATCTAATTTATGTACAGAGAGCGAAACTTAATTTCACTAATTCTTGCAGTCTTTACAACAAGCCAGGTTTGACTGAAATATGAATTTTCTTGGACATAAACATATATATTAGCCATTTACAAATGTTGTGTTCTTTTAAAGTGATTAAAATAAATACAGCATAACAATGTTAGATCAAAACAGATTGGTTTGTGAAATACCAAGCATTAAAATAACAACATTACAGTAGCTTAATTATTAAAAAGTATTGCATGTATTAAAAAATATACTAAAATGAATAAAGGGTAACTAAAATAAATCTACGTTAAGTTATCATTATATCTGAACAGTGTTTAACACTTCATTCTAACAACTGGGCAAGATACAAACATGTTTTACTGGGTCACCAACAACAATTGTATCAAAGCTTTGACTCTTCGCGTAAATATTATTTAGTGTTTAATTAAATGACCATCTACTTCTGTTCAATAAACCAACACAGGAGTTGTGCAAGCTTTAAAACACATTGTTTAATATAATTGCGTAGTAAAACTTAACGGAGTAGATTAAAGAATCACTGAATCGATTCACTCCAAAGATTCGACTCGTTCGAATCGGACTTTGCTGTTATTGAAGAAAACGCTCGTCTCTATCAACCGTAAATACTCAAATTAAATCTTTGATTGCTCTCTGTGCATTTTTTTCAGTGGATCATCAATATTGCAACCTCAAAACAGGAAGCCAACAAACCAAAGTAGGCTGCTTAAGCAAAACAGAGCCATGAAATATCGTGTTTTATCGAAACTCTCATTTATTAGAAACTCTCTCTCCTCCTGAGCAGGTCTCATCGATAGGTCACATCCAACCCCTTCTCTTTATTAGAATCGATTACAAGTGTTTACATTCATCACGAAGCCCGACATTTCAATAGCGCGAGTTTCCCGCGCGCAGCCTGTCGCAGTAGGCCAAAGTGCGCCGTCAGAAAAACATCGCTGATTTACGCTCACATTTCACACGGAACACTGGCTTCGCAGCCCCGATCTGGGTTCACGGGGCAGCGGAGACTTTCCGGACTCTTTGGCAGGTCTCAGCGCGCCGTGTTCATCGAGCTAATCGTGGTATTTCGGTGTTGTTTTGACACTCACCTCGAGGACGTGACTGGCTGCTGTTTGTTTTCAGTTCCTCCTCTCCGCGCTGCGCCACACGCGGTTTGCGCACGGCACGCTCCTCCTCAGGCCCCGCCCACCCGGGTCTGCTGCACACGGCGTGCTTACGGGCACGCGCACGCCATAAACAAACACACGAAATCTGACTCAGGCGTTGCGTCTATCGCATTTTCATACTTTTCATTTAAAATGTTCATGTATTTTATTTTCTATTGTAATCATAACTTGGCTTAATTAGGATGGACGTAGCATCCGTGTGTATACTATGGGTTGTAGTTGGTATTGCATAAAGTTGTTCAAACATGGTGCGCACTGTCTGTCCGTGTGTAGTTAAAGTGTGTACCCGTTAGCACGCGAAAACGCGCGTATAAAACGTAATTGTCAATAGAAAACGAAATTATATATATGCATACTGCATACGCAGTTCCACAATATTTGATGTGTATATTTATGTATTTAAAACAGTAAGAAATAGCCTAATTAATGAAAAAGTGCGTGCACACGTCCAGAAGTGATTGAACTTTTAAATTTTTTTTATAAATCACTCGTGTATGTGGCATTATTGTATCCTTATTTAACGTAATTATACGAAGTATTATTTCATTAGAATTGTTATTTTCTCTTCCGAACAGGTCACGTGTGCAACAAACACCTGGGAACAAGTGGAGGATATTTTCTCCTCGAATCATTGAGTGTCGTTCAGTTAATTTTACAGGAGTTTTGTAATAAAAAAATATATTTCTAAAATATTTTGAGTTGTTTGTTGAGTCATTTAAGAGGATGTACAGTGGACGTGCGCTGCATGTTCAGATCCGGTGTGAACCGGACTGTTTTTAAACATTTTTCAACCTTAAAAATGTGTTTCATAACGTAACTGGGTGTTTGTGTGCGTGCGTTGTTCGATGTTTATGGTTATAAAAGGCAGTAGATTTGGTTTGTAAAGGAAAACTTTCAATGTTCAAAAACTGTCCAAGAAAGACGAGCAGCGGAGACCTGAGATTCACCAGCAGAAGACGTCGGCAATGTCATCTGGACTGTACGTCACGACATGACGTTGAAACGAAGGACATTGCACGTCCAAATGTTTGCTGGGAAGGGAAGAGAGAGAGGGCGAGAGAAAGGCGAGGGGTAAGCACCTGCACCCCGCGGTTTCTAACAACACTCTCACGTAAACCCTTCCTCTCCGTGGCCTGACGGAGCACACTCACCGCGCGTCTCCTTGGATATGTCCTCTGGAGGAACGCGCTCGTCGACTTTTCCGCTTATCACTCAGAAACACCTGTGATTCGGTGCTCATTTCCCAATTAATAATGACATCATCGCCTCGGGGAAATCAGCGTGGTGACAGATCAAGGGTGAAGCGCTCGTTTAGCCGTCACCCATGACTTCACGAGAGCGGATTGTGTTTATTAGAAGGCGCTTGAAAGATTTAGGAAAATGAGTAGAGGCATCTGGGTGCTGCTGCGGCTGCGAGGGATGCGTGAACTGATGAGAGAGAGAGAGAGAGAGAGAGAGAGAGAGAGGAGATACAGAAAAAAGAGGGAAAGAGAGGAGAGTGACTGAGGGAGGGAGGAAGAAAGCAAGAAGAGAGAGAGCAAAGAGAGAGCCTGAGAAACAGTAGCGAGAGAGAGAGAGAGCGGGGAGAAAGGGAGAAATAGAGGGGGAGGTGGGTAACACTGTCGTCTCACAGCAACAAGGTCGCTGGTTCGAGCCTCGACTGGGTCCGTTGGCATTTCTGTGTGGAGTTTACGTGTTCTTCCCGTGATCGCGTGGGTTTTCAGACATGCAGATATAAGTAAATTGGGTAAAAAGGATTGTCCATAATGTTTGAGTGTGTATGGATGTTTCCCAGTGATGGGTTGCGGCTGAAAGGGCATGCGCCGCATAAAACATGCCAGAAGAGTTGGTGGTTCATTCTGCTGTGGCGACCCCGAGAGAGACAAGAGCCGACAAGAAAATGGATGGATGAATGGACAGCTGTACTGAGAGTAATGGCCTTAATGGCCTAAACCCAATCGAACAATCTAGATGAGAGTTTCACATGTGAGAAAATTTCCATGTTCTTTTTTTACTGAACTAAAGATGTTGGACTGTCAAGTCAAATATGGAAAAGTTGGGATCTTTGTTCCCAGCCCTCTTTAAGGAAATGCTCCAAATCGGAAATGTTGGACATATTTCACCACTAGAGGTTTCCCAAACAAACTGTCAGAATCATTTAGGGAGCTTAAGTTTTTTAAGTACAAGCGAGAATTCAGTTACTTAGCGCTATAGATGCTGTATGCTGTCCCATGACTATTCTTCAAGAGGGCAGACATCCAAAATGCCTGACGACTTGAACATAATCAGATCAATTTATTTTTGGATGTACGACCAGATAGTTTTTAGCAAAAAAACTAAACAAAAAAAATACACTTTTCATCCGGGCCACTAGGAAGCAGCACACAGAATGAAATTTGTTCGCACATCATTCAAAAAACAGCGTAAGTAATAGATTTTTTACTAAATGTCCAAATTTGGGTTTTAGTAGATCAGACTCTGGTCTTAAAGAGCATTCAATTTAAGCATTTTTCCAAACTAGGAACTAATGCTTTCCACCAAGTCCCGTTCGAGTTTTGACATTTCAAACAATTAGTGTGTTTTTCAAAGATGGCTGACATTCAAAATGTCCGACATTGTAAAAATAGACATGTCCTGACTCGGCATGTCGACCCGAATATTTTGAGACCAACTTAATGATTTGTGGATGTACGGCGAGGCAGTTATCAGGAAAAAAATTAAGCATGAAATTTGTTCGCACATCGTACAAAAACAGTGTGACGAATCAAATGTTTGTTTCAAGATGGCTAACCTCCAAAATTCAGCATGTCGACCCGAGGTTTTTAGGATCAGACTCTGGCCTTAAAGTGTATGGAATTTAAGAATTAACTAAGAGCTACTAGAACTAGCTACTATCAAACTAGAGCTCTCCATTGCCTTAAAGTTATAACTAAAAACAAAACCAACAAATAAAACATGTGCCTTTGCGGCTAGCATGTTGTTTTTGTATTCTTGTGAATCGGTTCTGTAAAAGCAGAAAGTTTCACCATAAGCACTCATTTCTCAAACACATCTAATCCTTTCTGACCTCGTTTCAGTCAGGAGGAGTGATTAAATACTAATTTAAGACACAAACAAAACAAAATAATGAGACCATCTTTGACATGGTTGGAGGATCAGGACCTGTTTGAACGAATTCTAGGAGAATGCTCAAACAACCGAAAACCCTTTAAAACCAGATAACGACTCGTGGAAGCCTGGTTTTACTCCAAACAGTGAAGCAGAGCTCGGTGCGAGAGTGGTTCCAGTGATGACAGAGGAGTCAATCCAGGAATGAGCTGCACTCCTGACAAACAGATTGTGAATTTAGGAGAAATTAAGAGTTATTTTTGGCTCCATTAAATGCAACGTAACTGCTCATCCAGAAGAGATCCTCAAGATAAAATATGATATCTGGAAGAACGTTTACTTCCACTCTGCTTGTTCCAGCTCTCCCTTATTCTTCTCGCCGTGTTTTTGTGAGCTGGAACATAGCATAGGAACATAAAATCATAGCTTCTAAATATGATGTAACACACCTTGCTGCTCAGAGCTTTCTCCTGTGCTACAGGATGGAAAATAAAGAGTGGCAACAATTCAGGATGAAGAAAGTGAAAAACAAAGAAAGAGGAGTAAGAGACTCCTGAGATTACAAAATTAGGCCTAGAAAACGGAATAAATAAAATGCAAAAGAGCAGATGAGGACGATGTAAAAGATGAAAAATAAGAAAAGGGAGGAGGAGAATATAATGACATTACAGTAAAAGGAAATTCCGGAAAAAGAATAGAAATTAAAGAAAGATGAAACTAAGAAAAAGAGAAATCGAATGAATAAAGGAGTTCCGTAAAATAAAGATTAACATCTAAAAAAAAAAAAAATTAGTAGACATAAATGATGAAAACAAAAGAAGAAAAGAGGAGAATGACGACGAGATTACAGTACAAGATGGAAAAATTATACATTCAAAAAAAGGGAGATAAAAAATGATGTATACTGTGAATACAAAAAGTGAACAAAAACATGACATAAAAAAGAAAAAAAAAACTGAATAAGAGGGATAAGAAAGGCAATCAGCAATTACAAGTACAAGGAAAAAAGACAAAAATGCCAAAAAATATAAATAGGAATGAATGAAAGTACATTGCAGGAATGAAAAATGCAAAATACAGGAAAAAGCTAATCAAAAGTAAGATGAAACCAAAAAGAAAAAAAGTGAAAGAAAAGAAATATACAGTAAATTCTGAGAAAATTATTACATTTACATTATATACATTACAGTTTACAGAAATAACCTAAACACAATTAAATAATTAAACAAACAAAAAGAAACAAATTCTATAAAAACAGTGAATAAAGAGGAAAAAGACAAGAAAAAAAGGAGGGGAAAACACAAAATTAGAGTACAAGATGAGAAAAACTTTGGGGCAAATAAAAGGAGAAAAGAGCAGAAGTAGAAATGATTAAAAAAAAGACAAGATGAAGTGTCAAAAGGAGAAGAACGACAAGCAGATTGAAGTACAAGAAAGAAATCAGAAAATAAAATAAAACTGAAACGAGAAGAAAGCATGAGTGAAGAATGAAAAATAAAGAATGCATGTACTCCTCCTAGAAACGCTGCTGTCACACGCGTCTTTTTCTGTTTGGATTTGTTTTCAGCTCTCATGACGACCACAAACACGGCCCCTCACCTCCTCCCTGAAGCGCCGGGGCCCCCAGGAGCAGAGGAACCAAGAGACTCCACCTCTGCTCTCCAGCCACCCCTCTTTATAAGCGCTGGAGAGCGTGGAGCTCCAGGCACCATGAGCTCCCTCCTGGTGATCTGGCTCGCTCTGCAGCTTGCTGCTCCTCTGAGCGCCAGCAGGCCCTCAGGGGCCCTCAGAGAGCAGATGTCTGCGCCCGAGGAGCCCTGCGGTGTGTACGCACTACCCTGCCCTCCAGGACTGCGCTGCTTACCTCAGCCGGCTGACCCCAGCCCTCTGCAGGCGCTGCTGCGGGGACGGGGGGTCTGCAGAGACCCCAGGAACACCTCCAGAGAGCGCCCCCTGCTGACAGGTGAGCTACTTCAAGTCTAACGCTTTCTGAGACCTGATCAAGTTTAGATAAAAATTATCTTCGTGTCTCATTCGATTTGTGAGAAAAATAACTATTAACCCCTTCAGACCCGGCGGAAATCATATTCCAGACTTAACCTGTTATCCATAGCGTTAGTGAGTTCAGTAAAATGCTTCTAAAAATAATTATTCATGAAGCATTTCATTGGTATATAATTGGAAAACATTAAACTTGATAGCCACCGCAAACTAAGGAGAGTTTTGTTTTTTATAGTTAATCGGGATGAAGTTTGCCTCTGTGAAGATTTAGTCTTTTCTTAATCTTTCTATTATTTGATTTAGAGCCAGTTTCAGGTAAATTGTTATTAAAAATGTATTCATAAGCTGTAAAAATACCTCAAATATCACACATCGAGTAAGTATTTATTTGTATTTACTTATTATCAATTATTATTTGTACCAATTATATATGTGCTTATAAAATGAATTAATGAGATTTGACATCATGACATTTTTGTTTATTAAAGTTATATTTTTACTCTAATAAAAATCCTCTAATATTTTGTTTCCTTCATCTTCATGATAAGAAAGAACTGAATCTGAGCTCAAGAGAACAAGCTGCTGTGATAAACTTACATAAGTTTCTTCTAAACTCTGAAGCTGACTCCACGCTGAGCGTTTCTCTTCTCTGTTAGTGTGAGCACGTGTTTTCAGAGGTTACAAAAGATGTCATTCAATGAGCTACACTTCTGATTGGTCCTGCAGTCGACCATGTCATGTTGACTTGTCATCAACAGGAAGTGTTTGGATGCAGGAACATGCCAAACGGAGTGTCTTGTTTGTGAAAAAAAAGATAAAATGTGTTGGTTTTAATCACAGAGCATGAATAGTGTGATACCTCACACGACTCTGGAGCGAATATAAACACAGATAAATGATCTGCTTGTGAAACCTGCAAGCACTGTTAGAAATGAGCTGGTCAGGAAGTTAAGGAGCTCTTTGTCGACCTCTATATATTGTCTGATCGAGAAAATGTATATCGATGATCATTATATTCTTTTATCGCCCAGCACTAATGTTTGGTAGCTAGAGGGGGAAATATTGTACTGTAACTGTGAGAGTGTGTATTGTACTGTGTATTGTAAGTAAAAGTGTGTTAAATCAAAGGCTAGCCA
This sequence comes from Danionella dracula, assembly GCA_900490495.1. Classification (NCBI taxonomy): domain Eukaryota; kingdom Metazoa; phylum Chordata; class Actinopteri; order Cypriniformes; family Danionidae; genus Danionella; species Danionella dracula. The sequence goes on along the minus strand of UELW01000012.1, from coordinate 17,330,660 downwards.
CGGTATGTGATCAGTGCGGCAAAAGTTTCTACTACAGGTATGGCATACATGCAGAGAAAGTTGGAGTTTTTTTTTTTTTTTTTACTTTTGACGCCCGTCACGGCAGATATTCATATTTCTGTTGATGACATGTTTTTTCTGGAGGACCGTAACATGACGGACAAGTTCAAAGATCAAGAGAGGAGATTGATAAGCGCTCTTCTGGTAAAGTAGAAGACTAAAGTTAGTCAACAGCCAACATATCCTGAGTTTTTTTGCCTTCAGAGAAGATAAATAGTTGATTTTCTCTAGACTCCGTCATCTTTCCTCGAGAAAAAGCCTGCTGGAAGGCAAGGCAAGTTTATTTGTATAGCACATTTGGTACAAAGTGTGATTGAAAGTGCTTTACATTGGAAACAAAGAATTAAAGTGAAGTGCCAGGCTTACTTGTGGAGCGTTGAGAAACATTTGAATTGATAAATGATATATATATATTTTTTACTTTATCTGTTCAGGATGTCATATAATCACCTTATTGTCACTTTTACATCAGCTCTCACAGTCGTGCTGCTTCAGTTTATTAAATAAGCTATTAACAATGTGCAGTAAAGATTAAAACAAGAGGGAAAAGAGAGCCAAACTACTTCCAGGTTTGGCTCACAGAGGAAAATGGGAAAATAGTTACTGCTTTTTAGTTTTAGGTAAGGATGGTGTAGTTGCCTCTGTAGCCCACCAGGCGGCGTGCCAAAGCACACTCATGCAGAAATAATAATATTGTAAACATAAGTAAATTTTTAAAATATAACAACAATTTAATAAAAAAATCAGTTAAATAAAAAAATCTTGTTTGTTGTAAAAGTTTTTATAAAGTGTGTGCCCATGACAGACATGTTTTTACTTAAATATATTTCATAAAAGCAGAGCAAAATTACTTCAGGGGAGAGATAAGCACATGCTCTTTTTGTAGTTTGATTATCAACGTTTGGTTTTCTCCCGCTCAGATCTAGCAACTACTTGAGTCCTTTTTCTTCTCTAACTCGAAGTAGAAGATTGTTTGACACTCTATGCACCTCTGATGGTTGCTCACCCTGCTCCTCACGGGCGATTAAAGCTCTGCGAGAGCGAGGGGGTTCAGGAGGACATCACTACTGGAGATCTCACACAAAAATCTGTAAAGCACTCTACCTTCATCCATCATCATCCGCTTATCTGGGGCCAGTTCATGGGCGCAGCATTCTAAGCAAGGATTCCCAGACCTCCCTCACCGAGGACTTTCCTCCAGCCCTACCGAGGGATACCGAGGTGTTCCCAGGCTAATCTGGAGACATAATCTCTCCATCGAGTCCTGGGTCTTCACCGGGGCCTCCTCCCAGCAGAGCATGCCTGAAACACCTTCCTAGGGAAGCGTTCAGGAGGCCTCTGGAACAGATGCATGAACCCCTCAGCTGGCTCCTCTCGATGTGGAGGAGCAGCAGCTCTGCTCCAAGCTTCTACCGAGTGACAGAGCTCCTCACCCTGTCTTTAAGGAAGCGCCCCATCACCCTGCGGAGGATTGGGTTAACGAGCTTGTTGTGACTGTGTCATTTCCTGTGGATTTTTTTCCCGACTAATGAACACATCAGTTTAATAAACCTGTTCTAGTCCACTATCAATTAATCAACCCATTGTTTGTTTTTTGTTTGTCTGTATCACTCTGCTAAACTCTTGTATCCACGCTGTTTATACAAAAATAAAAAATACAGTGTAAAAACGGGCGAATGTGTGCACAAAGGGTTAACTCTTGTTTAAAACCTTTCCTTGCAGGTTATTATGAACCCCCGCTGGCAGAGAACCACCAGATACCCCTCCCTCCTCTAACTCATCAACTACAGTCACCTGTTAACGGTGTTTTTGGGGTGCTCCAGCAGGGCCCGTGTCGCAGGCTGCTGAACTCTGTTCTCCAGAGTCTGGAGCTGAAGCTCATCCACTCAGATCAGGACGTCTACCTCCCCAACTGTGACCGGCACGGAGCCTTCCAGAAGAAACAGGTGAGCTGAATGAAAACCCAGGGTTCTGACGCGGTACGTTTCTTTTCACAATCTGAAACAGGACAATCATTTTAGATAGGTGGGAAATCCATGTATCAATCGTTCATTTGATTTTCAATTTAAAAACTCTCTCCTCCCTTCTCCCTCTCCACCCATTCTTATCTCTATCTCTCTCTTTTCTGTTTCTTTCACCCTCTCTTATCTCCCTCTCTCTCCCTTCTCTCTTTTCTCCTCTCCCTCCAATTTTTCTTTCCAAACTATCTTCTTCCCTTCAAACGTTTTTCTCTCTCCCTCTCTTTACCCTCTCCCATTCTTTCTCTTTTTCTTCTCCCCCTCTTTTTTCTCTTCTCTTCCCATTCTTCTCCCTCTCGCTTCTCCCACCACCTTTTTTCTCTATCTCTCTCTGTCGATCTCTTTCCCCCACTCTTCTTTCTCCCCTGTATTCTTTCACACTCTCTTCACCCCTCTCTCTCCTCTTTTCGCTCATCCTTCTCCCATTCTTGTCCCTCTCTCTCCTCTCTCTCCCCCCTCTCTCTCTCTCTCCTCTCCCCCTATCTCCTCTCCTCTCCCTCCAACGTCTCCCTCTCTACCCCTCCTCTCTTTTTCACTCTCCCTCTGTTCTCCCCTCCCCTCTCTCTCCTTCCACTCCTCCCTCTCTCTCCTTCCACTCCTCCCTCTCTCTATACCACTCTCCCTTCAACTCTCTCGCCCCTGTCTCTCTCTCTCCAGTGTCGCTCCTCGAGGGGGATGCAGAGAGGGTGGTGCTGGTGCGTGGACGAGACCGGAGCGAAGACCCCACCTCGTGGAAGAAGCTATGGAAGCCTCCTCTGTTAATGCTCTCTCCATCAGGACCGACCGGCGATGGATGAATGTACCGACGGAGATCACGAGTCCTGGAGCTTCTCTTCTGGTTCCCTTCAAACGCATGAATTGGAACCGAGCTCTATTAAAGCTGTCGAGGAGCGCGGCGGTGTTCGGGTTGAGGATTCTTCTCAGTTGTGTTCACTGGTTTTCTTCTGTATTTAAAGCTGGATGGAAAAATAATGTGAACATGCTGTTTGTCTTTATTGCAACGTTTCTGTGATTACTACAGAAAATAACTTGTGTGTTGTTAGGGAAATTTTTATCCTCTCTGAGGTGATTTTTTGTCTAATTTGTCCTCATAGTTCACTGTGTTTCAGCGAACTTATTTATAAACCAAATTATTTTTGGTTAATTATTTTAAACCTTATTTCATAAACTTCATTATTTTGCAGAAACCTGACCAAACCTACTAAATGTTTCTAAAAATCGAGAATTTCATATCACAGATCACTGGTTTGGGTAAAAACACAACATTGCCTTTTAACAATAAAAACTTAGACTTTGATTAAGATTTAAGCTTTTAGTAAAACATTTAAAAGCAACAAAACATAATACAGTTTAAATCTGAAGTGCTTAAAGCCATTCCATTAATAGAAATAGTATCACGATAGCATGATTGTAAAGAACATTAATGTCTGACGGTTTTCTTGATGTAGTTTAGCGCACCAATTGGATACATTTTGTACTAGTTTTATGCTAGTGTTTCATAGCACTGGGAGATAATAATATACAATCGATTATTATCCAGAAGCAACCAGTTCTGGTTTAAGATCCCAGTATAACCATACAAAAAGTGATTCCAATTTTCTCTTTCATCGTTTCTCTCAACCCCCTCTCTTTCTACTCTCTCCCTCCCACTCTACCTTCTTCCCCCTCCTTTCGCTCTCTGTCTCTCCCTTGCATTCTCTATAGCACTCACTCTCTTTTTATCCTTTTTCTCCTCCCACTTGTCGCTCTTTTATCCCTCCACTCCTCGCTCTCTCCCTCCTGCTTTGTCTATAACTCTTGCTCCCTGTTTCTTTTTCTCTTTTTCCTCCCCGTCTCTCAAATCCCCACATGCACCTTCCGAAGGTGGACCAGTATCAGAGCAGGATGTCTCTGTTGCTCCACCTTGAACTCGTCACCTGCTCTCACATCTAAACCCGCTCAGCTCTGGAGCACAGGAAACATCTGGATTAGTCGTTCCTCCAGGAGGATTACCGTTTCTCACCCGCATGTGGCTGCTGAGGAGCGTGAGAGTTCTTCTGGAAGCATGTCCTCTCCTGTAAAAGCCTTGACCGTGTACAAGAGAAGACCCGCCCGGACCAAGAGCAAGACAAATGCACTTCGTCCATCAGAGGGTGGAGATGCTCTGGGCCAGCGACCCCGTCCTCATGTGGGGTGTCCATCACACGGTAGGGCGCCTGCATGATCAAAGTCAGCAACCAACTGGTGAACAGGTGCATCCTGATGCACACGGACATCTCCTGAGGAACACCTTCTAGGAGCGAGAGTGAGAGCGCATCGGTGAACGCAGGACCTCTTAAAAAAGGTCATGAAATCTACTTTGCTTTGTACTGTCGTTAGGAGATTTTTATTACAGATAATTAGTAATTATAATTAAAGAGAAAAATAAAACAACTCTAGCTCAAAGAATGAGAAAAAACAAAAAAAGGAAAAACTGTTTTTTTTTATTTCGTGATCAAAACAAAAAATGCAACCGACTTCTCCCACATCTGTCTTTTTTCTCTCTCCCTCACTTTTTCTCTCTTCTCCCTCTCCCATTCTTCTCTCTCTCTCTCGTTTCTTTCACCCTCTCCTCCTCTCTCACCCATCAAAAAAAATTTTTTTTAACTACTACTAATTTCATACCCCTTTCATTACTCATCAATTAGTTTGTTTATTTACTTATTGATTTATTCCTCAATTAACAGTATTATTATTAATTAACTTATTTATTTGTTAATTTATTCATTCCTGAATAAAAAATGTTATTTATTTACTCTTCAAATAATTGCAATATCTATTTATTAATGTATTTATTTTGATCACACATTCTAAACATTTGATTAAGCACACAATAATGTAAGTAATGGTTTTATTTAATTATGTTTTAATTTATATCAGCATTTATTGATTTTTAAATTAAATGTAAATGCTTTTCTTTATAGGCTAAAAAAACAAAAACACTGTTCTTAAAAAAAAAGGGATGTAAGGAATAACGTCTGCACTCGTAGTCAGAGCTGAACTCTGAACCTCCCGAAGCGTTCCTCCAGCTCTTAATCTGCTCTGGAATGGAGACTGTACTCCTTTCTTTTGAAAGCGCTGGTCAAAGTGATTTTTTTGGAAACGCTACTGGTTCATTTTCATGTGAATGAGGACAGGGCGTGGGTTTGCGCTCTGCTCTCTGAGCTACAGCAGACCTTCTGAGATGTTCAGGACTACACAAACACACAACAAAATAAATAACGTGTTTAATTTCAGAACAGACGTTGTGAGAGTAATTGCTGTAGACGCGCTCACCTCGTACAAACACAAAAACAGCCAGTTTTGAAAAAAAAAAAACTTTTCAGCCTTAGATAAACGAGAACGTTTTAAGAGTAAAACAGTTGTTGGTAGAGACTGACGAGAGTTTTCGTTTATAAAAGACGTTCTTATCTTTTTGTGAGCTGTATTTCCCAGCCATTAAAAGGAAGCGCTGAACTCTAAAGGGCCTCAGCTCTGAGGTGAAAGAAGCTTCTGACTGGTTGATTTAACTTCAATGGGTGAAGAGTCTGCTGCCCTCTATTGGGTTGACAAACTCTCTGCAGCTTTTCAGATCGTTTTACCTGGTCCTGTGTGGACAGTTTCTTTTCTGCCCGTCCTCGTGTGGACAGTTAGTTATAAATGATAGAAATATCCTCTAAAACATTGATGCAAACAGACAAGAATGCCTGCATCACATTTATCACTTGATTCGTTTTAGCAAGCTTATCATTTTTTAGTATTGCAAACATCCTACTTTTTAGCTGTTAATTCATGATAGTATTACTCTCATTACTTGGTTTGTGCTAGCAACTCACAAATTTAAGCTAATCCCTTGTTAAATAATGCCAGCATCATGCTAATTACTTGCAAATGTATTATCAATGTTTCTCATAAGTTATTTCTGATCACAGCTTTTCCAGTGTCAGACAGGTGTGATCAGTTGTTCTTGTTTATTATATATAAATAATCAATCAATCAATTCTTTAGCTAAAACTGCTTCGTCATTATTCATTCCTCTGCAAATAGTTAGCGCAGCTACAAATGTAAAACACAAAAATAACAAAACAAACATTACTCATACAATTTTGTCTCTCGTCTTCATTCACCCTCAGAAACTTCATCCACGTTTAACGCGTTTCTATTCAAACATATTGCTAATCGCTAGCAGAAGCGCTAATGGTAAAAACAAGTCAAATAACAACAACAAAACACTACATTAATAAAGCCTGTTTATTAAATACTTCAGTGTATTTTATTTTAATAACAGGCTACTTCGGATAGATTTTGAATAAACAAACAACCAGGAAGTCACCCTTGCAGATTTGAGGCTTTTATTTTGAAAACGCGAATAATCAAACAAACACCATAAACAAATCTGAAAGATTGATTGTTAAAACTAACAGAAAACAATTTGATCCAATTTTTATAATGTCTCTTCTTTTGATCATGTCAATAAAATGTGAAATTCTTTTTCACTTTGTTAGTAAGCTTTATTGTCCTTTTTACTCTTTAAATGCACCAAACTTACATGAACAAATTTGTAGCTTTTATGTATAATTTTCTTTTAGAATTTAGAAATCACCATGATGATTATTCACAGAATATTGCTTAAAGAGTCCAGTACACAAACCCCACCATGAAGCATTCAAAACATTTTTTGTAAATTTTTCCACCTTAAAAGCACATAGTCAGCTGCCACGACAGCAATCTGCTCCCTCGGTTATTCAGGATGTACTGGATTGCCTTCGACAGTTGGGACACCCTTCTGCTTGTCCTGAGGAACATGTTCACCCTCCACCAGATGTACAACCTCAAGGTGCTTAAAGCAGCTGAAATAAGAGCTCACAGATGAAAGCACAGCATCTGAAGTGGCTTTACTTACAAGGCTCTCTAATGAAAGCGAGAAAGAGAAGGTATGAGGACTTTCTCAAAGCTGCCAGGCTCTTCAAACACATTTCAGATGTTTTAAAAGATTTTAAAACCAGGAGAAAGATTTGCCTACCTTGAAGGACGTAGACAGCACTCAGAGTTCATGTCAGCGAGGAGGAGAAGGAGAAGCTCAATAGAGACATAGAGGTGTGGTGGATTCAACGGTTTGATAATTAAATGAAAAAAAAAATCTGGTGCTGCAGTTTCTAGTTTGGCTGAAGATCATGGATTACAGCCTCCTGCTGGGCATGCACGATGTGAGGAGAGGCGAGGAGGAGTACCTGACAGCGGCAGCATCCCCGAAGCTGGGAGCATGTCCTGAAGGGATCTCTGGGTAGCTGACCTCCTTGAAAGCTCTGGTTCCAGGAGAGTTTGATCCTGATGTGGACATGTACGCAGTTCAGAGTATCACTTCAGCGTCACAGCTTAAACACGCTTAAACAGCAGCTTAGGTAGAGTTGTGATAGGAAAGAGAGAGGAGAGGAGAGAAGGGTAGAGGAGAAAGAGGAGGGAGATGTTGAGAGACGAAGAACAGAGAAGAGAAAGAGAGAAAGGTAGAGAGGGGAGAGGTTGTAGATATCGAGAGAGAGAGAGAGAGAGAGAGAGAGAGAGGTGTACTACATGGCTCTCACAGATGTTCTAACCCAGTACGACACTAAGAAGTAAGTGGCCCAAGCAGTTAAAACTGTCAAGCATGGAGTGAGTGATTCTGATGCAGAGATAATCCGGCTTCTACTGGTTTCGATCCAAATATGAGAGTGAAACTGCTGGACAGAGCGAGTTTAAAGGTGCTGTATCACGTCTTCAGTCGTTTTTCACTTCTTTCACGTTTTAGCATCATTCCTCATCAGAAACTCTCCTCAAGTCATCTTCAGATGGGTTCATGTTTGTGTAATAATGTTTTATTTTCTGGACGCCCCCTGGCCGAAGCTTCAATCACTAATCAATCAGAGCGCTCAAAAGCTAGTGTGCCCGGCATTTGATAGAATCACATCTCTCAACAACAACAGCCAGCGAATTAAAGACGAGCTCACATAGCTATCAATAGATCTGCAGGTCAGCAAGTCCACATTTACTTTTTACCTTTAAAATTGGAGATAAAGAGTAAAAATGTAGAAGAATAAGTCACAAATTTGAGACAAAATGTAAAAAAAATTTCTGCCAAAATTTCTACCTTTTATTGACATATTTCAACTTTTTCTCTCAAAAAACTTTGTTTTCTTCCAAAGGGCATTTTCCTTCGACATTATACATTTTTACTTTTACTCCCCTCAAAAACAATTTGACACAATATTCAATATTTACTTTCCCAAAATGTTAACTTTTTCTTCCAGTTTTTGCTTTTTGTCTACAAATTTAAACTTTTTCTCCCTGCGACATTCACTGAACACCAGTGGGTCTTAATAGAGAACATTCCCTCTTATTGCCCCTTTTGAGCAGCTAGAGATCAGCTCCTCTGATGCATCTGTAGCAGACATTATTCTTTTAATCGCAGCACTAAAGCGTCTCTTAAGCACAGAGTTTGAGACAGACCTCAGAGTGAAGCAATGAAAATTACACTCTTAGAGTCTGTCAGCACATGTTTCACTGAGATCTATTCGGATCCTCACTTCATCGCGACTGTACGTGATCTGCGTTATAAAGATCATTACTTGCATGAGGAAATAAAGCAGCGCACACGAGAAATGATCCAGAATGCGGTGGATGCGGGACCTGCAAGGAGACGGAGAAGGCCTGTATATTAATATTAAACATACGCATGAGTGCAGTAAAGTTAAACATTTAAGTTTGAATTTTATTTTATACTGTGCATTGGTGCACAAGCTAAAATGCTTTTATTATAATTAAAATTGCTTTATTCTTTGAAACTTTAATATGAGTGTATGCAATTGCAATGCCTTGATTTTAGTAAGGTTAGTACACAGCGGTAGCCATAAATGCCATGGTACCAATATTTGGCATAATTTCTCTTTTTCGGTTTAGGCCAAGAATTTTCAATTCGGTGTACCGCTAATAAAAAAAAGTAATGCGTTACTGCTAAAAGTAACAAAAAAATTACCTTACTGATTACTTACACTAAAAAGTAACAATTTACTGATGAAAGTAACTGTATTACTTTACTGATTACTCAAACTAAAAAGTAGCGAGTTACTGGTGAAAGTGACTCGATTACTTTACTGATTTCTTACACAAAAAATTTCCAAGCTACTGGTAAAAGTAACTGGATTACCTTACTGATTCCTTACACTAAAAAGTAACAATTTACTGTTAAAAGTAACTCCATTACTTTTGAAGAGCCTGTTTTAATACCGCAATAAAATGGCCTTATTTTTTTATTTCACTGCTTCCGAACTGAACATTTCTCTGCTGCGTTACATAAGTTTTAAAGTAAATTAACCAGAAGAAATGCAGCAATAGCAATCGCTCCGCATCACAAATGAGGGGTCCATGAGCTCCACTCAATAAGATCTTTTATTTTTCTTTCTTCTTTTTTTTTTTTTTTACAATTTGCATGTATAACAAATAAACATTTAAAAAAAAAAAAGATTAGAATGATGTACAGTATTCTGCTGTGCACACCACTACATCCATGGATTCTGTCCGACGGGAGCTCTGGAAGCTCATTGGCTGCTGCGTCAGGATGGGGGCAGGTCCTCACGAGTCCGGGGACAGGGAGGGGCAAGGCTCTGGGGCTCTAGCAGAGGAGGATGAGGGTGGAGGGTGAAGCTCAGTTGCTGTAGATCTGCCCCTCCGGAGGCTGCGGCAGCTTCATGTTCTCTTTGCACATCATCAGTCTCCGCAGCTCCTGCAACACCACGCGGATGCTGTACGAGTTCTGCCATTTGGCCAGCGAGGACACGGCGCGCATGTCCACCTAAGAGCAGAGAGAGCCACGCCTCGGGTGAATCCCAGCTCTGGTGGGGACAGGTGCTACCAAATGAACCCTAAGTGCTTACTTCTACACAAACTCCACAGACTGTATTGCAGGGGCCCTTGATTATCTTTACCCAAGGGCCAAATTGTACAAAACAAACTAGGAAGAGGGCCGAACACTATGACCATCCAATTCGCATCAATCAAAAAAAAGATTAAAATAAAAATATTTAAAACAACAAATAGCAAAAACTATTTTTAAATGTATTTATATTATATACATGTTTTTAAGTATTACACAATGACAGAGAGAGAGAAAGATGAGATTGGAGAAAGAAAGAAAGAAAGAAAGAAAGAAAGAAAGAAAGGAGAGATCAAATGGAAATATGAGAGTGAAAGAAAGAGAGAGAGGGGAGCTATAGAGAAGAGAGAGAAATAGAAGGGAAAAGGAGAGAGATTAAGTCGACAGAGGAGAAAAAAGACAGAGAGAGAAAGAAAGAGACAGGTGATAGAAGAGAGAGAAGGAGAGGATAGATAGAGATTCAGTGGAAATATGAGAGAAAGAAAGATAAAAAGAAAGAGAAAGACAGAAATAAAGACAGTTGTAAGAGAACGAAGAGAGATTAAGTGGACATAAGACAGAGAGAGAGAGAGAGAGAGAGAGATGCTGACGCTCATGAACCGGAAGTAGATTCTACAAACCAGGAAGGTAGTAATTTTTATAAAACAAAGCTTCGATTCGCAAGACTATTAATTGCTAATTTCTTATAACTGATTTATTAGATTGAACTGTTGCAGCCCTAACAATGAGCGACAACAATTCAGGACTGCAGTGAAGAAAGGAACATTCGAGGAAGTGATTCTAATCTGCAAGCTGTCATCAGTGATGAATGCTGAACCGGCTGATACCGGGTTTCCCTTGCACCTAAACAAGCGAGCTCTCTCTGTAATACAACTCATTTTTAAAGAAGACTCACATAAATAAATAACATCAACATAGAGACTGTTTTATTTATTATTCAAATATTGTTTAAAGAAGGAATGCGAAAAGTGGTCAGTTCTCGCTCACATCGAGCGTAATCATAACTATTTCCATCACGTGACATTTTAGTGCGTCTCAGATCGAGCTCACTCTCGTTTCACACACTAAAAAGAATCTACACTTTCTTCGGAAAATTAGTGTTTATTAAGAGTTCAGTGTAAATTGTTCGCTTTGGGATGCAGTACTTGTTTGCAGTCTAACTCAGTGGGTTTCAAATAGGAGGATCGCTGAGTTTTTCCCAGCCAACCCCCTAAAACTATAAAGGGGCAGTGCAGCTACTGAAACAGATTTAAATCAGATTTTTAATTGGATAACACTCTGAAAATACTAATATGATAAAGATAATAAATTAAAGGTTTAGTGGCAATTTTAAGAAATTAATCTTATAAATGAACTATACCAAAAACATGTGTATACTGACAGGTTGTCAAGAGTCACAAAAATCAGGGTTCCCCAAATCCGGTCGTGGAGTGCCGCAGCCCTGCACATTTTAGCCTCAGTTTATTATAGTATGCATACTACTCTAGCGTCAGACAATACGAGAGGACCCTAATTAGTGCAACAGGTGTGTTTCATGATGGTTAAACCAAAACTTTGGAAAAGATTTGGAGACTCCTGGTATACATCTTACACTTGCGCTACATCACCAAGCCATATACACCCCACAGATCAACAAAACTGCATTGATTTTACAGAAAAGATAAAAGCAAAGCAAGTTAAGAGACTTTGCATCACTGATCATCATTTATTTAATCGCTCAAGTTTAAACTCTGTACATTTAATCTTAAAACCGGTTGAGGGAGATTTAAGGAGTTAATCGAGAGAGTTTCCACCCCTCTTAGTTTAGATAAAAAGGTTTTCGATTCCTGGTGAGCAGAGCTGCTTCAAGATCAGAATCATGGGAAAAGTGCCTGCGACATTTATAATTGAGAATATATGCATGCAACAACGAAAAAACCTGCAGAATTCTACAGATAGTGCGAGTGCTCATTCCTGGATGTATATCGTTTCTTGCAGGTGACAGGACTGTTTTTGTGTAGGATAAGAGTAAAACCTTATGCTGCTTGGATGATTAAGTTTAAAAACACCCTGCCTGGGTCTCCTAAGGCCAATTAAATCTCTCGAAGATCCACAACGTAATGGCGTCACGAACAGGATTTAAAATTTTTTTTTGTACAATGTATACATTTTCATTTACCCAAATATGACAGGTTTAAGAATATATATGGAAATATTGTTGGGGCGCAGGGAAAACTTAGGTTTTTGTGTAAGGGAGTTTGCTTGACACCTATTTAGCAACTCTCATCATATTTTTTTTCTCACCCCACTCTTGAGGTTTGTCCCTAGCCTCCACCCCAGCCGTACTCACCACTCCATTTGAGTTGTGCACCCCGTTCAGGTTGATCTTCGTCACGAAGCGAACGAAAGGAGGCGTTTCTGGATATCTTGGTCCACATTCTACTCTTAGACTGTACATCCGGTTCTCGTAGATGGTCTGCAAGACGGAACCAGAGGTAAACGTGAGATGAGCGTTTGTCTGTGTGTGTACTCTCCTACCTATCAAAGAGTGGACTTTGTTGTTGTTACACACCCACCAAAAAGGGACCTTGGTCCCCTCTTGGTCATAGTCTATATCAGGGGTGGCCAATAATTTTTTCCGTGGGGCCACATGAGAAAAAGAAAATATTGTAGAGGGCATAAAAAAATATTCACTTTTTTTTATGTATTATATTAGTGAACATTTTCACATTTGTACCAATAATTACAGAGAATGAAAAGTGCCACAATTAATTAAAAAAATTGGTCATTCATTGATTAAATAAATATGTCATCAATTAATTAAAAGTGAAATAAATAATTAAATATGTACATTAGTTTTTTTAGATGAGCAATTAACTAAATAAATGAATGACACTCTGTAGACACTGCGTTAAGTAATTTAACAGTTTAATCATTTTAATAAAGAACATTTGTATTGAATTAATTAATTGCACATCTACTAACACATGAATATATTTAATTATTTATTTGAATTAATGAATGGAGTATTTATTTGAATTGTGGCAATATATTCGTCCAGTGCCAGAGAATAGAATCTGAATGACTCCTTTTTTTGCTCGTTAAGAGCTCGTCAGTTACTTCAGTACAGCGAGTCTCTGACCTACGCGAGGAGCTCACCTTTCTCATTTGTTCTTGCTCTCGGGGCACAAACACTTTCTGTCTCTACCATGCACTCTAAGAAACTCCCCTTCGGAGAAAGGCTTGCTGGCTTTAGAGAGTTTGACTGCCAGTAAATAACTGCTGAGCCTGCAACGAGCTCCCGTCCTGTCCGCGGTAGCCGTACGTTCTTGTGTGAAAAGGTTGCCGGCGTAATGATCATGCTTGGTGGAGAAATGACGGCTGACGTTGTCTTCTTTTAAAACCGCAGCAGTTTCTTGGCAAATAAGACACACAGCCTCAGACCAGACTTCAGTAAAAATCACATCACAGTGCCTACTGCGCCACCTGGTGTTTAAATACCTCTCGTTTCATGTCAAAATTAAATGAATGCAATCATTAACATCAAACTTTAATTCTGTACTAATCTTAGGCGGGCCTGAATAAAAACCCCAACAGGCCGTTTGTGGCCCGCAGCCGCAGGCTGTAGTTTGCCCACCCCTTGTCTGGATCATGCTAAAATCACTTGAAAATCAGGAGTGGAACTGTGTGTTTAGGGTCTTCTCAGTGCTGCCTCAGTAGGCTGTAGCAGGAATTTCAGGGCTTTTTCACAAGTCATTCACACTCCTGCAGACTGCTCTATTCTATGAATGGATGGCTATAGAAGGTGCTGAGGTACTCAGAGGACATGATCTGGTCATAGGAAGCTCAGGTGATCACTCAGAAGATGATATATACACACACAAACGGTTATAACATATAATTAAAGTAGAATGTAAAGTAGAATATAACAGTAATTATTACTGTTTGACAAGAAAAATACATGTTATCTTACCAAATGTGTTGATAACTAAAGTTATCAAAATGAAACCATAATGATAACAACTAACTAATTTTACTAAAGTGCTAAAAGTGCATTCTTGGGTATCTGCTCATGTTTGAATGTACAATTTTCTAATTAACAGACACCACTATGTGTGTCGAGCCATTCTGTTCATTTATTAGCCTCGATGGGACCTTGACATTGTTTGATTCAGTTTTTTACCAAACAAGTTTACCTGAAGAGATATTTTAGGTTATCAGACAAAGTTTCTGTCTAAAACATATTATACCTTAAGATATACAAATGCATTTAGAATTTTATCTCACCCCCAGTATCACATTGTGGTGGGGGTACTGGACTTCTCATCTCTCAGACTTTCAGATTCTCTACCTTCACATCTTTTGGTAAGACATCCTCATTTGAATATCATGCTGTCACTATCTCGTTATCTTTTGTAATGCACATCCTCACATATATATACCGTCCACCTGGAGAACAGCTCTCCACATTCCTGGAGGAGCTTGATGGTCTTCTCTCCTCTTTAACAGAAGATGATATCAACCAACTCGTTGTGTTTGGAGATTTCAATATGCATCTTCATAAACCAAATGCTACTAACTTCCACTCACTCATGTCCTCCTTTGACATGACCCTTGTCAATACCACAGCCACACACAAATCAGGAAATCAGCTAGATCTCATTTACACATGCAGCTGCTCTGCTGATCATCTCACAGTTACTCCTCTGCACACATCTGATAACTTCTTCATCACATTCAAACTCACACTGCCTACCTTTTCACACTTCACGCCACCTCCTGTCACCTTCCGACGTAACCTTAAAACCCTTGATCCTCTTCTCTCTCATCACCTGGAAACCTTTTCTCTTTAAACATTCACGATGCACCATTTCTGCACCACACTCGCTACATGTCTCGATCAACTATGCCCTCTCTTTTCCAGACCAGCGAGAACAACACCATCACTCTCCCTGGAACAGAGGTCCACCATCAGATTAGCAGAGCACAAATGGAAGAAATCAAAGAGCAAGGCAGACCTCGAAGAGTACCAAACTGCCCTCTCAACCTTCTCAAGCAAGGTACAAGACGTGAAGACAACATACTACCACGACAAGATTGAACATGCCAAGGACAGCCGAAAGCTCTTCAGGACTTTCAACTCACTCCTCTGCCCACCCCAACCTCCACCAGAGACCTCTCTCACTGAAGATGACTTCGCTGATCACTCCACAGACAAAACCCTCACCATCAGCAGACAGTTTGCACCCCCTTGCACCCAAATTCATCCACAATCCTCGACACCTTGCATGTCCTCATTCACTCCACTCACAGATGATCAGGTGTCCAAAATCCTTCACTCAGTGCATCCAACCACCTGCCCCCTCGATCCCATCCCCTCTCACCTTCTACAAACCATCTCACCTACCATCACACGTGCCCTCACTCACATCATCAACTCCTCGATCACTAACAGCAT
This sequence comes from Danionella dracula, assembly GCA_900490495.1. NCBI lineage: Eukaryota > Metazoa > Chordata > Actinopteri > Cypriniformes > Danionidae > Danionella > Danionella dracula. The sequence continues at coordinate 17,315,242 of UELW01000012.1, read as the reverse complement.
TTTCCCAAACATCTTGAAGGTGGCCAGAGTCACCCTGCTTCTCAAGAAACCTACACTCAACACATCACTGGTGGAAAATTACAGACCTGTCTCTTTGCTGCCCCACACTCATTAAGCGGGCTGTCTTCAATCAACTCTCTACTTTCCTGACTCGGAACAACAAGCTCGATGACAACCTTTCAGGCTTCAAGAATGGACAGTCAACTGAGAATGCTTTGTTGTCCGTGACGGAAGTGCTGGGAGGTGCCAGGGCTAACTACAAAACATCTGTCCTCATCCTACTAGACCTCTCTGCTGCGTTCGACACAGTCATCCATCAGATCCTTCTCTCCACTCTCTCTGCGATTGGCACAGTACTCGACTGACTTCAGTCCTATCTCACTGGTAGATCTTTCAGTATCGGGTGGAGGGGTGAGGTCTCCAACACTCATAACCTACTCACCGGGGTTCCCCCAGGGTTTAGGCCTTGGTCCCCTTCTCTTCTTCATCCACACCACCTCCCTGGACCCTATCATCCTCAGATACGGATCTCGTACCACTGTTACGCTAATGACACTCAACTCTATCTGTCGTTCCACCCTGATAACCAATCAATAACTACCCGCATAACGGTCTGCCTGAACAACATCTCTACTTGGATGAAGAACCATCACCTACAGCTCAACATGGCCAGAACATAATTTCTGGTAATCCCGGCCAATCCCTCTGTGCATCATGGCCTCACCATCCAGTTGGAATCCTCTGCAATCACCTCTTCTCCTTCAGTCAGGAATCTTGGAGTGCCAGTGCAATAAGTGTGTGTGTGTGTGTGTGTGTGTGTGTGTGTGTGTAGCACTGACCCGCGGTGGGCCGATGATCATCCCTCTCCAGCGTGTGAGCGTCATGTCCTCATCATCCTCCAGACCCCAGCTCACCGTGCCATCGCCCACGCCCTTCTGACCCTCCTCCAGCTCCTCAAGCAGCCGGAAGTTACGCGGGACTTTCACGCCTGTTGGGACACAGACACGCTCAGAGAGATCACAACAAAACACACACACTGCTTCCAACAACAACGCTCTTCATATAATAATAGACTTTATTTTATTAAAAGGGCTTCAAACAGGGTTTCAGGACAGATTTATCTTTCAGATATACCTTCCCATGCAGCATTGATAGCTGTAGGTAGCATTACCAGTAGAGGTTTTTCTTTTGTCTTCATTGCATTAAAACAAAATTCTGTTGTGTTTGATTTGTTGTAACTTCTGCTAGTTATTTTTTCGTCACACACGTGAACTCTTTTCTACATTGGGCATGCTACTTCGCAAGTATATTAATAACAAATGTATTTAGATGAATATTTTTAAAGCAGAGCTTAGATGAAAACAGGTTTTCAGCTGTTTGGACAGAAGCGTAGCTCATTGAGGTCTGTGTAAATCCCCTAAAATGATAAAAATCCATCCAAGGGTTCTATTGCAATAGATAAATCAGCTACTCAATAAACAGATATCCACTGGCACTGAACCGTGATCTTAAAGTGTCACAACACCCCCTTGATCCAGTTGGGTGCTGACATCTTATTCTTGAAAAATCCCAGAGAAAAGGGCATGGTCAGTCATGAATTAATGAGACAGCTGGGGCGTGGCTTGCATAAAAAGAAACGCTATTACGCTGAAGTGAGAGCGAGTGCACAGCCTGCGTGTACAGCTGCGCCTTCGATTGGCTCAACACTTCCTTTCAAACCAGGAAGTGCAAAAACATACTTTTTTCTAAACTAAATGCATCCAGTAAGGGTATCCTGATGCGCTAAAAGAAAAGTCTGATTTGTCAACACTGAAGTAGTGATGGCCCCTGAAAGAAGATCTGCATCTAATACATCTACATTTATGTATTTATATAACAAAATAGTTAGATTTCAAATAAATAACACGTACACTAAACTCCCAAACACACACTAGAGCCTTTTTGTAAAAACAATCGTATACAAATGCACCAATTCGCGAAAATAAAAGGTAAACCAACAGAAATTATGATGTTTTAATCACATTGTAAATACTTGGAGGAACTGGTTCAAGCACAAAAATTTGATTTGACGTAAAAAAAATCCCTCTGTTTAAAGTTTCCAAACTAGACAGCATGCTTTCTCAGGTTCCCAACCCAAATAAAAGTGAATTTAAGCTCAGGAGAAGCTCGGAGGAGCTACACACAGCTTGTGTATTGTTTTCCCCATCATGACGCTGCAGTTGAATAAGCTAATGGCTAACCAGCACAAATGGGTTTATTCATTAAAACACAAGCTGTCTGCTGATCCATGGAAACAAATCACAACTTATATTGTTCCAAATAAACTTAACCGACACCCATAAACAACTCTAAAGATGTTAAACTTGATAAAACACAAGGTTTTGACAGGCTAATGCTGTCCCAAACACACCCACATGAACACCGAAGGGCTAAACGCAGCAACACGAGTCCCTGCTTTCATCGTAGATTATATATTTGATGTTTTATATAAGCAAAACGATTGTTTCGTGGTCTCGATAACGCATTTGGGATACGGAAAAGCAGTTTTTTGTTAAATTTACCTGATCCGGCGGCGGCCGCCATCTTGTTGCTCAGCAGCGGGGACGCGCCAACAGCGAAGCGCCGCCTCATGAATTATGCATAAACAAAGTCATTACATATTCATAAGCTTTAACTTGAAGCTAATAAACGGTATTTACGATTGAAATCAGTGACGGTAATGACCATCACGAATAGCAATGTGCTTTAAAAGTGTGGAGTAGTGAATATATTTCACTTAATTTAGCAGTGTTGTGTTTATTATTGATTTACACAAGAGATCGGCATTATAGAATAAAATATAATAGCCAATCAGAAGCAGCTTTCAATATGTGTGCGTTTAGTCAAGGAGAGCGTTTTTGTTTCAGGATCGAGCGTGTCTTCGTTGCTAATCAAGGCAGAGTCGTGATAATGACATCATTAACACATTATTATTATTATATAATGGAGGCGAGTATGTGCAAACTTAAAAATAAGTTTTTAAGTTTGGGGGGGGGGGGGGGGCTGACCTCGGGAACATGCTTCTTTATTTAATTTTTTTTACTGCTCTAGAATAAAGTGCCATACCACTCCACCACATTAGGGGACAGTGGCGAGCGCATTGGCAGAGTATGAAGCATAGTTACAAAGTGTAGAAGACAGGCGGAGAGAGAAGGAGATAAAAAGACAAACGAAGATGAGGAAGCAAGCAAAGATGAGGAAATATGACACAAATGTAACGCTTGGCTTCACTGTGACTACGGTGGGAGACGAGGAGAGACAGGTGTGCTTACTGAGTCACTGAAAGACATTACACCCCAATCATGCTGACATATTGTCAAGATGGCGGCGCGACGGACAGTTGCTGCGGCTCACGGCTCTCCCTTTCGGTGCTCTTTTTTGTTGTTATTGTACGTCTTCGCTGTTTATTTGTGCACTATCTGTTCCGCGAACATACACTACACATGCCAGAACCTGAGAGATATCGGAGAACAACACCAGGCACCGGCATCTAGCGAGTCTCAACGCGCATACAACATCCCTGAAGAGATAGCGAGACCAGAGGGTGCTCCGTGGATTGTTATCGGCTCTAGGAGGCGGCGCAGACGGAGGAGGGAGAGGAAGCAAAAGCGAGGCTGTAGGTCTGGCCTTATGCTCAGGCTAAGCAGACAACCACACACGCCACCTCTACCGAGTCTGTATCTCGCCAATGCCAGATCACTGGTAAACAAAACGGACTTTTTAGAACTGCAACTTGCTGGAAATCGCTACGTTAGAGACTGCTGCTTACTGTTTATAACCGAAACCTGGCTACACTCGGACATTCCCGACGCTAGCATGCAGCTAGCAGGCCGCACTCTGCTACGCTGGGACAGAACAAAGGACTCTGGCAAGAGCAGAGGAGGGGGGCTCTGTGTTTATGTACATGATAAATGGTGTAACAACGGGACAATCATCGATAAACACTGCTCCCCGGACCTTGAATACATGTCAGTAAGATGTCGGCCCTTTTTCCTACCGAGAGAGCTAACAGTTGTGATCGCTACTGCAGTGTACATCCCGCCTGACGCGAATGTAAACACTGCTCTCTCTTTCCTGCTGGACGCCGTGAACAAACTGCAGCAGGCACATCCTGACGGCGTTCATATCATCGCAGGAGACTTTAATAAGGCCAATCTGAAAGCTGTACTCCCGAAATTCCATCAACATGTAAAGTGTGCGACTAGAGGAGAGAACACACTGGATCATGTTTACACTAACATCAAACATGCATACAGAGCCATACCTCTCCCCCACCTCGGCCAGTCAGACCATCTTTCTCTTCTGCTCTCCCCAGCCTACACCCCACTTAGACGCAGCTCCAGGCCCACTACAAAGACTATAACGACCTGGCCTGACAACGCACTCTCCAGTTTGCAGGACTGCTTTGAACAAACAGACTGGGACATATTTGAACACCAAGAGCTGGAGACATTCAAAGGAACGGTGCTAGATTACATCAAGTTTTGCATCGGAAATGTGACTGTGGAAAAAAACATACGGGTTTTCCCAAACCAGAAACCCTGGATGACCAGCCATGTTCGCAAACTCCTCAAAGCCCGTGATGCTGCCTTCAGGTCAGGGGATAGAGCTCGGTACAGAGCTGCTCGAGCAGACCTGAAAAAAGGAATTAAAACAGCCAAATCGGACCACAAGAGGAGATTGGAGTCCCATCTGTCCAGCAACAACACACGACAGATGTGGCAGGGCATACATGACATCACAAACTATAGAGGCTGTGATGTGACAATGGGAGACCTGAGTGTGACGCTAGCAGAGGAGCTAAACAGCTTCTTTGCCCGCTTTGGAACAGAACAACTGCAGCACTCATCTGCTCCGGCCCTGCCACCACTTCAACCCTCATCGCCACCCCCACCCGATTGCCGCACCATGCCACTCACCGTAACGGAGCAAGATGTCAGACAGGTGCTCCTAGCAGTGAACACCAGGAAGGCCGCTGGCCCGGACGGAATTCCTGGAAAGGTGCTAAGGGCATGTGCACCCCAGCTTGCCCTCATCTTCACAAGCATCTTTAACCTCTCCCTGGCCCAGGCAGTCATCCCCTCCTGCCTCAAATCAGCAACAATCATCCCAGTGCCGAAGAACTCCTCCATCACCAGTCTCAATGATTATCGCCCTGTGGCCCTCACTCCGGTAATCATGAAATGCTTTGAAAGACTGGTTCTCCGGCACATCAAGGACTACCTCCCACCAGACTTTGACCCCCACCAGTTTGCATATCGCGAGAACAGATCCACTGAAGATGCCATCGCCTTAGCTTTACATGCTGTGCTGAACCACCTGGAGCAGCAGCAGAGCTATGTACGAATGCTCTTTGTGGACTACAGCTCCGCATTCAACACAATCATTCCAGACACACTTATCAATAAACTGGACACTCTTGGCTTCCCCTCTCTCACATGCGCCTGGATTAAAGACTTCTTGACAAACAGGCCCCAGACTGTGAGACTTGGCCCCCACCTATCCTCCACTCGCACACTGAGCACAGGCTCCCCACAGGGCTGTGTGCTGAGCCCTCTCCTGTACTGTCTCTACACCCATGACTGCAGGCCGCACCACAACAGCAACCTCATTGTGAAGTTTGCTGATGACACCACTGTGGTCAGACTCATCTCAAAGGGTGATGAAACAGCCTACAGAGCGGAAATCCTGAAGCTGACTACCTGGTGTTCAGAGAATAACCTAGTTCTGAACACCAAGAAGACCAAGGAGATCATCGTCGACTTCAGGAGGCGCAGCACCGACCTAGCACCCCTTTACATCAACGGTGAGTGTGTGGAGAGGGTCCACACTTTCCGTTTTCTCGGCGTCGTCATCTCGGATGACATCTCATGGACGGAGAACATCACAGTGGTCACCAAGAAGGCCCAGCACAGACTACACTTCCTGCGAGTCCTCAGGAAGCACAATCTGGACTCCAGCCTGTTGCTGACCTTCTACTGTGCGTCCATCGAGAGCCTGCTGACATACTGCATCACAGTATGGTACGGCAGCTGCACCATGGCAGACAGGAAGAGACTCCAGAGGGTGGTCAGAGCAGCACAGAAGATCATCGGCTGCCCTCTCCCCTCCCTACTGGACATGTACACCTCCCGTTGCCTCAGCAGAGCCGAGAACATCATCAGGGACAGCTCTCACCCGGCTTCTGGACTGTTTGAACTGTTGCCCTCAGGAAGGCGCTATAGGTGCATCAGAATGAGGACAAACAGACTCAAGAACAATTTTTTCCCAGAAGCCATCACTACCCTAAACTCTAACAGGCGCACACAGGGAATGGCTTAATCTACACTTAACCGGACCTAAGCATCACCCTGTGTGACATCAACATGTGCAATATACTCACTTTATTTCACTTTACATGGACAATAACCTTATAGGTGAAAAAACTATGATTGCTGTGCAATTGCAATTTTAACATTATACATTGTCTAGCTCTTAAACAGAACTGCCACCCCACCTACCTCCCCCCTCTCTTCTTTGCACTATTACTAAAGATATTTCTATTGTACTTGACACTTTATAGTATTTTTCCTTACTAAATGTTGCACTGACTAGTGAGATGCTCTTAATCTCATTGTACATGTTTATAATGCAAATTGTATATGTGTATAGTGACAATAAAGGCATTCTATTCTATTCTATTCTATTCTGTAAGCCGCTTCAGTTTTTTCAGCTACATACGCGTCATATTTCCTCGTCTTAGCTTTTGGGAGACTTTCATTTGTTTCTTTATCTCCTTTTCTGTCTTCTAGACTACGTGTCTACACTTCATACTCTGCCAATGAGAGCGCCACTGGCCCCTATTGTAGTGGAGGGGTATTGCACTTTATTCTAGAACAGCGCCCCCCCCCTTGACGGACCATTGCAACCCCCCCCCCCCCCACACACACACACACTATTTGAGAACCACTGATCTAACATAACATTACATCAAAAAACTTAATGTCACTGTATATACGTAACACAGATAGAGTACCTTGACTATAACTAAACACGAGATAGCTTGATTTAACGTCTAAAACAGAACAGCGTAGCTGACCCTAACATAACTTACAATAACATACATTTAATGTAATGCCTACTGACTCGCTGAACTTAACACAATGCAACAAATATAATATAGTACATTTAAGCAATGATTGCTTGGAGATTGTAAGACACTTCTGTCTTGTATTCGTTAATACTTATTTAGTTATACATAAAATTTTGGTAAACATAATTTTTTTAGATCATCCCAACTTCACGTTCCAACATAATAACTCAACATAACTGAAACACTGTCTGTTTTTCTTTATTTAGATTTTCATAAAATATAAAAGCATTATCTAACATTTAAATAACATTTCAACAAGTAGAATTTTATTTTTCTATTCATTCTATTCGATTTCGAATATTGAACCCGTGAGCATAATCAGAGGCAAGGTTCCTCCAGGGTTTCTGCTGTCTGATGAACTCTCTGGTACCCGAGAGAGGAACTTCTTCTCTGGAAAATGCTGCAGAGCTCCTCTCCGTGGAAATATCTAAGAGAAAGCAAGCAGTGATTAAATTGATTAAATATTTAACATTTATTTTAATGTTGTTCCGTTAGCGTGAAATCAACTGATCAAAACCGTTGACTGTCAAATTCCCAAAACATGAGAGAAGTTAACTCAACATAACGTGACTTATGACAAAGCATTATGTAAAATTATATGACAAATTTAAGTGTACAATAACTAACCCAACTAAAGCAAGTGTAACATGACATAACGGAACATAACATAACATAATATAGCTTAACGGTTTAACTTTGGCGTATTAAGTCATGATCAGACAGGAATTGGAAGGTGTGCAGAACGTTCCTGGATGTGTGTCTCTCGTTTTTCCCATTAGTGAACTTAGTGATGTAACTTTTCCTAATGAACCTTAACTTACAATAATGTCACGTAATTTTGCATAATTTAATTTAACCTAACATATTTAACATAAAAAGTAACATAACACTTGTTATAATTTATCTTCATCTAATTGATTTAATGTAACTCAGCATAATGAATCCTAACTTACTATAATGTGATATAATTTGACGCAATATTGTGCAACATGATGTAATTTAACTTATTGTGATAAAATGCAACAATGTAACATCACTTAACTTAAAATAACTTATTTTTATGTAAAGTAACAAAATGAAAGGCAAACAAAGTTTAAGAGTTTATTGCATATGAACAGTTAATTAAACACTTTTCATTAACTAAAAATAAAGAACAGCTTTATTTCACCTGAGTTCAAGGAATTATCTTGATTGTAATTTCAAAACTAAGATCTATCCTGAAAAATACAAGTTAAGATTAGTTTTGTTGTTTATCGCAAAATTTCATTTTTTCACCTGGTTACATCAGATTATCTGTAGCTATTCTCATTAATGTTTTACTCAATTAAAAACAACAGCATTTTGATTTATTTTACTATTTTTTAGCATTCAGAGAAGAAAAATAAGTATGTACTTCATTTTTCTCTTTATTGTTTGCTTTTTCTTCTGGTTTATTTTCAGGTTGGGAAAGTACAGCTAACTTTTATGATTTTACAGAAAACTTACGAAAACCAATATTTGAATGAAAAAACTTCTCTAAAACCAACATTTCAATAAAAGAACCTTCTAAAAACCAACATTTGACGCAAAAAAAACAAAACAATTTAAATACAATTTCCTCTGAAAACCAATATTTGAACAAAACAACATTCCAAAAATCAACATTAAAAATAAAATTTAAAAAGCCTTCAAAACAAAAATCAACATTTGTACCAAAAACATCCCAAAAATCAACATTTGCAAAAAACAAAACAAAAAAACAACAACATTTAAATAAAAAATCTTCCAAAACCAACATTTGAACCAAAACAACAACAAAAAATATTTAAATAAAAAATATTCTGAAAACCAACATTTGAACCAAAAGAACTTTCAAAAATATTTAAAATAAAATAAAAATTTAAAACACCTTCCAAAAACAAAAATGTTTTGCTTTGGGACTTTTGAGACTGATTGTGACATTTGGTCTGTTCTTTGTCAGATTTATTGCTTATTTGCATTTTCTGTTGACTGTTGCAGACCTGCATATTTTCTTGTGAAAGTGCATTATCAATGTGTAAGAGATAATCAGCACACTGCTTGTATATTTAATACATTTAGTTTGTTTACATCAGACTCTGTTTTATTCCGTTTTCTTGTTTATTGGTCATCAAATGGAACTAAGGGTTCTCTAAAGTGATTGGTACCGTATTAGTAACTAGTGCTTCATAAAGTCTTCATAATATTGCTTGGTCCTTCGAGCCGGATACTAAAACCACTTTAGCGATGGCAACCAGACCAAGAGAGAAGATTTATCATAGAGATTGTACGTTCTCGCAGAGAAACCAGAAGGCCATATCATTTAAGTGATTATGAGGTTGGCTACACACCAAGGCAGCTCTCCTTTGCTGATGAACCATCTTATGTGGTTAGTTGTATTTGTAAAATGAGGGAAGAAAATATGAAAATGAGACAAGAAATGCAACGCATGTCTGAAATGATTGCTAACTCTCCTGTGTTAGCTTCTCAGGTGTCTTTTTCAGTGCAGCAGCCTGGGGGTGAAGCAACTGGTGTATCATCGTCACCAAAGTCTAATTGTATGCAGTCAGCTACTCAGGTTCAGGGAAAGCCTCGCGAACCAGATCATACTCCTTTAGTGCCATCTAGAGGTGGTTCTCTTCATGGTGTTAAGGGCTGTACACAAGATGTCATCATAGAGCTAACAGAAAGTCAAAAGAAAGTAGGCAAGTGGAATGAAAGTCCTCCTAGTTCATGTGCGTCAAGTCCTTCATACTCAATACCTCAAGATGAAACATGTAGTGTTTCACCATACGGCCACAGTCAGAGGGCTAATCACCCTAAGGGGGCATGTGATCGAGCTGGTAAGCACAGAGATTGTCCCTTCCTCTCTAGGCATAGCCTGTCTTTGCTTGGCCAGTCACGCAATGCTTATGTTCCCATGTTTAACCATTCTAAAAATAATTACAGACCAGAGTAAAGTTCAGATAGAAGACAACTGCATTCTCAGTATTATGTTAATCCACCACCAGTGTTTTATGAGAATCATCGCTCCTTGCATCCACCCCCCTTGCAGTATAGGGTACCGACTCCTACGATTCCAAATTTCATTCAAGATGATCCATGTGAGTTTGGTCGTCTTCAGCTTGCATTAGATAACATTTTGCCTGAAGATGCATCAGTCACTCAAATTCCAAATTCTGTTGGACCTCCTTAAACTGGAAGATGCTCTACTCATAGCTGACTCCATAGTCACAGTCGTTCTCCGTTTACTGACACCATGCAAGCACTGACTGTTATGTACGGACAACCTAATGGACACTAAACTGATGGATGGGCCTAACATCAGAATTGGAAATGTCCAGTCATTCAAGGCATTCGCCCTTCGTGTCAGAGCACTAGTGGGATTGTTGAATCAGTTAGGTAGCCCCGTTTGGACTGAACTGAAGTGGAGCTCAAATGTGGCTTGCCTCTTAGCTAAGTAGCAGCCTAAGAGCTAATTTCAAGAGATTCATCAACCCATTTCAGACTCCTGTTCTAACACTTATGGACTTTGCGGATTGGCTTGAATAAGAAGTGAGGGTGCAGGTGGAGGAAACTCATTATGGCACCTTTCCTTATCACGAGAGACACAGTGCCCGCAAAGACAAACATTCATTCCTTCATTCCCAGAAGGCTCACTACAGTTGTTCATGGTGGCGAACAAAGAGTGGGATTAATGGGGAATAGGAAGACTGGATTCAGTCAGGTGGACTCTCAAGAAAATCCAAAAAGGTACTGTCCATTCTGTGATTCGAAAAAGCACTACATAAATCAGTGCTCCAATTTTAAACTCTTAACAAAGGAGCAGATTGAAAGTTGGATAAGAACAGGTAACAGATGCTGGCGGTGTGAACAAAGGCATTACTCTTCTAAATGTACACTGAAAGCCAAATGGAAACGTTGTGAGAAGCGACACCTTGATGTTCTCCATGATGTCAGCAGCATTAGTGAGAAGCAGTCTAAACCCATTTCTCACACATCTGACAGTCTCACAAATTCAGCAAGTAATGCCTCTCAGACTCTGTATTTAGATCGTCCTTCGAATAGCAAACAAGTCTTTCTGAAGCTCATTCGAGTGATTCTTCATAATGTTGATAAGTCCTTTGAAACCTTCACTGAGCTCGATGATGGGTCAGAACGAACAATCCTGTTGCATGAAGCCGCTCAACACCATGGCCTTCAAGGAGCATTGAAAAGCCTAGCTCTTCGTCCATTCAGACAGGAGGTCCCTACTATCTATAAAAATTCAGTTTCCTTCACTCTAGCTCCTGTTTCTGATCCTGATCGATTACTCCAGATCAAAGGTGCCTTAACAGCTAAAGAATTGGCACTATTCAGCACACTTACCCTGTTCCTGATTTGCAAGATACAGACATCTCCGTGAGTTGCGCCTGCAAGAGATCAACAAGGCTCACCCTTTGCTGCTCATAGGATCTGGCTAACGACATTTGATCACTCCTGTTGAGCCTGTTCGGCTCGGACTCGGTAATCCGGCTGCCGTTTGAGCCTGGTATCTAACAGTTTTAAACCTTATTCCCAGTCCCAAGCAAGTTTGTTCATCTCATGCGTCTCTCCAGAGGGCGAATTGTACGATCACGTATAAAAACGTTGGCAATAGAACACCCTTCCTTATCGCTCTGAGAAGATAGTCACCAGATCTAAGCAAGAAGCAGAGGCTATTCGTATCCTGGAGGAAAAAAAAAACTGTCAGTTGAAGTAAATGGAGTGAAGAGAAATGCCCCCAAAGAGGTAGTTATGAGTCAGTAATGCACTTCATTTGCTGTCAGTATCAATGAGGTTTGCTTTGGGACTGATTGTGACTCATTGTGACATTTTCTAACACTTCCAAAAACCAACATTTGAAAAAATTCTACCAAAAATCAACATTTGAACAAAAAAAGTCAAAAAATCAACACATAAAGATAAAAAAAAAGAAAAGCTATTTCCCAATATTAATTTTATTTATTCTCTCCATTAAAGTCTGTGGTTCATCTACAGGTTCATCTACAAAGTGCAGCACGGCATTAAGAGCCTTATATTATTAAAACATACTCCGGTTTAGTGGCACACAATCTCACCGAGTCTGAGCCAGCTCTTGGTCGATGCTCTGAAGAGATTTCCCTTTTGTCTCCGGCAGCATGAGGTAGATGAACATGACTGAGAACATCCCCAGCACTCCATACAGAAAGAAAACTCCAGACAGACCTATGACGTCTGAGAACAGCAGAGAGATCTAAATCAATACTGATCAAATATCAAGAGTAGAGTCAGTTCGGAGTGGTTGCAGATACCGATGATGCTCAGGAAAGAGAAGGTGACAAGGAGGTTCGCTCCCACGTTGAAGCAATTGATGAAGGAGTAGGCTCTTCCTCTGATGTCACGAGGAAAGATCTCGCTCATCACAAGCCAGGTCACTGCCCAGACAGACACACACACTGTATTGAATAAAGCCTCAGAAAACCTCTAAATGTTAGGCAGATCTGAACACACAGATTAATAAAATAAATAAATAAATAATCAAACAAGTAAATCAACTGAAAACATACAGACTTTAAAATCAGCAAAAAGTTTTTCACTCAACACACTAGGCACAACTATTAGAAGATCTCAGCATTGATTAGTGATTATCTTTACTATCATGAATTACATACAAACTAATTAACTTACTCGGTCCAAAACTCACAGAGAAGGCGATCACGACCAGCATCAGGCAGATGAAGATGATCCACTTGTAGCTCTCCTGGGAGAGGCCACCGTCTGCATCATGCGTTCTTAAAACTCCTCGACTCTGATTGGACGAGGAGCTCTCGAGTGTCAGATTCGAGCGTGGCTCATCTGCACCACACCTGCTCGATTCAATCCCCAACTCTCCGCAGAAGAACCCAGTCAGAAACAACCCGATGGCCAAAACGGTGCATCCACCAATCAGGAGCGGCCTCCTGCCCACCCTGTCTGCGCACACCATAGCGAACAGAGTCCCCACGACCTTGACGATCCCAAGACCCATGGATGCTAAGACAGCAGACGTGTTGCTGTGGAACCCCACCGAGAGGAGGATGGTGGAGGCATAGAAGAGCTCGTTGGGTTGCCCCGTGAACTGCTGACCCAGCACCAGCCCGAGCCCGACAGCGGTCCGCCGGCGCATGTTACCTTTATTCCCAAAAAGATCCAAAACTCCATACATCACATCTTCTCCAGCGCTCCTCTCATACACCCGTGGAAGAAACCAAATCGAGCCCAGCTGCACGACACAAGGGGCGACGGCAAACCCAAACATGTACCTCCATCCTCCAGAGATGGTTGCGAGGATGTAGTTCACCGCGTACGCCAACAGAATCCCCAGCGTAATCCCAACCTCGTACAGCGTCACCATCAGTCCACGCCGCTCTGGGGGGACAGTCTCTGAGACCAAGATGCAGCAGCTCATGGAGGACAGGCTCATGGAGAACCCGATCACCACGCGGCCTATGAGCAGCGCTAGAAGAGACGTGCTGCTAGCTAACACGAGCGAGCCTGCGAGGATGAGGAGGCTGCTGAGTAAGAAGGACGTTCTCCTGCCGTGGCGGTCGATCATCCAGCCGCCGACGATACAGGCTGAGAGTGCGCCGACGAGGAGAGCGCTGACCACAGATTCCTGCTGGACGCAGCTGAGGGAGAAGCTAGTCTGGAGCTGTGGAAGGGCGCCGGAAATGATTCCCAGCTCATAGCCAAACATCAGGCCTCCGAGAGCAGAGGAGATGATGGTGAGGACCAAGACAGAGACACCTGGAAGAGAGGAGATGTGGTGTACTAGGAGTTTAAGAGTTTATTTTGTAACACCATATGACGTGTAATACCTAATAACCCTTGTCAGCTGTCAGAAGAATAAAATTAATGTTATTATTATCATGTTATCATTAAAACCTTGCACCAAGCTGAATTATGCCTTTATGTGATCTGCTAGAGAAGAACTAGCTACTTGCATTAAGCACAGAAACCAACAAGGATATTTGGCCAAATGAGCAGATGGAGCCAGATGCTTCTGACATCATTAAGCAAATTAAATAAATAAGCTGTCCTTTTGAAAAAGAGTTGTAAATGACTTCACAGCTCAGCTAAAATATTTGGATGACAAAAGCCCAGAGCCAAAAACTGGTACTGGGTGTCAGACTGATATGCATCTGTAGGATTACAAATTTAAGATATATGATTTTACAACAGCGTCACGGTGGCGCAGTGGGTAGCACGGTCGTCTCACAGCAAGAAGGTCGCTGGTTCTAGGCTCGGCTGGGGCAGGTGGCATTTCTGTGTGGAGTTTGCATGTTCTCCCCGTGATCGCGTGGGTTTTCTCCGGGTGCTCCGGTTTCCCCACAAGTCCAAAGACATGCGGAATAAGTGAATTGAATAAGAACAATTGCCCATAGTGTTAAAGTGTGAATGTGTGTGTGAATGTTTCCCAGCGATGGGTTGCGGCAGGGAAGGGCATCCGCTGCGTAAAACATATGCCAGTGAGTTGGCGGTTCATTCCGCTGTGGCGACCCCGAAAGGGAATAAAAAGCCGACATGAAGATGGATGGATGGATGGATTTTACAACATACCTCTTTTATATTGCAATCACTTTTACCACTATTGTATCGATGTAGACCATTTGGTGATGCCCCTCACTGTGATCATGCTCCATAAGGTCTGGGAACCTGTGGCTAGGCTCCTCCTTGGGGTGCATCCTATCTGTCTTAAAACGTAATGTAACACATTGCCTAGTTAAATTTTTTGGAAGACTGCAGCATTCAACATTAAAACTTGAGATACCCCAAAGATCTCCTGGTCTTCAATTGTGAGTTTCCTACACATCTTACTGTGTTTACCGAATCTGCATACGAGTCTATTTAATTAAGTTGTCTCACACCACTGAGTCTGATGTCTCTCCGTTAAGAAACAATCAGGGTAATGATGTAATTTGATATTGATATTTCAAGTATTTACAGAGAATTCCCCCTAAACTCAAGGAACTCCATTGTCAGAGTTCTCACACGGGTCGCAGTGCGCAGTCTTTCTCTCTCACACAATCCGGTAAAACAATGATTGAGTTTTCTCTGGGTTAGTTAGAATGCATTTTAGATTAATAAATTGGTGTGATTAATTAATCTGATTAATAAATTAGTGTGATCATTGTTTTGAAGTTTGTCCAAAAATCTTTATGTATCATAACATATGTTGTATTGTCTGTAACCTGAAGTGTCTTGCACAGAGAGTGTAAGCTCATTGGTGTATTTAAACATTTGTCCACAAACTAAAAGTGTATCTCTCCCTTCCCCCGCATCTCTCCTGCTTGCTCCTCTGTCTAGTGCTGCTTGAGACTCTCCTTGCCCTGCTCTCTAAACTCTAAAGGAGGAACTATGGATCTGATCAGCTGTTCTCTGAATGCAATTGACACCATCTTCTCAAAGAGAAGCTCGGGTTCGGGGGAACCCACCTGCCCTGCAGGAACGTTTACAGCTGGCTACACGATGTACGGATGGTAGAAGTAGAGCATCATGTGCCTCGTCGCTCTGTCCCTAGAGGACATTGAGGATATCTACTTATTCGGAGCTCTGATCACAGGGTTTCTGCTGATGGGATTATGTGGAGTCCTGGGGTATCAGCGACTGTCAAAAGCGGTCAGTGAAGCTCAAACTGCACCAAACTCCAGACCACACCTTTGTGTGTTTTTTCCTCTGGTGTGGGAGAGCAGGTCTGCACCATCGCTTCAATAGCAGCAGGGAAAGGATGACTGCGCAGATACTGGACTTGTTTCCCCCTGTTGCAATGTTATGTCTAGTCAGCGTTAGGGGTGCTTGTCGCTAGGGCTTTTCCCCCCTGATCTTACACTGTCCTTTCTGAGAGCAGTCTGGGAGGGGTATATTTTTATTTCTTAATTTCCTTTTTCTAACCTCTAAAAGGATCAGTCTTCCCCTGTATTGTACTGTGATGTCTGTATAGTCCGAGGAGTTCATTTTCGCTGCATTTAACAGTGTAGTGACAAATAAAAAGCCTTCATTCATTCATTCAATCATGAAAGTAGTAACTATTGGAGAACACTTCTATTGTATTGCGATGTTCTGACAGTGAGATTGTAATTATTATAATCCCTTGAGCGATTAAGCTACACATCTGTGATCGGCTCATGATCATCAAAAGCTTAAATAAATGGAGACTTTTGGAAAGCGACAGTGTTCTGAACCTTAAGAAATGAGAAAGTAATGGTGAGAGGCAAAAGTTAGGAACTATTATGTTTTTCTAAATTAATAGAATTAAGGTTATATGATTTTCTTCCGAATGTTAAAGATTACCAGGTGACTAGCGCGGTCATGTGTATTTCCTTGTTCTCACCATGTTTATCCAGCAGAGAGCAGCGGCACACAAAATCTTCCACCCCCTGCATCACACTGTGGAGGCTCTGAGCAGCTCCTTCAGCACAAGAATGTTACACCCCTGGTGCAAGAAGGAGCGCTTCCGTCGTTTTTTCCTACCTACAGCAATTAGACTTTACAATACATATGCATACAATACTTTTCATTATAGTAACTCATAAATGTTTGTGCACACAACCCACAAATTCTCAGGTCACGTGATATAAATGTTTTGTGTATAGGATTTTGCAATTCTCAAAAATGCGAAATTGTAAACTATGTGCAATATTTTTCAAAACATTTGCAATATTATGTTTTTTACACTAAATTTCTATGTTTATTATTATTACTTTTATTTTACCTTAAAACATCGCATTACTTAAATTTCTTATTTGTTTCACTTCTCGATCCCATGGATCCAGCTGTTGTTTTTGTTGTTCTTGTAGTTGTCCTTATGCTGCTGTACAAAGAGAATTTCCCGGTTGTAGGAGTAATAAAGTCTATCTTATCTTATCTTATCTTCAGTCCAACCTGGTATCTGTCTTTGTCCCAAGTATCGGGACCCTTATAACCTCATGTATCTCAGGTAATCCTTGTATCACATTTTATGAAGTAAAATAGTGTTTCTGTGTAAATTCCGTGGAGTCCTTCTGTGTTTTAGCAGCCACTGAAAACACAGGGTTTTCATTGAGATATTTAAACAATCCTTGTACTGGCTGGACTGAGTGACATGGAGAACATGATAGAACGTCTTGTACGCACTCAAACTTGTAAACATGATTGTACCTGTACTGCTTAAGCAGATGCCTTCTTATCTACTCTAAAAAATAAATAAAGAAAGTGAGGCAGGAGCAGCATCAGAGCTCTGAGCTTTTTATAAGGTGCTGTTTCTGCCCTCGTGAGCAAAACACATTTAAATTCTATCTCTTGTGTGTTCCTTATGAGGAGTTCTATCTGTCTAGGGGAAATTTCTTTAACATCACCTGATTTTAAAGAAATGAAAATCTTGTCTTTTGTTTGTTGGTGTGGACCAATTGACTTAACTCTGGACGTAGTGATATCACCCATAGGTTCTTTTGAAGCTCAAATATGGCACAACCAGTTTTTTCCTTGCTGGCTACCCAAGTGTCAAAAATGTGCAAAAAAACTGAATACTGGATAAAAGGTGTGATGCAACCTGCAATGGAAATCTGACTCCAATTGATTACAAATTTAGGAAGTGAATTTGTTTGTTTTTTTCTCCTTCCTTAAGTATCAATCATCAAACCAACATGCTAACCAAAAAACCTCCAAAAATCAACACTTGAACAAAAAAAAAAACTTAAAAAAAAACACAATTTAAATAAAAAACTTCAGAAAACCAAACATTAAAAAACACTGCAAACCAACATTTGAAGAAAAAAAAAGAAAAGAAATTTGAACCAAACGTATTGCAAAAACTAACATTTGAAACCTCTCAAAAACAACTTTTGAGCTAAAAATTTTGTGAAAGCCAGCATTTGAACC
Source organism: Danionella dracula (assembly GCA_900490495.1). Classification (NCBI taxonomy): domain Eukaryota; kingdom Metazoa; phylum Chordata; class Actinopteri; order Cypriniformes; family Danionidae; genus Danionella; species Danionella dracula. The sequence continues at coordinate 17,297,178 of UELW01000012.1, read as the reverse complement.
AAAGGCCATCCGAAACTCAACATTTAGACCTTCTAAAACCAAAATTTTGAACCAAAAAGCCTCCCAAACCCAACATTTTAACCAAATAGCTTTTCGAAAAACACAATTTGCAGCAACAAGAACAGCAGATAACAAATCCACTTACTCCATTACTTTTAATAAATCTAGAGAAACCACGAAAAAAACTCAACTCACCCATGTTTGAGAGGATCAAAGCTGTTGCTTCAGCAAACAAGCAGCAAGTCTGACGAGAACATCACCTGAGAGAGAGAGAGAGAGAGAGAGAGAGAGAGGTAGAAGAGAGAGATGGAGATGGTGAGAGACAAAGAGAAAAAGAAAGAGAGAAGAAATGGAGAGAGAAAGAAAGAGGGGAGAGAGAAGGGTAAAAGAGAGAGATGGAGATGGTAAGAGGCGAAGAGAAAAAGAGAGATAGGAGAAATAGAGAGAGAAAGAGAGGAGAGAGAGAAGGTAGAAGAGAGGGAGATGTGAGAGACGAAGAAAAAAGAGAGATCGTAGAAATAGAGAGAAAGAGGGGGGGCTAGAAGAGAGAGATGGAGATGGTGAGAGACAAAGAGAAAAAGAGACAGGAGAAATGGAGAGAGAGAAAGAGGGGAGAGAGAGAAGGGTAGAAGAGAGAGATGGAGATGGTGAGAGATAGGAGAAAGAGAGAGAGAGAAGGGTAAAAGAGAGGGAGGTGGTGAGAGACAAAGACAAAGAGATAGAGAGAGCGTTAAAAGGGGAGAAAAGAAAGAAAAAAGAGAGTTAGTGAGAGACGAATAGAAAGAGAGAGACTTGAAGAGAGAATGAACCGAAAACTAGAGTATATTTTCGGTCACCATGACAACCTCGTGCATGCGCTCTCGATTCATGTCGAGGGCTTTCGAGATTTCGTATCTAATGAATTAGGCTTAAAAATAACCCGAGGCTGTATTTACCTTCAGTTCTCCACTCGAAGCCTGCGCCTGGAGTCCTTCACGAGCTTCTGGAGAGCTTGTTTTCTTCCAAAGACTAGGAAAACACATCTGGGATGCGCCATTTCTCCACAACACAAACAGATGGAACTCTTTTAAGACAGATTTAATGTCCTGTCGAGTTGTTTCCTCGCGAGTGACTCAAAACATCCCACACTCCACCGGAGAGCTCCAAAAACGAACAAAGCTTCGGTTGAAAAGCGTGTTACGGTCACGGTTAAACCGGAAACGAAGTTGCTGGTCAGTTTTTTATTTGTTTATTTTTCATGTGGAGAGCTTCTGCGAGTTTTCTTTTCTCATTCCTTCATCCGAGTCTTTCTGGGAAAAGTCGAAGCCTCGACGTGGCAGGATATGGCTGACCCCAGATCGGCTCGCAGACCTCAAATCTTCCGTCTCTAAATAAAATAGGACACGGTTCATGAATATGCTAAACTGTATGAAACAAAGCAAATCAAGAACTCCGCGAGATTAAACCTGAATAACATTTAACAATGGAAATAAATAAATCACTAAATCAGGAAAAGTACCATATGAAGAGTTTCTACACATTCATATAACACGTGTTATTATAGTCATTATATTATGAGTTATTTTTAAAATGTCAGTTCTCTGTTTATATGCTAAGAATTGTATCAAAAACCTCTTAAAATTGTGGACTGTTATCTTCCCATTAAAACTTCTGCGACATATTCTATTTTGCGCTCACTTTTAGAATCTGCTTAAAAGTTTTTTTTATTTATTAGCAAACTCTCTTTTAAGGTATTTAAAAAGCAATCTGAGTCTCTGCCGCTAGATGGCCATGCGCGCGCATCTGTGAGTTTCCGGAAGTGTGGTGTAAGTTAGTGATGGGCAAACCGAAGCTTCGTGAAATCAGTTTTTAAAAGACACATTATACTTATATATCATAATAAAGATATAAGTTCTTCAGCTTTAGAGAAAAAAAGCATAACTTTATAAAGTGAATAGTACTGAAACTCATCATTATGTGTTGATATGTGTTTAATTAGCCTATAAATCAGTGACACGTCAATACATGTAAATATATATTTTATTATCTAAATATGACGACTTAAATCAAAATAAAAGCAAATAAGCTATTCTACGGGGTAAACATGCTTTATCTTCATTAGTGAAATGTTTTTACAGTCTTAAGGTGCTTGGTTCAGACAATTACCAGTATATAGCAGGTTCAACAGGTTCGGATCCCGTGTTTCTGACCAATCAGACGCGGTTTCAGGAGGAGCACCAGGACCTGATAACCTGCTAAAATGCGCTCAAGATTCGGTCACGTGAAACGTCTGAAGCTTCTTTAGGTTAAAATCGCGTGACTTGACGGTTTTGAGTGCAGCTTCGGGTCAATGTTCCGAATCGTCTGAGATTTTTTCCCCTTTTTTTCTCCTTTTTTATTGCTTATATGAGTACATTACAGGGTACATACAACCAGGGAGCACACCCACATCACAGCCAGGGGCAGCACATCATTACATTGAGCATTAAAAAAAGGGTATATAAAAGTCAAATACATTCAGGTTCAAGGATGAAGGAGGTCAGATTAAGGAGTCTTATAAAAGTTTAAATTTAAGTGCTTTACAGTTCTGGGAGAGTCGGATACTTTCATTATACGTTTGAAGTTCAACTTTAAAAGCAAAAAAGTGGGGTTTGGAGTTACTGAATTTACATTTGTGAATATGAAATTTTGCCAGCATAAAAATTAAGTTAATGAAATAATATTTATCATTTTCTTCTGTCTGGTTCTTATGAATACCAAAAACAACAAATATGAATGTTTTGAATAAAGGAAAGTAAGTCAGACCAAAAGCGTGCAGAGAATTTACAACTCTTTCGCAATCTTCACCACAAAAAGAACAGTTTGTGTCAATGTACTTATTAAACCATCCTTGTAGACATGAAGGATTTGATGATCGTAATTATAAAGCAGCTTAAACATGACTGCTTTGGTTTTGATTGTTAAAGAGTAGACTTTCTTCCAGGGAATATTATTAACAAAGCCATTCCAGTAGGATAGCACTCGTGCACTCACAGGCATTAAGTGGCTGAAAAGGAAATCTAATTTTCTAGTTATTGCGAGGGAAAGCTGTGAGACACAATTTGCCAATATAAGTATTGAGAGGGTTAAAATCTTAAGCATGAGAGAAAATAGAAAAGTCTTTTAGCAACATAGTTATAGCAGAGGGAACAGCATCCATCACAATGTAAAACTCGAGGAGTCACAGGAAGAGAGAAAGGTGAGAAAAATTCTGAATAACTATACAAAAAACCATTTGAGTTAAGTAATTGTTGGACAAATAAAATATTATTATCAAACCAGTTTTGGAAGAAGATTGTCTTGTTTTTAAATGTTATGTTTCTGTTGTTCCAAATATAGTATGTTTGGGGTGAGAAGTTGTGCTTGTAAATCAAAGACCAGGAAAGAAGCATTTGTTTGTTAAAGTTAGAAAGCTTTAGAGATAGCTTAGAGATATCATAATTACAAAGAAGGAGAATTCTTAGGCCACCAAGTTTGGAGAAAATGTAGGAGGGGATAGCGTTCCACATAGAGTTAGGATTGTTTAAGAAGCCTTTCACCCAGTTTATCTTAAATGTGTTATTCAAAGTTGTGAAGTCTAAATAATTCATACCACCACAATCCTCATAATTCATTAACATATTTTTATGAACATAATGAGTTTTCTTTTTCCAAACAAAGTCCAACAGCAGTTTGTATATTTTTTTAATGTGGAGTTATCAACATATATTGAGAGCGCAGTGTATGTGAGTCTCGACAGACCTTCTGCCTTTTAGAGATAAATCTCTTTGGAGCCAGGAATTAAATTTAGTTTGGGGTTTGTTTATGATTGTGGAAAAGTTAGAAGTGCATCTTGGTTTACAGTTTTTGCTTATTATGACTACTAAATATTCTACTTAATTTGTAATAGGAATGTTACAGAAAGAGAGCGCAGAGCAAGATTTGATGGCTCATAGTTACACAAATACTGATATTAAGGTTTAGGCCAGGGGCTCGAATCGTCTGAGATTCGAGATCTCGGCACAGTGTCGAAACGTCAGTCTCGCGGCAGCCAGCCAGCCAGCCCTAGGTTACGTCATGAGCACGTGGCCTCGCTTGTTTGGAACATGGCTGACCCGGGCTCATCGAAGGAACGAATCCCGGAGTATCTCAGAAAGGCTCAGATGATCAAACAGGGCGCTGAAGCCCGTGTTTACCGGAGCGTTTTTCTGGGGCGCTCGGTGATCATTAAAGAGCGCTTCCGGAAGCTGTACCGACACCCGGAAGTGGACGAGAAACTGACGCGCCGCAGAACCACGCAAGAGGTGCGCTCCATACTGCGCTGCAGAAGAGCGGGTGAGGGCACCAAAACTAGAGAAAGTAGCTTTTTGCATGCAAACTATCTGCCTGCTTTCTACTATCACAATTTATAGCGTGTCTAGTTTGCTTCCTGGTTTAACGAAACATCGAGAGAGAAGAAGTTTTCCAAAGCAAAGTTTCTCGAGCATTATTACAGTTTGTAGGCACGTATTTTTATTTGTTTTAGTTTGATCACAAAATTATAGTTATGTGCAAAATATTTGGTTATAGTCAAATCAATTTGAAATGTGTCATAATAATGAAAAGATGTTTGCATAACATTTTTATCAGGTCACTAAGCCTTTTAAACGACGTTTACCCTAGCAACCATGTTTCTCAGCTTATGAAAGTGGTAAAGAAAATTAATTTGGTTATGAAATTGACCAAGAAAACTATTTTGAGTCACTTAACTCTACCTAAGAACTAATCTGTTCCATCAGTCACAGAGACCCAGGGATTGGTTTATATACTTCATAGTGAAAAAATAAACTTGATAACATAACTTACCTAGTAACTACAATTTTTACCCGAGCAACCTTCCATATATCAGCTTTCCAAAGCCATAGAGACATAAACAAGTCAGTGTTAAAAATACCTCAATACCATAATTTACACATTTAAAGCAACCATACCGTTAACCCTAGAATCCATAAGTATCCCAGCTTCAGAAAGTCAGAGATGCCAGGATTTAGTTGTCTCTCATAGCAACCAAGCAAACTTAACAATTTCCTCCCTAGCAACCACACTGTTTACCTGAGCAACTATAAGTTTCATAGTTTCCTAAAGCCACAGAGACTCAGTGATTAGCTTATATACTTCATAGTGACAAAACAAACTTTATAACCTCACTTCCCCCAATCTAGCAACCACATTGTTTACCCTAGCAACCATTTAATTACATTTTAAATCTAAATATTATAAACTCATCTCTAACGCTAGGTTACGTTCCCAAACAGCTAAAACATGCAGTAATTGAACCACTAATCAAGAAAACGCACCTGGATCCGACTGAGTTATCCAACTATAGGCCAATCTCTAACCTTCCGTTCTTGTCAAAAATATTAGAGAAAGTTGTTATAGCACAGCTCAGCTCCTTCTTACAAAAGAGCAACTGTTATGAAGAACTTCAATCTGGATTCAGAGCGCATCACAGCACAGAGACTGCGCTGGTTAAAATTTCAAATGATCTATTACTTGATTGGGATCAAGGAAATATCTCTCTTCTAGTTCTGCTAGATCTCAGTGCAGCCTTCGATACGATAGATCACAGGATTCTCCTCGAGAGACTAGAGAACGATGCAGGCATCCAGGGCCAGGCTCTAAGATGTTTTAACTCTTACCTCTCTGACCGGAGTCAGTTTGTTCATGTAAATGGAGACTCATCGGACACAATAGCAGTAGAGTATGGAGTTCCTCAAGGATCTGTTTTGGGACCCATCCTATTCTCAATATACATGCTGCCCCTTGGCAAAATTATTAGAAGACATGGTGTTAGTTTCCATTGCTATGCAGACGACACCCAGCTCTATATATCAGCAAAACCTAACGACCCTTTAAAGCTAAATAAGATCTCAGAATGTGTCGCTGATATCAATGATTGGATGAATGAAAATTTTCTTATGCTAAATCCAGATAAAACAGAAATATTACTTATTGGCTCTAAAAAGCAATTACAGAATCTCTCTGCTTTAAATATGGAACTGGGGGGACACACTGTTAATTTTTCCACTACAGTTAAAAATCTTGGCGTTATTATAGATAGTGAACTGACGTTTAAGAATCATATCTCTTATGTTAATAAGACTGCTTTCTTTCACCTCAGGAGCTTTGCTAAAGTGCGGAACATGCTGTCTATCGTAGATGCAGAAAAATTAGTGCATGCTTTCATGACCTCCAGAATGGATTATTGTAATGCTCTGTTAGCCGGCTGTCTAGCCACCACGCTACAAAAATTACAGTTAGTCCAGAACGCAGCAGCTAGAGTTCTCACAAGAACAAAGAAATATGACCACATTACACCGGTTTTGTGCTCTCTTCATTGGCTTCCTGTACAATATCGCATTGACTACAAGATTCTGCTCCTTGCCTTTAAGGCGCTGAATGGCTGGGCTCCGGCCTACCTGAGCAGTCTCCTATCACGATATATTCCAGCTCGCTCTCTCCGATCACAAGAAGCAGGACTATTGATTGTACCAAAGGTTAGTAAATCCACAAGAGGCGGAAGAGCGTTCTCATATAGAGCCCCGAAGCTCTGGAATAAACTACCGGATGTTGTCCACAGCTCAACTACGCTCACAGATTTCAAAACTAAATTAAAAACATATCTGTTTAAGCTGGCATTCCAATAATTATGTCTTGGTATTTGTCTAAACAGATATGGTGCCTGAGCACCATATACATACAAACTGTTTGAAAAAACAATGTGGTTCAATGTTCCTCTCTAACCTATCCTCATTTTTTATCTCTCCTCCTGCAGCTGATGCTGATCACCTGTTTGTTGTCTATGTTACAGTTTACTAACCATTTTCTCCATTTCTTAGTTCCTGTTTTGTCTTGGTTTGTTTTGTTTGTTTTTTGTTTTTCAGGTCCTATCCGGCAAACCGTTCATCGATGGATTTTTAGTTTGTATGTTCTTTATGCTTGGGAGGTGATTAGCGCCTGCCTCAGTCAGCGGCAGTCCCCTCTCAGAGGGAACTCCTGTCTGCTCTGCCTGATCCTCATGGGGACTTTGTGAAGCTGCTTTGAAAGCAATTGCTAAAGAAGCGCTATATAAAAACTGATTGATTGATTGATTGATTGATTTTAATGTCTACTTCTGTAAATGCTGAAAGCACAAGTTGAGCTTTATTGCTCAAAATAATATAGGATATCACTGACCCACTTTTTAACTACCAGCTTGTTTACCCTAGCAACCATGTTTATCTCGGCATCATATAATCATAGAACTATGTTAGCATCTTAAGAATGTTTGTATTTGTTCCTCTCCTGCATTTGAGTGTCCCACATTCTTCGTTCCTCCAGGCATCAGAGCTCCGGTCGTCTACTTCGTGGACTACACCACGCACTGCATCTTCATGGAGGAGATCCAGGACTCGCTGACTGTGAGAGATCACATCTGCTCTAATCTGGTTCCAGAGAGCCTGGATGCTCTGGCCGAGCGCATCGGAGCGATTCTTGCTCTGATGCACGATGAAGATGTGATCCACGGAGATCTGACCACCTCCAACATGCTCCTGACCACCACAAAAGAAGAGGAGGGAGGCTACGGGCTGGTGCTGATTGACTTCGGCTTGAGCTTCATCTCCGCACTTCCTGAAGATAAAGCCGTGGACCTGTACGTCCTGGAGAAAGCCTTTCTCAGTTCCCATCCCAAAACGGAAGCCGTGTTTCAGACGTTACTCAAGAGCTACAGCGCGGCGTCCAGAAAGTCCAACCCGGTCATCCGGAAGCTGGACGAGGTGCGGCTGAGGGGGCGCAAGAGGTCTATGGTGGGATGAATTCACCCGGGACTGAAGGAACTTCTCAAAATCGATCATTTACTCGCTCAGTTTGTAGAGACAATGTTTTCCCTTCATTTGCAGCAAATCGTTTGAGTTTAATAAACATGTACTCGCACTCTTTTAATCGGGTAACTTTTTCATGTACTACTTTTTGTAGTAGCTTTCAAAATGTGTGATTTTACTTGAGTAGATTTGACGTGATGTTAAGCACCTCTCTACATTTAAAAACTGACTCTACTCAAACCTTTATTGTGAAAGAAATATTAACTGAAACGCTGAAAAAGAAAAGATGAATGCATCACTAATTCAGATCCAGTCTATATGCTGTAATGCAGGTCATCACAGTAAAGAATGTACGCACTGACTGACCTGGAAGAAAACCATTACAGAGCTGGGTCGATAAATAATAAAAAGAAAGAGTGTTGGGTGGATGGGAGAAATGGGAGGATTTTCTGTGTGAAACAGGGGGGATGGTGGGAGGAACAAAGGGTACACAGCTAGTCTTGAAGAGATTCAGAGACGCTGTTTAGGATAAACACAGCCTTCTGAAGGTTATTAAGGGTGCAGGGATTGTCTAGAGGGGGGCAAATACATATTATAAATGCTTTAAAAGGGGACTATAATATTAGAAACGCTGTCAGAAGCATTATGCACTTAACATACTGCACACTAACACACGCAAGAAGTAAAAAAACATATTAATACTAATAAAATAAAAATTTTATTGTGATATAAATCTTTTATATCGATATTTAAAACATCAAGTTTATTTATAAAAGCGCACACACCACCACCAGCTGATGGACCAGGGGCCTGTACCATGAACCTGGATTAACTGGTTAGACAGCTAAGTTTAGGATTCATTTGCACTAGCGCTGTCGATCAATAAAAGAAAATCAACTAATTTCACAATTTTCTTTTATTATTCGCAGTGACAAGACTAAAACTTTTTAAGATCTATAAATGTACCATGTAAATAATTAATGTAAATTGAAGACAAATAAACTATTTAAATTAAAAATTTGATGGTTTATTGGATTTTGTGTTTAACTTTTAGCTCAGGTTTTGTCATGTAAACAACAAACTTGCAATAAACCATCAATATCCTCCAAATTAACTTCTTTGGTGGCTGTTAGTTTGTGGTCTCTTTAGACTCTTGTTTTCCAGGACTCTCTGCCGTTAGTGAAAAAAACTTTAGGAACAATTGCAGTAGCAATCTTCAGCTGTGTGATGTTAGTGCCATTTTTCCTTTTAGATAGATAAAATCATGTTTGAATTTAACTGTAGGCTGATCATCCTCGGTTCACTCCATAATTGGCTGCCAATACCACTTACTAACAATACATTTTTCAACACCATATTTATTATTTATAACTTTTTAATATTGTTTTACACTACTCTGAACTTGTTTTTATTTTATGCAGCATACTTTAACCGGACAGGTGTTCACATGCAAGAAACGTTCCTTGCCTCGTGGCACCAAATATTTTGCAAGCACCGTAAGTGTGCTTTATCTTTTTTCATTCTCTCATCATTTTTGAGACACTGATCCACACACGCGTCCATGTTCTGTCGTTCCGCAGTTTTATACACAGCTAGAACGAACGAATGCAATCGATTTAATCGCTCTTTTTCACCTGGTTATTTACTCCACACAGCCCACCTGCTCCGGAGCAGGTTATGTTCTGGATTAGAGATCCCAAGCTTACATTCGTCCAATTAGAAGTCATAAACGGAACTTTTAAGTGACGTAATACTAGCATCTCATAATACTTGCGACTCCACATAACGCGCACTTAATTCGAGACAAGCATCTCCTAACACGTATTTACGTGACTGATACAGATTATCTGCTGAAAGAACAGCTTACATTTGTGAGCTTCTTCGCAAATACAAAAGTGACACGTAGAAGTCCTGCTCTTACTGTACCTCAGACAATGTGTTATACAGCTAACCTGCTCTAGACCCTAATTTTTATCTGCTGCCACAATTTTTTCACGAAATAAGCAATTTTCTGATGACAATCTCGTCTGGCTTTGGCCGCAGACACAGCATTACTACGACACACAAATATATGGAAAATATAAAATATGCATTGTGTTTTCTAATTTTAATCTTCTCCACAGAGGAAAAAAACTATTTGGCTCTATCATGTTCATCGTGATTGGTTATTCAGTGCCAACGTCAGTCTTTTACGTGCACGCGCCCGTGAACCAATCAGAGCTTCAGGATCAGAACATAATTCGATAAACAGAGTTGATGAGCTCTTTATTGTACTGATTAAGTCTGATTGAAATGGTTTGGTTTTGTCAATTCAAAACAAATTGGGTAATACTGAGTTCGTTAAGCCACGTTCATGGCAGAGGCCCCCAGGCCCCTAACCATAGAAAACAATTTTCAAACAGCAATAAACAGCCTACTTTTTTGTTTTATGTGAGGTGATCTTTTGCTGACATCCCCTCCGTCATCCTACCCTATCCAAACGCTAGTTTAAAAATTTATGTTTTCAATTTAGATTTATTGTGGATTACAGAGCTCTGGTTCGATCACAGAGAAGGCACGACTTTGGAGCGCACTCTTCCACTGAGGAGCAGCTGATTGGATCAAGCAGGGGTATACAAGACAGAAAGACATGCCTGAACATTTTCTGAGGGTGCTCTATCATTTACAGACTCGAAAACAACAGTTAAAATCTTAAAATGAATACGGAGCTCAACAGGTGGCTGGACGGGTGTAATGTGGCAGTTCCTTTAGAACGGCTCCGAAGTCAAGCCGCAGGATTCAGTAGACAGCAAGGACTTACTAATACTGTTATATAAAACATTGTGATAATCTCTGCATGAGCTGATGAATGCATGGACGATATGTTTGAGTTCATGTCTGTCCAGGAATGTTCTTATGCTTTGCTCACACGGAGAAGCAGAGCATTTGCGTGTCCCGCTCTAAGATGACCACAGAACCTCCAGTTTTGATCTGCTAACAAAGATCTGCTCAGATCGAGCACCAAAACGTTCTAATAACTATCTCTCTCTCAGTATCTTCCTCTTCTTTCAGCTGTCTTCAACTACAAAAACAGCGCTTCTTCTACAGTAAAACGCTAGTTTAGCGGCTAAAGCTAGAGGAGTGTCATTATATTACCAGTGAGAGTAGAAAACGTGAAGCTCAGCAGGTTCTCCTCTTCTCTCAGCACTTTATTGTTGTGTGTTGTCATGGAAATGAATACTCAAGAGACATGATTTATGAACACAATTACAAACAGAAATGTATTACTTATTCCAAACATGAATTAAGCTCATACCTTGATATCAATGAACCATGTGATCACATTGCAAGCACCATGGAGGGAGAAAGGGAGAGAGAAGAGACAGAGGAAAGACGAGAGAAGGAAGATGCAAGCTGCACACCTCTGCCCGGCAACAGGCTGGAAGACACAGAGCCCAGAAACAGGTAACCCCTTGAGATTCATTTCAGTATATAATCCCACCCCTCTACGTCACTTACCATTCCATTCCAAGTAAACATAGGCACATAAAAACTCAATCTTATTGGATAATTAATTACAATGATTAAATATTCAATAACAGTGGGTAGAAGATTTGTGAGCTGAGAAACAGACCGGTGTCCATACAATGGGACTTTAAGTTTCTCCACTTTTTTGGTTGAGATCACCCTCAAGAAACACGTCACTAGTCTCGAGGGACTTGATTGGTTATAGGAGGTCAATTTCTGTCGATTTTTATCCCTCTGAAATATTTGCAGTGCTGCCAGATTGGAAGTTTTCAGCACAATTTGGTTACTTTTGGTTCTGTTAGGCTGGAAAATTGCTGTTGGGTGGGTCTATAAAACTTGGGGTTCTATATTTTAAAATATTAAGTTTAAAGATTGAAATATAACAGTAATAAATAAACGTATTAAAACTAAAAATTATGCTCAAACTTTTTAAAATATTTGACCTCTATATTTTCTCTTTACATTACAAAAAGACATTTTGAAAATATATTACAAAAATACATTGTTATATGTAACAATGTTTAACACACATATGGATATATTTCTCTTAATACTATATAGTTGAATATATTTAAATACATGGAAATAAATTTATGATTAATATGTTGTTTTTTTAATAAACCTGAGTATAATCTCATGCTCTTTATCAGGCTGTGTCTATTCTTTTACCTTCAGCATCAGTTTTCTGCTCTGTGGAGATCTAAGCTGGAGGGGTGTATATTGGGTTTGGGCTGGAAACCTTCAGATCTGGCAACCCTGATTTTCTGCTTCTTCAGCAACAGTGAGAAAGCCTGCTCAGCGCCACACCAGACTGATATCTGTTCTGATAATCTACTTTTCCTGCGTTCTCGTGTATTCTCCATATAAAACATCTGCCTTTTCTGCTCTTCAGTGAGAACGCAGCACTCTCCTTAGCAAGAGCAGTTAGAAGAACGATGCTTTGATCATGCTGTTTATTTGCTCAGGTTCACTGTCAAACAGAACCCTGATGATTTTTACTAAAAACTATTCAGGGAATGGGGCAGACGCAGTAGTTGCAAATTCAGACCTAAATAAGTCCACATAAAGTCCAATGTTTTCATTTTAAATTTTCAGCTCTGCAAGAAGCTCATCCCCCACACGAGTCGAGCGATATCTCAGTTACGAAAGAGGCGAGTGAATTTGAGATGGTCCTGGCGCGGGAGATGGGAGGCTTGTGGATCTGAACCAGCCTCAGCTTCAAGCGTCTTCAAGAGAAAAGGCTCCTGGCGTGCAAATGAGACGTAAAAGTGACGGATCAGTCTCTGAGAGGAGAGGAATCTGCTCTACGTGAAGTCTCTGCTGGTGAGGATCATGGGAGCGACGAGAGACCAGGCGTAGAGGCTCAAACAGACCCAGCTGGAGGAGATCTTCACCCACACTGCTGTCCTCTGCACATCATAGTCTCCTTTAGGACTGCGGAAGCAAGGAAACAGGGCTCGCGTTAGTGTCAAAATGAGTCAAACCTTGGTGAAAATGGCTTTTGCTTAAAAAAAAAAAACACTTTTGATCTTGCTTTGAATAGATTTGCTTGTACTTGTTGGTTGGTGAGCGTCATCAGGATGTATTTCTGGCAACCCTAAAAATCTATTTTAATTTTTTTTTACCACTTATCCATCTTATATTGGTATATATTGGTATGCATCTAATAATCAACACTGACATCTTTTAACCTTTATGAGTTTTATGTTGATATCAGGCAACCCTAACAATCATTTTTTTTATTTTTAACTTTTGAATCTTGTGTCAATTTTTGGCAACCCTAAAAAAACACTTTAAAAATGTTTAACTTTTATGAGTCTTATGACAATAATCTGGGAACCATAACAATCACATTTTAATTTTTTCAATATTTAGGAGTCTTATGTCAATATCTGGTAACCCTAACAATCATGTTTACATTTTTTCAATATTTAGGAGTCTTATGTCAATATCTGGCAACCTTAACGATCCGTTTTACGTTTTTAACATTTATGACTCATGTCAACATCTGGCAACCCTAACAATCACTTTTACATTTTTTATCATGTATGAGTCATATGGCAATATCTGGCAACCCTAACTTTTTTGCTTTAGTAACATGTAGATCTGTACAGACGAAGGCTCGTACTTGTGCCAGTTGGTGAGAGTCATCATAATGTAGAGTGAGGCGAGGAAGAGCATGAAGTGGAAGAAAGCGTAGCTGTACTGAACCCTCTCCCTCTCGTTGTCCTCCGCCCGCTGCGCTTCGGTATGCTCCTCCACCGTCTCAACTCCTGCTGAAGTGTCCTCGGACACCACCGGGTCTTTCGCCGCTAACAGGAGCTTGTTCACCTGGCTGGTGTTGGAGGAGCGGATGCTGTAACAGAGAACAGCGTGTAAGCTGGAGCTTGAGCAGACGACGGTCGCTCTCGGTGTACCTTGAGTAAAGGATGCAGAGCACGAAGATGGCGAGGCCCACGATGCTCTGCGCATCCCACCACTGCTGGTGCGGAACAGAGGGCAGGGTCTCCTCTGTTTCCATGATGATGATGACAGCTGTCTGATTCTCGAGCTCCGGGGCGGTGACGGTGGGTGAGGTGATCTGCTGGACGAGGCTGAAGAGCCCCGGGTTACAGCTGCGCTCTGACAGTGAAAAATACTGGAATATTAAGCTTTGAAATAGGATTACAAAACTAAACCATCATTTTAAGTCAAAAATAAATGTAAAGTTAAACTTATAACATCAAACTCTAACAACCCAAACCACATCTTTTACAAAGTTGCGCATTTAAGAATGAATGAGCAGAAATTCAGAGCTTCTCACTATCTTGCTCTCAGGGGGGAGTTGTTTTGTCTCGAACAGCGGCCTTGGCCATCTGGATGATGGAGTGTAGAGAGCCAAAAAAGAGAAGAATTGCTGATTGCTTTTGGGTCAATATCTGCCAATTTTACAGATATTTATTGTCCATCACCATTCGTGTCAAAAACAGCTACACAGCTGTTAGTGTTAATTCATGGTGTAACCCATTTTAGGGTTAGTATAGCCACAGTCTGAGTTCTAAAAGCTCTGCTTACCACTGTTTCAAACCATCCGGTCAGCTTGGTGGGATTCTTCACTGACCGCTTTTAACAATCGCTGATACCCCAGGGCTCCACATACTTCCATCTGCAGAAACCCTGTGTTCAGAGTTACAAATAAGTAGATATCTTCAAAGAACAGCCAGGCACACAAGGCGCCATTTCTCCTATAGCAAGCTGAAAACGTTCCGCAGGGCAGAAACCCTGAGCTTCTCGTTGAGAAGAGGGTCTCCTTGCCCTGGTCTCTAAACTCTAAAGGAGGAACTATGGATCTGATCAGCTGGTCTCTGAATACAATTGAGACCATCTTCTCAATGAGAAGCTCAGGGTTTGGGGGAACCATCTGCCCTGCGGGAACGTTTGCAGCTGGCTACACGATGGACGGATGGGAGAAGTGACGCCTCATGTGCCTGGCTGCTCTGTCCCTGGAGAACATTACAAATATCTAGTTATTACTAGCTTTGATGACAGGGTTTCTGCTGATGGGATTATCTGGAGACCTGGGGTATCAGCGATTGTTAAAAGCGGTCAGTGAATAATCCCACCAAGCTGACCGGCTGGATTGAAACAGCAGTAAGCAGAGCAGTCGGTAATCAAACAGTTGGCATAAACCACTAGTTCGACAAGAACCAGATAACGCTTATGGCTATGTAGCAGATTTTGACCAAAATTGAGGCCAGTGAGGGACATTAGAGGTCTGTGAGATTGACAGATCTTGAGCCAAATTCAATCTTCTTTTGGCTCCTTCCCACTTCTTCAGGAAGGCCTTGGCTGAGGCTGTTGCTGGAGCCAAAACAACTTCTCCCGGAGAACAAGATAACAAGAAGCTCTAAACTCCTCCTCAAGGACACTACCGCCTTCTGTCTGAGTCTGAGTGGGCAGGGTTCGTCGAAGCGTGGAAGCTTTTTTCAGCTGCAGATCCAGATGTCTGCTTGCTTGTGACTGGATCTATCACACATCCCCTGTTCCCATCCTGATGCCATGTTATGTCTGTGTAAATGTGCTTTGAATGTGTTTGTTGCTATGGCTTTTTCCCTCTGATCTCACTCCTTATTTCATTTGCTACCTCTCGACCTGTTTGTCCCCCTGTAATGTGATGTATGTATCTTGGTCGGAGGGGTCCAATTTTGCTGCATGTAACAGTGTAGTGACCAATAAAGACCTTTTTCAATTAAATTTAATTAAATCTGGCAATCCTAACCATTACTTTTATATGTTTTAACATGTAGAGTGTTATGTCAATATCTGGCAACCCCAACATCCACTAATGTTTTTTGTTTATTATTTTTGAGGGTTGTGTCTATATCTGGCAACCCTAAAAATGAACTTTTATGATTTTGAGCATTCATGAACCTTTTCTCAAACTCTGGACATTGTAACCATGACTTTTATGCTTTGAAGAATTTATGAAAATTTTCGCGGACTATAGCAACCCTAACTTCAGGAGCATTTACTCAAGCTCTGGCAACCCCAAAGGAACAACAAAAACCACAAAGCAGATGAGTAGAGAATAAGACAAATTATTTAAAACCTAGAACTACGAATTTAAAACTTTTTAAGGCCTAAATTTCTGGCTTTTAAATTATAGACTTTTTAAGACTCTGTTTGAAGGTTGTATATAATAAATGTTTCTGAGCAGCTGGGAGAAGAGTGTGCTCTCCTCTGAGCTGGGAATGGTTCAAAACGTGTAAAACTGAAGCAGGAGACCTGGTTCGTTGGTCATGGCTGACCAGGTGAGATACACGGTGTATAGCGTCATGACGGACGACTGTAGGAGACCAGACCTGGGCTGATACTCCTGCACAGAAATGTCCAAAGTACCATCATTATTTTCTCTAAGAAAGCATTTCACACACGGCACATTCAGTTTAGTGTCTTGAGGATTCTCACTCAGTAGACACCTGTATTTTGTGGAGGACAGACACAGCGGATGCTATCAGGCAGAGCACCATGTTGAAGCTGATGAAGAACTTGTTGAGCGTGCATCCTTTGGGTCGAGCGTAGATGTTATAGCAGACACAGGCTGCGGCGAGCGACAGAATATAGTTGAGGATCGTCACCGACAGCAGTGCTGAAAGAGAAAAGCATTCTCACCTGAAAATGATAAAATATTAATATTTCAAATTAAGGCTACAACAATGAATCTATTAAATTGGTTATAATCTGGGCGTCACAATGGTGCAGTGTGTAGCACGGTCGGCAGCAAGAAGGTCACTGGTTCGAGCCTCGGCTGGGTGTTTGTGTGTGGAGTTTGCATGTTCTCGAGGGAGATTGCGCGCAAGAGTTTATTTCGGGTGCTCTGGTTTCCCCCACAAGTCCAAAGACATGCAGTACAGGTGAATTGGGTAAACACAATTGTCCATAGTGTATGAATGTGAATGAGTGTGTACCGGTGGCAGGTTGCTGAAATTAAAGAGACTAAACCGACAAGAAGACGGATGATGGGTGGATGTTTAAAATTGATTACTAAAAATTAAACAACAAATCTTGTTGTATCTCACCATGCAAACACATTTGCTCTTTTTTATATTAAAAAAACACCTTAATTAAAGTGCAGATCACTCAAACACTTAGTTGCCCACACCAATGGAACCTCTTAGATGGGACAGAGAAAAAATAAATAAATAATAATAATTGAGTTGAGGTGGACGAAAAATCAGAGCGGCTTGGAGCTCCACAATCTGTAAAAGCGACAGAATTTATTGTGCATTGTTCACAAATCATATGCTTCAGGTTATTTTCGATGAATCAACTTCCAGCAGCTTGATTTTTAATTAACAAACTATTTTTTTTTACTAATCAGCAAATGTGTAAGTGTGGTTGCTTTCTTTCTTTAACATTTTTAAGGCACATATAAACGCAATCTACTGATTTGCAAGCATTTTTTTATAGGCAACAGAACGAAAGAAAAGCATTTTTATAACTGATGATATTTTTATAAGTGATACCATTTTTACAAGTTTTGAGCAAACGTGCTCAAAGAACTCTGCAGCTCGTCTTATCTTCAAGGAACTGAAGCGAGCTCATGTTTCCTCACTCTTCACTCTTCATTGGCTCCCCATTGCAGCTTGTGTTAAATTCAAATCACTGTAGCTGGCGTATAAAACTATCTCCAGATCAATTCAATACATTCACTTTCCCTCTGGACATCTTTCTGCCTATTTTTAAAATCAACTTTAGTTTGTATTTGAGCCACATGAAGAATAAGGAATGTATAAAATAAGCAATTAATTTAGTGCAAGCAACTAGTGAGTCAGAAATCTTCTTTTGTTCCGTTTTTAAGCAAGCAACGTAAACTCTGTATCTCATGTACCCTGCTCAGCTCGATAAGAACACTTTTTATTCAAAAACCTTTTATGGTCTGTTCATTTATTCTCAGATACACAGCAAAAAACATTTCCTACTTATGCTCCATTGCAAAAATAAAAAAAACATCTTAAAGTTAAGATTACTTGAGCAGAAATTTGGCATGTGAGAATTAAGTGATGCTTAAAACTTCTGTTTGAGATTAATATTCTTGTTCCTACCCCACTGGCAGATAACTTTGCTCATTTTAAGCAAACCCTCACACTTAATTGCTAGATTATTTCTGTTCTTGAGAAAAAAAATACAATTTCTGATGCTATTTTATGCTTCTAATTGATGTATTTTGAAGATTTGTTAGATCTTTAGACTGATTACGGGACAAAATTACAAAGATAAACATTTTTGCACTCCGTATAAGTTATTAATTGTAGTTAACGTAAATTCAAAGTTCTTTTATAGCACTTGATATTTTTTTTGTTATTATAAACAGCTCAAAAAGCAACATGTTTGTGCATTTTCTTAATATTTTAGCTCTGTTACTGAATACAAGTAATTAAAGAATAACAATTATTTTCTTGCTTTGTTTTGAATCCGATTAATGGAAAAAATAATCCTCTGATTAATCGATTATTAAAATAATCGATTAATATGTGTACATACCCACATACCACCCTCTCTTGTTCCCCTTCTCCATCTTCTCCACCCAGGACTCGTTCCAGGAGTGAGCGAAGTCGATCAGCAGCAGGAGCTGAATCAGGATGAAGAAAAACGCTCCCAAGGATCCCATATAGAACCAGACTGAACAAAGAGACAGTGATCTAGAGCATGAATATCTTTCTCTTCCTTCACCTACTGCAACTCTTATGTTAAAGACGTCTCGGCACGCAGCCATACCTTGAGTAAAAGGCACATCTGGAACATAAAAGACACCAGCGGTCACACAAACCAGGACACCGACCTTCAAACACCAGAACCTATTCCAGAGAAACCAGAGAGATCAAATCCATCCGATTCTGTTCGGTAACCGTTAAAGATAAAGAGGTTTCTTTAGATGAGAATGTTGAATCTTTACTAAACACACCTCCCTGGGAACTCCCACTTAAAAAAAACTTTAGGCCACATTTTCAGCTAATGTTTGCAATCTTATTGTGTGGTTTTTAGATTTTAATAATGCAATATTCCTGATTTATAAAGCCCCTTGCTATGTCTGATGTGTTTTTTTATGTTTGTTCTCCAGATAATCCATTACTAGTTCAATAGAGGTGTTGATTCAATGTGTAAGCAGTTCTATTCATGTTGTATACGAGTGACTTTTATTTTGGTAACTTGGCAGGTGCTCAACAGGAGTAATTTCACCAAAGCCATGTCCCAAATGGTGCACTTGTAGACATGAATCAAGCATGCCCACTAAGTGCACGAATCCGTTTGGTGTCCTGCGCAATAAGAAGTGACTGAAGTGTAGTATCTCCTCCGGCCACAAGGGGTCACGTTCTCATTCACTCCTATGTTAAACCTGACCAAATTTGGAGCTGAAAAAAACGTGTTTCCACCCCTGGCGCTGTAGTGTTTGTTGATTCAGATAAATAGTTTTGATCTTCATGAACACTCGGATAAATATATTTTTATTTGTTTAAGATGTATTACATTTAAACCTTTAGCCAATCAGACATCTGTGCTACGCCTATGTCCTGCTTCTCCGGACCCATTTTTGGTTACAGGGAAGTGATTCACTTCCACGAAGGCAATGGTTGGCTCTGCTCATTTTTAGCTCATTAACTGATCATGCGAAATATCACACGTGCTACGTCCAACTTATAAACAGTCCGTAGTTGTCTCATTCAAGGGTCTGCATCCTTCGCAGTGCGCATTTACGTCACAACTCTGAGTGAACAAAACTCTCTGATTCTCCAAAAATCGAAGGGTCCTTAAAATGAGCCCTTCAAATGCGTCCTCCCTTTCCCAGAATTTCGAAGATACCTCACACATCCCAAGTTTTTTTTACAATAAACCAACAGTTACACGTGTGAAGGGTTGAACAACTAGCATTAGCAGCTAACAGGTTAGCACGTGAAAACGCGTATAAATCGTGATTGATGATAGAAAACTGAATTGTGTATTTTTTTTCTCCTTAGGTTTAGTGAACAAGTGGAACCCATCTTCAATACACATTAACAAAGAAAGTAAATTTAATAAGGTTGTTTTATGATTTGTTGGTTAATATGTTACGTTTGTTAAAAGCTGCATTTATAACTTCTTTTTGTGATGTTAATAAATGTTTGATATAAATAAAAGTCTGGTGATGTTCCTATTTTAAAATTTACCACTGATTTAACATGTTGAAAACACGATCGGGTCAGATCAGACTGAATCTGCACTGGTTTTTATCATTTATTCATTGTCCTGTATTATTCGTAATTAACCAAAAAGTGCGTGCACACGTCCAGAAGTGGTTGAACCTGCATGTCTGCGAGCGTCCGGAAACGATGGCCAGAAGCTGGCTAATAGACAACAAATGAAAAAAAACAAAATACATTTCTGCGATCTCTAAAAATGATTGTTTCTGCTCAGATTTGTAGCTTGTTGACGATTACACAGATAACAATTTGGAACATTTTTGGAAATTTGCTATAACTGAAAGGACCGGCGCTGTTCTGGAGAGAACATAGAAATAGTTGTGCAAGCAGCCCATTCACTTCAGTAGTTCACTTGCAACTCGCTAGCATTACTCTGCACAATCCCAATCATGAGAAATAGTGTTTAGTTAATTAGTAATTAGTTAGATAGCACATTTCCTTAAGTACTCGTACTCATTAAAAGACCCCCGATATCGGGGACTGATACCACCATCTGAGAAATGTCTGTTTGAGCGGGTTAATCACAGGCGCCGAGTGCTCGCCCTGCTTGTGCTTAGCGAAATTGTCCAGAGGAAGCTCAAAATGCAGTGCATTTAACACAAGTAATTTAATCAAGCACCTAAAATGTTCCGGAGCCTAGATATGTCCCAAGCTGCCGCTACATTGTAACAAACGGGTTATCACATATATAATAATTAATAATAATACGATAAGAGGCAATAAACCGTATTATCTTGGAATCAGAGCCCCAGGGAACGGTATAACTGAAATAAACCACAAATAAGGTAAATATGTTGATAATGTTTTATTAATCTATTCTAGACACACAAATTGGATAAATGATTCTAGCTAAGCTAACCTAACGCATTCAGCTCACGCAAACACACGCACACCGAGGGGGAGGGGGTGAGAGAGAGAGAGAGCGATTCGAGCGAGCGAGAGAGAGAGAGAGAGAGCGATGAAAACAAAGTCTTTGAAATAACAGCTCAAGTTACTGTCGTTCTGTTCTCGTTACCCGCGCCAGAAGTTACTTAATTATCGCTTGATACCGTTTTAAGATCCGTTGAGTCGATCAGGGTTCCCAAGTTGTTTGCGGGGCAGAACGAGAGGCTTCCTGTGTAGGGCTGTGAAGGTGTGCCCTGGTTGTGGGGCAATGTCCATAAAGTCCAAAAGAGCTCCCTTTGAATTCCGACGGTTCTTTAGGTTAAGGTCGCGGCTCGGTGGTTGAGGGAGCCGGGTTTTCCTTCGTTAAAAAGCGCCAAAAGATAAGAGAGTTCTGGAAAGGGTACTGAGAGAAAACTGGCTAACAGCCAGAGGAGAGAGAAGACTTTGGGTCAGGAGACTGAAAAGAAGAGGGGCCTGCAAGATCGGAAAAAAAGACTTAAAACAGCAAAGAAAAGAAAAACTCTTTCTTCAGGGGAGCGCGCCTCGGTTTCTTTGAATTGGAGGCGGGTCTTTCTCGCAGCTCTAGCCACTGAGAGTACTCCTGGAATCGGATTGGTGGAGTCACACCTACTCCCTTGGCCGCTCCTGCGCAGCTAGCGGGGAGAGAATTTAGTTCTTAATTTGCATTCATTAATAGACAAAGTCGTATCTAATCAGAAAAGTACCGGATAATTTCCTACCGAATTAAATCCTTTCGGGAATGTGACAAGCGTTCTAACGAGATCAAACACTAGGGGTCAGTTATGGAAAAACTCACTCATTCGCACATTCATTCGTTTTAAACTAACTGGCTAACAATACAGGTCTTCCGTGTATACAAGCAGATTAAGACTTGCTATGACTATTAATCCAGTATATGGGCGCGTACACATAAACAGATTTGTCCCTTTTCCTCTGTATGTTAAGAAAAGCAGTTTTGTGTCGAATATCCACAAATCGCGAGGGTTCAGTCACAGGGTCCGTGAATTCCTGTGCGCGGCGTGAGTCCTGGAGAGCATCAGGTGTCCAACAGTCTCTTTTGAAGCTCTTGACTGATTGTTCCCAGCCTGACCCTTGTGGCGTCGGTCACCATTTAGGGCTTGGAGTCAGACTGAACCGAGTGTTTTATTTCCTGCATCTGGTACTGAAGGATAAGTTAGGAATGTGCAGCTCCAGGTTCCCATGCTGTAAGTGTGCTTTGCTGAGGAGACGAACCTAATTCCCTACAACATGACTGACACGGAGCTGCCTAAATTACACGACTCTAAAAAAACAATTATCCACAGCCTTCTGCAAACCTCCTCTGCGTTTAGTTTCACCGCAGATATTTGGACAAGCAGTGTCCCTTGTCGCTAATTAGCCCAACCAGTTTCACGCCACAACAAGCCATATTACATGCAAAACAATTCAGCAGCTCGAACATCCGCCAGGCTTAATTCATAAGAATTAAGATTTAAGCCCTTGTTTTTTTATAATGATTTATTCTGTAATATGTAGCATACAACACACTTTTCATTGTGGTCTTAATTCCAAACTAGTCCCTTGTTTGTTTGTTTGTTTTTAATTATATGACTAAAGCTGTTACCTGTAAATTTAAATCATGTTTTATTAAGTGTCGGTATCGGCGAGTACTGAAATGCAAGTACTTGTACTCGTTTTCCCAAAAAGTGGTATCGGTGCATCCCTACTGTCATAAATATTAGCTTTTTTTCATTTGAAGAGTTTTTATTTATAGTCCACAACAACGTTAACTACCAAATCTGTTTTCAAAATTAAGTTTAGCAAGTGTTTTGCACTTTATTTATTTGTTAATTTATCTATTTAATCTTGTGAAGTTTTACAGTTCAAGAACAAACTTTGATATTTCATTCTGAAATTTTAAACTTTAAATGAAAAGCGTTCAACTGTATTGGTGTTTTTTGCATTTTTTAATGTTTACTTCTACAAATAAATAATATCCTGATTTATGGTTTTATATAGTTAAAAGTAAAACACTAAATAAAAAATGCATTTAGTTTTATCTGATTTATCAAAACAATAATCAGCTAACTAATCGTTTATCAAAATAAGCGTTAGTTGCCGCCCAAGTTAGTTAGGTCTATGTAAATGTGTTGAATGAGCTTTGCTATGGCTTTTCCCCCTGACCTCACACTGCTTTAACTGAAGAACAGTGTGAGAGGGGCATTTTTTTCCTAGCCACCTTTCCTGCTGTATATTTCCTTATTTCATTTGCTACCTCTCGACCTGTTTGTCCCCCTGTAATGTGATGTCTATATCTTGGTCGGAGGCGTCCAATTTCGCTGAATGTAACAGTGTAGTGACCAATAAAGGCCTTATTCAATTAAATTAAATTAAATTTCAGCCTTAGAAATGAGTGTTTCATAATGTGATGGTTATGTACTAATGTTGTTTTGGTGTTTATGGTTACAAGAAGGCTACAGGTTTGGCATACATTCCTCATCGAGGTAAGCTACATTAGCTCTTCATCTGATTTGTTAGTAGGCGGAGCTTTGGTTAGTGGGCGTGGTTAAAGCCATCAAGGCATTTTGAGCTTCAGAAAAAGAACATAGGATTCCACCAACATGCATGAATCAATCTGAATGACTCGAAGTATGTATTTGATGAGGACACAAAACTGAAATGGTTAAGCTCCTCAAAACAAGCTCTTCCCTTGGTTCCCCCCACTGCTTTCACTATGTTTCCACCACGCCCCCTGCTAGGTTTCACACAGAAAATCCACCCATTTCCCACAAATACATTGATCCTTTGCAGCCCAAATCACTTTTTATCCAAAAACGCTCTTTACTTAATGTGTTCATCTTATGCATGTAATTTATTATTGCTTTTAAGTTATGTAGGTTGTGTATTGTACAGAAGCATTCCCTAAATGCCAATCCAGAATCTAGCCACAACATGCTTAAAGGGTCGACGGAGGTCACATCTTATTACAGTTGCATATTCTTTCTCATCCATTCAGTGTGTTCGAAACAGTCAGGACGTCACTACCTGAGTCGAACTCAAATCTTTAAAAGCTCGACACAAGGGAAGGTTTGAGGGGAGAAAAACAGCACTGAGGGTCGCTGACACTAGCATACCTCATCAGTTTTTATCTAGTATGATAAGAATTGTGTCCCAACATCCCAAGCAATTGAACATTCACTCTTCCTACAGCCATGTTTGCTTCTTTTGAGGTCTGCATGGCTTTGGGCGTCCTCGTAGCTTTGTAGGATTTATAAGCGTGCTTTGAAGGTGACCTAATCTGCGCTGTATGTTGTATTTATACAATTGTATTTCTTTATTTTAATCTATATATTATGTGTTTACTGCTTTTTGATAATGCATCACTTTCATAAACTTTCAAAAACACATTTCTGCTCATTTATTGTCGACATGGTTCTGCTACGGTTAACAGCTCAGTCAGTGCATACAAATCTGTAAAAAAAAAAACAACAACAACACTGGAAGGACTTAAATCCACTTTTTAAAACTCACTTTTATTTGAAGCTCTTTTAAGACATTATCAAATATACCATGTGCTTGTGTAGTCCTGTACACTTCACAAGATATTCTTTAGCACACCTCTCTCTCTGTCCCCATTAGCCTAGGAACTCTGTGAGCAAAAGCGGTCGCATAGATCAGTGATTCTCCAACATTTTTCACCAAGTACCACCTCAGAAAAATTGCCACTCCAAGTACCACTATAATAACAACATCAAAATACATGCGTACAGTATAGCCACAGCGTACAGGCCTTCTTGTTCAGTTATAGCTAAGTTCAGTTCAATATTATATTTATAATATTTATATAGTTGTTCATTTTTGAATTGATAAACACTGTACATCCTGAACATTGATAATATACCGGTCTGGAGTGCGCCATAAGTTTCACTCTTGCTGCTTTTTCGCCTCACATAATGTGCACCATCTCTTGGCTTTTCAGAAGAGTGTGGGGTTTACCTTTTGGCATCGCGAAGGATCGAGTGCCTCTGAAGCTTCTTGTTTCATTTTAAATTTCTCCTAACTTTGGCTCTTCTGGTCATTGCAGAGATACAATCGCGCTGCATGTGGGAGCTTCTCAGCTAGTTCCCCACGCGACACACCTGTTATATATACTGTAATACTTTACAGACCCCAGCGTCACAAGCCTAACATGTTTTAATCAAATTAATCTCTCCACACACACACACACACACGCACACACACACACACACACACACACACGCACGCACGCACACACACACGCACATTGGTATTTCCATCTTAATGGGTAAATATAGACTGGAATATGCACAAAAAGGATTGACCTCCACGTACCTCTAACAGAAGTTCGCATACCACTAGGCAGTGTCCAAGTACCCCCAGTGGTAAGCAAACTTCTGTTAGAGGTACGCGGAGGTCAATTCTTTTTGTGCATATTCCAGTCTATATTCCAGTCTATATACCACAGTTTGAGAACCACTGGCATAGATGATAGACTCCTATAACTCCTCCAAGCAGTAACGTAATGGTTACTTTCGTAACTGCCTTTCCCGAATAGGGAACGGAGACTTAAGTCGGTGACGACTATGGGAAGCTCTGCTAGGGGCGCTCTACTCATTCCACACTGTTTCAAAATGCCAATCAGCAAACGCGCTGATGATTACGTGATCACGCCATCCCGCATAAACCGGTAGCGAGCGTGACACTCTTTCTGTTGTGACACTGGAGCCGTACTCACCCCCTAGGCAACCAGACTTACTCACGACCTTACAGGTTGTGGCTGGGGGACATAAGTCCTCTTCCAACGCAGCGTCATGAATTTTCCCAGACCCTCTGCCTGCTTCCTGATCGTCGAGACTCGCGACGTAAGGTCATCTACGGCGACTCCAAAGAGGCCATCTGAGACCACAGGTGCGTTGAAGAAACGCCTCCGGTCTTGAGGGAGCATGTCAGCCTGGGTCAACCAAAGATGGCGGCTGTGGACTACTAACGTAGACATTGTGTGTCGCCTTGAGCGCAAAGTCGGTAGCCGCCCTCAGATCCTCTGTAAGACCCTGCATCTCTTTCAGGGCCTTGGCTTGGAACACGTGCAAGGCTGCCATGGCATGCAGGGCAGTGGCAGCTTGACCTGCCGCAGAGTAAGTCCTCGAAGTCAGGTCCAATGACAAGCTTAGCTGGCGGGATGGAGGACTCGGGTGTTCACCCCAGGCGGCAGGGTTACCCAGGCATAAGTGCACCGCCAGCGCCTGCTCTAAGCAGTCAAGGGGAGCGAGAGAGGGGAGACTGACTGACCAACCTCGCTTTCAGAGGTGCCTTCCATGTTTGGGTCAGTTCCCGTTTCTCTTCTGGGAAGAACGGGATAGGAGGGGGCTGCGGGGTATTATCCCGGCGCGACCACACAAACCACGCGTCCAACCTGGAGATCTCGGGTGCCAGGGGCGGAGCAACCTGCAACCCAATTTCTCTGGCAGCCCATTTAAGCAACTGAGTCATCTCCTCCAGCAGCACAATCTGCCGTCACCCCAGAGGGGGAGAGCGATGTACCGTCTCCTTCGGGAGATGTGCCGTCTCTCTCCGACGCAACAGTGTAGATCGCATCATCAGGCGCACAGGAGTCCTCAGAAGATGCAAGCAGCGCATTATCCGATTACTCACTGTGGCAGATAGCGGACGCACCGGGGGAGCGAGAAGCGTGTGCAGCTGGAGCCGGCGAGCGCAACTCTGCTAAACTCCACTGGGCGCGAGCTACAAAGCCTCTGGTGGTGGACTGAAAGTACTCCAACCTTGCCTTAAGTGCGCTGCTGGACAGAACTGTGCAGTCCACACATTCTGATCCCTCAACCGCTGACTCAGCATGTCAACGCCCAAGACAACCTAGGCAATGATCGTGGCTACCCATCAATGCAATCGATCCACCGCATCCAACAGACTTGCACGGTCGCGGTACGTTTGGAACACGCTACAAACAGTCGACCAGCAAAACAAGTGCTCTACTAAGAAAAAGGCGTCTTACTTGTTGGTGGAAGACGGTGAAAGAACTGAAGTCTGGGGCGTAGCAGCAATTTCAACCTTCCAGCCGGCCGAAGAACCTCGCTGGTTGCCGATCGAATCACCAGATCTCCAAAATCCACACCTAATAATCCAACTGTTTTGTGGTGTCTATTCACTAGTATGGCTCCAAAGGAAAAACAGAAAGAGTGTCACGCTCGCGTCCGGTTTATGTGGGATGGCGTGATCTCGTGACCATCAGCGCGTTCGCTGATTGGTATTTTGCAACAGTGTGGAATGAGTAGAGCGCCCCTAGCGGAGCTTCCCATAGTCGTCACCGACATAAGTCGTAGTGACCAACTGATGGTGATCCAAAATAAACGTGTTAACCATGTTACATGGCAAAGAATCACACGCACCCATTGTGGACGGCGGCTCTGGGGTCGCGGCTGTTCCTCACGCGGAGGGTGAGCAGAGAGAAGCTGAGGTAGAACACGCTCATGCCGCAGCACATGCGGTACACGGCTTTATACCCCACCAGCACCTCACACTCCACAGCGGCCTCCACTCCTGGAAAGCTAGAGTTGGCTCCTCCAGAGCAGAACCCAGGGATCTGACGGGAGGAACACAGCTTTAGGTGGAATCTCGGATGTTCTACAATGATGACCACTAGAGTTATTCAAACACAGATAAACAAGATTAGAAGTTATCTCAAATAAAAAAACTAAAATGTGATAAATTTTTAGGAAAATAGTTAAACTGGTACTAGGAAGGCACTGTTCAGACACCTGTATTCCATTAAAAATGTATTGCTTACAGTTGGGTGCAGTAACTAATACTCTAACGCAGCACTTTTTCAATAAACGAACTCGGTTACGATACTTTCTGCGTTAGTGCGTTTTTCCCACTTCCAACTTCTTCTCGTTGCGTGTTGTTAAAGACCACACGGCATAAGAACGTGTTCTGGGATTGGTATATTCATCACTCAAAGACACACAAAGAAGAAAGCGCATTCAGTGATTGGTGGACATTGTCTGAGGAGCAATGAAGAAGAAAGACGTGTCATGTGATTGGTGGTTGTTGTACGCCAGAATATTAATTGAGGCTGTGTTAAAAGAGCGTGAATATGATTTCTTGAAGAGGAAACACCACTTTTTTTCCTTAATCTCCACTTCAGTAAAATAACATTTCTGTGAGATGTGAGTTCTGTTTATCTGCTCGAAGCTGCTGTCGACCGCAACAAACAACAGCACGTCACTACTAAATCTAAGTTTCATATAAAATACATAGTTTTATTGTACAAAAAACATATAATATTTAATTTATTATTATTTTTTGTCAACATATACAGTGAATAATTGTTGTTTTGAATTGTTCATTAATTTTTAAAGGGTTAAAAACTTGACTAAGTTATTTGGTTTTGCTCTGACGTGCATCATCATTTAAAGACTACTTTGTTTCAAGTCAGATTTGTGTGTTTATTGATCATAATGCTTGCTGTTGAGTCAGAATGGAAGTAAATAAAATTTGTTGAAATAAATCAACAGAGTCGTATTTTCCATGCGGTGCTGAAACTAAAATAAAAGAACACTAATTGTGGTAGCATTACTTTTAAAGTAATTAATGAATTACTATTAACAGGAACTCATTGCTTTTTAACAAAAGTCATTAATAAAGTATCCGAGTTGCTTTTAAAGTCAAGTAACTAGCAACTGTAACTAGTTAAATTTTTTTAGTAACTAGCACAACACTGGTTGCTTAATGCTTGTATTTCAGTGCATTTCAGTTCTTACCTGCTTCAGAAGCCGCTCCGCACCTGGTGACAGCATCACGCAGGCGAGGATGCTACCCAGCAGGAGGATGAGCGCAAACAGAATTCGGGTCACGATCGATCTCCGGATAAGAGGACAGCACCTGCAGCATGAACACGACGCCCCGCCGCAGCAACACGAGACCTAGAGAGAGCGAGAGAAACGTGCTTTATGATCACGTATAAGATTGTTTGTGGTTGTTTACAGCAAGCACTGCTACAGTACTGCGGGATGTTACTGTAAGCACCACCCGAGCCATTAATACTGGAGACGAAGAGGCTGTTTATTGATTAAGCAGATGAGGTAAGATCTGATATGAGCTCAGTCTGGCGTAAACAACTTAATGCTTCTGTCACCTTCAGGAGTCATGTGACCAGCGGAAGCAATTACAACCACGTTCTTGTACTCTCTCTCTCTCTCAACAATAAATCTTTCTCCTTTCTTTTTCTCTCTTCTCACCTCCCTCTTTTCCATCTTCTCTATATCTCTCTTTCTTTCTCTGTTCCTCCTCTTTTTTTCTCTCCTATCTTGACTACCAAATCTCTCTCTTTTTCTCTACACGTCATTGTGTAATAACATAAAACATGTGCATAACATTAAACATTTTATTTGAACACTGATATGATGGAATATATATTGAGTATACATTTTAAAAGACATAGATGTTTCCACTCACAGTATTCTGAAAACAGACATTGTTATTTGGTTGATGTTCAGGTATCTTTCTTTTCCCTCTTATGGGATTTGTGTTCTGTTTTACAAAGTAGTTTAGTTAATGTAAGTTTTCCCACTCTTGGGTAATTTCTGTTGAGTTTGTTTTGAAAATAAAACAGTTTTCTTGGATTCCTAGCCGCTGTGCATATGAGTTCTGCTACGTCAAATCTTGACACCCCCCCCCCCCCTCCTCCTCCTCCTCTCTCTCTGATCTCAAAAACAAAGCACATACCATATTTAATAAAACTCGTTTGAGAGATTATTTTTTTATTTGGTAGGAAACATAGCATGTCATATAACGTTAGAAGATTTTATTATTGTAGAATAACTATTAATGCTCTTTATAACATACTATTACCTAAATATGTAAATGTATACTTTTTAACCATTTTTCCCGCTGATCTTTTGCGATAAAACAGGTTTTTGCTTTTTTGTTTTATTTTTTGCTTACCTGTGTAAATGTTTTAATGACTTAATATAGTCTGAAATAGATTTTGTGCATCTTAAGATTTAAAGGGCAAATTACTTAATTACAATTCCGCCAGGTTAACAAGTTATTAATAATGGCTTTAAAAGTAAAAATTTTGACTTTGAAAGGCATAATTATGACATAAAAAGTAAAACTTTCGAGATGAAAAGTCGAAAATTTCAGATAAAACGTCAAAACTGGAGATAAAAACAATATTTTACAGCAGTCAAAAATTTAACATAAAAAAATTTGAGAAAAAAAGTAAAAATTTTTAGATATAAAGTAAATTTGCTAACACACTTCTTATATCAATTTTTTAAGTCATAATATTTTTAACTAGGTGGCAATGGTCTGTCAAAAATAAAAAATGCAATTATTTGAGTAATAAAGGTGTAGGTCTTAAAATAGCTACAGAAACATTTCGGCTTTTTTTATCGAGTGCTTTGTTAAGGTTTAATTAACTGACTTAATTTTAAAATAGAATAGATGTAAAATTTCATTTTTTGCTGAAACACAATACAATTTCTCAAAACAGGCCAATTAATCCGTTTGTAACCGTTATTTCGGGGTTTAAAGTCTACCTTTTAATGTGAACTAGAGCTTTAACATTTTAACGCCAGCAACTTAAATCTTTGTTTAAACTATATTTCGGTCATTGTTATATTCATTTATAACGCGTTCCATCCATATATAATACTCTTGTTTTTAACTAATGTTTATTATTAGTTGTTACTGTGAAACTATCATAATACCAACTGAACACATTATAATACACACTCAAACAATTCAAATATTTATCATATAAAAACCGTTCTGAAATGAACCGTCGGACCGTCGGTGAGGTAACGGAGCCGGTCTGAGGTGACCGCGCACTCTCTGAGGAAACAATGAAGTCTAATCCAGTTAAGATGGTTCTCCTGGCCTGTCCTGCTTTCTTCGCTCATTAATGAAGTGAATTCGAGTCAAAAACATCTTAAAAACAAACAAGACGGGTAATAACCGACTTACCCATCGACTCAGCCTCCTCAATACAGCAGACATCACATTACCGTGTCGATTAAAATTTTCAAAAGACAAGCAGGTTAAAGTTTGAGTCCGCTTCGAATACCAACAATTCTACTCCACTAACTTAACGTTGTTTATCCTCGCTGATAAACACCTAGCGACGTTTTCCCGCTCCGAACACGCGAAGCGTTTGAGTTCTTTTGCAACTATGACAGGTGTGAGCCGTCACGTGATAGCATTAATTAGCGTCAGTAACGTCTCCTCAACAGCTTTTTCTGATTTGCTGACAGAGTGAAGGAATTTGAATGAAAGCCAATCAGAATAATTCTACTCGCCTGTCTAATAAATATTAATTTCATTCACAAACACAAAGATGATTCATCTTCATAGAAAAAAAATTACAACATACAAACCTCAAAACATGAATAAGTTATATCTTTATTTTGGATTAATAAAAAAAAATATGATGACAAAAAAATATGTAAAACTTTAATTGAAGACAGGACCAGGAATACAGCAAGGATCTTTCATTCAAATTTTTTTTGACATTGTACAGTCAAATAGTTTTGATTATTGTTCACTTGAATTTTTAATTAATTATTCATACTTATACAGTTTTTCCTATTCAAGACTTCTTTAAATAATATATATTAATAAACAGATTAAAATCATTTACCAAATTATCCCCCTAACCCTAACCCTTTTTCTCTAAATGCACAACAATGTCCATAATTTGTTTAGTTTCATGGATTTTTAATTGGCTATTTATTTTTTTTCACATAACAATTCTCCTCCAGGCGTCACGGTGGCGCAGTGGGTGGCACGGTCGTCTCACAGCAAGAAGGTCGCTGGTTCTAGGCTCGGCTGGGGCAGGTGGCATTTCTGTGTGGAGTTTGCATGTTCTCCCCGTGATCGCGTGGGTT
Organism: Danionella dracula; assembly: GCA_900490495.1. Taxonomy (NCBI): domain Eukaryota; kingdom Metazoa; phylum Chordata; class Actinopteri; order Cypriniformes; family Danionidae; genus Danionella; species Danionella dracula. Next base: position 17,265,303 of record UELW01000012.1, on the reverse strand, counting down.
TTCTCCGGGTGCTCCGGTTTCCCCACAAGTCCAAAAACTTGCAGAATAAGTGAATTGAGTAAGAACGATTGCCCATAGTGTTAAAGTGTGAATGTGTGTATGAATGTTTCCCAGCGATGGGTTGCGGCAGGGAAGGGCATCCGCTGCGTAAAACATATGCCAGTGAGTTGGCGGTTCATTCCGCTGTGGCAACCCCGAAAGGGAAGAAAGCCGACATGAAGATGAATGAATGAATTCTCCTCCAGATCTTAACCACCGAAAGCTAAAAAAATCTAAATGTTGCAGAATGCAGAATAATCACTAATAAAAGCTCCCACTAGCGTCTTTCTATCTCCATAACAAAATCTAGATCAGGGATCACCAACTCTGCTCCTGAAGCTGGAAGCACTCCAGATGAGCCAAGAGACCCCTGTTAGTGCAGCAGGTGTGTTTCATGAAGATAGAACCAAAGAACTAGCACTGGAGACCCTTACATCTAGAAGAATTAATGCGATCGTTAAACCAAATTGTTGTTGCTGTTATTGCTGGAATATTGTTAAGCAACAAACATTTACAGCTTCATAGATAAGAGATGAACCCTGTGAAAACGACAGATTGGCTCGTTACTAAAACGCAGTGGTCTTCTCTCACTTGGGGAAGCATCCGGGGGCTTCAGCGGAGCGAGCCATCAGCATCGTTGCCTGGTTCCTGAGAGAGATCTGGATCTAAAGAGAGAGCATCATCATGAAACACACTCACATATTACTTCTAAATGCTCTGGTGATTGTTTAAAACGCTGTGATGTGGAACAGCTGAATAATTCAGTAACTTCTGTGATACACGGTTGGCCTCGCAGCACGAGAGAAGCCAGGAATCCAGGAATCATGCCGGAGGTTGTTTTGTGATGTTTGCACACTCACCGTGCACGGTGGCTGCATCCAGGGCTCCCCGTCGATCTGCATGGGAAGAGTTTGAGAGGTTCTGGAGCAGAAAAACAAACAGAAAACAAACTATTGTCATTTTGGCTTAAAGATAATTGAAAGGCTCCTTTTAAAAGGTTTGAAATAATTATTAACACCACCTGGCAACCCTAACAGTCACTGTTTCATTAATTTATTGTCCTAGGTCAATATCTGGCAACCCCAACAATCACTTTTACCTTTTTTAAACATTTATAAGTCTTATGTCAACCACTGGCAACTCTAAAACACTTTTTTACAGTTTTGAGTGAAAATAAACAACAAACGAGGAAATTACGACCCACTTACTGGTTCTGCTTTCTAACCAGTGATTATGCAACGAACCATTTGAGATAACAAAAATCAACATCTTCAGTGTTTTCTTCCTGATTTTGGTGGATGTCTCTAAATAACTCACTTCCTGTTTGGAGAACCTGAAAAGTTAGAGGGTGGGAGGGTTAAAATTGTCTCTAAACATGTGTGTGCCCCTACCCTCGACTCCCCGACTCAATCCTCTTCAGTGTGCAAAGTTTTATGAGATTTGGAGCACAAATCTGTAGTTGTTATGTTTGAACCAGGTTCAAACATGAATCTGTTCACTCTTGAAAGCAACCTTTAGTGGCTGGGGGAGGAACTACACTGCTGCGGCTCCTCTGGAGGACCATGAGCCGGAGAGCGCCAGTCATCCATTTCTCCTCACCTGAGAGTGAGGTGTGGTGCCTGAAGCAGCCGGCGCGCGTTCCTCTTGAGTCCGGAGTAGATCTGTCCCATCTCCAGCACACTCTCCAGCGCCACCACCTCCAACAGCCCGTCACTCACGCCTGCAGAAGAACACGGGCTGAAACCGGGCTCACAGCAGCGCTCTAGAGACTGATCTCCTCTCACTCTGAGCACACGTCTCCAGCTGGTCCGGGTCCACTGTGAGCTCCTCTTTGGGTTCCTCAGGACACAGTGTCTCCCCCCACAGGTTTGAGCCGCCGTGTATGCTGGGAATGTTCAGAACAGCTACACCTTTCAGAGAGAAGCGGCTCAGATCCACAGCGGTGCCGCAGCTCTGAGAGGAACAAGCTTTTCAACTTCATTTTAGAAGCTCCAACATTCTTTCATAAAGTCTTTACTTCATAAAATTCAGCCTTCAAATTTAAAATATGTCTTTTTAACAACATTTTGACTTTAATCCAATAAATCAAAAACATTAACAGAAAAACAGGAACTGAATCCTATCACCGAATATGAATCTCAGAATTCATATTTTTCCCCAGAATTATGATTAAATTAACTTTATTTTTCTCAAAATTAAAATGAATAAAATGTTTTCTTTTATCTTCATTTACTTTTTCCCTCGTTCCTTTTTCTCAATATGTTTTCTCAAAATGTACTTTTTTCAAAATGTATGTATATTTTTCTCAAAAATAGCATCTTTATTTCTCAATTTTTCTTTTTCAATTTTTCTAAGGAATATTTTTCTCAACTGTCTTTTGATGTTCAAAAAAGTACATTTTTATAGTTTTTTTCCTCAAAATGTTAACTTTATTCCTCAATTTATATTTGTTCAATTTCTTTTCTAAATTAATTTTTTACATAAAATTTTCTCAAAATAACCTTTTTCTCTCAAAATGTACATTTTTAATAAAATATATTTCAAAAAATTACATCAAATTTCTCTCTAAAGAAATATTTACTTTAATCCACTGAAATTATTTTATAGCTATTTAGAATCTCAATTTTAATTTCAAAATAAAATAATTGAGAACTAAAAAACTACTTTTCCCCAAAATTCTGGAAATAACTAAAATATTTAGACTTTTGTTTCAATTAACGTTTTTCTTTTTTAGAATTCAGACTTGAATTTTAGATTTCTGCTTGGATTCATAAGATGTTACTTTAATTACAAAAATGTCAAACTTTATGTCACAATTTACTTTTTTTTAAGCTTTAACTACATATTTCACAGAATTCTGAGAATTCTGAGAGTTTGAACCTTTCCCCCAAAATCTTTACAGAATTCTGAATTGATCAAAACAAGTAAACAGCAAGAGATGAAGTATTCTGACTCTAAACATCTTTTATGCAGTCGCAAACTAAAAACTAAACTCAAACTACAAAAAGGTGCAACAATCCATGAGTGTAGCAAAGTTCACTCACCTCAACAGTGAGGCAGTCCTTGAGGTTCTTGCAGGAGGCGCTAATTGTCTCGGATGTCGCCAGCTGAAAGTACCACAGCTTATTTCGGACTCTAAGGGTCAAACCATAAAATAAACACTAAACATATACAGCAAAAATATATTTTTCTCTCTTATTAAGACATGGATGCACAACAAGGGGGCGCGGCTTGATGCTCTAGATCCGGATAGAAGTGAGAGAGAGAGAGAGAGAGAGAGAGAGAGAGAGAGGAAAAGAAAGGAGAGAGAGAGAGAAAGGAGAGTGAGAAAGAGAGAGAGAAAGGAGAGTGAGAAAGAGAGAAGGGGGAGAGAGAAAAAGAGGGGAGCAAGAGAGAAAGCGAGGGTGCAGAGAGAGAAAGAGAGAGGGGATGGAGAGACAGAGGAGGGGGAAAGAGAGAGGGGGAAGAGACATGGAGGGAACAGAGAGAGGGGGGAGAGAAAAAAAGAGGGGAAGACAGAGAGTGTGTGTGGGTGCGGGGCTTAGATCTCTAGATCAGAAGAGCTCACCTGCTGTTGAACTTCTGCGGGTGTTTCTCTCTCATTTCGTGGAACTGATGGGCGATGGAAGCATCCTGTCGAGAGAGTGGTCGCACTAATCAGAACAAGCCCTTGCACAGCCAATCAAAATCAAGTAAACGATTTTCAGCAGTGGGTAACAGGACACCTAATCACTGGCTGTGGACTCACCACGCCGATAGAGAAGTAGTTGTTGATGATGTCACTGGGAACCGGATCACCCGCGTTTGCTGCGTCGTCGAGGAGAATGCTAAGTCTCCAGCGGTCCAGCTGCAGCACAGCGCTCTCCTCGACCCGCATCAGGACGTCCATCAGATCGTCACCCTCATATCCTGCACACAACCGTCACACATCACAAGCACCCAAACTGATCATGATGTGGTGGGTGCAGGTGCAAACTTGGATGCAGTCAGGCCTTCATTAAGAGCAGGGGGCTGGAGTGGGGGAGCTGTTGAGTCGACAACGGGGCTTTCAGGTGTATCGAGCAGGCATCGATTGTAATAATTTAATATATGAATTTCAGTGAATAACAAAAGAACACATGTCATAATAAACACAGACAGAAAAATCTCGATTTATACATACGCACACACACACACACACACACACACACACACACACATATATATATATATATATATATATATATATATATATATATATATATATATATATATATATACGATTCACCACTCACCTGCTCCCCAGTTCAAACATCTGGCCAGATCATTTCCTGTCCCGAGAGGAAGTATAGCGACTGGAGAGCGAGTCCTCAAATCAGCTTTATCTGTGGAGAACAAGTTCTACATTAAAGAAATTTTTTTTTGTTTAATTACACCACAAAGACTAATATTCCTGGTTTTCTTCAGCAGCGTTTCTCTTGTGATGCAAGAGGGATATTAAAAAGCTCCTCTTTAGAACACGTATAAGTTCATTGGGATACTTAGGAATGCCACCTTTTGTGTTTCCACAAGCCAGCTTGGGGTGGGGCTTAATCAAACCCGGGGTTTTTACGCATCAATGGTTACGTATCAACACATTCAGGTTAAACTTGGTGAATCATACAAGCATGTACGAGGTTAAAATGTATTTAGAGTATTTTGAGAATTAGAAGCTGTAATCCTTCACCGATGGTATCCAGAACCCATCCCACGGTGCCGTCTCCTCCACACACCAGGACCCTGAACCCAGGGAGATCGCTGAGGAACCGTAGCCTGGGACCACCACACAATCCATGATGAACAATAGAATAATACTTGTCACATACTCTGTGAATATTTCAGTAATCTCAGAAAACAAGAGAAGGGGGAAGGAGAGAAAGAGAGAGAGACAGAGGAAAAAGAGAGAGAGAGGAAAGAGAAAGAGAGAGGAGAGGGAGAGAAGGTTGGACCAGGAAAGGAACAGTCTGATTCAGACTCTAGATACATCACACAGGGTCATTATTTGTATAAATCCAGTAGCTCAATATTTCAACTGTTAGCAATATTCTTCTGTGTGGTGGAAGCATGGCTGTGGGAGGAGCAGGAAAAAGACTGAAAATAAGAGGTGATTCAAAAAATTCTGTTTATGATAAATATTGAAAGTCATAAAAAATGGTCCAACACTTATTCTAAAAGTTTGAAAAAAATAGAACAGAGCCTCTTTAAGTTTAACATTTACATTTAAAAATTATCTTTAATTAAAAATAACAACCCTGGATTTGGTCCTCCATCATTCAGATCGTAAACCTGACGCGGGTTCAGCAGTTGCTGAAATTTTCTCAACACTCTGCAAAACACACACAAAAAAAAGGATAATGGTTCAATCCAGTGTATATAGATCTGCAAGACAAAAATACTTTGATTAACCTTAGAGTAACCTTTTTCCTTGCTTTCCACCGCTCTTCGGATTCACAAACACCAAGATAGGAAGTGTGTCCGCCACCGGAAACACCTTCACATGAGTAAATTAAAACATTAAGAAGAATCTGTTTGTGTTTGTGACTGCTCGTCTCCAGAAACTCTGTCACCTGGAGGAAGTGTCCCTCTGAGTTCATGTTGAGCAGGTCAGCCAGAGCAGGAGGAGCGTCCGCACGATCCACCTTTAAATCAACAAGAAAACGGTTATATTGAGTAGGAAATGTGAAAATTTACAGTGAGAATAGAAGAAGAAGGAGGAGAAGAAAGATGAGAAGAAGGAGGAAGAGGAGAAGGAGATTAAGAAAGAGAAGAAAAGGGAGGAGAAGGAAGAGAAGAAGAAGTAAGAGGATGAGAAGGAGGTGAAGAAGAAGGAGGATGAGAAGAAGGAGCACAGGAAAAGGTGAAAGAAGAAGGAGGAGAAGGAAAAGAAAGAGAAGAAAGACGAAGAGGAGAAGAAGAGAGAAGGAGAAAGAGGATGAAAAGAAGAAAAAAAATAAGAAAGGAGAAGGGGGAGGAGAAGGAAAAGAATAAGAAAGAAGAGGAGGAGGAGGAGAAAAAGAAGAACAAAGAGGAAAAGTAGGAGGAGGAAAAGGAGGAGAAGAAGAAGGAAGAAGAGAAGAAAGATGAGGAGGAGAAGAAAGAGGAGAAGAAGAAGAGAGAAGGAGGATGAAAAGAAGAAAAATAATATGAAAGGAGAGAAGGAGGAGGAGAAGGAAAAGAATAAGAAAGAAGAGGAGGAGGAGGAGAAAAAAAGAGGAGAACAAAGAGGAAAAGTCGGAGGAGGAAAAGGAGGAGAAGAAGAAGGAAGAAAAGAGGGAGAATGAGAAAAAAAGGGAGAATGAGAAGAAAGAGGACAAGAAGGCAAAGGTGTTGCTTACAGCACAGATGGACCATGGTGGAAGGATGAGGTTTCGTAAGGTGCCACAGTCACAGTGTGAAGAACCCAGAGGAGCACAGTCAGTATGGCGCTACTTCAGCATCAGCACCGGAGCGAGAGATTAAAAGAAGAGAAAAAAACATCTGATTCAGGTGCTGTAATGGAACAGCTCAAGATAAACTTAACTTTGAATTGGTATGCATTATTGCTTAGAGATGCTCTGTTTAGAGTTAGCAGAGGTGTAACCAAGTCAGAACTATGTAGGTTTGAGCCAAGTCCAAAGTCAAGTCAATGAAGAACAAGTCAAGTCTCAAGGAAAGATTGATCATGTTAAGTCAATGTCCAATTAAATGTGTATCAAGGCAAGTACCAAGTCAAGACAGAGCAAGTCAAGTCCAGAGTCAACAAAGGTTACATCAAGTCAAGCCACAAGTCAAGACACAGGAAAGGGCAAGTCAAGTCCCAAGTCCAGAACGGGCGAGTCAAATCTTAAGTCAAGAACGGGGCAAGTCTAGTCCCGAGTTAAGATAAGTCTCAAATAAAATCAGGGCAAGTTTGAGTCAACCCCAAAATCAACTAAGGGCAGTAAGTAAGCAGTATGTGAAATCAGACTGAATTTCACCATTGTCAAGTCGAGTCTCAAATCACCAAACTCATGACACGAGTTCAAACTCGGCTGCATTTGTTTTGGGTTGACCTGCTCTAGCTTCAGTTGATGTAGTTTGGGTTGGAATAAGTAGGATCGGTTTGGTTATGTTTGGGTTGGGTTTACAGTTAGTCGAGATGAGAAGGGCTACGTTGACTCAACACATTTGTTTTCATCTAAATAAAAAAGCTCAAGTGGACTAGCTATCATGAGAGAAAGAAAATGTTTCCAGAAGCAGATCCAGATAAAAGAATCAACACTGACCGTGCGGTGACACCACGCACATCGCTTTCCCGTCAGGACATAGATCTTCTCCTGGCAGACCTCACATCTGCTGGACTCGCAGTCCGCACTGATCCAGTCGTGAACTGAGCACTGGGGAGAGAAAGCTCTACAGGCTATCAATCTACTCCTGTGAAGCTCTACTGAAAGCAGATTAAGATTCATCTCTCACCCCGAGCTCCACTCTGGATCTGACAAATGTCCTGAGACACGGCGACTGGTTCTTGTTAGCACAGCTGCTGTGGACGCTTAGTTTGCAAACTAGAAACACGACGAAAGCATGAGGAGTCTTATGATCTTCCTGAATTAAACTGATAAATGAAGCTCACTAGTGCAAGCCAGCCCTTGCTTCCTCAGGCCCAGCAGCATGCTCTGACAGACGAAGCAGTACGTGGGTCGGCTGAAGTTCTTCAGACGCCAGACGTGCTGTCCGTCTGCACCCGGCACCTGGAATCAGGCAAGTTTTTGTATCCAATTCTCTGGGATGGGGTGGATTTCAATGGTGTAACAGACATAAAGCTATTGCTCCAAAGTGAAACATCACCAGAATTGCTCGTTCTAGACCTTCTAACAGAACAGTAGTGCAGCTGCTTTATCTGAGACCTTCAACCCGAGAAGAACCAGCAGAGGAACGTTGTTCAGTCCTCCCTGAATCCACTCCTGCAGGGTCACTGTTCCATTGCCGTCGACGTCCATCGATTTCAGCATCTCTCGGAGAACCTGAAAACATTGTTTGTGTGTTTGAATGACTGTCTTCAACATTGATATCCCTCAGTGTTTGATCTTCAACCAGCAATCAAAACTCTACCCTGATTAGTCGGGTACCAACAGACCAATCACAAGAGACTGCTGAAATCACATTTTGGCTGTGTTCCATTTCTACCACCTCAACTTACTCCTTCATTTAGCATGCTCACAGAATCAGCCCCCCCCCCCACACACACACACGCACACACATCAGGTTCTGTTTCCTTTTATCACAGACACATATGTAAATACAATGGGAAAACTTTCATTTATTATTACTGAAACTCCTTTTAAACTTCCCTCAAGATGAAAAAAAAACTGATAAAGATGAGTGTTTGTTCTGTCTTCACATTGCTTTGGGAGTTGACTTTTTACGGAGGATTGTTGATTTTAAGCTGACAGAGTTTTGGATTAATTTGGTTCAAATTGTGTGTTAGAGGAAAAATCATGGCTTGACACACAGCATTCTGCTTCTCTCTCCCCTTTTTACCTCTCTATTTCTCCACTCTCTCTTTCTCACTCCCAACCTTCCCTCCACTTTCTGTCCTCTACTCTCTTCTTCGCACGCATGCACGTACACACACACACACACACACATGCGCATACACACACACGCACGCACGCACGCACACACACACGTTAAAATAGAGATGAAATAACTCGTTCTTCCTTCAGATTTAAAAGAAAAGCTCTTTTTCTTGAAAAGCTTTATTTTTTGAGAGAACGTTTCTTATTTGGAAGCTCAAATTTGGCAAATGCCAAACATTTTTTTAACAAACCAACAGAGAATTAAACTCATAGCACAGTAGCAATAGAACAGTAGCAAAAAGCAAACAGGCCTAAACCCACATTTGATACAAGCTCTTATATGTTAACAATAGGAGTGGGCGATATGAGTTAAAATTCATATCGCGATATTTATCGCAATATGAGAGGGAAAAGCTTTAGTAAGCACATTTTAGTAGAACTTTTGCATTTTAACCTTATTTATCGTGCGAGATTAGACAGAGAACTGAAAACTGTTTTACAAATATTTTTCTTAATTTCTACCAGGTTTCTTGTTGACGTTTCACTTCAAACCGCACTCAGTGTTTAATTCTGAGGTGTTCTCATGTAGATTAGTTGTGAAGCTGCTACCTAGAGTCTAAAAGAATAATTTCATGATGAACCCTCAGTAAGAGTTTATATATACCTTCTAATGTGACTGCTTAACACTTTCTCTGTCTTGTTATAAATATATTGTTTTGTACTTCATTTCATGCTTTCTCAGTTTACTAAAACTGGACCCGAACACTTATAATATAGACTTTACGTCTTTATTTACACATTTTCACCGATAACCCAAGTCTTGATTCAAGAGAGAGAGCATCGAGAGAGAGAGAGAGAGAGAGAGAGAGCGCATGCCCCGGCAGCCGTCCTCACAAGTATTCCCAACTTAGCGTCTTTGTCGCTGGATTTAGCTACTCTTCAGACCACCTAGATACTTTTTTTTTTATAATCCAGCAAATAGTGACAAATCTAGCAACATTTTCTATTGTTCCTGGCGACTTTAAGTAACTTAGTTGGTTCTGGCTGACTGGATTTTAGACAAGCAGCAGCTGACTCAATCTCTGTAGCTGACTAGCTTCCTTCTCTGCTCTCAGAAAAATTGCTCGCATCACGTCTCATCAGCTCCTGCATCTCCTCTTCTAAACATCAAATAAATTGAGCGTGTGCAAGCAAAACATCAAGCTGAATTCATGAAATTCTTGAATGTGACGTATCCACAGTATTGCAAAATCCATATCATGGCACATTTTTCACTTTCATACAGGTATAGCAACCACCACTAATTAACAATCATTTTTAACTACAGAGTTTTAAATAAACTTGCAGGTTTCAGTTCGATCACGTCCCATCCAAGATATTCCGCTGCTTTCATCATCTGTGCGACTATTTTCTCAACTTCCTGTTCGAGAAACATAAAAAAACATAAGAATGAACCTTCAGTTATTTCCCATCACAGATCGAATCTATGGCAGGGGTACCTTGCTATCAAGAAGTCCGTTTCCATCTTTATCGTAGAGTTTGAAGGCATCTGTCGGGGAAATAAAGAACTTTGCATTTGCAAGAAATTGTATTAAAAAACTGTATAGCAGTTCTCAGAACCATTTAACATACGGATAAATCAAAGGGTTCTCACATTCCAGTTTGTCTCGTGGATTCCCGTCCTCTAGAATGGAAAAATAACATGATACGGCTTTCAGAGAAACTCTGGCTGAAAGAGAACAAACACATAACTTACACGAACATATACAACATATCAACATGAGAGAAATCTAGGCATCATTATTTATAAGCTTGATTATTTTTCCAGCACATCCAGCTACATGAATGAGCAAATCTCTCAGTTAGGCAAGATCGAAATTTCAGATTTAGAAGGAAGCAAAAAAACAAGCTCTAGCTTTTGAACTTGATTAAAAACTCAAGCATTCTGAAAGAATTCAAGCACAATGTAAACTATTTCTCCTGCAGAATAAGGTTAAGACTAGGATGTCAGACCCTTTTACATGCAAACTTTGCTAAAGATCAATCACTTCTGAATTTCAGGAACAAAAATTGAATTTAAATCCTTGTAAATGCATAGAAAAAGATTGGCCCTCGAGAGTGAATTTGAGGAACCAGTGAAGATCTGGCTGTTTGTTTCATTCATATTTTAGGCACATAACTCAAAATAAAGCTCCCAGCACCTTCATCGCGAAGCTGGCTTTGCTCTGATGCGTGGAAATACTGAAAGAGACGCTGAGCGAGATCAGCAGGGAGATCCTCTGCATCCAGATAGTGCTTGAGGAACAGAGAGAGTCCAGTCGAGTCTGTGTGCTTCAGGTGAGAGAAGAGTAAGTGAAATGTCACATGCATTAAACTGACATTAAAATGGTCAAAAGCCGAGAAAGCAAGATATTGTAGATTTCTGGACCAAGAAAAGTTTCGCATTTAAAAAACTTTTAGTTTATTGAAAATAATTTTTTTTGGAGCCAGTCAGGATGTCAATGTTAAAAAATGTCGTTTGTGACCCCTTACATTTTAGATTGTATACACTGGATTTTTTTTTTTTTGCTCTTACATCTCCAGTCCTGTGCTGCACCAGCTTTCCTCCAGTGTTAAACTCCTTCATGGCATCTTTGGCCTTCATGCTGCTGTCTGTAGCATTTCAAACAAAGAGAAAGAATTTTAGAAGAGCAAACTCAAGATATTTAACACACAAAATACTAATGAAAGCATTTCCTTTGTCTAAATCAAGAAAAATTCTGGTTGGAAAGAAATTTCAGAAATGTTACACACAGAAACATATATTTATATATTTAAAATATTTATAATTACAAAAACGTGAGCACTTGCGTCAAAACCTAATGTTTGAAAATCTGCCTGGTTCTTTAACATCATAATTTTTTAGAAAACAATAAAAAAACAGCTATTATCATGCATCAGTCTTGCATGTTTCGTAAAGAATTGTTAGTTGGGGTGATTCATTGTTTTTATTAATGAATACGCTGCAGTGCTTACACTCGATGTACTCCTGCAGCAGAATGAAGTCAACAGGACTAATCTCATTAGCTAAATCTGATCCTGAAGCCATCCTGCCGCTCCCGACTCACTCTCGACCTGAGAAACAAGGACAGAGAGACGTCAGAAACACACATGAGCTTCTCAGACCTCCAAGAGAGAAGGATTGAGAGAAGAGGAGAGGACTGATGGAGCGTTAAGATCCGTGAAAAGATGATTGCATGTTTTAAAATTAACCAAAATATGCAATTCACCACTTGAATGACCAAATGCACCTTTGTACCTTTGGACACCTCAAAAAGTGACCATGCTTGTGCAAAAAATAATAATAATAATAATTACTTACGTTGGAGTGTAAACATGATTTTGTGAATTTGTATCATCTATATATTCATTTTAGATAGCAGTTGTTAAGTCTGGAGTAAGTATATTTCTACACATTTACCTGTTTATATTTTTATAGGATGCCTGTTTTTTTAAAAAACAAGCCTTCATGATCTAAATTTAAAAAAACATTCCATACATGATTATGTTTCAAATAAAATACTTTGTCTAAATTAAAAACATTTTCACAGACCCACTTGTAACAAATTGTACCATTTAAAGCTATTTATGAACGTGCACTCAAAATTCGCCCCAAAACATATGGCTAGTGAGTACGTTAAGTGTAACGTGAATAAATCTATAAAATGAAATCATAAATAGTTTTTTGGCCCATTTGTCACTTTAGAAAATCGTTTTTAAGTAACTCTCATCATGTCACAGCGTCTGCCTTCACATCACCAGACCCTAACAATTCAATAAACACATTTATTTGCGATCCTTACCTTTAAAAGTCGAAAAAGCACGCGGATAACATGAATGAGGGACTAAATCACGTAACGTTAAAATAACTGGACGCGCATGCGCAGTTTGCGCACTCCGTAGTCGTTAAAACAAATCTTAACTCAAAAGTAGTCAAGTTATTGGTAAAGCAATACCTTTAAAACACAAAAGTTTGTTTTACATTAAAATAGTCGTACTGGTTAATCGGTTTAAAGCATAGAGGTAATGAGTTAAGGCGACAGTTGCGCTTAAGCTTCTTACGTCATCACGTAAAAGTCCGTGGCCTATGACGTTGACTAACAACATCAATACGGAAGTGAGTCTCAACAGGTTACAGATAATATTTTCACAACTGTCCAAATTATCTGAAGACTCGTTTTCATACAAAACATCGAGTCTGCAATGAATTAGAGATAAAAACTGCCGCTGATGTGGAAAATCAACCAACGACATTTTAAACTGGGTGTAAACAGCGGAGCCGTAGCTTCATGCTAACCAGTAAGTGTTTACTTCAGGGAATATAGGTCACGTAACTGCATGCACAGCCAAAACCCCATCATTTGCAAGAGATTGCACAGTTATCTTAATTAGTAATTTAAATGTGCAAATGTGGTTTGAGCCAGTGACGAATAATGATACATTTAAGGCCGTTTTAGGAGTTTTTCTACAAGAGGGTATAGAAATTTTGCAGTGCATGATATTTATGTAATACAATATAAATACTCTTTAACTATAGTATGACGTGTATTAATATTGTTTTATTGCACCTAAAGTATACTTTAATGATAGAATTATTAGAATGTAGGTATTGTACTGGTATTTTAAAAATTGTTAATTCCAGAGTATTTGACGTTGTTGTGTTCAATTAAACTAATTTCTACATGCAAATTTTTTGTGTATTTAAGTGACAATCTAAAGAATCATGGGACGTTTTAGCATCAGTAAGTCAGATAATTTAAATTAGCTGACACTGTTGCTATAAAACAGTAAAGGATAAAAAACTTTTTATTTACATCACAATTTACTTTCACCAAGACCACTTCCAGTCAACATTTCAATCAAGTCTTATCATCAGAAAAAAATAGGTTAAAAGCAAAACACAACTACAACTGAACATTAGGCTTTACACATCATGTAGTATACACTCTTAGTTTGCACTTTCACAAAGCACAATTATGGAAATAAGTAGGGTAATTTACTATTTGGTTTTAGTTCTCCTTTTTATTAAAAAGGTACTTTTTACCTATATTTTTTCTTTTAATGTATTAGTACTTGTATGGTACTTTCTGTAGATTAAAATATTTTCAATCAAGCAGCAAAGATGGGCAAAGGAACGTGACGGTTCAGCACTGCATTGATCTAAACGTCTGATTAAACTCACCTCATTGACCTGCTATGAACTTTAGTGATGTAAGCAAGCTAACTCTGCAGCTGACTGAGCTGTGACGGGTGTTTGTGTTTGAGGTTGAGCACGGCCGGAGCAGAAGCAGAGCCGATCATGAGCTCCGAGACACATGTGAAGGATGTTAAACCAGGACTCAAGAACCTCAGCCTCATCTTCATCGTGCTGGAAACAGGTGCTGGAACAAAGAATGAACGGTGTTGTGGCTTTTACAATTCTGGATAGCTTGTGTGGAACAAACTAGCTTTTGTACAGTTAAATATGATTTTATATATTGGAAGGTTTTTTCCCCCCTGATCACATTAGTTAATCCTGCAGTTAACAGCATCCATGAGGTTTTTAAGTCACACATATGCATTAAAACACACAAAAAGTATCCAATGGTATATATCAACATGAAGGTGCTCTGTTTGCACAAAAACTGATCCACATCATACCATAAAAAGCCTATTTATTTTCTGTCTGTGATTCCCAAATGCTGGCCCGCCAAGGGGTTCTGACCGTCTCTCTCTTCTCTCTCTCTCTCCCATCTCCTCTGTAGGTCTCTCGTCCCTCTTCCTTCCTCCTCTCTCTCTCTCTCCTAGCTCCTCTACATTCCTCTCTCTTTCTTTCTTTCTTTCTCTCCCTGCTCTCTTTTTCACTTCTCCCTCCCTATCTACACTGTCTCTTTTCTGTCTGCTCTCCTCTTTCTCTCCACTCTGTTTTTCTCTTCTCTCTCTCCCTATTTAATCTCTCAAACTCTTGTCTCTACCTTCCTCTTTATTTCTCTCCCATCAATAAATCTTTCTCCTTTCTTTCTTTTTCTCTCTTCTCTCAGTTCTCCCACTTTGTCTCTTTTCTCTCTCTCTCTCTTCGATCTTCCCTCTCCTCGCCTCACTCTTTTCCATCTTCTCTATATATTTCTCTCCTCACTTTCATTCTCTGTTCCTTCTTTTTTTCTCTATCCTATCTTTACTACCAAATCTCTCTCTTTTTTCTCTACACGTCATTGTGTAATAACATGAACATAACATTAAACATTTAAGGAATAATAAATACAATTGTTTGGACAATGATTTGATGGAATAAATATTATGAATAAATATTAAGGAGTATACATTTGAATACATGTGGATGTTTCCACTCACAGTATTCTTAAAAAAATAGGAAAATGTTTAATCTTTGGCAAAAAATTGTTTTTACTAATAATGACTAACTTTTAGGTTTGACTGAAGTTAATATTTATGTAAACAAAGCTTCAATTCTTAAAATATTGATTGATTGTTTTTTGTAATTGATTCATTTAACTAACTGTTGCAGTCCTACTTATGATCAAAGCTTAGAACTCAGGGAACTTGCTGAATCTGAGCTGATATAATAAATAAAAAGACAAAGAGAGTAAAGAATCCATTGAACATTAAAACAGCATCTGGCAAGATCCTGCAGAAGCTACCTGGTTTCATCTTTTGGCTTTCGTTGAACAATTTATGAGTAAAAATTGCAATCTGACCCCCCCTCGCCTCTCTTTCTGTGTGTGTTAATGAAGGGCGAGTGACAAAGACCAAAGACGGCCATGAGGTGCGCACATGTAAAGTGGCCGATAAGACGGGCAGCATCAGCGTGTCGGTGTGGGACGAGGTTGGCGGGCTCATTCAGGCCGGTGACATCATCAGACTGACCAAAGGGTGAGAGCGAATCATGACGCTGTATGCTTCCAGTGATTTCAGAGAGCTTTTGCAGATATTTGTAGCAACTTAAACAGGGATATCTTTTTTTAATTAACTTTTATTTCTATATCGATTATGAAACATCTCAACACAATGCAAGAATTTTCCTTTCAAAGGTTATTGAATTTTGTACACATCAGCACCGGCATACATAGCATTAAAGTTAAATATGTGGACTTCACAACACATGTTGTACAACACTGATAACATAAAAAACTGAATGTAAACATTAAAATAAAATTGTAGATTACAGAAGTGTGAAGTTAAATATTTGCCCCGCTAGATGATCATTGCACCCTTAATAACCTTCAGCAGGCAGTATTTAATCCTCAAATGGTTGTGCTCCTCAAAACTAGCCGCAAACTTCATGTTCCTCCCACTACCACACTCCCGCCATGCCCGCGAATCATAAAGTCCTCTTCAGAATGTCTCAACAGGATAAATAACTGTTTTTTGCTCTTTTAAACACCCATTTTATCTAGAGTAGAGTTACTTTATCAGGAATATTTTTATATTTAATTTTTATTGGTGGACTTGTGCTAGTTGTTCAAGGCCACAAGTCTAGTGTCAGGGTATTTATGACACTTCTGACTATTGTAGCATTTAATCTTAGCCACTGAAACCAGCTGTACCTTTTACATGAGGTACTCAGAGATAACAAACAACTCTAAATATAGATGCTTTTCTGACTAAGTAATAATATCCTTTAACTGAGTTTATTTGACATTCAGCTGTTTTTTGGGATGATTATTTTCCTTCAGTTCATGTTTGGATCTTTGACTCCTGAATTTGGTTTTCATTCGCAGGTATGCCTCTGTGTTTAAAGGCTGTTTAACGCTGTACACAGGACGAGGAGGCGAACTCCAGAAGATTGGAGAGTAAGCCCATCACTACAATATTACTCTTCTCAATAATCAAGCCAACAATGGTAGTACAGGTGATAGTGTCTTTGTTTTGCACTTTTTGCTCCCTTTACCCAATATTCACCATCAAGCTATGAGCCATATAACACTGAGTATCGTACATTTAACAAAACACATAAAGTCTGAAAAGAAAATATAGCATACCTCGCTTGCAGCACATAACATGAGGAAGAGTCCACTAATTTAAACAACTCCACTTTCATCTTACCAATATAATACAACTCACTCTTATGTTCGTGTAACAAAAGCAACTTAAGAATGGTGACCAAACGAAAGCAATAATCAATAACAGAATACAAAATTAATACAATGACACAAATAGAAATACACAAATAAGATGGCACCAATAATAGTTTTATTCTTCTCAAGAGAGTACAGAGCAAAACCTGGTCGGAGCTAGCACTCACTGAAATACTCAAGGAGGCCAAGGTAAAGAGGTGTCCACTGCTTTTAAAACTTTGTAGTAAGAACAATTCTCATTCAGTTTGTTCCGTTTTTTTTAATAACATTTAAATCTGTTTTAATATTAAAAGAAGGTCTGGGCAACATTAACCGAATTTATCGATTAGCTCGAGTGTGTGGCTCACATCGATGCGTTTGAATGAAAATCGATTTATCGACAGGTAGTTGATATTTCTCGTTTGGCTCTTGACGAAAATCGTTGCATCTGTCTCTCCTTCCCCCGCATCTCTCCTGGTTGCTCCTCTGTCTAAGACTCTCCTTACCCTGTTCTCTAAACAAGAAACAATAGATCTGATCAGCTGGTCTCTGAATGCAATTGACACCATTTTCTCAACAAGCTCGAGTTCGGGGGAACCCACCTGCCCTGCAGGAACATTTGTAGGTGGCTACACGATGTACGGATGGTAGAAGTGGAGCATCGTGTGCCTCATCGCTGTGTCCCTGGAGGACATTGAGGATATCTACTTTTTCGGAGCTCTAATCACAGGGTTTCTGCTGATGGGATTACGTGGAGCCCTGGGGTATCAGTGACTGTCAAAAGCCATCAGTGATGCTCAACCCCTTTAACCCTGGTGTAGGAGGGCGGGTCTGCACCATCACTCCTATAGCAGCAGGGAAAGGATGACTGCGCCCATACTGGACTTGTTTCCCCCTGAGGCTTTTCCCTCTGATCTCACACTGTCCAGAGAGCAGTCTGGGAGGGGTATTTTGTTTAGCTATCTTTCCTATTGTACCTCATTTCCTTTTTTCTAACGCTATCTCTCAAAGGATCAGTCTTCCCCTGCATTGTACTCTGATGTCTGTATAGTCAGAGGTGTTCAATTTCGCAGCATGTAACAGTGTAGTGACCAATAAATGCCTTCATTCATAGTGAGGAAACTGCGACATACTTATGATCATCTAATTTTTGCAGCACACGGTCACTGAGATCTACTCTGATTAGCTCTTCACAGACTGTACTTTATCTATGACAATAGAGCTTTACACGTGGATACGAACAGTGCTGCTCATGAGAGAAATATTGCAGCGTGACCATGTTTGGATCTCTCTTTAGTGATAAACCATTTTGTTATACATCTAATATTTCGTCAACATTTCAAAAGAAGCCTTGTGAGTGTATGTTTACAAACTCCTGTCACATGATCAAAAAGAAGGAATTTATTGCTGTTCTGAGGCTTCAGAAACAATCCTGACAGAATAAAGATCTTGTTTGTTTTTACTCTGAAAGCGGTTTTATTTGAACAGAAAGTCATTTTCTTTATTATAAACAAGGCTGTGAAGTAGCTATCTCTGAATAAATAATTATATACTAATAAATTAGTATATAATAAACACTGATTTTTACATTTCATGTCTAAATACTCCACTGTGCAAACCGAAGGACAACATTTTAAAGAAATTCCAATTCATCGCGATGCATTTTTGGAGGAATGCACTATTGATTCATTATTCATTGATGAAATATTGTAATCACACCTCCTCTTGATTTTTTTTTCTTGGAGCAACAAGTTAAACACAATAAAGAACTGAGAGTATTCCTCCAATTATGCAGTCAGCTGTTCATAAACACAGAGAAACTGTGCAACATTATTAGTCTCACTTATTTAAAAAAATTCTTCTTGCCCAAAAAACAGGATTTGATATCCGTATCGATTTCTGGAAGTACCTAAAAAAAGTATTGCTACTTGTACTCTAACTTTTATTTATTTACAGTTATACGGGATATAAAACAGATAATTTCCCCCAACTCTTTAAATCAATCAAATCATTTCCATTGAAATAACAGAGCTCCAATCCTCAGGTTCTGCATGGTGTACTCGGAGGTACCAAACTTCAGTGAACCCAACCCAGAGTATCTGGCACAGAGTAATAAAACGGTGAGATTTGTTTCACTTGTTTATAACATGTTTTTTTCCCAAATCAGAACCTACCTTTTAAAAAAAGAAAACTTTAAGAACAGAGTAGTATCAGAAAGCACTGCAGTTGATGGTTTGATGTTTGATCGTGATATGGCTGGTTTCAGGGGCTGAACGACCAGAGCGGCTCAGGAGTTGCTGCAGGTAACCGCACAGACACAGATCTTTCGTGTTCTGCCCATTTCAGATCAGCGCTCATCATGTTCTCTCTGTCTT
Organism: Danionella dracula; assembly: GCA_900490495.1. Lineage (NCBI taxonomy): Eukaryota > Metazoa > Chordata > Actinopteri > Cypriniformes > Danionidae > Danionella > Danionella dracula. The sequence goes on along the minus strand of UELW01000012.1, from coordinate 17,246,244 downwards.
AAGTGAACGACACTCCCAATGGGAACGCAGTGGTATCTGGCAACCCCACATCAGGGGCTCGAGTGAACGGAGGATCTGGCGAACACGCTGTAATCGAAGGAAGCTCGGTCAGCAACGGCAAAGAACCACGCCGAGCGCTCAAGAGATGATCCAGTCCAGATTTTATCTTTCAGCCATTGCCAAACACTCAGAAATTTCTCCGTAGGTTTCAGTCTGTTACTGGGGATTATTTATGTCAGGGTTTTGACCCGGAGGGCTGCAGTCTTGTACGCTAGACAAAGAGAAGCATAAATAGTGTAATCAGGTGTGCTTCATGATGTTGAATGAAAAGTGTGCAGAGCTGCAGCCCTCCAGGGCTGAGTTTGGGGAACCTGTTTGGACCAGAAAAAAAAAAAAAAAAAAAAAAAAAAAAAATCAAAGCAAGTTCAGAGAAAGTCTTATTTTTTTTATGCTGCCAATAAATCTGTTTGTAATACTATTGTGTGATTAAAATCCACACGTCTGTGTATGAATATCTACAAATAATGAGTTTGTTCAATAAACAACAGTTCTTTAAATATTATAAGATCCATTCTGTTCATTTCTGTTAGTCCTTTCTCTATGCAAGATGTTTGTCGCGCGTGCCTGCTGTTGCAGCTCAACAGCACCCATACCGGTCACGATGGGTTGGTGTGTTCTCAAAGTTTGATTTGAACCTTCGTACCTCACGTCTGAGAAGTGGCAGATCTTTACAGGAGACCGCTTGAAGCTGCTACGGCTCCTCTGGGATCAGGTGAGCTGTTAGACCGTTGCGCAAGGGCTGATGGGAAGCGTCCCTGCTGCAGCTCTTCATCACACGAGCTCCGAGGGAAAACCGCTTCATGGTGGAGATGAGGAGAGCCAGACAGTCGGCTGCCTCTCTAGTCGCCGCGCAGGCTAGCGCTGGGGTGACACCTGCAACACGCATGAAAATATTTCTAATTTAATATTTCGCTTCTTCTGTTACACATTCATTTCAGATGAATCACAAAAAAGATGAGAATGAAAGAGAGAGAGAGAGAGAGAAGTGATAGAGTTGGAATGAAAAGGAAAGAAACAGATAGAAGTGGGAAACTGGCAAGAATAGACTGAGAGAGTGCAAAAAGAAGAGAGGAGAGAAAAAAAGAATAAAGTTACAGAGAAAGGAGAGAGAAAATGAGAAACAGAAGAGAAAAAGAAACTTAAAGAGAAGGATAGAAAGAAAAAGTGCACAAAGAGAGAAAAAGACTGCGAAGTGCAAAGAGAAGAAAGTGATTGGAGCACAAAGAGAAATAGAAAGGAGAGGAAAAAGGCAAGAAGGGAGAGAAAAAGAGTGAAAAACTAAAAAGGGGAAAACAGTAGGATTAAAAACATACACAGCGTCAGGTGGGAAAAAAATTAGAAAAAAAAGATAGTAAAAGGAGCTCAAAAGGAGAGAAAGCGAGCACAAAGTGAAGAGAAAAATAGAAAAGTGAAAAAAGGAGAAAAGTGGATTAAAAACAAAAAATAGAAATAGCGGAGATTGGAAAGGAGGGGAGAGAGAACAGATATAAAAGTGAACAGTGTTACAAGACAGCTGAGAATGCCCAGATTAGAAAAGAGACAGAGAAAATGAAAAAGTTAAAAATAAGAGAATAACAACGAGAGAGAAAAAGAGACCACAAAGCCGGAGAAAAGGAGGGAGTGAGGGCATAAAGACTGAAAAAAACAGAAGAGGAGAGAAAAATGTAAAAAAGAGAGCACAGAGAGTGGAAAAAGAGAGAGGAATAGTACAATGAAAAGGAGAGAGAAAAGGAATGAATAAAGAAGACATAAAAATGAGAAGACTGAATAGATTCACTGACACAGAGTGAACTGAGAAGGATGTGAAAATGAGGAGAGAAAAGGGAAAAGAAAAAGGTCAAAAAGTACCAGAAAAGAGCAGAGAGAGCATAAATAGAAAAGAGTGAAAGAGTGCTGAGAGGGAGAGGAGGGAGAAAAAGACCACAACAGAAAGGGAGAAAAAAAATCTCACAGAGAGAATGAGTAAAAAGAAGTGTGACAGGCAGAAAGATTGCAAAGAGGACAGAAAGAGAGCACCAAGAGAAAAAGAAAAGCAGAAAGAGAGAGAACTAAAGAGAGTTAGACAGACATAAAAAAGAGAAAGAGAAGAAAAAGAGTGACACAGAAGAGTAAAAAAAGAGAAAAGGGAGAAAAAAGAGGGAGAAAGAGAGAGAGAGATCAAATTAGAAATGGTCTGAGATCAGCTGGCAGCACCAAGCGTTGTATTAATCATTTATCTCACCGTCTTCATCCCGTGCCAGAACCGTCGCTCCGCGGGCCAGCAGCACCTCCACCACCGTCACCAGACCACGGCTAGCCGCCAGGTGCAGAGGCCTGAAGGAGCACAGATGCTTCTTAAAGAGATAGTACACTCAGTTCTCTGGCTGCACGCTTCTTAAAGAGACAGTACACTTGGTTCTCTGGCTGCACACATCATAAAGAAACAGTAGACTCGGTTCTCTGGCCGCACGCTTCTTAAAGAGACAGTACACTTGGTTCTCTGGCCACACGCATCATAAAGAAACAGTAAACTCGGTTCTCTGTCCGCGTGCTTCTTAAAGAGACAGTACACTTGGTTCTCTGGCCGCACGCATCATAAAGAAACAGTAGACTCGGTTCTCTGGTTGCACGCTTCTTAAAGAGACAGTACACTTGGTTCTCTGGCCGCACGCATCATAACGAAACAATAGACTCGGTTCTTCAGCCGCACATTTTTTAATGATACAGTACACTCAGTTCATCGCCCTCATACTGCTGAAGACACCAATCTCCGCCAATATCCCCAAAGCGTTCAAGCTGAGTTTTAGAAAAGAGCCTGAAATGCATTTTGTGTGAATAGATTCATTTAAACCAGTTTCTGTTTTACTCATGAGACTGAACCTGATACTGAGCATAAACAAAAGTCTTGCTGAAGACCTATGATAGCTCGTTTGGAGCTAAAATTTTTCCCAAACATAAAAATACCGACATTTGCTCAAAAGTTCAAAATAAAAAAATTAATAGTCAAGTTATGAATTGACATTACAAAATAATGAGAAAACAAGTCATTCTCTTGACGATTTTGAAGTAATGAGGGAAAAAGGTTAAAACTAAATAAAGAGGAACTAAATAAAATGAGAGCACATCACATTTTTGACTGCAATTTGGAACATATATTTACTTTTAGGACAGTGAAGATAAAGACAGCAGGAGAACTGGGATAAAGAGAGAAATTTGAATAGCAGGAAGCCAGACGCTAACCTTGTGTAGTTAACCACTGCACCAACTAGCAGCATGACTCAGTGATTAATTTTTGCAACACTAAAAGAAAGAGAAACCTCAAGCTAAAAACAGTGTAATGACTCACGTTTGGAGAGCGCAGTTGGTGGCACTGATGAGCGAGGACTCGTCCATCTCCGCCAGGATGAGAAGAGCACACATCTCATGACCCTGTGCAAGAAAACACTGTCAATATTTAAGAAAGACAGACATTATGAGCTTGAGTTCAGAGAATAATAGTACTCTTCGACAAGCCAGATGCAGCGCCGAGTTTCCGTTCGTGTCCTGAAGGGAGAGATCCGCTCCGGCCTCAAGCAACACCTCTGAGACAAAAGGAATATTAAAGCACTGAATATCTGCTGACAAAACTAATGTTTGCTAAAAAAAGTTATAACCAAAAGCTTGAATAAAAAGTTAACCACTAACTTTAAAGTGAAAACAAGAAGAATAAAATACATACATTAATGACAAAATCACTAATAAAAATACATACAAAACAAAATTAAACAAACAAATAAAAAACTAAAATCTGTGCCTTGAAGATTTGTTCCTTGATTTTAAATCAAGCACAATGTATTTGTTACAACGTCACTCAAATCACTCAACATGATGGACTGATCGAATAGCATCTAGTTGTTCATATTCTTTAACTATTTGGCATGTGAGAACGTACCCTGAATAATATAAGCTGGCATTTAAGCGATTTAAAATTAAGCGAGAAAAGAAAAACCCTCACTGGTGTGCTTGAGTGAAACTACTGATCCCCTCACACAGCTTGGTGTACTATGGGCTAATCAGGTCTCTGAAGCAGGAGTGAAAGAGAAACCTCACTGGTGTGCTAGTGAGTGAAACTACTGATCCTCTCACACAGCCATGTGCACTCTGGGTCAATCAGGTCTCTGAAGCGGTGGTGAAAGAGACTTCTCTGGTGTGCCTGTGAGTGAAACTACTGAACCACTCACTTAGCCAAGTGTATTCTGCGCCACTTAGGTGTCTGAAGCGGTGGCGAAAGAGAAACCTCACTGTGTGCTTGTGTATGAATCAACTGAACCCCTCACACACACAGCCAGGTGTGTTCTGGGCTTATTAAGAACCATCAGAAGCAATGATTGAGAGAGAGTGAGAGGGAGTGAGAGAGAGAGAGAGAGAGAGAGAGAGAGCGAGAGCGAGAGAAAGAGAGAGGGAGAACAAACCGATGGCCGCAGAATGTCCGCTCTCCGCCGCTAGCATCACCGCCGAGCGTTCACAGTGATCCACAGAGTTCAGATCAGAGCCGCAGCTCAGCACCAGCTCAAGTGATGCCATACTCGCAGAGAAAGCACTCGCATGAAGAGGAGTCCTACACAGAACATAAATGTTATACATATATAGAAAGTTAGCGCTGGAAAAGCCTTGAGGAGCATCCTCGTTAGTATTACTTCTGTGATCACAAAACAAACCTTCCTTTATCGTCCCTGGAGGAGAAGATCTGTGCTCCTGCAGACTCAGCAAGCACTCGAGCAGCACCAGCGTGCCCTTTAATGCTTGGAGAAAAGCGGAGGCTTGTTATGATCATGGAGTGCTTATTCAGGTCATTGCAGTAAGTTTTTCAGGATAGACAAACTCACAGAGCACAGTGAAACGGAGAGAACCTGTTTCCCTCCTGTGCGCTCGACGCTCTGGATTCAAGCAAGACCGCCAGGCAGCCAGTGTGGCCTAAAAACAAAAAGTTTTGTTCCAGAACTAAATCTGAGAGATACGGTGTTTCTCAAAAGGTTTTTGGTTGTTTTCAAGAATAATTTTTTTAGCTGAAAAGCTTTGTAAATGCTTTTGATATTTGAGAATGAATGCGGAGGAGAAAGAGATGACTGCGAGTTCTGCTGGCATAACTGCTACTTCTCATCAACAAACTGGAAGCCTTGATAGTGTGCTAGCTAATTACTCAATAGCATGATTAGCATTTAATTAATGATTAATTTAACTTTACATAATTCAGGGTAACTACAGAAAGTTTTCTCCAAAAATAAAAAATGAGTAAATATGTATGACGTTTATAATTGATCAAATAAAATGTGGATTTTTAAAAAGATAAAACAAAACAACAAACAAAATGTAAAATAACATGAATAATAGTAAAAGATGTCGATAAACATGCATAAAAACAAGGAAATATCCAAAGATGTATTAAAAAATTTCAAATAATGTACACAATATCTAACAAAAGAAAATCTAGCAAACTTTATAATTTTTTTAAATTATGATTTAAAGATATAATTAAAAAATATAAATAAATATGGCTAAATTAATATTTTACATTTTATATTTTGCCATTTTTATATTTTTGTTTTATATATGTACAAAATACAATGAAAAAATAAATCTGAATTAAACAATCCATAAAAAATGTGTTTACATTAAAATAAGCGAACCTAAGTAAAATAAAAAAATATTTAAATAAATTGATATTTTTTTTAAACCATGAAATTAAAAAGTATTTTAAAAAACACAAGAAAACAAACAAACATAAAATAAATGTTGAAACATTAAAACACACACATAAAATACAGTAAATTATGAACATAAAATGTAAATAAGTAAGCAAATTAAAATACTAAATTATTATTTAAATATAAAATACTAAACGAAACATCTTACTAAATGAACAACAATACAAAGAAATAATACAAAACAAAAAAAGCCACAGAAACTGTAAATAAAAAAAGAACGAGAAAAGAAATGAAGAAACAAACAAAAAGCTTATAAAATATTATTATAAAAAGAAAAAAACACACACAAAAATATGCAAATAAAATAATAAAAATACCAAAAATGAATTTGACATGCCGGACTTTGACCCCTTTTGCTACTCTGAAATAAGGAAAAGTAATCTGTGAAATAACCATTTCCTTAACACCTAAAGTGAACATTTATATGACTTTAGTAAAATTCCTGTTAAAAGTCCGTTACCCTGATAAGCAGCACAGTGAGTGGGAGAGTAAGCGTTGTGGTCTAGCAAAGAATCCAGCGGGTCTGAGAGCTTCTGTGCATCAAGTAATAACTGCAGTGCTCCTGTCTGGCCACCAGAGGCAGCAAAGTGCAGTGGACTCCTGCCATCTGCATCTCTGCAGAGAGGGAACGAGCCATGAAGAAGCAAAGCAGAGACGCACTCCTCACTGCCCACCGCTGCCTGCATAGCAGATTTATAGTTCATTAACAAAGAGAAAACATCATAAGAACAATGTGAAGAACACATGAAGGGGTTAAAACAAGGAAAACTCACGGCTCGATGCAGCGCGGTACGGTTTCTCCCGTCCCCAGCGTCAGGATTACTTCCTCTCTCCAGGAGCATATGAACACAGTCCACGTGATTCTCCAGAGCGGCCAGCATCAGCGGCGTCCTGCGCGTACACAAACTCACTTCTTAACATTAATTTTCTACTTAAATCGAGATATTTCGCCAAGCATTGCACCCTTTAATTAAGCAGTACTGGATTTCCGAAACCCTGTGAATTGAAATATCACAAAAATGAAGATGATCCTTGACCAGTAAAGTCTTATCCCTATTTCAATGGCTTGTTCTGATTGGCTAGGGGTTAGTTATGGCTCTGACCGGATTCAAATCGCACACTGCATCGTCACAGTCTCAGGATGAACAGAAACCTTGCAAGTGCTTCTAGCCGGTCAGGTTTATATTGTTCTTCTAGTCATCTTTATTGTTTTTGTTGTAATATTTGTACATCTCTCTGGCTTGTTGTCGTTGTTAATTAAAGAGTCATTTTTATAAGTAGGTTAATATCTTTGTATCCTTGACTGAATCGCGCTTGCGCAGGTTAAGATCGAGAGTGAGCAAGGGAGAGAGATTTGAGAGAGAGCGAGGAATTATGGGGCGAGCATGTTAGCCCCTCCCCTCACTCGCACGAGAATGTTTTGCTCTCTCAGGTGCTGTGACGTGCACGCGGGTTGAAAAAAGTTTGCGTTTTTTTTTTTTTTGCACACACGAATCTGTTTTCTGTTCACAGGAATATCAGAAATACACGCTCCATTTTTGGCACGGATTTGCCGCCATATTCTTTATTCTTCAATTTAAAAATGCAGTTGCGCCATGATGTCATTAGCCCATAACGCAGATATTGGCTGCATTGGCTGATCGACAGTTTGTGATTGAAAATCTAAAGAGGAAGCACAAACCATGTGCCATTGTCTTTGAATACGTAAAAAAAAATCCACCTGAAACTGCTATTTCTAGAAATATCGACTGGTTTGAGGCTTAGAACAGACTCTTTAGCAAACCCTAGTATTGCTTTGTTCACACAAACAGGCAGAAAGGAGGAACTGACAGATGTTTCAACTATTGGGTCAATGAGAAAACGTAATTATGCTGTAAAGGTAAAAAATTCAAAAGAAAACAAAATCACTAACTCAGAAACAGATAACTCTTATTTGAACTAAATCCATTATTTGTGAGATAATGTTTATTTTAAGACTGGTATTGAGGCTTTTATTTAATAGTAAGAAATACTGATACACCACAGCCAAAAACACAAAATATAAGTAGAAAAGAAAGAGAGTTGAAGAAACACTTACTGTCCGTGTTTATCCACGAGGTCAATGATGCAGTGTTTTTCAGCTTCTTTCAGCAGCAAGAGCAGGACGGCAGCCTGACCGCCAGCAGCTATCAGAAGAAACACATCTGACACGTCTAACAAAAAACAGCTTGAATAATATATTCAGAACATAAACTAAAACTATTTGCCCTCTAGCTCCTAATGTCAACTTCAGCTCATTTTCTATTTTAAAATGTTCTTTATCCAAGTATTTTGAGAACGTTTTGTCATGTTTGCCGTGCCAGATCAGGATGTTTTATCAAGCTGCTTCAACGTGAGCGACTCGACGCTGATGGTTAAGTAATCACGCCGTCCCGCACAAAGCAGACACAAACGTGACGCTCTTCCTGTTTTTCGGTGGAGCCTACTCGCGAGCAACTCAATGAGAGACAACCACAGAGAACAGTTGGATTACACCGTGTTTGGATTTGTCAGAGATCTGGTGAGTCAACAGCAACCAGCAAGGTTTTTCGGCCGGATCCAGAAGGCAGGAACCGCTGAACGCCCCGGACTTCAAGTCTTTCACTGCCTTCCACCAACAAGTAAGACTCCTTTTTTTAGTAGAGCACTTATTTGCTGGTCGATTGTTAGTAGCGTGTTCCAAACAGGTCGCGACCGTGCAAGTCTGTTGGATGTGGTGGATCGATCGCATTGACGAATAGCCACAATCATTGTCTTGGGCGTAGACATGCTGAGGCAGCGATTGAGGATCAGACTGTGTTGATTGCACAGTCCTTTCCCGCAGCGCACTTAAGGCAAGGTTGGTGTATTTTCATCCCACCACCTGACGCTTTGTAGCTCCCGACCGCAAGGGTTGATGTGTGCTTTTCTCCGGAGTCCAGAGGATCCAGTGAGTTATCGGATGATGCACTGTTTGCATCTTCTGAAGACTCCTGTGGGTCTGATGATGCATTCTCCACTGCTACATCGGAGAGAGATGGCGCATCTCCTGAAGGAGACAGTACATCGCTCTCCCCCTCTGGAGTGACGGCAGATTGCGCTGCAGAGGAGATGGCAGAGTTGCGAGTTTTTGGCTCCTCTCGCCCCAAAAGGCGTAGTAGAGTAAACCGAGTATTCCAACATTCTGTTCATATGTGTGCGGAACGGCATGATCATGCGACCATCCGTGCGTTCGCTGATTGGCATTTTGAAAAAGTATGGAGAGAGTAGAGCACTCCTAGTGGAGCTTCCCATAGTTGTCACCGACATAAGTCTCCTTTACCTATTCGGGGAATGGGGGTTATGAAAATAATCATTACGTTTTGCTCTTGTGAGATAATAGAGATACGCTCACAATCACAGACCAATCCGAAAATGCGTTTTTCTTCTTCTTCTGTACTTTGAGAGCCATTCACCACTCCCAGGAAGCAATTTCGGTGTCCAGCATTTAATGCAAACAGTAACGTAATGACACAGACAGTTGTAATGATAACAGATTTATTTTATTTCAAAAGTTTTGCGTTAGAGCAAAAAGACACGACGTTATAGTAACACGTTATTAGTATCTCGTTTATGCCCAACACTGCTCTGTGATCGTCTACTCTTCCCTGGCGACAAGCCCTGACCTACTTTCTGTGAGCTCTTAATTCTGTGGTAATGATTTAAGAATATGGAATTTGAACTTTTGTATTTCTTCATCTAGAAAACTTGAAACTGTGTGTTCAAGAACTGCATATCTGCAGAAAAATCTGAATTTTGAAAATATGACGAATTTGACTTACATTTAAAATTTACATTTCACAATTAACTTTGTTTTGTCCTTTATCTCTCTCCATATGGAATGTGTTCTTTTTGCCACACCTGAGGCATGCAGTGGCGTCCAGCGTTGTTGGCTCTCTCTGATGGTGAGCGATGCTCCTCGCAGCAGCAGCAGCTTCACGCAGGCCTCATGGCCCCTGAGAGCAGCAAGGAAGAGAGCACTGCGGCCCCTGGAGTCCTGTAGATCCACCTTCCCGACAGCTTGAGCCAGTAGCTGCAGAGCGTCGTAGTGTCCATGATAGGCCTGGCAGAAGGAACCAGAGTGAAAAACATCTACAGATACTCAGAGAGAAAGGACGCGAGAGGAGCACTCACAGCTAAGTGCAGAGGACTCGCAGGAACACAGCTCTCCAGTTCCTCCACACACTGGAACGATGCTTCCAGGAGCTAGAAACAGAAAGCTCTTGAGATGATTGTGAGGGAATAAGGGTGTGTTAATGGCACTCACTAGTTGGAGGTGGCGCGTGAGCCCTCGAGCAGCAGCATAGTGCACGGGAGTGAGTCCTCGAGTATCACGCAGCGCTGGATCGGCTCCGCTCTGTAAGAGGAACTCCAAACACCTGAAAGAACACACAGAATGATTGGCTCCTGAGGAGTTACACACGGAAGCACAAGAGGCTTTACCAGAGAGTCTCTTCATCATCGCTGATGGAAGCACTGTCAGTACAGCTCGGCTCACCTCTACACACAAAACAGTTCAAGCAGAGTTAGCACTAAAGCAGCATTAAAGCTGTCGTATCATGTTTTAGAGTCGTTCCTCATTAGAATCTCTGCTCGAGTCATCTTCAAATCTGTAATCCTGTTTTTTTTTCTGGAACGCAAAAATTACTCAATGGCTGTAGCCACGCCCATTAACTGAAGCTCCAACCACTAACCACTAACCAATCAGATGAAGCACTTATGCAGCTCATCTCCATGAAGGACGTACACACTGACTGAGCAGGAAGTGAACAGCAGCAGAGTAGTATTGATAAACAATGAACAGAAAGAGTGTTTTTCGATGAAAAGTGTTAAAAACTTCCAGGTATTTATATCTAGAAACATGCCTTTTTCTATATCTCCAGACCACTAGGTGGAACTGTGCCGAAACGCTGCAGGCAATTTCAGATCAAGGATAGGATGTTGATTACCAAGTACCAAAACAAGAAATAATACTTGGGCCAAATTAACTTCTGACACTGAAGGTTTTCGGGTAAGAAAGGTATTTGAAAAGAAAGAACATACATTTTATTTGTCGAGCAGTTTTTGATAGACTTGAATTTTACAAAACCATAAACGCTTTGAGATATTAACATCAAACTTGATACACATGATCCTATCCTTGACTTAAAACTTTTGAAGAGTTTCGGCAAAGTGCCATATAGTGGTCTAGAGATATAGAAAATGCATGTTGGGTTATATAAATAGCTAAAAGTTTGACTAAAATTCATAAAGTTGGTCTCAATACAGTCAGGCCGTCATGCCTAGGTCAGCCTTTTGGAGCTTCTCAAGTACTCAAAACAAAATTGATTTGGTTTAAAACTTTGTTAAAGCAACCTAAAAAACTTATTCATTATTTAAAAATAAATAAAAAGGGACCTGAAAGAATAAAGCAGCTAATGACTCATTAAATCTGTGTTTCCTCACCGCTGACAGCTTTGCGCGGCAGCAGCGTAGTGCAGAGCGCTGCAACCCATCACATCCGCCTCATTCACATCCGCTCCCGCGCTCACCAGCGCCCCCACACATAGGTACCAGCCATTCACTGACGAGTAGTGAAGCGGAGACCTGAAACAGAAGCATTCCGCTCTTCAGAACAGGTTTCAAACATGTGCAGTTAACCCTTTTTGTATGCGCATCTATTTATATCACACACATACAATTTAAAGGCTCGGTTATATGTAAAAAAAAAATGCTTTAAAAGTATTAGTCCTCATTTTAGATGAGCTAAAAAAAACTGTTAACTAACAGCTAGTAAATGTGTTATACTAAATGGTTTAACAACACATAACTAGCTGAATTAATCACGAGTTAAAGTAGGATTACATCTCTTGGAAACTGTTACTATATCTTTGAATATGACTGCTTTTGAACAATTTAGTTATTATTTATTAACATGTTCTAACTAACCATTTCACTTCCAACTAATAACTAACTGTTTCTAAATAGTGAACATTTATAAATAATTAACTGATCCTCAAAAAAGCATGAAATTCACCCAAGAATAATGCTCAAAGATTAAATTATATAAATTAGTATTATAAACTTCTTTGTGTATTTTATGTGACAAATGTGAATTACAATAAAAATATGTTTTTTGTTGTTTTTTTATTCCATAAAGCATTTGTAAACAAATATAAATTTAAAAACAATTTAAGCATACAAAACTATTTGCATTGTTACATATGTACACACACGCACATGGAGTGTGGTTTATGCAAATGTACAGCAAACCAACCATCAAATCTGCATAAGGCACATCCTAAGCGCGCACACACACACACACACACCATATATACACAAACAAAAATACAAATTCAACCTGTTCACTCATACACACCAGACAGAAAAAGTTGGAGGAAAAGAGAAAGAAGAGAAAAAAGATAAGAGGGCAGCGAAAGGCTGTCAGTCTGAAGGTACCGTAGCACTAATCAATGAAGAGGTCCCATTTGTGTTGAAATTTTTCCTTATTACCTTTTATTGTGAAATGTATTTTTTCTATCTTAAGGAATAGTAAAACATTCCGAAACCGTTGTGAGATCAGTGGAGCTTAATGTCAGACAAGCAAGATTTTGACTCGTACACTATTTTAACCTCAAATTATTAGACTCAAAAAGAGTTTCCTTACTAGTTACTTGTGTTGAAAGTAATGAGTCAAACGAAAAGTAACTAACTGTTTCCTTAAAACAATTCCGCTACAATTTGCATTGCATTTGTATTGTTATCAATATACACACACATATATCCATATATACCAAATAACAAAAAATAAATAAATAATTTAAAACAACAGATATTCGCAGTTTATTTGGAAAAATATCTAGTAGTAATGTATTATTAGAAAAAATAGAGTTGTTGCTTGTTGCCAAGGGGGTGGGGTCAGAGGTGAGCAGGTACTCATTCACCCCAATGTTAAAACATGTTTCCACCCCTGCTCCTGCAATGTTTTTATTCAGATTGTTAGTTTTGACCCTCATGAACACTCTGAGGTGAGTTATTTTAATTACTTTGTTTAAGATTTATTAAATTTAAACATTCAGCCTATCAGATGTATTTTCTACGCTCTTGTCCCACCTTTCTAGACCATTTTCTTTGCCATTTTTGGTTAGCAGTTAGTGATGCAGTCCCATGCTAGCGAAGACTTACTACGGCTGTTTTTACTGCTCTCCCATTCACACGAAAAATGGCGCAAGTTATTTACGGTCCATGGTTTTTCTGTCACCTCAACTCACCCCGATCACGCTGGTTTAATATTCAGAAGTGAGTATTCAAGAGAATAACAACCACCAATCACACAACACCCTTTCTTCTTCGGTGATAACCGGTGATGTACACCAATCACTGAACCAGCTTTCTACAACATGCATTGGAAGAAATAGGAAATAAGAATAAAAACACTAAGTAATGCACTAACGTAGCAGATAGTAACAGTAACTGAGTTAGTTTATTGTAAAAGTTCTGCGCTAATTAGTTACTACCAATAGGCGTTAATAAGGCGGTAATGCGCAACACTGGTTGCAACCTTATAGGAGCACAGAAGTAAATATTCTCCATTATGTCCTTCCACTCTTGACCTAATAAAGTGATTCGTAACTCCTGTTCAAAGGCTCTTTTAATTTTCAATAGACTGGCATTGTTGTTGATGCTATAGAAAGATTCTTTATAAAAAAATGCAAGTTAATATTCAAATAATGATTGACAGTGTGTAGTTATTATAAAGTGCTTCAAGATGTTTTTGTTTCAACAACGTAGCTTCCTTTCATCTGGTTTCACCTTCGTAGTCGGTCTGTTCTTCTCACTTCGGCTCCTTGATCCAGCAACAGCCGGAGGCACTCCACAGCTCTGGGGAGGAGGGAACTCAGAGTAAATAAACACGACTCCAGCTGAAGGAGACTACAGGAGGGCTGTCTCACCCGGCTGCAGCAGCCACGTGCAAGCAAGTTCTGCTCAAAGCATCCACCGTGTTTATATCAAGCCCTGTAGACCGAAACGAAGTTAGTGTTGAGAGGAGAGAAGCTAATGATGATCTCGTTCTTTACCTGAGGAGAGGAACCTCCGACAGCAGTCTGCAAACCTGTAGCACACCGACAGATGAAGAGGAGGCATTCCGTTCAGGTTCCTACTGTAAGCAGAGCACTAACTATTCACTCAGCGGATCAGTGAAAAGGTGCCTACACACCAAGAGCAAAATGATCCGGGAAGAGCGGCTGATTTGAATGTAAAGTCTATGTAAAGACACGATAAGGCACCCCCGGCATGAAAAGTCTGGGCTGCGCAGGGGGACGTGAATGTCACGAGAGATGAGGTGCGAGAGATGAGGAGCAAGAGACGAGACGTGGCAAACCGGACTGATAACCGGATTAGAAACCTGGTCTATTCATGCGAAGTGCAGCAACTAACCAGGGGCTTGCTCTTGACTGTTTTATGAAGTGGGAACATGCGCAACAACAATGGAGGAGACAAATAACACAGTTTGTGGCCAGCCCGAATGAATAACTTGTATTATTATCCATGTGGAAATAGAAGACCTTTCTTGGAATTAAGTGGGTGCAGAGGTGGCTGAATCTGGTAAGTTATACATTTTTAATTAATCTACTTGTTATATATTGCTTTTGTGCTGATGTTAGCTAAAGCTAAGCATGATAGTTAGTTTATGTATCCGAGGGAGTGTGCAAGAAAAAGTTGAGGGTTAAGAGACACTTTTTGATGGAAAGGAATAAAAAATAGGAGAGAAAGAGTCTGTCAGCAGCAGATATGCTCTGGTCTCGTCATTCCCACGCCTCTTCTGGCGAGCTTGCGCTTGGTTCCGAGCTGTTCTCAGAGCTGATGTCCTCACACGAGTCACGCGAGTGAACAACGAGTTTGAAAGCGATCAGACAGGCGCGGGAGACACGTTCTGTTCGCGTGATTAGCGCTTGGTGTGAATGCCGAGTAAGACTTTTCTCTGATTTTTCTTTTTTTTCTCATTCACAGAGCTGTCCAACATGCCACACATATTTTTGGAATGCATTTCTAAATCTAAATTGTAATAAATTTTCTGTGATCTACGCTTATCTGCAAAATTACGCATTTTTACTCGTGTTTTGACTAACTTAAGCAACACAAACTACTGTTTAATTACCAAAACTAACTAGTGTAAGGTTTCCAGCCTCTCCAGGGAGAGAACCTCTTAAGTGAAACGGGTATTGTTAACAAACCATTCTTCAGTTGAAACTGCCCCTCGATGCTTGACAGGAAGTGACTGAGCTCCATCAGGTTTGTTGATTCAGATGTCTATTTTTGATGTTCATGAACACTCTGAGGAGGAGAATTATTTTTACATTTGTTTGTTTAAAACATATTAAACGTAAACCTTCAGCCAATCAGACGCCTTCACTACAACCATGTCTCACCCCTGAGGACACCTTTTCAAGTACTGGCTCCGCCCACTTTGAGCCTCTTTTAACTGCCAGAAACCTGTGTTTGACATCACAAACACTTCCTCCATGTTATATACAGTCAATGAACAGACCCTGTGATTATTACACCTTCTGGGCGGTGTTTGTTTTGTGACGTTTTCTGAGGTATTAAGTTACTTTTTTCCCTGTCAATGTCTCATCGAGGCTTGTACACACCTGGTTCTATCGGCCCCGCTCTCCATCAGTGACTCGATCAGCAGCTCATGTCCGTGTTTAGCGGCGGCGTGAAGAGGAGTGTTCCCGTATCTATCACCACACTCTACATCTGCACCTACAGGAGGCAAGAGAAGCATCAGCGCTCTCTCTCTCTCTCTATCTCTATCTCTCTCTCTCTCTCATCTCGTCCTCTATCTCTCCTTTACCTCCTACCTCTCTCCTTACTCTACCCCTCCATCTTCCTTATTTCTCTCCCCTTCCTCTTTCTCCCCTCTCTTCTGTCTCTTTCCCCTTTTTCTCCCACCATTCTCGTTTTTTCTCTCTCTCTTGCCTTCTTCTCTGTCACATTCTCTTTCCTTCTTCTTTTTCTCCCCTACCTCCTGTCTCTCTCTTTCCTCTCAGGCTCTCCCTTCTCGTTTTTTCTTTTTGCTTCCTCTCTCCCCCTCCTCTCTTCCTTTTTTCACCATTCTCTCTTACCTTCTTTTCTCGCCTCCATCCTGTCTCTCCCTTTCCTTGCTCACTCCCTCCCAGCATCCTCTCTTCCCCCTCACTCTCTTTTCTTCCTTTCTCTATTTCTCCCCCTTCCATCCTCCCTCTCTTTCTTTCTTTCCTCTCACACCCCCTCCTCACTCTCTCACTTTCTTTCCTCTCAGTCTTATCCACTTTCTCCCCTCCTGCCTATCTCTCTCTCATTCATCCCTTCCTTCTTTCCTCTCTCTCTCTCTTTCCCCCTCCATCCTCTCTCTCCCCTCTCTTCCTCTCCTTCTCCCCTCCCATCTTTCTCTCTTTCTACCATTCCTCCTTTCTCTCTGTCTCTTTCTTTCCTCACTCCCTCTTCTACCTCATGCTTTTTCTCCATGCCTTTCTCTCCCTCCATGCTCTCTCTTTGTTTCTACCCTCCTCCTCTCACTGTCTCTTTTTCCCCTCTCCATCTCTTTCCTCCCCCCATCTTTCTCTCTTTCTACCATTCCTCCTTTCTCTCTGTCTCTTTCTTTCCTCACTCCCTCTTCTACCTCATGCTTTTTCTCCATTTCCTTTCTCTCCCTCCATGCTGTCTCTTTGTTTCTACCCTCCTCCTCTCCCTGTCTCTTTTTCCCCTCTCCTTTTACTTCCTCTCCACCACCCCCCCCCCCCCCATCCTCCACTCTCTCTCTCAAAGGAAAAACAGCGCTAACCGTTTTGGATGAGGATGTGGGAATGAGGGAGGTGTCCAAAAGCAGCTGAGGTGTGTAAAGGACTCCTACCTTCTTCGTTCTGAATAAAAAGAATTAAGACATACACTGCAGGTTTAGACAGTGAATTTGGCCAGCGCTGGAGCACGCAGAGTTTTTCTACCTGACTCTGGACATCAGCTCCATTGTTGACAAGCAGCTCCAGACACAGCGCTCCATCCTCGGCCTTCGCGGACAGATGCAGAGCTGTGGACCCCCGAGCGTTCGAGTGATTGACATCAGCGCCACAGTCCAGAAGATCCCCCAGCACGTCCTCGTACCCCAAGGAGCACGCCATGAGGAGCGCCGTGCTCCCGCAGGCGTTCCCTTCATCCACCTGAGAGCAGATTTATCCCCATAGTAACCCATGCTTCATATGTAAATGTAGTGTAGATCCTGAAGTATTCAGCATGAAGAAACAGCTCTGTGACAGCATAATTTTGGTTCTGCCTTTATTTATGATTACGCAGAAAGAGTGCCAGATCAAACTTTATCAGACTGTAAAATAAAAACAACTTTAGTTTTTTCTAAAACTTGCCGCCATAAAGATATAGCAGAGCATTAATGCTAGGAAAGAAGCAAAGAGAGAGAGGAAGGGAGGGGGGTTGTTGAGAGAGGCGGGAAAGATATAGATAGAGGGGGAGAGAAAAACAGATAAACAGAGAGAATGAAGAGAGGGAAAGATAGATAAGAGAGAGGGAGAAGAGAGGAGAGATATTTAAAGAGATAGGAGGGATAGAGAGAGAGGGGGGAAAGAGAAGGAGTGAGGGAGAGGAAAGATAAAGAGAAGAGAAGGAGAAGAGGAGTGAATAAAAGAGATAGAGGAGGGATAGAGAGAGGGAGGGAAAGAGAAGGGGAAGAGAGAGAGGGAAAGATTGATAAAGAGAGAGGAGAGAGAATGAAAGAGACAGAGGAGGGATAGACAGGGAGGGGACAAGAGAAATAGAGGGAAGATGGATAAAGAGCTAGAGGAGAGGAGAGAGAATGAAAGAGTGATAAAGGGGGAAAAGAGAGAGATGAGAGAGAGATGGAAGAGAGGGGGGGCGATGTACCCTCTATAATTTTAACTCTCAGGCTCCGGGACCTACAATTGTTTACTGTTAAAATGTTCAGAATTTAAGTTAAAACTATTTTCAGGAAGACTTGCTGGTTTTAAACTCTAAAATGGATCAAATTAAAGCTTTAAAGCTGAAAATCTCTGGTTTCCCCGGAGACCACGCTCATAAAGCTCCATCAGCAGCTGAATACTTTGTGCTTTCAGTAAGACTTTAGTAAATCCTCCGTGCACCCCTCACCTGTGCGCCGTGCTTCAGCAGGTATCTGAGCACCTCTGAATGTCCTCCGAGAGCTGCCGCGTGCAGAGGAGTGAAGCCTCGATTCTCTCTGCAGGACACGTTAGCCCCGCGCTCCACCAGGAGCTTCACAAGCTCCGTGTGTCCTAAGAAAATGATGTGAAAACACCTCAATGATCAATAATAATTATGCCATTATTTCCCATGAAAGATTGAGTTTTTAACCTAGAAAAGCTGCTAAATGGAGCGGCTGACGGTCCTTGATGTCTCTGGCCTCAACATCAGCACCTTCATTCAGGAGCAGCACCACTGTCTGGAGGAAGAGGGTAGTGTTAGTAAATAAAAAAAAATCTACAAACGCTTTATGGTGGTTAAACTGATAACAACAATGTTTGTGTTTTTTTTCCATGGATACATTGGAGTGCAAAAAAAACCCTTAATCATACATTGTCCCGCCTCTACAAAAAAGGATTGATCTGATTGGCCAGCTGATGCAGTGCCCCTCAGCAATTAGATAAAAAGCAAGTCATCAAAAATAAACACCAGACTCTAAACACTGAGCTGTTTGTGTTCTGTGCTATTCTACCTAGAGAAATACTGCTTTTGGGTTCAACAAGCTGTATCCAAACCAGGGTTAAACGCCATCGCAGACATTCTTTTCACTAATGTACCTTAAACCTGGAGCAAAGGAGAGAGAGAGATATAGATAGAGAGGGGGGAAGTAGAGTGAGTGAGAGAGAGGGAGAAAGAGGAATAGAGGGTGGGAGGGGGAAAGATTGAAAGAGGGAGTGAAGGAGAGAAAGAAAAGGAGGGGGAGGGGAGAAAAGGGAGGGAAAGAAGATAAGAGAAAAAAAGGAGGTAGAGAGAAGGAGTGAAAGAGAGAATAAGAGGGAGAAAGGGAGAGAGAGGAAAAGAAGAGAGAGATGCACATGAGAGAGAGTAACTGAAATGCTTTGAACAACCAAGAGTTAATAATCAAGTTCTCTGATAAACTAAAGAAATGACAAAAAGAAAAGAACAGAACAATTCCACTAAATGGAATCTCAACTTTTTTATATGGATTCTGGTTTTCCCCAAAAAATGTAGAGCAGTTCAGTTTAACCTCGCATTTCTGAAAACTTCGGCCAAAGTGAGGGTGAGGTTCCTTCTCTTTTTAATTCAGGAAATAGCAGGAATCATCTCTTCTGTGTGTTTAATAAAGGTGAGTTCTATAAAAATATCTCCACCATGTCTAATCTTGTTCTGCTCACTGGGTTATGCTGCACATCAAGTGTTTCGGGTTCGAACCCTGAACCTGTGACCCCCTCTTTCCTTCCCCGTCAAATCCCGATGAAGCCAAAACAGCCTCTAAAAAATCTAGCCCATACGGTTTGTTTTGAGTATTCTCACTTCCAATCAACAACAATTGCATAAAGCATCAATATTAGTCGGTGTTGTGTTTGTCGATTAGAGTATAAAGTACTGAAAAGTACTCCTTTAGAACAGACAAAACATGATTAATGATGATTTTTTGCACAATGTGATAACCGTTCACAGTCTGCACTTATTTCTGCACTCCAATCTGGCAACCCAGCACCACTTGACTGTACCTCTGCGTGCCCGTTGTGGACGGCGTGGTGCAGTGCGCTCCTCCCAAAGCGGTCGGTGGCCTGCACGTCACTCCCGTGAGAAATCAGCACCTGCAGACACTTGTGCGCTCGGTGCGCTGCGGCCGTATGCAGCGGTGTCTGACAGAACCCGTCCTGAGCGTCCACGACCGCTCCGTTTCTCAGCAGAAGATCCACAGAGATCTGCACTCAGGCACGAGAGGAGTCGAGAGCGCGGAACATATTTAAACATAAAAATCCCAAAAGATCAACCAAACTGATCTTGAAGATCCTGCTGATTGACTACACGTTTGTTTGGTGTTTGTGAGAGTAGACTTTACAATACAATAGCACACTTAAAAACAACCAAAGCATTTTAAATCATTTAAAACATGATAAAATACAATAGAAAAAAACTGTTCAATTAGTCTCTAATAATATTTTCAATTAGTCAACTAATTGGATAAGTTGTTAACAAGTGCATAATCCGTTAAACCAGCAGAATTTCTATGTTTTGATTATGCCAGAGCAGTTCATGCTTCAAGGGTTCAATCTACACTTGCTCTCTGCAGAAAAAATTACAAACATTAGTGTTAAGTCTTTAAAAACAAAAAGCTAAAAAAAAAGTTGTCTCTGCAAATGTTGAGTTTTCTTGGGGTGGGAGGGAGAAGGGGAAAGACTAAAGAACAAAAAACAAACAAAAAACAAAACAAATTGATACATCATGATTCATTCTCTAACGATTCAGAATCAATCCTCAAAGGTTTAGAATCAATTCTGTGTTCAATTAAATTGCAGGTTGAAACATAAACATAACTACACTCCCCTCGTACATTTGTTGTCAAATTATCTTCTTTGAAGCAATAGACAAACTACAACCTGCCTTCATAAGATAGGAGGTAGAGAGGGAAGAATATTTGGGTGAGATATCAGGGGAGAAGGACTGGGCCTGGATTCGAACCTCTGTCGTCGGATGCAAATCTGCACCATATGTCAGTGCACCGACTTCTATGATGTCAGTGCTGACACTCCATCAAAAGAACATAAATCATTTTAAAACAAGCAGCTCTTACTTCGTTCTGTGATGCAGCAGCGCGGTGCAGTGGAGTCAGCCCCTCCTTGTCTCTCGCGTTCACATTAGCGCCTGCAAACACAGCCACACAGATATTTCAGTTTGTAGAAGAACCTATTATGGACCCTTTGGAAAATCAGTATTAAAAATGATATTTTTTAAATGATATGAGAAATAAACAATATATTCAGTTGTTTCTCACCAACATCTTCAAAGCTTACCCGAGCCATGGAGAAGCCTTAGCTACAAAAAGTACCAAAACCTGGAGTCAGAGCAGGGTTTGTGTGTGTCTGTATCTCACCGGAGCTGATGAGGCGGTCCATGAAGTGAACTCCAGCGACAAACGCTGCTGCGTGAAGAGCCGTACGACCCTCTTGGTCCTGAAAAACACACTCTTTCACTTTAAATCAGGCCTAACCGCAAAGAAAAACCTATTATTTATTAGGACCTCCTCAAGAATAAATGCAAGGTTGTAGATTTATTTGCCATCAATATCATTGTTTGTAGTAATTTTGGCTCCCGTTTCTAAAAGTCATGTTTACCCAAAACTAAACTACTACAATGTTTGAGAAACACACCGCTTCATTGACTTTTATGTGTTGCTCCAGTAAAAAATCCAGCATTTCAGCATTCTGGCTGAACACAGCCTGAACCAGGAGAGACTGCGAGGAAGAGAAAACACATGATTTACATGACAGAAGTGTATTTAAGGTAAGTGTTACAAATAAACTCAATGCTAAATCAACACTACCAACATATATCATCCATAGCTTTTATTTAAAAACTAACCATGTTTTTGTTGGCACATTAAAACGGTTTTGCTGTTGGACATTTTATCAGAAATCTTATGATTTCTATGAGTACCAAAACACTTGTGGTTACATTTTTGTTGTTGTTGTTTAGTTGAGTTTTCCTTGCTTGTAGTAATAATTATAACTATTTGCCATGAAAATATTAAATATAAACTACATACAAAGCATTTTTTATAAAAAATTCCGTTACAAAATCGGTTAAAAATTAATTAAGTAGAAAAAATTTTTTTCTTTATTCAATTAATATTTGTAAAGTATGTACTTTTAATAAGTATTGTTAGTATTTGCGCGATACAAAATATTTATAAATAAAGTATAGATTAGAATTCATTCTAATTGATGTTTATATCACGACTATAGATGTGAAAGCCGGGATAAATCATTTAAAACCGCAATCTTTTATTTTGTAATAACGACATTAACGGTCTCACACCTGTTTAATATTAGCACTGACCGTATTTGAAGCGTTTTAACAGAAATATATCAGAATAAAAGTCTAAAATCGTGTCAGTTATATCAAGATAGTCAACATTAAAAGATGTTTTCCAAAAGCATTGACATCAAAAACCAGATAAATACAACAAACACACAATAACACCCTGGCACGACTGAAGGAGACCACGCTGAACTCAACGACTTTATATTTACCTGCTCGGATATCTGTAAAGATCCCATCTCAGCGGAGCAGTCGGGTAACACGGCTCATAATTTGATTAGAAGGGAACGAAATAAGTTTTAACGTGTACTTAAGTGAGTTAACGTGAGTTTTAAAGTCAGTTGTGAGTGTAGTTTGAGGCGTGAGGAGATCGGCTCGTGCAGCTGCGCTTGTAATACGAGCTTTCTGTTGCACCGCGCCATCTTCCGTATTAGCCAGGAACTTAAGCGCCTTTAGTCTGCTACTACTTTCATTTATAACTATAAGTGTACGATTCAGCCATAAAACTAGTTCAACTTTATTTTGAACGTAGCCTTTACTACATATATTTGGCAAACAGTTGTTGTATAAAAAGTTTCCATCAAATGAAACAAAAATAATCTAAATGTGCACATGGAACACAAACAAGAAGTATTTATCCTTTTAGCATCAGATTTCTTCTGGTAAACACGGTTTGGTTTTTGTGGTAAACTTTTTCAATCTTAGCTCTCTTCAGATTTAATGTTTAAAAAATTATAATTTTTGTTTCCTTAATGCACACTAAACTGTTTTCACCTCCTAATCTGAAATCATATTTGGTTCATCTGTTTTGTTCATTGTCATATAATAACTGCGACGTCTCTTCTGGAGTTGCTTCCTTTCAGTCGTTTGTTCTTATCACTCGCATTTTGTCTGGCTTTCAACTGTGCCTTGAAAATGTTTATGTGGGGATTTCAACTTTGATTTACTCCTTCATAAAGAATTTTATTTAATAAGCCTCTTTATTTTGTTAGCAATTCTGCATTCGTAAAAATGCATCTAGTAACACCAAAGCTCTATTTGTAATGATAAAAGCTGAAATTGTTCTGTATTTAAAACCTGTCTCTCAATCTTTAAATAAGAAAGTTGTGAAGTGTTTAGCCTTTATTAATGTTTATCAACCTTTGTAATACGTATCATTATATTCCATCCCCTGGCTCTATGCAAGTAGAAGATAAACACATACACACACATATATATAGTTTTTTTTTTTAATGTTTGACGATATTTAATGCTATATATTTAAAGTAATGTAAATGTAAGTATATATTTAGGTAAGAGAGAC
Organism: Danionella dracula; assembly: GCA_900490495.1. NCBI lineage: Eukaryota > Metazoa > Chordata > Actinopteri > Cypriniformes > Danionidae > Danionella > Danionella dracula. The sequence continues at coordinate 17,223,081 of UELW01000012.1, read as the reverse complement.
CTGCATCAGTCTCAAACACTTCCTTTAATTTTTTTGATCTTCTCTAAGAGTCGAGCTCACAGATTTTCTTTAAAAACTTTTCTCTAGGAGGACGACTGTGTACGTCCTCTTCCATCTACACTGTGATATTTGAACTGAATGAAGAATTTCACAATAAATAAACAACAAATCATCTGTTTATTTTGGGAATTATGTGTTATGTAGCAGAAACAAACTGCTCAAATAATTCAAATTTTGTTTTTACACATTTATTTCCATTTTTAAAAAGTGATTTTTACCAGAAAAAGATTTAATGACAGGTAAACACTTTAAGTAAATAGGGTCACAATTATGCTGCTAATGTCAAAATTATCTGCTCTGTTTGAATACAAAAGTTTATATAAATGGCAACCATTGTTTGTCCACATTCAACAAGTGAAGAACACACTCAAATCCACTCAAATTATCCAAGAGAGCACTACAGAACTACTCACAGCTAAAACATGCTAATGGGAGAAAGAATAACAAATATTGAAGTGAACATATAAATTAACGATATTTTGGAAATAAGTTCATTTTAAGATTAAAAGCAAGAGAAATAAACAGCATGAAAATATAAAGTTATGCTGTGTGGAAAAAGTGTAAATAGGCATTTGCGCTTAGACAATGAAACTGAAACAGCTGGGTTTAGAGGAGAAAAAACAAACATTTTGGAGGAAATAGATGAGCAAGAATATACCACACTGCAGACACTCATTTAGAGATCCATTTTTTTCAGATTGAGATTGTTTTGTAAAGTATTTTAACTGACGAACGAAGGCTGCAGTGTGTCTGACTCATCTAAAGACCTGATAATATTGACTTTTTTTGTTCAAAACAAAATGAAAACTAATTTCTGATAAAAAAAAACAACATGAAAACTAGATTCAAACATTGAAAATTGTATTAATTAGTATGAGGAAAAAGAAGTAAGTATTTAAAATATTTTGAAACTGGTGAAGCGCTCATTAACACCAGTGAATCAACACACCAACTCTGAAGTCCTAGCGTCTCAGTTTCATCGTCCACACATTAACCCCTTCGAGCCCTGCACCCTTACAATTCGTGTTACCGCATCACTTTTGGATAGTTTCACTCAACTGAAAGCATGTTTTCTATGGTGTTGAATTTTAGGTTCAGCAACATCAGAATTCAGAAGAGTTCTCTTATTAATGTTTTCATTGTTGCTGGTACATTACAGAGATCTCCAAATCTGATCCTGGAGGTCCGAAGCTCGACTTATTTCTGATTCAATTATCATGAAACACACCTGCTGCACGAATGAAGCTGATCTTGGCTCTGAAGCTAGAGTAGATGTTTGCTAGAGCAGGGCTGCAGCTAAAATGTATGCAGCGCTCCAGACCTCCAGGAGCGGATTGGGTGATCCCTGGAATATTGTTTGAAATATATGTCAGTTAAAATCCTTATTTTCAGCCTCCAAACAAGAAACTTTTGTGATGCTTAGAAAATAATTCAGGCCTGAAGGGGTTAAAGTGTGATTGTGCGCAAGGAGTAAAAACTAAGTGCTTCTGAATATATTTGGGAAAAAAGGTAATTGAAGAGTCTCCAAGCAGACCTCATCTCAAAAGGATGTAATACAATGTTGACGATGATGATGTCATCCATGGGGTCAACGCAGCTGCTCAGTTAATGGGACGGAAAAAAGATTCTAAAAGCTCCCATCAATGAAATTGACCTGTGTTTATTTCCCCTACATCTTTCTTAACTTAGTTTTTTTTGTTCGGCTGGTGAAAGAACCTCAAATCTTTCCACAGAGAAGCATTTTCCTACACTTTAAACAATTACGAAGTGTTTCTTTTTGGGTGCACCATCCCTTTAAGCAGATCTCCGTACTGCAGCTCGACCTCTCCTTTGTGTTAAACACATTCATCGTTTCCTCTGATGGGGTGCTGCAAAGCTGTTATAACTCATCATGAGGGATCTCCAGCGCGTGGTCGCACAGATCTGTGAGAGGAGCCAAGCAACATTAGGGTTCAGAAAGGTGTGAAAATAAACATGAACAAATAACAAAGAAAAAAGTGAAATGAATGTTTTCTATGTGGAGCCTATAAGTAGAGAAAGACACAGGGAGCATACAAACACTTAAAATCTTTACATGTTGGAACTTTAGTGGAAATGAACAAGAACCTGATTATTTTAGGAACTGCTGTTTGCATTTCTCTTCATCAAAAACACCAATAACACTAGCAAATTGTTTCGATGCTTGAAAATGTAAAACAAATATTTAATTTACAAAAAAGTATGATTATTTTACTTATACATCTTTGCGCAACTGGCGGAGTGCAACCATTGACATTAAGCATTAACACAGTGTATAAGAGGCTCGAGTGGACGTAGTCAGCTAAATTCCTGGTAGACCAAAATGAGTCCACAGAGGCGGAACATGGGCAAAGTGAAGACATCTGATTGCCTGAAGGTTAAGATCTTAGTATTTATTAAGAAAGCAAATATTAAAACAATTCACCCCTTCAGAATGTTCATGAAGATTAAAACTAGCGATCTGAAACAACAAACGTGATGGAGCCAGGGATGGAAATGTGCTTTTTCAGCTCCAAAGTTTCAGTTTTAACTTTGGAGTAAATGAGAACTTGCTCACTTCTGGGGTCAGCTTCCAGTGGTGGGTTGATGAACTGCAATTCAGTTACACATGGCGAGGGAGAGCAGGAGAAACTCCTTGGATGCATCTCTCCACGCCTGTGTCTCCTCTTCCTCCCTGGTTTTCTAAAACAAGTATGCTTTTGTATATTTGCGCCCTCTACAGAATGGGAGAGTGGCTTAGCACCAGTTTCACCACTATTGCTACTTCCTTCGGCACAACTAATGACAGACACTGTTGAAACAATGCTGACAATGCTGAAAAACATTATGACCATACATTTTCATGTCTCAGGATTTATGTATATAACGATTTGAGAACTCTCCAAAACAGCAAAGATAGTCCAAACAGTGAAAGGACAATTTTCTGTTGAATTTATTTAACGTAGTCATGATTTTTGGTGTGCTATCACGTTCGTTGACTCCCGAGGGTTAACATGATAAACAAGCAAAAAATTTAAATGATAGATACTATTTCCAATGTCCCTGAGGAAGAAAGGGTTAAAGTGTGTTGATGCTGGAAACATTACCTGTTCTCTTGCTGCAGAGCTTATCTTTGACGTTTTCTGTCTCATGGGCGAAGAACTCTATCAGTTCGTCCTCGTGCTGCTCGACAATCGTCTCGCACTATCAAAGAAACATTTTAGTGTCACACTGAAGTAACGAGTATAATGCTTTTAAATAAAGAATCGACTTCTGGTAGACCTAAAGAGTCAATTTGGAGCGATGTGTAGCTCTTCATTTGTTCTCAAGGAACATTTCAGGGAAGCATGCATTGTATCATGCATGCATTGTATCAATCATTGTTAAAAAGCAAAAAAATGCTGTTCAACTTCAGTTAACCTTGTAACAAACCTGTAATGAAACAAAATAATGTCCTCCAGAATAACAAACAATCTTCAAATCTTCAATCAGTCAAAGTGTTTATCCCACAGTTAGTGCAGACTTTAAAACCACACAACAGGCCTCTGCACCCTCTAGTGGCACTAAGAAAAGTTACAATAACTGGTCAAAAAGAACGAATCTTCAAAATGGCTCATGAGTGACTCTTTGGGAAGTGAATCGTTCTTTCTTTGGTGCGTGTGGATATTTCCCAAAGCACCCGCTAACACCAACAGCCACATGTTACAAAAGCAATATATTACCATAATATATTACTATTTGAAGTAACACAGTAGTGAAAATAATTACAAATAAGTCACAAAGCAGTTTTTGATGAAAATTTAAAAATGAGCAATACATGTATTGAGGAAAAAAAAAAAAAGATATGCAGTATTGTACACAGTACAAAAAAAGATCATTCGCAAGATGATCACATTATTTTAGTTTTATCTTAGATAATGTTCCTATCCAAATGAACGTGCTTTCTAATAGTTCAATAATCATTGATTTGCAGTTCTAAATTACGTCTTTTACAATAATGAACTAACTGGCTTTTAAATAGTGAAAAGTTTCATTTATAAATGATTACCTGATCCTTACGTTGGCCGAGAGGTGCAAAACACATTTACATAACGTGAAACACTTTCACAGTTATTGTATAACACAGATAACACAGATTTCACAGATTGTAAAGTCACTTCCTCAGTACTTTGATTGACAGAAGTCTTGTCCAATCAGAGACAAGTTATCGGTTGTCAATGGTATCCTCCCTTTCTGGGAATCTGAAATGTAAATGTGTTTCGGAGCTTGTAAAAAATATTTTGTCATTTCTAATTTTGTTTTCTAAAATGTCTTTTGTTTTGTCATTTGTAACAGTGTTACACGTTAAGTAAACGTGTTTTGCACCACTCGGCCACTGTACTGTGAGTAGGCATTAAGTGTTTATTTCAGATGTAAAAATTTGAATTTCTAACATAGAGGTCAATGGGAACCTGCTCACTTCTGGAACCAGCCTCAAGAGGTCAATCGAGCAATTACAACCTCCTGTTATGCACTTGCATGGAGGGAAAGTCTGAAATCAGTGTTTTCTTACAGCAAACTTCAAGCTGGCGCTGACTCTGGAGTCGAGGGACACCTCCGAGATGTCGAGGGTGACACCTTCCCGACTCATGTGCCGCATAAACGACTTCCTGTCAGTCTCTGGGTCAACGCTCTCGCCGTACTCCTTCATCCGCTCACACACCTCCTCCATCAGCTCCAGCAGGTGTCCCTCTGAGCGTGCGAGCGGCACCTGAGGACACCAAACTCAAGCTAAGATCTAAATCTGCAAATATAGTTGATACGGCAAATGGTCTGATTGCTATGGAGCGATCTTGACACCATACAATTATCCTGTGTCACATTATGCTATGTAAAGCGATATGAAACAAGAACTCTAGAAGAACAGGTGAGAAGGTTCACCTCTCGCATCGACTGGCTCCCGTCGGGGTTGATCCGGAATGATCCGGTCTGGATCATTTTCTTGGGGTCCGTTTGCGATATGGCCCACTCCATCTCGTCGACTAACGCTCGGCATGCTGGGAAAGAAATGTGGATGTTTGAGAAACACATTTATTTGTTTATCTTAGCAGTGTTGAAGGCTCTGTGAGGAGCTAAAAAGGTTTAAATTACTTAATAAACACATTTCTTTTACCAAAATGAAAAACAGTTAAAAAATGGTTAGTGTTAAAAAAAAAGAGTTTTAAAAGGATAGATGCATGATTCAATAATTATTGAATAAAGGAATAAATATTAACCGATTAAAATGTGTTTTATTGGGATAAATCAATTGATCTAGCAATAGATAAAGAATTAAATGCAAGTGTTATGTTGAAGTATACTTCATAGAGATAAAAAGGTTTTTAATCAGAAAAAAATGTAATTAATAATTATAATATAAATGAAATAGTTATATTATACTATGTAAAAAAAAATTTGTTTATAAATTAAAAAATATATATTTATAAACTTGTTTATTCTTTAAGAGCACATTTTAAATAAAGATCTAATAATTTATAAACAAATAATTCTAACTTTTTAGTTTTTTATTGTTATTTATGAAAATTTAAGTGAATTAGTGGAATTTAATTCACAGCTAATGAAATAACATAACAAACATATTTGTAATTTTAAATAAATAAAAAGTATTCTATTAAAATGTAATAAAAATAAATAAAAAATGTCAAACCACCAATTACTTCAATTAACACTTAAAATGTTAATGAGATAAACCAATTAATCAGTTCAATAACAATAACTAAATTAAAGAAAAAAACGTTTTTCAAACAACAGAAGAACAATTAATTATAGAAAACAATTAATGTATATTTATTAAAGTTTTAATTTGGCAATATTATGCATGTATTCTCTCTATATATAATTTAATCAATTCAATTAAATTATTTTTTAGGGATCGTCCTTAATTTTAAGTGATTGGACTGCTATTTTCACACTAAAAGAAACGAAAAAATATTGTTAACACGAGTAAAATAACACTCAAGGCTCGAAAAATGCTAACAATATATTCATTTACGCACGTACCGCTGTTATTAAAGAAACGACACCTCACCTCCACATTTGATCTCCTGCTTGGTAGCTTGGACAAAAAACAGATGCAAAGAAAGCAAAATAGTGAAGAAAACAGAGGGCTGGCAGCTCCTCGTGTTCACCTGCAGACAAAAACACCACAACAAGAACGAGACAAATTTCACTTGAACGTGAGGAAAAGAAACTGAAAACGTCCAGAAGAGAGCACTTTATCAACAAACCCGATCGATACAAACGTTTAAAGCGAAAAAGTAGCGAGTCTAATTGTTTAAGGTCGTGATTTTACAAACCTTTGCTTTTAATTTCATTTTTAACTCGGGGAATTGAACACACGCGGGTGAATAAACTGATGACGTGCACACCGGTGGTTTTCGCTCTAAACTGATCTGGGAACAGCCGCAGAACGCGCTTCTTCTGTTGGTTTTAAGGGCGTCTGGTTGGGACGCTACCGCCACCTTACGATCGGGAGCGGAACGTGGACCTTCTTTCGGTTTAAAAAGGAGATCATTGTTTTGTTAGTTTGTTATTTATTTTTAGGAAAATATTTTTATCTCTGATTGCATAATTTATAAGTGTGTATTTAACCATTATAATGGTTATTTTTATGAGTTGTACTTAGTTCTCCAAGCTGTTTGCATGGAATTAAAAGAAGAACATCTTATTTTCAGCAACTTTTTTTTTTGTTGTAAATGCTGTTAAACTAGGGCTTTGGGTGTATTAGTTTCTATTGCATCCATACTTGTACTAGGCCTGTTGATACCTAATGTGGATTTATTTTTACTTTAGTCCCCTTAACATGAAACATTAAATCTCTAAAATAGTTCAAAATTCTGTTTACAAAACAGACAAATAATTAGATTTTCCCCTAATGCTCAACGTGCAAGACATTACTCTAATGATTTAAGAGTTCCTTATTTTATAATTGTATATTAAATGAATTACTTGTTTTACACCAAGATAGACATATGAGATATGTAGGATTGTTGATTTGTAATGGAATCAGCTAGAAGGGACTCTGAAACTAACACAAGAAGAGGGTGTATCAGATCAGGAGGCAGGAGCAAAGAAAGGAGGCGGTTCCTGCTCCAGTTCCTGTCTTTCATTTCCTCATTCTCTCGCTCACTTCTGTTTATGAAAGTAGAGTCACACAGAGCTCATCACAAGATATATGAAAAAAGGTAGGTAACGTTATTTGCTAGAGAATTCCTCTCAGCTGTTTTTATGCTTTATCCTTCTTTCTTTCTTTTGCTTTCACTCTGTGACACTGGGAACCATTTAAAGAAGAGATAAAGTAGGAATATAGAGATACTCTTTCAGGTTGGTTTCCCTTTACAATACAATCAATGTTTTTATTACGAAAGCCCTGATTGATGGTCAGGCAAAGAATGTCTTTTTCTGAGCTTAATTTGTCCATGTATCACCAAGTTCTTCAAACTTCAAACTGGTCGGAATTTTCATTCTGGTACCACTAACAGAATTGTTAACATGGAATCTATCTTTTACAAGCTGTGGCTCACACTGAGAATCTGGACAAAACAACAAACAGCAAATCAAAGTTTGTGAAAACACTGAGTATGTGATCAACTGGTCACTTTCCACAGCAACCAGATTGTTCCTAACAAGCATATTCACAAACCAATATCTCAGCTTAGGAAAACCAGAGCATAGCATAGCAACCAGATTGTTTACCATAGTGACCATATTTTCAGCTCTATATCTAAGCTCAGGAAAAAAGTTCAGATATGGAAGTTGGTTTATATGACTCATATTGACAAGGGAAAAGTTACAAGATGTCACTGACCCCTCCGTAGCAACAAGACTTTTTGCCCTGGTAACCATGCTTGCAGAACTAAATATCAGTCTAGAAAAAGAGTTCAGACAAGTGATTCATTTATTGACTAGAAGAGCACTATATATCACTGTCCCCTCCATAACAACCATACATACATACATAAATCTTAGTTTTGGAATAGAGTTATTACACAGAGGTTGGTTTATATAGAGCAACATGACAATAATATTATATGATTCACTTACTCCTCCATAGCAACCATATCAACAGATCCAAGTCTAAAAAACTTAATGTACTTGAAATGACACTAATGTGGTAATGCATGCTAGCATTGTGCTAATCAAGGGTAATCAAGCTAATTTGGGCAAGCTAACTGATAATACAATGCTAGCTAATGCCATTAGCAGTTCAAATAAATGTTTTAAACTTTTCACATGCTTAAAACAGCTCTATAAAGCTAAACAGAGTCGTCATATTTGCATTTAAAAGGTTGTTTCATTAAAAGCTGGAGTTCAAAACATTTATTTACATTTCGTCTGATGTGGATTGAGTACAAGTACAACTGAAATAACCCCTGAAGAACGAGAAGACATAACATTTGTATTATTTTTTTTATTATTTTGTATTTCTTTTACGAGCTCTGATTTGTAGAAGGGCTAACAGACTACTCTATACAACAACATGAGCTAATAATGGGCACGTCTCCAACACACTTGTTTATTTTATATAAGTTTAGGAGTTAAAACACTTTTATTTACTGAATTTCAATGGAACAACAAATAAGCACAACCCTCATCTAGAAAGGCTTCAAACCTCTCTCGAGTCTTCTGAAGCCCATGCTGATCACCAGTTCCTTCTGCAGGCTGCAGGATGGAGGAGGCATTCGCAGCTCTGCATCAGGAGTTTCTCCGGCTCCAGTCGCTCTGTTTGAAGCAAGCAGCGATGCTCCAGCACTACTCTCAACTTCTGCAACAGCAACCAGGTTACATTTCTCAGCCCTCCAGTCAGTTCTACTCAGTGTTTGCATAAAAAAATTACACAAGACCTCACTTTCAGGTTTAGATGCTGGTCCAGGACCGACCTCAGAGGAAAGCACAGAGCATCGAACTCCCCTGGGTACCACTCTCCTCTCTCATCCCTGGGTGCTTCAAGAGCATCTCTGTTTGATTATTCATGAACTCGTCTCTTTGTTTTCAGCCTCGAATGATCTCCTTCACATGCACCGAGGGCTAGACCGGCTGCATCTGAACCAGGACGGTTCAGATCCGAATCAAACCGCTCTCCACAGCCCGGCTCAGAAGGAGGAGAAGGAGAAAAGTCCTGCAGAGGAGCTGAGGAGAGCCGAGGAGCTGCACTTTGTTCACCAGACTCCACAGAAACTGAGGGTGTGTGCTGCACTTCATCTCTTTTGTTTAAAGAAAGTAAAACCAGTTTTTTTCTTTGAGAACACTACAAGCTTTTATGTAAAGTAAAATAAGAGTTAATAAAGCATCTGCTGACTAATTAGTCTCTTCACATCTATCAAAACAGAGATTATCTCGAATCTTCAGTTGCTTCTCTGCAGGGTGGGTTAATCAAGCGAGTGTTTGAAGTTGATGCAGTGATGCTCCTTGCCATTGCATGGCGCTTATTTTTTTTTGGTGCGTGCGTATTATAATAATCAGAAGACACCACTAAACAGGTTTTTTGCTCAAGTCATTTTGCTCTATTATTGGATTTTTGTTGTAACAGTTTTGCAATTAGACCAGATTTAATTAATATTTAAAATGAATCATTCTTTTAAATGAACAAGAGTCAAAAGAACAAAGCACCAAGTTAAACGAATCTTCCCATCACATGCTGGCAGTTTTATCATCTTTCAGCCTTATGAACAACACTTGATGGTCGAACACCAGCAATAAAGGCTTCGTCAGATTGAAGCTGGAGTGTGTATCGAGCCCCATCTACCGGCTCGTTCATGTTCCTCTCACATCATCAAAGCAGCAGCTCTCATTGGTTGTTCTCTTGAGATAAACCCGATACGTTGTGGCAGAGCTGTTCTCTTGTTCGCTCGCACCAATCGCTCAGACAGATGTGTGATGTGCCGTCGGCACCCGTGCTTTTCCAATCGAGGTATGTTCACGGCCGTAACTTCGCAACGAATATTCACATAGATGTGTAGCGGCTTTTAGTCCTGGATAAAACATGAATGTTTTGCACGTTGGACCATAAGGAATAATCTCAGTCCACATTTCCTTATTTTCTTTATTTTGTAATATTGCAAGCAAAGGTGAAACAAAGTCCAGGAATCCAGTAAATTTAAAGGGCTCTGGATTATTTTAATGACTTGAAAAGCAATGTCAGTGCTTCCCTTGAGTGTTTTCTAATGTGACCCGTGTTTTGCAGAGACCCTGGTCCTCGTCGTTCCTGGACAGTGAGCTCCTGAGCCAGGCGGGGGGGTTGCAGATGTCCGGATACATGCTGCAGTCTCAGGTGTGCGAGTTCTGCCAAGCTATGTTCCCAGGACAAACACACACGCGCGGGGAGTTTCTGAGGCACCTGACGACACACATGAACTGAAGGGCAGGGATGGAGACAGAGGAATGGAGATGGACTAAAGAAGATGGAGGAACAGACACCACTGAATGGACAGTGACACTGAAACAAGTGGTTTTAGGAAATTGTTCAAGGTCTCTGCAGGTTCAGACCACTCAAATGTAACCTAAAGGCAGATTTCTATACATCAAGCCTTGTGCTAACAAAATATCTTCTAAATGAAAAAAAAATCTAAACAACCAGTCCAATGCGTTGAATCGTTAAAGTCAGTTTATTTTCACTAAAAAGCTTGTAATCACAATTTTATTCACATAACTTAGACCTAAAAGTCACATTTTTCCTCAGAAACTGTAACCAAAAAGAGTAAAACTAAGCCATCTTCTAGACAGAGCCTCAAACCCCCGTGTGCCTCGCCGGGTAAAATCATTGTTAATTAAAAAAAAGGTTGAATATTTTAAATAAAAAAAAACTTTATTAATAAACCGAACACCAATCCACCCTGCTAGAGGTGATGCACTGCCATGGTGTTGATCCGTCAGAGACACATTTGTGAATATGATGTGCAAAATAGTTTAAAACAGATCACAAAATGGGACAATCGGTTCCTTTGAGCTGTCTGTTATCTCCCTTGCACGATTCCACCACAAAATAAAATTAATATTGAGCACAAAATTTACTCACCATAGAGCCACATGATAAGACAATATAGCAGCGAGAGCAGGAGCTCTGTTTCCATGAAAAGAAGCTAAATTTATAATAAAATAAAGTGCAGATGGTGGCAGGGAATGGATATCCACCCTGGTCTTCTGGTGAAGCAGTGTGGACCTGAGTTTGAGGAGGAGCTATTGCTGCCTCAAGAGTGGCCTCATTGTCCCCATCCTCTTCTCTCCGAGAGCTTCTCCTTCGTTTCTATCAGACAACAGAAAGTTGTCCCCTTTAGATTGTGATTCTGACTCTTTTCCAGCTATCTATAGGAAAATGAATCATTTCTACACAGTGAGGAGCATTCAGCAAAACAACAGGTACAGAGGAATAAATGATAGTCAGTGGGAGTGCATGGATGGAAATCTTAAAGCAAAAACAGTATTTTTAAACGAAAAAAAAAAAAAACCCTGGCAAAATCCCATCCATGTACATAGATACAATAGGTATTTCAGTATATCCATGGAAAAGCACACATGGATTGTAATAATATCTTCTATTTTGTGCTTTATTTAATACATTTATATTCTCTCAAATGTGTAATGTACATATGTGAGGCAATTTCTCTGCTTTCAAACTCAGTTTACTAGTTGAAATGCACACATGTATTATTTCTCTCGCTTTTCTAGTTGCTAATAATTCCTTTTATTCTGCGTTTTCTATTAACTGTTTTTAATCTCTTAAATGTGAAATAGACATATGTGATCGAGCTTCTCTGATTTTGGTCTCAAGTTTGTTACTTGAAATACACACAGGGATTTGTTTCTCTTTCCAAATTTATAATAATTATTCTATTTTGTGCAATTTAATCAGTTATAACCTCAAATGTGTAACAGACGCATGTAATGGAGTTTTTCTGCTTCTAATCTCAGTATGTTTGTTAAAATGCACACATGAATTGTTTCTCTTTCTCCACAATAAGAAAAAGCATGCTGTAAAATGCACCTTTAGCCATTTCCTTCTGAGGGAATTGTTCTTGATCATTAGAATATACATTAAAAACTTAAAAGACAAGACAGAGACAGATAATTAGAGTAATTAGAGAGAGAAAGCGAGTCTTTTAGCCCACATGCTTTATTTTTTACTCGCCTCTGTGAGTCAGTGACACCCTTGTCACTCCCTCCCACTCATTCATCCCTCGCTTTCTCCATCTTCTTCCTCTCTTTCATAAGCTATGACGATAGATGACGAGGAGGGTCCAGGTCCCCACCTACACACGTACTGTTCCCCCATCTTTTGCTCAGCTTCATTAATCAGAGAGATGATTCAGACTTCTCTTAAAGTGAAAGCCCACCAAAAACTCTCACTGAAAACCTCAGTTTCACTCTTTTCACTGTTTATGATATCTCCATGAAAAAACAATCATATGATTGGTGTGCTATAGTCAGTATTCTGTATTGTGATGCAACTAAATATTGACTACATTTCTGTACCATTTTAACTATCAAGGTGTAAGGAAGACACTAATAGGGCTCCTACAGTAAAATATGGAAGGGCAGTAAAAGGAAGTATAGGTGATTCTAGTGTATTAATTTCTCACACTTGAAAAATCTATTATTAAACATCAAATAGCAAACACTGTACAAAATGTCTTTCCTCAAACACTAACTCACATGAGACCTGCACTGGATGCTCTGAAGAACGACTGGTTTTGCTGGTGGGGTCATCTGACACCATTCTGGCCAATCGAAGGCCTTCGTCCATGAGCATCTGGTGCATGAGCTGCCGGCTCCAGGGGGCCATGCCTGACTCGGTGAGGGGCTGGGGAGACGCGTGCAACCGAGAGCTCAGATCTGGCAACCCAAAAACAAAACATGCACATCCAGTTTACATCTCAAGTTTTTAAATTTTCCTGCTGACAGCTGGAGTTATTTTTAATATAAAATATAAAAAATAGTATATGATTTAGATCATAAATGATGGTTGGATCAATTAGTTGATAAATGCAACCATTATCCATTTTTATAAACAGGAAAAAATAGATATCCCTGCTGTTTAGTTGCATTTTTAAAATGTATATTTATCAAAATATAAAATAAAAATTCAGAAATTGAAATATGAGGCTCTATGAGTTGAAGACTCTATATTGTTTAGGCGACCCATACGGTTAAATTCCAATAACAAAAAAATGAAGAATGACTTTAATTACATTTTCCCATGTTTAACTATGCGAAGAGATTAAAAGGAATTTTGCTTCAATGGCGGGTAAAAGATAAAAAAAAAACTTGAGATGAAATGTCCCAATTTATTCCCCGTCATTTAGAATTAACACCATATTAAAAGTATATCCCTTAAAATTCAAACCTAAAAGCATAGGATAGGTATAATATATATATATGGAAAAGCATTTAAAATGCGTTGTTCTTTCAAGTGCAGCTCCCAAACAAGCAAAACCTCCAAATAACTCGCATGTTGATGCATGTTGTGAGGGTTTTGTATGAAAAAACAAAGAAAATTAAAAGCTTGAACCTTGTGTTAAACTGTCGAGACTCTCTCCTGAGACACTGATGTGGTCTGCCGTGGATCGGGCGTCACTGTGAGCTCCCTGATCTTTTAGACAATAGCAATCCGAAGGCTGAAAAAGATCAGTATTTCTTGATTCTAATACATTACTTGTATAATATATCCAGATTGATGTTAGCTTTTTAACTACAAACAGCATCATGAATCCAAAGCAGGGATTAATTTTGGAACTAAATCATTTCTTTTACAGGCACCGTAAAGTGTTACATTGCACCGGAATGTAATTAAGTGTACTTACATCGACTTTGAGACTCTTCTGACCAATGCTAGCGGAGTCCAACCAGTCATCTGAGAAAGGTCTGCGTTAAGAATAAAAATCAACAAAAACACAGCAAATGAATCAGTTGAATCAAGGTGAAAAAAACACAAACAAAGGATGAGCATCTTGGTTTTCATTTGTCTGGCTTCCACGTTTTAAATGACATTTTAAATCAAAAATCTTTTCTATCAAAATGAAAAGTGCTCCCAGAAGCCGTTCCTGTATGGAATGAGATTTATGGAAAATGTTTAATATTAAATTAAATTAAATGAAAATAAATTGATTGAAAGTGAAATTCTGTATTTTTCTAATTAAATATTCTTATTTTTTCAGTTTTCTTTTTTTTTCAGTTTTCTTTCTGGCACAAACTCTCAGGGGGGTTTGCTTAAATTCTCTGTATCCTGATTGGCTGTTGGTGGGTCGGGGGAAGAAAGGCGCTATCTGGAAGAACTGACACAAGCGGAGAATTCACTAACCTGAGGTAATAGTTGACCAAGTGCGTTTGGTGCAAGTGAGACTTTTATTTTGGAAAAATTATCTGCTACTGTCAGCTCTTTTTTGTGACAGAACTGAAACTGAAAAAAGAAAACCGAACCTGAAAAAGAAAACTTAACCTGACAAAAGTAATTAATTTCTAAAAATGTAGAAAACTTCTTTTAATTTAATGTGGCTGTCATTTTTTGTTGATCATTTTAATATTTTAATAAGAAAAATACAGAATTTCCCTTACAATCAATTTATTTTTGATTAATTTCATTTTATTTAATATAAAACATTTGGTCTAAATCTCACTCCATATTCTTGACCTGAGGCGCTTGAAGCTGGAGCTGTAGGCGCATTCTCGAGCCACCTGCCGCGCCAGAGAGAAGAGCTCGACTCTCCTCAGCAGCAGAGCGCTGTCTCGAATGCAGAGCTGAGCAGCCGCTTCATTGATGAGCATCTGAAAGGGGATGGAAAAATAGCAACAACTCTAAAACAAGCCCTCAACTAATTCATCATATTGGATTCAAACAAGTTTTGGGAGAAGCAGGGGCAGATACTCTGCACTGGTTTCTTGCTGGTGTCTCATATGTTTATTATCAGTCCTTACACCTCACGTTTTTGAGTCGGGAAAAGAAAATCTTTGAATCTGCGGATAACTTTACGGATGTTAAACTTAGCATCACGTTGAATTTGGAAGAGACTGTACACAGCAAAACACAGCAGATTTCTGTGCTCTTCTTCTCCTATCTTTGAAAACGAAAAACTGTTTATACATTATTTTTTTTAGAATAGTTGTTTTGAAACCCAAACTGGAGAGAAGCGAAGCAAACTATTCCAGAACGTTAGCGCGACATGAGAAGCAGTGCAAGTAGCCCATCCCTTCACCACCCCCTCTCCACTCTGTCTCATTCTATTGCCCCCTAGAGCTCAGATCGCTCTTTCGGACAGCACGCCAGCCAAATCTGAAAAAAAGAGCAAAACTTCACTTGGTTGCATTTCTTTTGAAGTGAACTCTTGAAGTGAACTTGACTGTGCTATCCAGAGCAGCATTTAAATCTATAGACTGTATTAAAGATAAGGGTAAAAGAGTGGGCGGAGCCAGCAGTGACATTGCTCCACTTCCTGGAAATCCCTGAGATGTTCATCAGATGAAATGAACGACAATAGAAGAATCACACGTCGACAAGGCAAGCTGAAGAACTGTCAATCATCTGCCAATCGAGAAACCACACCCTTAATTATGCAGAACTTTAAGGCTTCATATATTTTAAAGAAATAAATGTACAAATAATTCACCCTCTCAGAGTGTTCATGAAGATCAAAACTAGAGAGCTGAAACAACAAACCTGATGGCCTCAGAGGTGGAAACATGTTTTTTTTCAGTTGTTCAGTTTTCACACAAGAGTGAATGAGAACCTGCTCACCTCTGGAGTCAGTCTCAAGAGGCCCCTCGAAGAACTGCAGTTTAGTCACTTCCTGGTACGTATCGAGAGGGAAAGCCCCTAAATAAGAACAAGCACTCAATTTTTAAGCTTTCTTCAGTAGAAGAGCATAAGAGACCAACAGCGCCATCTGCTGTCTTGGATGCAAGCGTAATTGTGAGAAAATCATGTGGAGATTTACATGTCGACAGCACTGGGGAACAACTGAATTTATTTTTACAAATCGGGTTCAGTTGGTCAGATCGTATTTATTTGAAAAAATAATGTGCTTGTTTGAGAAATTGGCACAAATTTCAGTCCATAATTTATAACTACAACACACATGTAATTGAGTGGTTGAGGGATACCAGACAGGAAGTGATCACCCTGAGTGTAGGAAGCACCACATGTTTTTGGGAGACAGACCTACATCAGTCAGAAGGTCAAGATCATCAAATTCCAACCAATCCTGAACATAAAACCTGATCGCCACACTGATATTAGCTTAAGCTTAACATTCAGTCTTGTTTACAGAGTAGGGCTGTGCACTGGGCGGCCCTGTTACACATCGAAAGGGAAAGCAGGTGACCTACTCTTGCATGGAACTTCATGTTCAATGGGTCTCATGCTGGTGAGGTGATTAGCACCAGAGCGATCAGCCTGAGGTCATGTGAATCACTTACTTCCACTTTTGTTGAATTGCAATGATTAGTAAAAATCCGTAAAGCTTTTTTAAGTCAAATCAAAACAGGTTTTATTTAAAAATCATCAGCCAGCCAAGCATTCATGGCTGAGCTTCAGTCTCTCTCTCTCTTCTTATCACATTTAACATACACAGATAAGCAAACACATTGGGAAACCCTTACAATCAGCCCCTGGTGCCAGCTATGCAAATTTTTTCAGGTTTTTTCAAGTGTGCTTAGGTCAGTTTGAAACTTTTCTGTTTGGAGAAAAGATCTACAACTCTCCGCATGAGGGGTCGTAAAGAGAGATTGTAATTACCAGGGGGTTGTGAGGATCATAAGATCTCTTTAAAAAGTCTCAAAGTTACTGTAATAACCAAATTCTACTAATTATTTTCAACCACAACACCTGCAGAGCGAGCTCTCCCTGTTCATGTTCTGGTGGTGCGCGTGAACTTTTTTAACTCTAAGAGCTCTGCTCTTTTCTTGCCTAGATCCCATTTGGTGTCTAGCAACCGCCCTGGTTGACACAAAAGATGTGTTTACAGTAGACTAAATATTCCCAGATCACAGCAGGACAGCTTCATCCACAAGGGGAGTCTCTTCTTCTATGGTGTTAAGTTTCTCTGTACGGTTCTTCGAGGGGTGATGCTTTTGGAATACCTTTTTGGTCGTTTCTCATTAAATTGGTATTTTTCTATGACCTATTTCTATGAGCTAAAATAATGGTTCCTAATTAAGAATAATCAAACCATCTTTAAACTTCTGTTTCGTTTCGTGGTTTCTCCGCTTCATTTTTTTCTCTTTAAACCCTGCTTGCATTTAGCTGTTTGTGGAACGCACCTCATGATGTTTGAGCTGCTTGCCCTCCCTCCTCTTGGAGTCCAAGCGTCCGTAGATCAGGCTGAACTTGCGGATCTCCTCCTCTTTGCTCTCGTTCTCCAGGTTAAAGATGTACCCCACAGCCCTGGTCATCTTCTTACTGAGCCTCAGAAGCATCTTCGCCTCGCTCTGATCGGCTCGAGGCAGGGTTTGTAGGATCCGATCCACACTCTCCTTCACGACTGTAACGGTCTCAGAGTCTAGCTGCCCTCCGGGCCACAGAGAGGGCGGAGAACCTTGATGAACCATAAGATGTGAGGTGAAAGAAAGAGGATCAACTAAGTCCTTGGGTTTGTAGGGGTCAGGGCTGAGCCGGTGAGGGTCCAGTGGGGAGAGATTTTCCCTGTAGAGATGATTCGGGGATGCAGGAGAAGCCTGGAAGTGGGGGCTGCTCGGATTGTTCCAGAGTGGAGTGAGGCATGGTCCTCTCTGAAAAAAAAAAAGAATTTAGTTGAAACATGTTAAACTTTTGGTACTGATGCCTGAACACATATATATTTTGTGCTTCTAATACAAACTCAAAATTGATTTGACACTAAATCTCCTTTTTAAAATAATAAAACCACAAGATTAGAAGTTGAAAATCTGCAATCAGAATTTTTTTTAAAGGTCCACGCTCTTAAAAAAATGTTATCACTGGTTACTCCAAAGAATTAAAGAGGTCACATGGTATACTATACGTTTAAATTTATACCTTAAAGATGCAGAATTCAATCTTCAGGATCAATTTTCACACTTGCAATCATTAAAAGCTCCTCAAGCACCAAATAATTGTGTTGTATCTTGAAATGGATATGTGTAAGACTGCCTCTTAGATGCATTTTGTACCAAATCAACTCATCTCAAGAGCTTTAATATGCCAATTTGTACATCGTATTTGTACATAAAGCACATTTTTACATTTTAAAAATCTTTAAAAAGGATGTTGGCAAATTTTTAGAACATCCCACAGTTGGCACAGAGAGAGCGAAAGCCGAAGTGTGCTTCTGAAAATGTGTAACTACGTGTGAAAGCCTCGTGATTGAGCTCTGTGATTGGTCATGGTGGTATGGAGAGTCCAAGCCTGGACACGATACCGTGCAATTATGAGTTAAAGCGAAAATGGCGTGTTAACATGTATTTTGCGCAAATAGCTGAGAAATCAGGAGTATTTGACTGAAAAAATTGTTTTATTCTTACATGAACCAAGAATTGGAGTTTTTTTTCCCTTGGTTTTAATTTTTGGAGACTATATGAAGATGTGGACATCAAGGTGGCGCAGTGGGTAGCATGGCCATTTCACAGCAAAAAGGTTCCTGGTTCAAGCCTTGGTTGGGTCAGTTGGCATTTCTGTGTGTCGTTTGCATGTTCTCCCTGTGATAGTGTGGGTTTACTCTCGTTTCCCCCACAAGTTCAAAGACATGCGGTACAGGAGAATTAAATTAAACACAATTGTCCATTGTGTTTGAATGTGAATGGGTGTCCAGAAATTACAAAATAGAGAGAAATATAGATATAATTAAACATGCACTCATGTTAAAGTTTAACCTGTTCTTTGTTAGCATCTGTGTTGAGTTTTGTTTAGCTAGTAGTTAGCATTTTATCACACCAATAATGATCTGTGCAAAGACAGAGCGCAGAACCACTGATGCTCTCGATGACAAATGGGTGCTTAATTCACAAACTGAGCATTCCTAAAAACCAAACTTTTGCAGTTAGAAGCATCAAGTTACACATCAGATCTTTAGTTATAAAACGAGTCTATGTTGTCTACTTGGGTAAGGATTAAATAAAAACATTGTGACTAAATCAATCTTCAATTACAAACATTTCCTTTAAGACCTAAAAAACAAACAAACAAAAAGATCACATAAGTTACTTGTTCTTCTTCTTGTGGTTTGGATAATTAGTGGTCTGCAAGCCTAATTTACTGGTGCATTACTGCCACCAACTGGGAAGTAGTTTGAGCTGTATATGAAAAAAATAATTCCCTCATTACTATAAATATCCTTAATACAAATTCAGTTTCCCTTTATATTTTATTCTATTGTTCGCTTTATATACTGTCCTCCCTATAAATCTACATAAAAAAATAAATTCTATGAATATGTTTTGTCTTTGTAAGAATTGTGATTATTGATTTATATGTTCTTGAATCTTCTAAGTGTTCAAACTTTAACACTCTTGAAGTAGAACATTCTTGAATCTGAACTTTAAAGAGAAAAAATTAATTAATTAATTAAATATAAAGCAGTGCTCCCCAAATCTGGTCTTGGAGGGCCACAGCCCTGCACATTTTAGTTGCAACCCTTCTCCAGTATGCATACCATTCTAGCATCAGACAATCAGAGAGGATCATAAATAGTGAAATAGGTGTGCTTCATGATGATTGAACCAAAAAAATGTATAGGTATCCAGCCCTCTAGGACCGGATTTGAAGACCCCTGATATAAAGCTTTAAAAAGAAACCAAATTTTTGCTCCTAAGCCAAATGAAAGATTTGAGTTCAAGTACGAAAAATGATACAAAACTATTTAAACAAGGCTGAAGTGCAAGATGTTTAGCATTAGAGTACATGTGTTTTGAGCGTTACCTCCTCTTTCTCACAAGGAGACCCTGGCTGGCCATTGCTCGGAGATCTTCTCAGCCCCAAACCCAAAGATCTCTCACTGGTTCCATCACTCTCGATGCGGAGCAGAGGAACACCACACACCGCTGCACCCAGCTGCTGGTTGAAGAGCACAGGGTTGGATGCCCAGTCGTGGAGCACTTTCTGAAGCCTCCGTACATGCAAGGGTTTGGTGGCCATGCCAACTAGTGCCACGATCTCCAGAAACTCCCCCTCTCCAGCCTCACAGAGCTGCTGCACATAATCGCCGCCCTGCTGGATGAAGGTGTCATAGTACATCAGGAGATTGGCCCGTTGCAGGACCCGGTAGAGCTGCAGCTCTCCAAGTGTCCGTGGAAGAGACATCCAGATGTTGGGCTACAACAGAGAAAATATGCATGAATTCGTTACTCAAAGATGACCTTAATAGAGACATTTTGCATCTTATTAGCCAAATGTCTTGATTTGTTGCATGTTTTTAGACAGTGATAAGAAAACCTGAGTACACAGAGGAAACAAAACCATGAGTAAACCAAGCACCACTGTTTGTCACAACATGTTCTGTTTCTGATTGACATATGAAATGATGATAGTTATAGCTCTGCTACACAAGGGTATGGAGGTAAACAAACAAAAAGCCAGTTTAACTCACCTTCAGAGGCTTCAAGCGAATCAAGCACCGTATCCAGACTTAACACTTACGAAAAGTGTTTGCCCTTTATCCCTCAATTTTCTGGCAAACTCCGTAATCGTGGCCAAACTGGTACCTTGCAGACTACAACAGTATTTTTTTCTTTTCAGCTTTGTTTGGAGCTTTATTCAAAGATGTGAACAAGGACTGAATGAAATTTTGTTTGAGTTCTGTTTGAGTTCATGACGCTCCTTTCGCTGTCAGTGTGGGCGCGAGAAACGCGTGGGCGGACTGCGGCAGGCCATCTGATCGAATAACAGCCTTCCTCACCGGCTTGAGCTCAGTTGGAAACCCGCTCCTTTCTGAGCGTCGAAGAATGGCCCCTATTTCGCATTACCTCCTTGTCTTTAAATAGTGTACGGAATATGAGTGAAGTAGAGATATTAGTCTGTCATGTATATCTAATTTATTTAGTATAAAAACTTGGGTTTTAGGGTTGTAGGTATCTGGAAGTGCAACGAAAATCCCCGGAGCCGGGATGGTGGGTGCTCGGTGACGCGGCTTAAGCAGCGGGGTTCCATCGTGAATCACGTCAGACCCACAACAGATCTGATTAATGATAGCAATTAAGAAAATAAAAATACGGAGAAGTTATTTTTTAACGTCGTTAGATTCTCTTAACAAAATTGACGGTTTGAAAAAGAACAAGTGGCTAATAAATAATTGGTTAGAGTAGTAAGCTAGCTAGCTACCAGCCATTTGTTTATTTAGCAATTATATTAAGTTAATTTAACAAAACGAACGTGAAATATTAAATTAAACCAACATGCACCATTTTTTTGCTGACAATTTATTGGATTTATAAAACAACAATATTATATACACATTATATACACACATTTAGAATACCACATCTTTAAAAATCTGTATGTAATGAAAGAAACACGATGAAAACTTCGGTGATTAATCAATATGAACAAATGCCAGAGCTTCCTTTAATGACAACAATTCCTTTAATTGACGACAGAAAGAGCTTAGCTTTCCTTTTCTTCATATATATATATATATATATATATATATATATATATATATATATATATATATATATATATATATATATATATATATATACAGTATTTAAATAAAGTGAATATAGAATTACAACGTAGCCTGAATAAAAATTCAGTAAGTGAATAAATACTGTACTATTTCTAAATGTATTTATGCATGTGATCCTTTCAACAGAAATGTTGAAAGGATCACATGCATAAATACATTTAGAAATGTTAATGTTTTATATATTAAAATTAAATTGTAATTACAAAATAAAATTGCAAAATGAATAAATAAAAAGTATTGCTATAAACTGTAAACTTACACAACAAAACAAGAACTCTCTCTCTCTCTTTATTTACATATATATATATATATATATATATATATATATATATATATATATATATATATATATATATATATATATATATATATATATATATATATATATATATATATGAGTCGAACGGAAACCGACGCTTGAACGGAAATTACGTCACAGTGCGTGTCCAATAGTACTCGGAAGTGAAAATCACAAATGAAGGCAGAAGGACAGTGAAAGCAGCAAAACATTGTCAAGATGAATATATTAGTTTTCTTTAAAAGTATTCTACGCTACAAAATATGTTTTGACCTAAACCTTCGTGTACTCAAGTAACGCAGCTGAGATAAGTGTATATGCTCTTCTGTTAGCACTCATGCTAAAGCAAAACAGCACCGACATATGAAGAGATTAGACAAATGTGGCGATTATAAATAATTTTTTAATCCGTCATCTGAAGGCAGCAGAAGAGTTGAATCTCTTGCACTTTATCGGGACACCGAATCGAGTAAGTTTGCAAGCGATGTTTACTTGTTTACATTCAGTCTCCTGCACTTCCCTGATGGGTGTGAACTCTGCAATCTTCATAAAAAGCTCTGTTTATGTGAAACCATTCTCCTATATATGTAGCTGAAGTGTTTTGTGTTGTATAAAATGTTTTAAATCTAAAATACATCTCTATTCTTAAAGTTTGCACATAAACTCTGCTTAAACACCAAGTAAACAGTTTCAAATGACATCAAATCCTCAAAGAATTACTGTTTGATGGGTTGCAGGCTATGTTTACGTTTACCTGCTTTAATTTTTATTAAGACATCGTTGTAAAGTAAAAACGGGAAATAAAATAACTATTTTGTAGGTTAACCAAATGCAATGCATGTCAATTTCAATCACAATACTGAATACACACTGTTGTACACTTTTCCCCACAAGATGTTATATGTATGCACTTAGCAATTGCTTTTAGGAGCATTTTCCTAAAAAAAAATTTACATGTACCCAGCAACGTTCATGCGAGCAAAGAACAAATTAATAAGTAAATAAATAACATACACATTACACTGGCGTTTATTAATTAATTTATTTCAATTCATGCATATAGTTAATTAAATTATAGATTTCTGAACATGTTTTCATCTAAGACTAAAGTTTTCATAAATACGTTTTCACAAAAACATTTTAAAATCAATGGAAGTTCTATCAGATTTTGCTACCCCGCGAAATTATCCTACTGTGCCTGCATAGACAATAACCTTGTGTTATCACCTCTGGATTTATTGAACAAGATTTGGTTTCATTTCAACTTAATTAATAAAGCCATGCTATAAAACAAAGTTAAAGCATTTTTTTAAAAAACGTTTTATTTAATAGAGCATGTAATACAAGCATGTAAAATTGAAGACCCAATGCGGTGATTAGTTAGCAATTTCACGTAAAAAATATATTACTGTTCCCAATTTAAGGTGAGGGTTGGCAAATCTCACAGGGTAGCAAAAATGATATTAAAAAAGCGCTTTAAAAAAACAAGCATCTACAAAATTAACAAAATTTTTCTGACCATTTTAGCTTTAACATTAAGCAATCATGTTAAGTAGTTCAGCCATTCAAATACAGAAATCAGTTTGCATGTGTCTGGCTGCACTTTTACATCTTCATGAAACCCACTTATTTATCTTTTATATATAAGGAGAATACGGAACAGACGTGGCAATCAGTCCAGTCTTTGATTAAACATATGCATGCGTACTTGTATCTGTATTTTGAATGCAAAAGCGGTACAGACATGTGTACACCCACCCCAAACATGGAAGAACAGAGTGAAAACATAAGAAGGGGGAGAGAAGCGTTTAAAGCTGCAATATGATCCTCTTTTTAATGATTGAAAATAAATATTTGCCCCTCTAGACAATTACCTGCAGCTTCAATAATCTTCAGACGGCAGTTTTTATCCTAAACAATGTCTTTAAATCACCTTACTATTTTCATTTTCTGGGAGCTCAAACCAGCTCAATGATCTTAGAGCCGCCCATTGTTATAGCGCTGACCCACTAACCAATCAGCTAATGCAGGTTATCTTGATTTGAGTCCGCTATCTGACCTGGAAATGTAACAGTAATATGCCAAAACATGAAGTTATTCTATAGAAATAGGTAGATTTTGTCTGTCAACCGGGTAAAGAACGAAGACTTTGTGAGAAGTGCTTCACTTTGGACTGGGTTCACAACAAAGTATAATTTGATGGATGTTTATCCAACCGAGAGGAGCATGGATAAATAATTAGTTTTGCAGAGCCCAACAGTCTGAGGTCATTCAAAGACATTGTTTATTAGGTTGTTCTGAAAACGAGCAGTGTACCCCATGTTCCTCCCACTCCCATTACGCCACTGGTGGGTTGTGCTTGTTAGCACACAGAAAACCCACCATTTCCCACAAATCTTTGAGCGCCTAAACACTTTCATCAAAAACACTCTTTCTTTTCATTGTTTAACCGACGATGTTCTGCTATGGGTCAGTCACCGCATACTTTCTTGAGCTTCTTGTATAGAGCGCTCGGTTGTTTTGAATGTGCTTTACAAGTTAAACAGATTTCTTTTCATTCACAGAGGATCCAAATGCTGCTGTACTCTGAAAGCCTCTGATCTTCTGCCATGTTGGAGATACTGTGGAACTCGGAGCATGTTTCGTTTATGAAATCAATAGGATTTTTTTATCCTGTGCATGCTTGCCTCAGTCTGTGTCCTCCTTGAATGCCATGATGGATGTTTTTTAAGAAGAGAGCATCTGTATTTTTGACCAAGATGGACGAACATGTGGCTGTACACTGGGACGTGGTCGGAGAGAGGACACCTGACGTTATTTTGAACTCTCAGTATCAACTAAACGACCGCGAGGCATTGGAAGACTTTGAATTTCTGGATGATGATGATGATTTGGAGTTGGAGGACAACGACGAACAGATTCCGCAAAATGAAGACGGTGACGACCAGGAGGAGGAGAAGGTTGAGAAGAGTGAGAGTAAGCCTCGCGGCGCTGGCTCCGGGAGGAAAGGAAAGTCCAAAAGGAGCGTGCCAGAAACACAGTCGTGGACTTCCTCATTTTCGGTGTCTCAAAAACCGCAAAAAACAAGACGAAGGAATCTGCAGAATCACAACAGAGCTCGGCGGAAAGCTGGGAACCAGCTGATTGCAGCCTGCAGGGACTTCCTGTCCGATTCTGTGAGTTCCTGGTGCATCTCGTGCATACACATGTTCGTGGAGTTGATCATCACGCTAACGCTTCGCTGCGGAATCATGGTGGAGTCCTCGGGACTCGTGCTCTACGATTTCGGCTCACACGTACTTTGCAAAGCCACTGATCTCCAAGGTTTGATGCAGGATTTGAGGCGTGTCATGGAGCGTGGTTGTAGTTGGGCGGAAGTGTTTAAAGAGAGGATCTTCAGTGGTGTTTTGTGGACTCGAAACGTCTTGCTTCGCTCTGGGAGGATTGTTGTTGCTGCTCTGAGTGCTGGGTTTGCACTGCTGAGGTGTGTAATGGGACGGCTTGCGGGGGAGAGAGGAAGGAGGCTGTGGAGCGCATTCCAGGGCAGCAGGGTGTGGAGGAAAGTCTCAGATGTGAGCGCGAGGATTCAGGGGTATTTATTAAAGCTGTGTTCGCGTCAGGAGTCACCGAACAGAGGGACCGAGAAGGGACAGCCGGGGGAGGAGCTGCAGAGGCTGCTGGCACTCGCAAAGGTAAGGTACTACTAAAACAGCCATAGTTTCATACAAGTAAAGATTATATGTTAGAAGATTTTTTTTGCTTTTCGCGTTTATAAACATGTTTCTTTATTAGGAATCAATGTGCTCTGTACATTTTGCCTTTTTTGTATTAAATAGTATGGTTTGTCTGCTTTTTGTCAACCCTGGTTAATGATTAGGTTTTGGTTTCAGATCCCTGAAGAGGAGATGGACCCGTTTAATGTTCTGGGGGTGGATGTTCATGCCACGGAGTCTGAACTCAAGCGAGCATATAGACAGCTAGCTGTTCAAGTAAGGAACTTTTTTTTTTTTTTTTTTTTAATCAGTCTAAAACCATCTGTGGGTCCTGCGAAGGAACGAACGGCTTTGATTTTTTTGTGTTTTGTGAAAACCACAACTTTCAACTCTGATGTGAATACTAATAATATTATTGGAGAAGTTAAAGAGATCAAAATGATGGACTCTGGGAGACCTGGAATCTTGGGAAGGAAGGACCAAAGCTGGTCTCACTCAAAAAAGAAGAAAGAAAGAAATCAATGCATCTAGGGAATGACAGTAAACAGTAAATAGTTAGACAGTAAATATAACACATTAAAATTTGACTTAAACATGTTTCATGAGGGTTCTGATTGAGCAAATGGAAACACAAGAGTCGAGAGGTTGGCATGCAGTTCCGTATCAGGCCACTGGAGCATGATGGGGCCGTTGAGTTGAGAACAAGCGTTTGAAAGGAGCAGAGACAGATCTTCTCATGCTCACAATCTGATTCAAAAGCAGATTTTGTGTTGCCAAGAGGTGCAAAACAATAAGCAAATATAAAAGAAAATAAGTTAAAAAACAGAATTACAAATCGGAAAAACAAAGTTACAATTCTGAAAACACTCCCACAAATAAGACATAACATTATCAATTCAGAAAACACAACAACATTTCAACCAAACCGGAAAGGGACTGTACAATTTTAGAACCGACAACTTGGCGCTGACTGGACGAAAATTCTGGCAATCAAACTCCTGAGGAAGAGACATGGACACTGCAGTAAAAACTACACTGGCAAAAAATACAGTAATAAGTCTCATCCAATCAACGGCAAGTTGTCGTTTTCAAATGATATAATCTTTTTCCTTTTTGTCGAAATGTCATGTTTTCTGAATTATTATTTAGTTTTACAGTTTGTAATTGCGTTATTTAACTTAAAAAAATTTTGGATTTGTTAACACGTCAATTTTCATGGCATTAAAAAACATAAAAGTCTGGTCTTCTTTATCATTTTATATATATATAGAACTCATTAAAGGGAGATGTTCAGGGAGATTTTTCAATGCTCTAACCGCATTGCTTTTCAGGTTCATCCTGATAAGAACAAGCACCCGGGTGCTGGGGAGGCCTTCAAGGTTTTGAGAGCCGCCTGGGACATCGTCAGCAACCCGGAGACCCGGCGCGAGTATGAGCTGTGAGTGAATCGATGAACGTCAACTAATCAGACTTTGTGCAGCAATCAAAAGGGTTTTATGATGGCCCACATGTCTATTTCTTGTATTCCTACCATTACGCTTTCACATTTAAAGCTTCTTGTTTGTGTTTTCTCAGGAAGCGAATGGCAGCCACCGAGCTTTCTAAATCCATGAACGAGTTCCTGAGCAAGCTGCAGGACGACCTGAAGGAAGCCATGAACACCATGATGTGC
Organism: Danionella dracula; assembly: GCA_900490495.1. Taxonomy (NCBI): domain Eukaryota; kingdom Metazoa; phylum Chordata; class Actinopteri; order Cypriniformes; family Danionidae; genus Danionella; species Danionella dracula. The sequence goes on along the minus strand of UELW01000012.1, from coordinate 17,195,679 downwards.
ACTAAATGTGAAGGAAAGCACAGGTGCGTACGTCCCACTACTCTCCCCTCTCTGTCTCTCTCGGTGTTCTTCGCTCACACTTCATCGTTCTGCAGGCGCTTTGAGATGGATCGGGAGCCGACAGAGGCCAGGTTTTGTGCCGAATGCAACAAGTGGCACGGAGCCGAGGAGGGCGACCTGTGGGCAGAGTCGAGCATGCTGGGACTGCGCATCACATACTTCGCCTTCATGGACGGGAAAGTCTTCGACATCACTGGTAGGTGATTTGGACCTCAAGGTAACGCTAAGTGTGGATCGCTTTGAAGAGTTAAAAGATGCCCCAAAAAGCTGTGCAGTAAGTGCTAAAGATAAAGCATTAACCAAAATACTTAATTAAATTAATAATAACTCATGGACTTAAAATAAAATGTTTAAATTCAAACACGTGAAATACAAAGCAATAAACACATTTTTCAATTAATTCCTTTTATTCGTTCATCAAATTAAAATAATAACGCAATAATTTAAAGTCTTTTAGCTGTAACACAACAACAAAAGGAATACACTTTCCTTTTAGTTAATTCCTCATCCACAAATCCTTCATCGTTGTCTGAATAAAATATTTCAGCATCAAGCACACCTGATTCGCTCTCATCATCCTCAGGCTCGTTGCTGTCACCGTTACTTCACGGTTTAGTGATAATTCTTCGTGAGATTTGTGAAAGCTCGAACAACACTCGACTGATATCCAGCGCTCACGCGTGTGTCTCTGTGGGAGCAATTTAAGGATAAATTTAACGGTTTTGCTGTGTGTCGAGGCTCAATACGGTTTGTTCCACGCGTGTCGAAGTGCGTCATGTAGTCCTCCGCGATGTGCCGCCGTGATACAATGATGATCCATTCAGCTTATGACTTCATAGTGAACCAAAGTTGTTATTAAACAATCATACTTGAGAAGCACTGGATTATGCTTCTCTGCAATCCTCTGATGCTTTTTGAGAAACTAGGAAAATCTTTGGTCGAGAGCAACCCAAGTTTGCTCTGTGGTAGCATAAGCTCTAGAATTACATGAGATAGAACACTCACACTATTCCTGTTCAGAGATTAAAGTGGACGCAACAGTAAACAGTCATTCCAGATCAATATAAGTGCAATATACAGATGGACAGATTTATATGATTCTAAGTACTATAGTCAGACCTGTTTAATGGTCATTTACAATATAGTGCAAACAGTATGGGGAGATTGTAAGGTGTATGTGTTTGAGGGGGAGAGCTCTGAAAAAGATTTTCCTCAGGCCCTTTCCACACGTACTTGCTTATTTTTCTAAATGTAATTTTTCTGACCGCGTTTACAAAAATATTGTATTCGCAGACACGGGTAGAAATAAAAACTCCCTCCAGGTCAAAAACCACTCAGTGGATATGTAGGCTACTGTTTTAAGATTGTCAAAATCAATCAAATCAGTTTGAAAACATTTGATTATACAATTTATTTCTAACCTATAAATAAAACTAACAATTAAATCCAGCATAAGGGGAAGTGCGAGAAAGAGAATCGAACTAACATCCTAATGCAAACTGCAAAAAAATATAACTAAAATATTTATATTTGCAAGTTTAACATCCAAGCACAATATGAGCACAATAGAAACTCTTGCAATTTAAAACTGTACACTGTACAACCTGTTACTCGTTTATTCGATTAAGAAAAAAATTATCGCTGAGTAATTTACAGTGAGAGTAATTGTTATTTGCAGCCCTATACTGAAGATTTGCATTGATTTGTCATTTAAAAAAATAATTTTTGCATTGAATCCTTGAAAAGGGTTGGGAAGGTGCTCAGATAGGAAGTGAGCTACGCTCATTACTGAATCGTTGGGGAACTTTTGTCATTCACTTTTAACTTGGCAAACTTATAGATAAAATTTTAACGAAAGTAAAGTGAAATAAAGTACGTTCTCACAAAGTGTGAAACTTTTTGGTGATTCCTAAATATTGTAATATTTTGAAGTCTTAAAAATCTGTGTGTGTGTGTGGTCACAGAGTGGGCTGGCTGCCAGCGCATTAGCATCTCTCCGGACACTCACCGAGTGCCATATCACATCTCCTTCGGCTCTAAAGGGAGCAGCGGAGCCAGCAGACACAGGTAAGTCACTCAGTGACCTCCGTGTTAAATCTGGGTTTTAAAACGAACTAAATTCACATTATCTGTGTGTGTCAGACCATCGTCGGATCACTCAGGCAGCCCCGGTTCTCCGTCAGACCTGCAGGACTTCTTCACACGTTTCTTCCAAGCCGGGTCCCCCAGTGACCCCTCAGCGAATGGAGGATTCTTCCCCACAGGCCCCCCTCCTCACCCCGCCCCCGGAGCTCACACGGGACCCTCACCCATGTTCTCGGGACCTTCACAGACAAGCTTCTTTAACCCTGGAGCACAGCGAGGTGACTCGAGTGAACAATGCAGCGAGGGGCCAAAACCGGCACGGCGGCGGAGGAAATTGCGCAAGCCTTTCCAGCGGTGAGAGGAGCCATTAACACGGATGAGAGGCTCTCTCTAGTGATCAGTGTTGGTGCTTTCTGATGAAGAAAATGGTAGCGCTTCATTCTACGGTACCCTTGCGCTTAGTGCGTACTGGAGCATGGTTCGCGTAGAGTCAGGAAGCACTCTTTAGATAATTTCTGTGTTTACAAACTGGCTGTAATCGATTTAAACAACCTGCAAAAAAAGGCTTGAAACACAATTTATAACATTGAACATTGGATATTATTTTCTTCTGTTTTGCCCATTTTTGATGAACACTTGAGCCCTGGAATTGTTCAGTTAAACCTCTATAATCTTCTACATCTCTCCGGATCCTCGGCCTAGAAAGAGTGAAGTAACAAAAGTATTTGTTTACGGTTATTGCGTATAAGTGTGGTTTTTAATCGAACTGAGCCGTTTTCAGTTTGGCAGCAGACGCCTGGTTTTCTTGAGAGTTGTAGGAGCTCTGTGGTTGACTAGAGTTTCTGGGGTGGTTTTAAATCCCTCAAGTCCTAGATCTAAAACATCTCTACACAGGGTTTGTATTTGAGCTCTATAATATAATTCTTGAAACACTCATAGTTTGAGTTTATTGTTAAATAATTTCTATTTTTGCAAATAGACTATAACTGTTTAAAAAAAAACTTCAAAAATAAGCTTAAAACATAACGTATAACACCGCCAGGAGAACTCAGAACATTGGCTTTTTTTTCTTCTGTTTTAAACATATGTGAGAAGCAGACGAGGCTGGAAAGATGCTCCTGAGAAATACATGATCCACTGAAATTGTTCATTTAACCTCTATAAATTTGTGCATTTTTCCACATCCTCGGCCTAGAACAGAGAAGTTGCAAAATTAATTCATTACTGTTATTGCACATGAGTATGGTTTTTAATTAAACAGAGCAGATTTCAGTTAAAAAATTCTGAGTGGCAGCAGATTCTCTTGTGAGTTTTCAGGAGTTTGTGGATTATGGGAGTTAATGAGGGTGGTTTTTAACCCCTTAAGTCCTGGACCTCAAAGATCCTAACATAGGGCTTGTTTAAGCCATACAATTACATTCTTAGTGCGTACTTGAATAGTCAGGAAATCCTCAAACTATGAATTTATCTTTAAATAATTTATTTATGTACTAACAGCCTGTTATCTGTTCAAATAACCCAGCTTGAAACACATCTTCGAAAATAAAATTACAGACATTAACGGATTGATAAGAGGATAAAAAGGTATAAACAAAATTTCTCAGACGCTTGGTCACCACAGAGATTTAACTAAAATAAACGTGAAGGTTTTTCTTGTTTCTGCATTTGAATCCATCAGAAGGTTTTTATGAAGCTGTTAAATGTGTTTGATCACATCGAGATGAAATAAATTATTTACACATCTCAAACAGATTTCGAGGATGGTGCTTTGTGTCATTGACGAGAACAGGAAGTGATGTCATCAAGGTGTCAGACTCGACTCCTCAAGCTTTAGGGGACTTGAGGTGCAGTATGTCATTTCTCTCAAACGTTTTCAAGGAAAAGACTAACAGCTGAAAAAAAATCATCACTAGCTCAGACAATTTGCATGCTGCACTCACGACAAAAGGCAATTAAAATGTTACTGTGGATTGGCATCAGAAATTAAAGCAGTAATAACAAAGATTCTCAATGAGCTAAACAAAAGGAAATCTTTTGACAGATGTTTTTACATAAACTCTTAAGACCATAAGAGGGGGGGGGTAGTGATTTTATTACATCACCTCTCGTTATTTACAATAATTTGTTGTTTTGAAAGACAATATGTTTTAAAAGTACATAGAATATGTACACAATCTGTTTAATTAATAGCAAAAATATTGAATCTAATTTCCCCCTTTGACCAAAACATTCTCTAGTGGAGCCAAGCGCCCATATAAGGCCATGAAATTCTCTCGTCTGAAGGACTAATCCTGCTCACTTCCTAATCCGACACAAACACCAAAGATCTCTAGACAGCATCAGTTTTTGTACCACATTCCGCAAGCTCGAGTAGCCTTGACATTTTTAGTGCTAGATTTGTTCCTTTTCCCTGAAAGGGTCATGAACTGAGAAAGTTTGTGCACATGTAATAACCGAACGTTTCAAGACTGCTCCTCCACCGCTAGTGGCTAGCCTCCTAACACTTGTAGGCTGAGTCGCTAACGTAAAAAAGGACTTAAAAAGACTGTGCAGAAAAAACCTAAACATAGAATACAATCACTGGACTGGCAGACCATCAAAAATCATTAATAATAAGAGATTTGATTACTGCTGTTAAACTTTGATGTTTACCAGCTCTCTGACCTGAAGAGGAGATGATGAGTCTGAGGCGAACGCAATGTGTAATGAGTAAAATGAGTAAATAGAGGGCAGTCATCACCTACGAATTTTATAGCCACCTTGAATCACTTTCACATTAGAGAAACCAAATTGCTGTGATAAAACCTACGAGAAAAACCAACAGAGTGGTTTAAAATATTAGATGTTAAATCTGTGATGTTACCCAAAGGTTTTGCAGTGAGTGCGGAAGACCAACATTTGGCACAACACAAAGGCTGGATTTTGAAGGTATGGAAAATTGAAGACGAAAACTTAGACACAAGCATATATCAAGTTATAACATAAATCACACAAAAACACTTTTTGTAAGGCTAGATTCCATTAATACGTTATGCAAATTAAACCAAGTCTTTTCACTAGAAGACAACGTTTATTCTTGTAACCTCTGAATCAATTCTAAAAGTATTATATATCCTATATGCAAGGACTTTTATTTTGAGACCTTTACTTTGAAATCAGCAACCACTCCCTGTTCACATGCCTACTTGATTTTTTCAACTTAACAACTTCTAAAAAGTCACTTTTTTTTCTTTTGAAACGTGCTAAATCTATTTCTGTGCATTTAACATCCTAAGAAAGTGCTTTTTAATTTAATTTAAACTCCTTAACATTGCAGATAATGAATACTACCAATTACCAATGCATAGCAAACCAAAAATAATGCAAGAACAAAAACAAGATGTCAGTTGCAAAACTAAGAAAAAGCAAATAAGCTGATACAAAAACCTAAAATAAACCAATCCTCCTGCTCTTCATATCTTCCCCACGAGAGCCTCGGACACCCTCCGGATAACACCGGGATCCAAATACGCCATGATTCCTCCACGATTGGCCCACTGTTCCACACCCTCCCCCCCAGGGTGGGGCTGATGGTAGGTGATCTGTGCCATGCCCTGTGCATTCCCTTTAGCGTGAGCCGCGACACACCCCTCCAGGTCACAGACGCCACCCCCCAGCGCCCGGAGAACGGCGTGAGGAGCGCACGAGTCCCACTTAAACGTGCTTCCTTCAGATAACACGTACACGTCCACCAAGCCCCGCAGTACACACAGGATCTTGTACCCAGCGCCGGCTGCGAATGATAGCGATGCGGCTTCAGCGAGCGCTTCTTTCACCTCGCGCCTCTCGCTTGAGCTCAACAGGACCGAGAGGTGATCATGTGTGGGCCGTCTGGGGGTCAGAGAGCACACGTTCAGCCCTCCGTACGAAACGCCCCAGACGTGCTGGCCTTTCCAGCTGCAGGAGACACAGAGATGTCATTTAATACAGATCTAAAGAGGCAGTGCATGACGAGCGGAAGCAACAGAGGCGTGTAGAGCAAGCAAGCATGAGCCACATCGGGAAAAGATTTATTTTAGTTAATTCAAGATTATAGCCTAAAATATAGTTTTGTAACCATTTTTATGACACTTTCATATCACAATGAAACAATTTTAGTGGTACCTACCTTTTCTGGTTTCTGGAAATGTATTTGTGTTTCTGAATTAGTAAAAGTGTTTATTGAACACATTTCAGAAACCGCAAAGAGTAGGCAACATTGAGTACTGACAACTTGGCTCTGATTGGAAAAGACTTCTGACAATAATGATATAAGAAGTCAGTACTTTGATTGACGTAAGTCTTGTCCAATCATAGCCAAATTTTCAGTTCTCATCGATACCAACCTTTTCCTGTTTCTGGAATGTGTTCGTGTTTCGGAATTTGTAAAAGTGTTTTGGAACATGTAAATGTCGTTCTCAAATCTAAAATTGTGTCTGAATTTGTACATTTGTTTCAAAATGCACATTTGTTTTTGTTTTTTTAAGATTCAGCAGACACTCGATCCGCATAATCATCGCACTACTGAGAATTGTGGCAAAATGAGCTTAAAAAATCATTCAGTGTCTGCCTAACTTAACACAACTTAGCTTGTGCAGTTGCAGTTAGAAGATTTCTATAAAAAATGGAGACTTAGAGAGTTTCTCTCACAAAAATAAACATTTCAAATAAACATTTAATACATTTTTTGATACATCCAAACGACAAACTGTTTTCTAATTAAATTTTTTACATTCGATCACTGGTCAGTGGTGAGAGTGCTTCCTTAAAGTAGCAGCTCTTATAGCCTCGAGACACTTCTCTGACGTTGTCCTGATGAGAAGATCTCTGTGAAACCTCTCTTCAGCGATAATGTAATCACACTTTGATCTTTTTCTGACAGTTTAAACTCCAGATTAATTTGCTTACACAAAGATAAAGCTGTTTTATCTCCACACTCACCCTTTCCCCGTGCTCTGTTTCTGGTGGAACGGCTGGTTAATGACGCCCATGACCGGCTCACCGCTGGCTCGTAGGTAAACCCCGATCAGAACCAGAGCGCAAGGCAGTCCGGCGGGACAGAACCCTTCAACGTGCTCCTCTTCCTCTTTCCCCTCAATGTACTGACTGGTGCCGTCTGAACACAGAATCATGAGATGGAGCAGCCGATTCATTCCACTGTGAGAGCTAGGTTTTTTCAACTATATTTACTGCTAAAACTAAAACTCCTTTTACATAAAAGTGATCCGGAAAAGACAATACATTTTTGTCAATGCTGTTTACTTGGGAGTAATCCAGAACACTTTAAATGGTCTGTAAAATGCAGCTGCTCGTTTACTAATTAATACTTTACGCTGGAGTAGAGCTGTTGGATTATAGGAAAAATGATAACCACGATTATTAAGGTATTAACTAAAATCACAATTATTTTAAAGGTTATTCTTTATCTTTATTTTATTTCTTATATAGAAATATAGCCCATTAACGTTCATTTACATGAAAGGAAATGAAAGAAAATGCAGTACCGATGGGGTCGATCCAGATGCCCACGTCTCCTGGGCTGATGTTGATCACCAGAGATTCAGCCGCTCTGTCAGTGACCTGAAGCTCCTGGTGAATCACGTCCGCTAAGAGCGCCGCTGCGGTCCGATCTCCATCTAACACCTTCGCCAGCAGAGCCGTGGTTTCCTCCGGACGAGCGCAGATGCTCACAGTCACGCTCTCTCCTGAAGCACAACAGAGTTTAACTAAACTTGGCTTTTCACTGTGCTACGACTGTTTTTGAAAACCCCTCACCACTTTAGATTTCAAAATTAGACCATAAATTATAAAGTCGAAATCACAGAACGCTGAGAGTCTGTGATGTATGATCTGTACGTGAATGAGCTTCATTGATCGCTGGAAAAGAAACTGAAGGCAATATTATTATTATTATTATTATTATTATTATGAAGAGTGAAAATCTCTCCACAATCCTTTTTAAATAGAATGATTCAGTGTTTTCATCACTCTTTAGAGAGGGGAAAGAGAAAATGAAAGAGAGGAGGTAGAAATAGAAAGAAGAGAGAAAGTGAAAGAGAGAAAAAGAAAGATGGGAGAGAGAAACAGAAAAAAAAGAGTGAAAAGTGAGTAAAAGAGTAGTAAGAGAGAAAGAGAAATGAGAGGAGAGGGAGACATTTAAATGGAGAAAAAAGAAAAGGCGATGAAGAGAGAGAGAAAAAAGAGAGGGGGGAAGGGAAAGAAAAAAGAGAGAGAAGAAATAATGAGGGGAGAGAGAAAGAGCTTATTCAATTTCTGTGTAATTAATTGACTTAATGCTCATCAAAACTCAAAGACTACTTATTTTCAAAAGTATTTTCACATTAATTTCTGTGTATTTTTAACAGATGAGTTGATCTGCTAAATTTGCAGTCTCAAAGATTATTCTTTTCATGCGTCGGTACTCTGGCAGCTGGTTTCGTCTAATAAAGGAAACGTTTTGTCATTTGAAATCACCAAAACAAACAACCCCAACCAAAAGCACCTCACTCCTATTTTGAACGAACTGATTGGCTTCAAGTGATCTTCAAATTTGTGACACAAACAAGCTGCTATGATAAATCACACACTGCACCTTTAAGACGCCTCATAAGCTTTCCATCAAACAGGAACACCGTTCAAGTGACCCAGCTAAACATTCAAACCTTTAACCAGCTCGTGTTTGCTCAGACTGAGCGCGCTCTGCTTCTCCTGCGCTCGTGAGGAGCAACATCTGCTATGCAAAGATCATGTGACCACACGATTTGACTGGCATCACATCAGAGGTGAAAAACAAATCGAACCATCAGAGAGGCTAACATTTGAATTAAATTCTCTAAGGCCCGCCCACACGTATCTGGGGGTTTTTTTTTTCTTACCCTGTTTACAAAAATTCCATCCACACGAGCACGAGTGCAAAAATAACTGCGTCCACACGACAGGGTTTCAAGGTTAAATCCACCAGTCAGAAGCTTCTTTTTCTGAGCTGAGGCTCAAAATGTTCTTTTTCAAAACTGACACTTTTTGTGTTTGTACGAGGTGAGCGCGTCTACAGCAATAACTCTCACAACATCTGTTCTGAGATTAAACATGTTATTAAATTTACTGTGTGCTTGTGTAGTCCTGAACATCTCAGAAGATCTGCCGTAGCTCAGAGAGCCGGTGTAAAAGCCCTCGCGCCGACCTCATTAACCATCTGGAGCTGTGAGCAACTGCTGCTGCATCAGTTAAACAGCTCAACTCCTTCAAACTCCTCCTGAACTAGAATTTAAGTGGTTATCCTGTTCACACGGAAACAAATCAGTAGCGTTTCCTAAAAAGCACTTTTTTGGCCAGTGTTTTCAAATTAACTTGATTACAGTAAAAACGGATCTCCGGTAATGTGTGGACGCAACCTGTAACAGAGTTTTAAAAAAGCACGTTTATAAAATAACCGTGTAAGTGTGGACAAGGCCTAAAGCGCATGCTGACTCTCACCCAGTCCGTTATCAAACTTGTTGGACTCCTCTCCAAGAATGAAACCAGTCAGCTCCGGGAACTACAACGCAGGAATCAAAGCAATCCGTAAGACTGATGAACATCAACAACAAAAAAAACACAGAGAAAAAGAAAGGAACCTTGGTGCAAACGTCGTGCCGAATCATCTCCTGGATCAGCACATCAGCCAGTGTCTTGAAGTCCTGCACAAACTTCTTGTTTTTGTCAGCGCCGGTCTTCTCCTGCACCAGAAGCTCGAACAGCGGTGCTTCCTGCCGACAGACTCGAGCCACGTTTGCGGCTTTCTCTGCAACGTTCAGGAGGCACCGCAGCAGCTGCGCCATGACTGACAGCTGTCAATCACACACAAAGTGAACACTGTCAGAAACAGCTCTTCACTCACTGCTCATTAGCTTCCACACAGTAGAGACAGAGAGAGAAACCAGGACACGAAGAGAAGTGTGTCAGTTTGGATTCAACGCAGGGGTAAAAAGAGAGAAGAGCAGAAGAGACAGAGGAGAAGAGGGAGGGGGTAGAAAGAGAGAGACAAAGAGAGAGAAGAGCAGAAGAGCTATAGGAGGGAGTAGAGAGAGGGGGGGTCGGGAGAGAGATGAGATAGAGGCAGAGAGAGAGAGAGAGAGAGATGAGATAGAGGCAGAGAGAGAGAGAGAGAGAGAGAGAGAGAAATGGCTTTCAAAATCAGGTCATTGCTTGAAATACTAGCAGGGTTATAATAAACTAATTTATAGAGAAAAATGAGTTTGACTCTGGGTGAAAAAAGAGAGTCACCACATCTCTCCACTCAGACTAGTTCCTCTGGATTTCCATGACTATTATATAATGATTAATGTAGATCTGATCTGAAACTTATTGGATATAGATATAGAGAAAATTAACAAAAGAAAGAATGAAAGATAGATAGATAGGGTTTTACGTGTCAAATTATCTTTATCAAAAGTAACAATTGCCTTTGCATGTGTAAAAAAATGTAATGACACAGTTTGTAAAAAATTGCCTCTGTAAAATGTTGACGCAAGCGCGCACACACACACACACTGATGCATTAAATTATAAATATTTAAAACATTTTAAAGTCGCTGTTTTTTCTCAGTTTGTATCAACTGCCTTCAGCAAATTTTTTAATTCTTTTTACAGGCAGATGAAATGGAAGAAATGACACCAAAGATCACACGAGCTGAAGAACTGTCTATCATCTGCCGCTCGAGAAACCACGCCCTTAATTATGCACAACTTTTAAAGGGTGCTATTTCTTTTTAAGAATAAATTGAATAAATGCATACAAAATTAAAGGTGATGAATGTCAAAACTAGAGATCTGAATCAACAAACCTGATGGAGCAAGGGGTGAAAACGTGTTTCTTTTCCAGCTCCAAGGTCGTTCAGTTTTAACATCAGAGTGAATGAGAACGTGCTCCCTTCTGCAGTCAGCCTTTAGAGGCCGCTCCAGGAACCGCAGCTCGATCACTTCCAGGAGGTTGATTCAAAAATACTTTTTTGTTCACGTAAACAGCTGTCCTCTTTGTTTTTTGGAAATGCTGCCTCTAGTGGTGAGCTATTGTATTGTACATTTCAATTTAGGCTAGTGGCACCTTTTTGCCTTTAGGTTAGTGTTTACAGCATCAATGCTGCCTGTAAATACTAAATATAAAAGTATTACAAACCAAATGTTACGTAAATGAGCTTTACAAATAACATTCCAGAAAGGATGTCTAGGAGGAATGATTTGACACCTTCCACAGAACAAGTTTCACTTCGCAGTAGTTTGAGAAGAGCTTAAATCAATGCTGTCAGTGTTCCTGAACTCAGAAGAACCGTCGCTCTTACCGATAAAAGGTTTCTGCGCCGCTCTTGAGCTAAATTCGTCCGTTTCCCGTGAGTTCCTGTCGGTTACCGTCACCAACCCTCGCTCCGTGAGCTCGAACGCATCCTCAGTGCTGCCTAACGGGTTTTACAGATGTTTTTGACTCTCTTGGTTGCAGGCAAGGCGGAGTGTGGCGCCGCTGTCAAACCGGATACACGTCACTTCTGTTTCCGCTACATCCTGTGCCCGATAGTTGAAGTTTAAATCCGTGTTCAAAAATGTATGTTAACGATATTTGAGTCAGCGATTTTTATTTCGATTGTGAGCTTGCTAGAAAAGTGTTGTATTGATATAAGAGTTTACCTCAATAACCGATGGAAGGATAAGAGAAAAAAATAAATGAGTCAAAACAAATTAATAACATAAACAATCAGTCACAATCACAAAACAAAACATTACAACAACAAAACAAAAAAGCGACATAAATAAAAAACTAACGAAAACAATAAGAATATTCAGAACTTTTGAGAGACTTGTATAGAAACTGAAGAAATGGCGCCCCAACCCTCCACCACCAAAGAAATACGGACAATAATATTAATTTATTTAATTAGTTTCCAAGTTCTCTGGAGTGGGTTGCCATGTGATACTGAACGTTTTGTTTCGTGACGCAGCTCTTGCCGAACTGATCTCACACGTGTGGTCTTTCCCCAGTGTGCAGTACGTGTCATCTGATTTTGGAGATAACGTTTTAAAACGAAACGCTTCTCACATTGATCACAATAGTGTGGTGTGTCTCCCGTGTGGACCTTCATGTGATTTTTGAGTGGTGTTTGAGAGCAAAAGTCTTCTCACACTGGTCTTTCCTCAGAATGCTTCATGGGGTGTTGCTGAAGGCTTTGTTTGGTAACGGAACTCCTCCGACACTCACGCTCTCCAGTGTGGACTGCCTTGTTAGTCTAGAGGAGATGTTTTGAAATGAAATCTTTCTCACATTGATCACAAGAGTATGGTTTCTCTCCAGTGTGGACCTTCATGTGAGTCTCCAGATAGACTCCAGATGAGTGCGAAACTCTTCCCACACTTCATGTGAGTGAAAAACACTTACCACATTGGTCACACAAGTATGGTTTCTTACCATGTGAGTTTAAACAGAATTTTTAACAAGAAACAATTTCCACACTGGTAACATGTGTATGGTTTCTCTCCAGAATGGCTCCAGCAAGTACCGGAGTTCTCCGGAGCTTCCCGAATCGAGTCACAACGACTTACAAAAAGGTCGGTGATTAGCGACTATGTTAAAGTTATAGTGTCAATAAGAGATGGATTATAATTATTGTTGTATTTTGTGAATTATTCAGACCTCGCCAGTAACTGTCCACTCTTATTTAGAGCTCATTCACAACTCCAGGAGAAATACAAATGGTTTTGTAATTCGAAACTATTACAAGAGACTTATAACTATGCAGAAAGTACTAAACGTTTGGTCAAAATCACTATTTGCCAGGATGCTTCATGGGGCATTTCAGATTGGGAACGTCTAGAATGTTCCGTTACTGACAAAGTTCACTCCTCCTCCTCAATACCCCTCAGTTTTACGTTCACGCGCTATTTTTCTGGTGCATTTTAAAGATGCTTTCATACATACATCACCGGAAACACATAGCGTGGACGTTGGAAGAAGAAAAGACGAAAGCTCTTGCGTCACCAGTCTGCAACTGCTCGCCGAAATAAACGATTGTCTGTACAGAATAACGTATATCTTGGTGAGGTAGAAAAAAGCTCCAGGCAAAACCTCTGCAGACTAGTGATGTGTCGTTCGTGAACAATTTGTTCAAAAATAAATCATCTTTATTGTGAGTCATGAGGATCTACTCTTCACAGTGAACAATTCGTTGTCTCCATCTCGTTCAATCTTACGATTGCTTCCCAATGGACCCAGAGCCAGATACAAAAAAGAGCAGTTCATCCGAGTCGCTCTTCAACTCGTTCTTAATCGTTTCAATGACTACAGGACCTGGATGTTAAGGAAGTTTAGTTCATTTGAATTGCTCGTTCTTGTGTGATGGTATTTCACGCAGTATTGTGGTGTTATTTCTTGTGTTTTGAAGAAATTTAAACTAAACTTGTTTTTTCAATGGACACAGTGGGCACATTATGGGTTTTTCTGAACCAACGACCTAATATCGATGTTTTGGAAGAATCAGAAGAGGTTTTTCTGGTGTGTGGATAAACGAAAGATGCAGGTAAACTAGTTTAATTTCTCTTATTATTGTATTTCGCTCAGTTTTGAAATCAAAAGAGAGCAATTTCTCATTTACTCCAATGCTAAATTAACCAACTTTGGAGCTGGAAAATCTACGTCTTCATCTTTGGCTCCATCAGGTTTGTTGATTCATATTGTTAGCTTTGACCTTCATGACCACACTGAGGGGGGTGAGTTATTTATAAATTTGTTTGTTTAATAATAATAATAATAATGCCTTCAATTTATATAGCACTTTTCTAGACATTCAAAGACTCTTAACAATTATCCAAGCATTACTCGTTCACTCCACATTCACAAACTGGTGGTGATAAGCTACCTTGGTAACCCTCAGCTGCCCTGAGGCAATCTGACAGGGCGTTCAGACCAAGAGCTAAACACGCAGACAGAACGTGTCTCCCACGCCTATCTGACCGCTTTCAAAACCGGGGTGCAGTGAGGATATCCACTTCGAGAACGGCAAAGAAACAAGCGCAAGCTCGTCAGGATAGGCGTGGGAATGACGAGACCGGAGCATATCTGCTGCTGACAGACTCTTTCTCTCCTATTTTTTTTCCTCTCCTTCAAAAAGTGTCTTTTAACCCTCTAAACTTTTTCCTGCACACTCCCTGGGATAAATAAACTAACTATCGTGCTTAGCTTTAGCTAACATCGGCGCATAAGCAATATATATATATATATATATCAAGTCAATTAATTAAAAATGTATAACTTACCAGATTCAGCCACCTCTGCACCCACTTAATTCCAAGAAAGTTCTTCTATTTTCACATCCATTACATTCTGGCTGGCCACAAACTGTGATATTTGTCTCCTTTTTGTTGCTGCGCATGTTCCTGCTTCATAGAACAACCATGTAACTACAATATCAAGCGCCTGAGTAGAACATATTCCTACTGCCACAATCAGCCTGGTTTGATCATCTTTTGCTCCTCCTCTAGCGGCATTCACGTCCCCTGCGCCACGTGATCTGGACCCTTCGTGCCGGGGGTGCCTTATCGCATCTTTACATTGAAATCAGCCGCTCTTCCCGGATCACTCGCGCTTGGTGTGTAGGCAGCATGACAGAACATGGCAGCCAATCTGCGCCTACGGCCTCCTGAATACCACCAAACACCCCCCACCAGTCACTCTCATCTACCAAACACACTCCACCAGTCACACACATCCACCAACACACCCCACCAGTCACACTCATCTACCAAACACACCTCACCAGCCACACACATTCACCAACACACCCCACCAGTCACACACATCCACCAACACACCCCACCAGTCACACTCATCTACCAAACACACCCCACCAGTCACACTCATCCACCAAACACACCCCACCAGTCACACTCATCTTCCAAACACCCTCCACCAGTCACACTCATCTACCAAGCACACCTCACCAGCCACACACATTCACCAACACACCCCACCAGTCACACACATTCACCAACACACCTCACCAGTCACATACATCCACCAAACACACCCCACCAGTCACACTTATCCACCAACACACCCCACCAGTCACACACATTCACCAACGCACCCGACCAGTCACACACAATCACCAACGCACCCCACCAGTCACACTCATCCACCAAATGCCCCCCACCAGTCACGCTCATCCACCAACACACCCCACCAGTCACTCTCATCTACCAAACACACTCCACCAGTCACACTCATCTTCCAAACACCCTCCACCAGTCACACTCATCTACCAAACACACCTCACCAGCCACACACATTCACCAACACACCCCACCAGTCACACACATCCACCAACACACCCCACCAGTAACACACATCCACCAAAAACACCTCACCAGTCACACACATCCACTAATACACCCCACCAGACACACACAACCACCAACGCACCCCATCAGTCACACTCATCCACCACACACACCCCACCAGTCACACTCATCCACCACACACACCCCACCCCACCAGTTACACTCATCCACCACACACACCCCACCAGTCACACTCATCCACCAACACACCCCACCAGTCACACTCATCCACCAAACACACCCCACCAGTCACACTCATCCACCAAACACACCCCACCAGTCACACTCAACCAAACACACATCCACCAATCATACACATCCACCAGTCACACTCATCCACCAGTCACACCCCACCAGTCACACTCATCTACCAACCCACCCCACCAGTCACACTCATCCACCAACACACCCCACCAGTCACACTCATCCACCAAACACACCCCACCAGTCACACTCATCCACCAAACACACCCCACCAGCCACACACATCCACCAACGCACCCCACCAGTCACGCACATCCAAACACACCCCACCAGTCACACACATCCACCAACGCACCCCACCAGTCACGCACATCCAAACACACCCCACCAGTCACACACATCCACCAACGCACCCCAACAGTCACACTCATCCACCAGTCACACTCATCTACCAAACACACCCCACCAGTCACACTCATCCACCAACACACCCCACCAGTCACACTCATCCACCAACACACCCCACCAGTCACACTCATCCACCAAACACACCCCACCAGTCACACTCATCTTCCAAACACCCTCCACCAGTCACATATATCTACCAAACACACCTCACCAGCCACACACATTCACCAACACACCCCACCAGTCACACACATCCACCAACACACCCCACCAGTCACACTCATCTACCAAACACACCCCACCAGTCACACTCATCCACCAAACACACCCCACCAGTCACACTCATCTTCCAAACACCCTCCACCAATCACACTCATCCACCAAACACACCCCACCAGTCACACTCAACCAAACACACATCCACCAATCATACACATCCACCAGTCACACTCATCTACCAAACACACCTCACCAGCCACACACATTGACCAACACACCCCACCAGTCACACACATCCACCAACACACCCCACCAGTCACACACAACCACCAACGCACCCCACCAGTCACACTCATCCACCAACCCCCCCCCCCACCAGTCACGCTCATCCACCAACGCACCCCACCAGTCACACTCATCCACCAACACACCTCACCAGTCACACTCATCCACCAATACACCCCACCAGTGACACTCATCCACCAACACATCCCACCAGTCACACTCATCCACCAAACACACCCCACCAGTCACACTCATCCACCAAACACACCCCACCAGTCACACTCAACCAAACACACATCCACCAATCATACACATCCACCAGTCACACTCATCCACCAGTCACACCCCACCAGTCACACTCATCCACCAACACACCCCACCAGTCACACTCATCCACCAACACACCCCACCAGTCACACTCATCCACCAAACACACCCCACCAGTCACACTCATCCACCAAACACACCCCACCAGCCACACACATCCACCAACGCACCCCACCAGTCACACACATCCAAACACACCCCACCAGTCACACACATCCACCAACGCACCCCAACAGTCACATTCATCCACCAGTCACACTCATCCACCAGTCACACTCATCCACCAATGCACCCCACCAGTCACACTCATCCACCAACACACCCCACCAGTCACACTCATCCACCAACACACCCCACCAGTCACACACATCCACCAATGCACCCCAACACTCACACTCATCCACCAAGCACACCCCACCAGTCACACTCATCCACCAGTCACACTCATCCACCAAACACACCCCACCAGTCACACTCATCCACCAAGCACACCCTACCAGTCACACTCATCCACCAGTAACACTCATCCACCAAACACACCCCACCAGTCACACTCATCCACCAAGCACACCCCACCAGTCACACTCATCCACCAAGCACACCCCACCAGTCACACTCATCCACCAAACACACCCCACCAGTCACACTCATCCACCAAACACACCCCACAAACTGTGATATTTGTCTCCTTTTTGTTGCTGCGCATGTTCCTGCTTCATAGAACAACCATGTAACTACAAGATCAAGCGCCTGAGTAGAACATATTCCTACTGCCACAATCAGCCTGGTTTGATCATCTTTTGCTCCTCCTCTAGCGGCATTCACGTCCCCTGCGCCACGAGATCTGGACCCTTCGTGCCGGGGGTGCCTTATCGCATCTTTACATTGAAATCAGCCGCTCTTCCCGGATCACTCGCGCTTGGTGTGTAGGCAGCATGACAGAACATGGCAGCCAATCTGCGCCTACGGCCTCCTGAATACCACCAAACACCCCCCACCAGTCACTCTCATCTACCAAACACACTCCACCAGTCACACACATCTACCAAACACACCCCACCAGTCACACACATCCACCAACACACCCCACCAGTCACACTCATCTACCAAACACACCTCACCAGCCACACACATACACCAAACACACCCCACCAGTCACACACATCCACCAACACACCCCACCAGTCAAACACATCCACCAACACACCCCACCAGTCACACACATCCACCAAACACACCCCACCAGTCACACTCATCCACCAACGCACCCCACCAGTCACACTCATCCACCAAACGCCCCCCACCAGTCACACTCATCCCCCAACGCACCCCACCAGTCACACTCATCCACCAACGCACCCCACCAGTCACACTCATCCACCAACACACCCCACCAGTCACACTCATCCACCAACACACCCCACCAGTCACACTCATCCACCAAACACACCCCACCAGTCACACTCATCCACCAAACACACCCCACCAGTCACACTCATCTTCCAAACACTCTCCACCAGTCACATACATCTACCAAACACACCTCACCAGCCACACACATTCACCAACACACCCCACCAGTCACACAAATCCACCAGCACACCCCACCAGTCACTCTCATCTACCAAACACACTCCACCAGTCACACTCATCTACCAAACACACCCCACCAGTCACACTCATCTTCCAAACACCCTCCACCAATCACATTCATCTACCAAACACACCTCACCAGCCACACACATTCACCAACACACCCCACCAGTCACACACATCCACCAACACACCCCACCAGTCACACACATCCACCAAACACACCTCACCAGTCACATTCATCCACCAACTTACCCCACCAGTCGCACACATCCACCAACACACCCCACCAGTCACACTCATCCACCAAACCTCCAAACTTCTGTGCTCTCATGCCATGTTCAGACCAGAATTGATAATGAATTGTTTCTGATTCAACACTAGAAAAGATGGTTTCAAAGACCCATTAAATAATTGTGCAAACCATGCTAGGTCAGTAACGGTATTGCTAGGAGAGGAGTTTCCAGCCGGCTTTTTTTTTGTTGAAGCAACGTGGTGGGGTCGAGAAAATACCTGATATTTATGTTCTCTGAAGGCAGAAAAACGGATGATATGCCGGCTGTTTACAAACTACTGGCTACTTTTTCACCAGCAGAGTGCCTATCAAAAGAAAATCTTTTAACTTGTCCAACATATTTATTATTTTTTGTGATCTTTAAAAAAACACATGCCATAAATGGATGAAGCTCCTTATTTGCTGGTGCAAATGCCAATATGAATATTTGTTGTGAATGAGTGTCAAAAGTTAAAAAGCTTAAGCTTCCTCTCCATTGACACCTCAGGCGGTGTGGTCATGTCGTAGACCAGGGATCTCCAATTATTTTTACCCAAGGGCCAAATTGTACAAGACAAACCATAAAGAGGGCCGAAGGCCATGACCATTTAAACGGTCATCCACTTTTCCTCCACAGAGGTCAAATAACAACATTGAAGACACCTACAACGCAAAGTATAGACGCTCTACTGTTGCACTGATTCTATAATACGGGTAACTAACCTCAGAAATTCTTTTCCCATTATGAACGCCTTGTCAGACCTGCACTTCCAGGCCAAGTAGTGCTACCTGTGGTTAGGAGATGAATCGGCAGTCACTGCATCCCAAGGGCAAAAAATACCAGTGTTCAAAAGCTGTTGTGTAACAAGAAGAGTACGAAATAATAATAATTGTGCCTTTAGGAGTTAAATATCATTACTAAAAAAACAGGCTGTCTGTGAGGCATTACGCTTTTGCATTACGTTCCATTAACCTTTAAATTTCAGGCCATGTTTCGCCCACAGGTTTGGCGAAAATGGCAGCGCTGTGGCTTTTCCCAGCTTTTCATACAAAGTTTATGGTGGAGTCGCTCATTGTAGCAGTTCAGGGACACCCGGAGCTCTACAATGCATCTTCATGCCTTCAAGGATCTAAAAACAAAAGAGAACTTGCTTGGAAGAAAGTGAGTGAGCTGGTTGGGGAACCCGGTGAGTTTTACAGTTGAACATTTTTTTTAAACTTTTGGTAATATGTATGATTGGAACAATGCAACCCATGTCATATTACGCCACTTCTAGCAAGTTTGATGCCTCTTTTATCCTTTACAGATATTATTTACACTACATAATATTTTTAACACAAATAATATGTATATATAATGTAAAAATATACGTATAATAATGTTGTGTTTTTCCAGCCTCTGTAGGCAATGCTCCTAAAAATGTATAAAATTAAAATAATAAAAACATTTAACTGTTCACATACCTCTCTTACGGTTTAATTTTTTTGTTTTGTCTAGTTTCATCAAGCCAAAGGTAATTCTATGATTGAAGTCATGCTTTTATAGAGTTAAGATTATAAAACAAAATTGTAAATAATAAACAGAATGTATTATTCAGGCGTTTCTAATTATGCATTCATTCAGAGGAAGCATGCAGAAAGAAGTGGAAGGGTCTGAGGGACACGTACATAAAGGAAAGGAAAAAGGGGAAGAGCAGCGGCTCAGCGACATGGTCGGGGAAGAAGTGGAAGCATTGCGGTGCTCTGTTGTGGAAGTATGGAAGGCAGTGCGTGGCTGAACTTGAAGCAGCGGCAGTGCTGCCAGAACAAGTGAAGACAGGTGAAGCAACAACAGGGTTGCTGTTAATCAAGTTTTTTTGTATATGGCGCTTTTTTAGCAGTTCCTTTCAAAGCAGCTTCACAAAGTCCTAGTGAGGATCAGGTAGAGTTCCCGCTGTGAGGCCCCTGGGAGCCTTGCTGGCTGAGACAGGTGCTAGTCACCTCCCCAGCATAAAGAATATACAAACTCAAGATCCACTGACAAAAAAATCAAAACAAAACCAAAACAGAAACTAACAAATGAAAAACAATGGTTAGAAAAATGTAACAGACAACAAACAGGTGATCAGCATCAGCTGCAGGATGAGTGATAAATGATGAGCATAAGTTAGAGAGGAACATTGAACCACATTGTTTTTTCAACAGTTTGTATGTTTATAGTGCTCAGACACCAGATCTGTTTGGACAAATATCAGGAGCCAATTATTTAAATTCTAAATTAAACAGATATGTTTTTAATCTAGTTTTGAACTCTGTGAGTGTAACTGAGCTCCGGACAACATCTGGGAGTTTGTTCCAGAGCTCCAGGGCCCTTTATGAGAACGCTTTTCCCCCTCTGGTGGATTTACTAATCTGCAGAATTATTAATAGTCCTGCTTCTTGTGATCGGAGAGAGCGAGCTGGAATATATCGTGAGAGGAGACTGCTCAGGTAGAACGGAGCCGAGCCATTCAGTGCCTTAAAGGCAAGGAGCAGTATCTTATAGTCAATGTGATATTTAACAGGAAGCCAATGAAGAGAGCACAAAACCGGTGTAATGTGATCATATTTCTTTGTTCTTGTGAGTGAGAACTCTAGCTACTGCGTTCTGGACTAACTGTAATTTTTGTAGCATGGCGGCTGAGCAGCAGCTAACAGAGCATTACAATAATCCATTCTGGAGGTCATGAAAGCATGCACTAATTTTTCTGCATCTACGATAGACAGCATGTTAAGTACTTTAGCAAAGTTTCTGAGGTGAAAGAAGGCAGTCTTAGTAACATGAGATATGGTTCTTAAACATCAGTTCATTATCTATAAAAATGGCAAGATTTTTAACTGTAGTGTAGAAATTAACAGTGTCCCCCCAGCTCCATATTTAAAACTGAGAGATTCTGTAATTGCTTTTTAGAGCCAACAAGTAATATTTATGTTTTATCAGGATTTAGCATTAGGAAATTTTCATTCATCCAATCATTGATATCAGCGACACATTCTGAGATCTTTTTTAGCTTTAAAAAAGATGAAAGCTAAGTATTAAGTTTTTGATGATTTGTTGTTTAATGTGTAACACTGTATTAATGAATACAGAGCGGAATTGTTCTCTCGATGACAGTGAGCCGGGTTCTGCTCTGCCAAAAGCTGCTGCTGCTGCTGTTTCACCTTCCAGCCCTTCCGCGACTGCTTTTGTACCCACAGGTATGGACAAGATGGACTCGCACCCACATTCAGGGACTCAAGCTGAGGAACAATCCAATTAAAGATGGGGAAGAAGGGGGGAAAATGGGGAAGAGGAAGGGAAGAAAGGAAAGAAAAAATAAGGGAAAGAAAAGTAAAAAAAAGTTTATAGAAAAACGTTTATAAAAAAAGTTTATAGACGCTACTTCCTAAAACATGTAATTTATGATGAGCGTGTGATGTGTTTATCATTTCAAATCACACATTTTGTAACATTGTTTTCTATTGAGGGTGCTCCCTACGACGAGGGTTCGAACCCGGCTGAAGACAATGTTTATTGCTGTTTAAAAATATATAATTTTGGTCAAAATGCCTGTGTTAACAAAATATAAATTGGAACTTTGAACTTTTAATGAACTTTATCACTATTATTATTATTATTAATACTAGTAATATGTCTCATTAAATATTTACAATTGTGTAAGATTTATATTCCCTTTTCAAAGGGCAAAAACACACAGAATCATGAAATCCTTTTTAAATTAAAATTGTTTTAAGATTTGCAAGCAATACAAATTATTTATTCAAAACAGTAAAAAAAAAATGAAATATGTCATGAAATAAATCCATATAAGCTCATAATTAAAATAAAAAATGCTTAAAAAGTTTAATAGAAATTATTTCAGTTACTGTCAAAAATTAATTCACATTTTCTTCAAGTTAATTATATAGTTTAATTATTATCAGGAATACATACACGTCAGAAAACTAAAAGTAGATAAATAAAATAAAAACGGTTTTAATTAAAAAAACGAGGTCATTTCAAACTGTTGTGGGGAAATATCAGGATAGAACATCAAACCATTTTAATGCAATCATACAAACAGAAATTCGACTAAAAAGGTAAATAATTGCAAACTGACTTAGACCATTGTTATCTAATAAACGATTAAATTTGTTCAAATATGTAGAATAATTTTTCAAAACAAGGAATGTAGTAAATTCTGAATAGTGCCAAATAAAAAAAATATTGCGCACTTGCTAAATAAATGTAAAGTCCAGTGGTAAACTGACAGCAAACTGCAGTTAGAGCATTAAACTGCAGAAGGCAAATAAAACTGTTATTTTTTAAATTATATAAATTGTCACATTTCATCACCCCACATAAAATTGTTGCATAACAGGACTACAATTTAATAAAATGTTTATGTGGAGAGTGTGAACTCTAGCCATTCCCTCGCTGATAAAAATCAAAAGCTTGAATCACGTGACTTAGATGGAAATGTGTGTCCCAACATTGAAAGGATCTCATTGGTCAAATGTTGAAAATGTTGAGAAAAGTTGAAAATCCCAGCTTGTTGAAGTGCTTCTTTCTGATTGCTCAAATGTTGAAGTGACTTTCTGCGATTGGCTGCAATGATATGTTTGTTAGACACTGTTAAAACTGTTTAACAGAAAAATGGTATAAAATATACAAATGTATTTTATTTTGTAGAACACACTGCAGATGTCGTTTTATTTGGTCACTTTTAAGGTGTGTTGTACCGGTGTCTGGTTAGATTCTGAAGAGCAGATCGCTCAACCGGCTGATATTACCCACAATCCCCTGCGCTCGGGTAGAAGGAGTTTTCCCGGGGACCCAAACAAGCAAGCTCTCTCTGTAATACGACTCATTTTTAAAGAAGAGGCTTAGAAATAAATAATATCAGTATAGGGAGAGTTATATCTATTTTTAGAATTTTATAATGAAGGAATGAGAAAGAAGTTCAGTTCTTGCAGGCGGTGCACGTAAAGATGTAGTCAAAACAACAGATGATGTTTTAGCGTTTAGTGCACACTCACGTCATACACACTAAAGTATGTACATTTTCTTCTGAAAATGAAAATGTTCTTTAAGTAGGGCAGCCCTCGACTAAAGATTTTCATAGTTGATGATTTCATTACTTAAACAGGTGGGAATTTTTTTTTGTAACATTGTTTTACATTGTAGAAATTATAAAACACAATCGAACATATTATTGGGAATTTGTCAGGAAAAAAATAGGCTTATCAATTTTTTTTATTTATTAATCTAAGTTTTTTTATTCTCTCAATCACAAAAAGATAAAAGGCAGTCCTAACTTTAAGGGTGCTGTAGAAGTATTCGGATGGAGATGTGACATGCGATTTTTTTTTTTTGTCTTTTCTGTGACTACTCTGTATATTATCAAACTAAAGATTATAAACTTTTAAAATAAACTTTAAAGTCAGCCTTTGAATGGTGTAGAGAATTTTCCACCCTCTCATTTCATAACATCTGATAATTGTTACAGCATTACCACTAAGAAGAAGAGTACTGAAAAGACCCAGGGAGAAGCATCGGGGGTGAAACATCTAGAGATGCTCCGGAAGCTTCCTGCCCCCGCTCCCTCGCCTGCGCTCGCATCTCTTCCTCACTCAGAAGAAGAACTCTTCCTCTTGAGTCTGGTCCCTTCGCTGAAGAGGGTGCTGCCTCAGAGAAAAGAATTTGTCAAGTTTCAAATACACAAATTAATTTATGAAAACAGCATCAATCTGCTGAATTCCGAACTGTTTGAATAGGAAGTCTCTCTCCCAATTTACATGGTAATTGTCTCGAGACTCATGAGGACAAATGCATTTTGTTATTACAAGAGAATAATAGTTTTTATGTTTATCAATGTAACATGACCGAGTTGTCTTTTCGACATTGTCTTTAAACATTGCACTATTACAAATTCATCATTCGCTTTTAACCACAGTAGATCCTTTTCATATGCACACAGCTAATTTTATTGTTTATTTTATATTAATATAATTTATTTGTCCCAAATAGTGACTTTTTAAAGTATTTTTTTTATTTTCAACGTACAATGAATAACAACAACCCCCACCCCTGCCGGTGTTCTATCGGATTTTCCTGCCTCGTAATCTTTTCCTGCCGCAGCAAAAAATTATGGACTCGTCTGTTGGTTTTACCCAATCAAAAATTCCTTATTTATTTAATCTGCATATATTGATGTATGACGATGAATGATTTTGGTATTTTAGTCATTTTGGTTACACTGAGAAGTTTTGATTTAGCAGAAACAGGGCGATTTCATGGTCATGTCTAAAAATGCAGTTTGTGTAACTTCAGTGAAAAATAGACCGTGAGATTTATCAAGCACTCAATAAGAATAACTTTAGAGTGATAGAATAGGGAGAAATAGCACGAGAGATTTAACTACCCTTATTAAACACTTAATAAGAAAGACTTAAAAGTGATATAAAACGAAAAATAGCCCGTGAGATTTCATTGCACATCGTCTTAAAGATGTTTCTTGCACTTTGTGTACCCAGGCCTTTTATTTATTACAGATTATGATTTTTGTGAACATATCATAAAAACTAAAATTTCTTTATTAAATGGATCCTTCTGTTTTAATTAACAATCAAGTATAATTGTAGTATTCTTGTAATGAAATGACCAAAAAAATAGATAAATAGTGAAAATCTTGTACCTTTCGCGAGAAACGCATTGTATAACTTCAAGAATTTGCAAATCTCCTTCCTTTAATAACTTCATTCTCATGCCTAATTTAAAGACATTACATGAATTACGGTACTAAATGAGGATGTGCTTGTAAGAGAGCTATTCTTGAGCTGCACTCTGCATGCGTAGAGCAGATCTAGGTTAAAGGTGAAGTAAGTAGGCCAAAAGTTAACTCTGTGCATCTATGAGCCTGCCTTGTGGGCAAATGAGGTAGTGTGTGTTATCATGAACATGACATGATTTGGACATGAGCTGGACATGCCAAGAACGCATGAAAGACGAGCCAATGAACGGTCGAGATCGGAATGCGTCCCAACGGGTATAAAAGATGAAGACATGCACAGAGCAGATGGATTTGCTAGCGGAGCAGCGGCAACCCCAGAGCCAGGAGACACCTGATGATGGACGACCGAGCGAGGAAAAAACTTTTAAGATGACGAAAAGACATTTGCTTTGAGAAACCAACCAAACAATTTTTATCCACAATGGATGAGTACTATTTTACTTTATGATGTTTATTATGTTTTGTAATATATCTAAAAAGAGATGAATTAAAAGAAATGTAACTGATTGCAATTACTGACTATCAAGGTTTTGATTTAAAAATGATTTTTAATCTTTGATGAGAGATTTTTAATGTAAAAGCTTAAGAGAAAGAACTGACCACAAAGTAGTCTTCTGGCCAAGCTCTAAGCATTTCAAGCTAAGAATTTAGAGCAGATTCGACTTACTTAACCTAACCTGAGAATAATAAATAAAAAGGTTGAAGGTGTAAAAGGTTAAAGGATTAATTGAACACCATAAAACAAACGGTAGGGGAAAAAAATGAGCGTGATTATAAGAATGACGTAAAATGACGTGGTTCATGGTGTGGGCATGCGCACAATGTCACGGCAGTTAAAACTCAAGTATAGGAAACTGATGGAACACTGGCAATAATAAAAAAATAATAAATGAACACACACATTGAACAATATGCGTTTTACAACCTGAATGTCACATTCAATTTCACCTTAATGTACTTGGTTGCATGGAATCATTAAAACTAAATAAAATATACAAATAAATATAACAATGATAATAAACAGCTCTTCAGTTTTACAGTGACATTGGGAGAATAAAAGCTGTTGCATTGTACATCAACCTTTACTCATCATCGATAATCAACCTACACATATTTAAAAAAAAAAGGCTGCCAAATCTGAAAATATTTCTAAGATTTCCCTGCAATCTCATATTTAATTTTTTCCACGTGTAATGCATTACAAACCTCGGTTAGCCATGTCTCAAATTTAGGCACACGGCAAAAGAATGGCCCTTTTTGCTATAGTGCCATTTTAATGAGTATTCATTATTGCCTCCTTTTACACTGAAAAGCATCAGAAAAAAACTATTAGAAACTGAATTTATTACAACATCATTAGGACGTTGATCATTAAAGCTGATCCTCTGCTTTGTTACAACTGAAAGAAAATCCTCCTTTAACTGTTTGTGACTGAGATTTTGCCAAACGGTTTACGTTGAAAAGGGAGTGAATAACCTCACTCTGCAAACAGAAGGTGCATGACCATATTGTGAAAAGGGAACCATATTCAGAAGCAGGAAGTGGCTAGTAATTTCTAAAATGTGTTCTATTAAATAAAATTGAATTATTCCAAAACTTTGCATTCATCATTGTCACTACGAATCTAATCTGCCCAGATTGTATTAACCAATCAGGGTTTAGATCAGTCACATGGGAAGCTAGCTGGCGTAAGTCAACTTCAGCATCTCTGTTTTCTCTGATTGGTTTGTAGAAGTCGCTAGAAGCATCAGCTTTTGTTGCCATACGCTGGAGTTCACATCCTCAAATCAATTAATTCGCAAAGGGTTCGCAAACTTGAACTGTCTATCCAAGGCGGCGGGAAGACACCAAGCCACAGCAGGCCACCTTCAGGCTGTGGTGCTCATGAAAACCTTTGGAGAAAGGAATGATCTGCAGCTCGATGAAGGAATTTGTCGAGAAATGGAGCTCCGCAATGAGAAGGTCAAGAAAAATAGAGAAGTGTTGAAAAGCCTGATGGACTGCATCATATGGGTAAACAGGAACTAGCGTTCAGGGGCCACGAGGAATCGGGATTGACAAACCGAGGGAAGGGTTTGGATCTTCTCTCTTTTTTGGCTGTAAACAATGCAGACCTGCATTACCACCTCTCCATGAACGAAGCATTTATCGGGACGTCGTGTAGAATTCTAAACGATCTGATTGTCGCTATCGGTGATGTGATGAGGGAAGAGATTGCACAAGAGGTACAGAAGGCACCTTTTGTCACCGTTATGATGGATGGGACGACAGATGTGAGAAGTGGAGCGCAGCGTGCTCTGGTCCTGCGTTACGTGACTGGCGCAGACACCAAGGAGCGGTTCGTCACCTTTGAAGACCTTCCAAGTGGTCGGCGAGTGGAGGACATTGCTTCCCTCATCATCACTTTTCTTGAGGAATTCCATTGTTTGGATAAAGTTGTGGCTCAATGCTTTGATGCAACAGGAGTCATGTCATCTAGAGTAAATGGAGCTCAGGCTAAATTTAAAGAGAGTGCGCCCATGGGGTTGTTTATACACAGCCATGTATCCATGAGTCTGGTTTTGACTCAAGGGGTCTCGAAGTTGAAAGAATGCAAGATCTTTTTTCTCACCTCAACGGCATCGCTGCGTTTTTTTCAAGAACTTCAACACTCAAACAACTTCTAGATGAACATCTTCCTGGTGTGGCACCAGCTCACTGGGAGCACTCATCCAGAGTAGTGAGCACAGTTTTAGAAAAAAGAGATGCCCTCAAAGACGTTTTTAACCACATTTTGGAGGACCATGAGGAACACGACGAGGACTTGGTGGGTGGTGCTGATGGATTCAATGCGATTTTGAGCGACTTTGAGTTTTGTTTTTTGCTGCACCCCTTTAACTGTGTTTTTGAGCATCTGGAGGTGCTTTCTGGAGTCCTTCAGAAGGGATCGATGGATGTGCAGTTGTGTCTGGTTAAGGTGAAGGCGTTTAGTGATGCAGTTGAGCAAGAGAGGGGGAGATTTGGAGCAATATACGCTTCTGCTGTGTGCGCCTCAGGCGCTCATGCGCAAGGAGACGCTCGTGGACACTACCAACAGCTACACAAGAGAATTCTGGACAACATTCTTAGCCAGCTGGAGAACAGATTCAAAGATCACGAAGGATTAACGTTTGTTTCCCTCATGGATCATACGAAGTTCCACATCTATCGGAAAAAATTCCCTCATACATCTTTCTCCCGTTTAATGGAGAGCTACGGAGCACTGTTTGACGTCGCCTGTTTGAAAACTGAATTAACGGTGATGTATGCGATGACTGAGTTCGAAGGGAAATGTCCGTCTGGTCTCCTCAGTTTCCTCCACCAAAAGAGTCTGAGTGAGAGCATGCCGCAGCTGTACAGACTGGTGTGTCTGAGCGTGACGCTCCCGCTATCCATTGCCACCGTCGAGCAGTTGTCTGCGCTTGAGAGGGTTAAAGCGTATGTGAGGAACACCTCTGGACAGCGTCGACCCTCAGCCTTGGCCTCCATGGCTGCAGAAAAGGACGTGCTTATGGAGCTGAAGCACAGAGACCAGCTTCATCAAAGAGTGATCGAAGTGTTTCTGCTCAAAGAAAAGAGGATGGACTTTATCTATAAACAAAAGGGTCTCTGGTGAGTTTGGTTTATTTGTTTGATTTCCGCTCATAGTACATCAATAATGTTGATTCTGAACTGCTGCAGAGTAACATTTCATTGAGGATTTGCTCATCGGGTTTTTTTTGGTTTCTTGATAAGCTATTCACCTCTGGGTGTAATGTTCTCCTCTCTCTTTTATTGCATCCTTATTCCTGAGGTTTCAACATAAGGAGAGAACTTTTCTCCTCAGAGAGCTGCTTCTTTGGAATTCTTTCTATAATGTACCGATGTTAGACATGATTCTATGTAGCTGCAAGGCCCGCAGATCTAAAACCTCTGATTATAAATGTTGTGCAGAAAAGTTTTATTTAACGGCTGAAGATGCAAGAAACTTTACTCTCAGATCACCTGTTATCTTTGGTTATTATTCTTTTGGAAAACGTTATTAACCATTTTCATTTGTCTTTAATATAACTGCTAGCTGTTGAAATTTTATGGAACGAAGTTTTTTATCCTAATGTTTTAATTTTTTCCCTGTGTTATGGGTCTTCTGCCTCAGGGGGGACTTTGAATAAAGATTAGTGCAGATTAGAATAAAGTGCAAGATAATCGCTTTCCTTTTTAAATCTGTGCATGAAATCACCGCCTTTTAAAATTTGTGACGCTCCAAACATCACTCTGGTCCTTGTGGTCTCTAAGGTTGATTAGAGGCATTTCGGATGGGATGCTCCTCCGTTCTCACACTCATTTATTTTATCAGTAAAATTCTGACATTTATTCTGTTCAGCAACCTGACGCACTTTGTTGTGGTGATCTATTTGAATATACTTCTGGCTTGTATGTTGGACATGTGTGTAGAGAAGAGGGGAGAGGGAGAGAGGGAGAGGGAATACCCACAAAAAAAGACTGCCATGAGGGATGTACTTTCTCTTGCTTCCTTGCTTTGATCCACTCTGTTGACAATGCGCTTGTTTATTGCTATGTTAATGCGCATTGCAATGTGCAATGTAGACATGTTTATCTCATGTTTGGGTTTCTTAAAAAAAAAGTTGCTGGCACTGTGTTCTGCAATCTTTTTGTTTCAATCTTTTAAAAATAACTTCTATTCTAAACTTCAAAAACTAGTTTTAACTCCCAGTTTTCTTCTTTCACAATGTCTTGAAACGTTGTGTTTTGATTCTAGATTTGCTGGCTCCGGTTAAAGTGGAGAAGCATCAAATCAAAACGGAAGATGACTCTTTCAGTTCCTCTCAGATTGTAGCTACCTTTCCAAACTCGACACAGAGCGACACAGCAGCCCCGCGAGAAGAAGACCCTGTGCAATCCAAGAAAACCGTAACTGGAGAGAAACCTTACATGTGTGATAAATGTGGGAAGAGTTTTAAAATCCAAAAGACTCTCATGTTTCACATGCAAATCCACTCAGAAGTGAAACCACACACGTGTGATATCTGTATTAAGAGTTTTATGAGAAGTGTAGACGTCACATGGAGTCTCACTCTGGAAAGCACTCTCTGCACAAAATATAGTATTCAGTCGCACTTGCTTTTGCACTCTGAAGAAAGCCCTTGCGAATGTGAGCAGTGTGGGAAGAGTTTTAAGATAAAGTGTAACCTAAAATATCACATGAAATCACAATGTGGAATGAAACCACACTTATGTGATGACAGTGGTAAGAGAATTCAGAGGTAACTTTCTGTAAGTAACTGTAACAGAACTGTAAGTAACTTTCTTGTATGTGATCAATGTGGGAAGAAGATCACAACAAAAGCGAATCTAGAACGCCACATGAACCCTTGCTTAAGAGTCAACTCGCATGAATGTGATCAGTGCCGGAAGAAGTTTAACCGAAAAGGAAACTTAATAAAGCACAGGATAATCCACATTGGAAAGATCCGCAAATGTCATGACTGTGGAAAAAGTTTCCTGACTAGAGAACATTTTAACGATCACATGTTGATGCATACCTGAGAGAAAGCTCACCAGTGTGATCAGTGTGGGTAGATTTTTAGCAGGAAAGGAGATCTTGAAGTTCACATGAGGATTCACTCTGGGAACATGCCTTATTCGTGTGCAGAGGGTGGGAAGAGATTCAGGATTAAAGTAGAACTAACACTTCACATGTCAGTAACGTAAATGTGACTTCCAACGCGTGATAAATGTGGGAAGAGATTCTTAAGAATAGATCAAGTTAATGATGACATGGTTCTTCACTCTAATGAATTACACGGTGCATTGAGCGCCAAATTCTTTCTTCAGCAACGATGAGTGAGCTGTTTGTTTTAAATCCATTATTCAAGAGAGGTAATAATCCCTTATTTTTCACGTGTTTGAACATAAGTATGCTCATCACTGTGAACACATCAAACCTATAATATAGCCTCAGAATACAGTGTTTATTATTTGACGGTCAAGTGTTATTATGTTCTCTTATATTTCCTGTAGAAGTCTCTCTTTGTAAATTCAAGGTAAAGCAATCGGATAAAACACTTAATAATCAAATATCATCTTGCCTATGATTTTTCCATCAGCAGTCTGGATTGTATTTTTATAAATGAAACAAGATGCTGTTAGAAAGAGACACGAATGTCTTGAGCTTGGCGAACTTAAGCTGATAAACTCTGAACATGAAAGAGAGCTGCTGTGTGGCTGAATCTCTAAGAGCATTGAAGTTGAAAGGTAAAACATTTTTTTTTACAATCGTTGTTCAGCGGCTCTGCTGTTTGCCTTTCAGTTCAGTAGATAGCAGACGTGCACTTTTCAATTTAAGCCGTTAGCCACAACAGAACCCGAAAGAATAGAGAATACACAGAAGCTATGTCTCATTCCAGGGTCTGAATCCTTCCGCGGGCGTATTTCACAATGCTGCATGAAGGCCGTCCCATTTCGCCAAAAATCGAAGGGTCCTTAAAATGAGTCCTTCATTTGCCCGGAATTTCAAGGATACTTCGTAGCCTCACAAGATGCTTTGTGTACTTTAAGTCTTGTTCAAGCTTTTCTAACTCTCATTTATGGCTGTCAATTGAATATGATCAATAAAAAGATACTTGTGTAATATTCCGAGGAAGAGTTTGTGTACACCGAGATGAGAAAATGTTGAGGAAATGTTAAATCCTTTATCACTTCCAAACTTTCTCTTGAATGGAAAAACATTCTTTTTGGTGTCCATCATCTCCCAAAAAAGATTTTATGTTTAATCTCATTTTGATGTTGGTAAATATAAAAGTAATAAAAGTGAAAATAGGAAAACAATGAAACTTCATAACAGCTGCAATTTAAAATTTTACATCATACTTCTTTCCCTAGCTTTAATTCTTTTCTACTTTTCTACTATCCAGTACTTTAACGTGTTTTTGATTAACACTGTCTTAATACCAATGTTTTGTTTCAGACGTACCTCAACCTTTAAGTTATGTCTGATACAATATATTACAAATTATATTTCAATAAAAAGTGTTACAAAAAAAGTAACCGAGCTGAGAATTAGCACAAACAAGAGGAAAGGAAACATCGGGTGATCATTACTCCAATCCAGAAGAGGGCAGTAATGTAATAAAAGTTGGCCTTCCAACCGTCGCAAAAAAGAAAAAGTACACACAGTTAGTCTATCGCCGATCCAGCAGGTGGCGATAAGAAAAAGCAATCGGTATAAAATCTTGAAGAAGAAAACAACAACAACCGCAGCTTTCCGCGAAAAAAAATGGATTCCGAAATTAAAGATGAAAAGATAGAAATAAAAATTGAGTTTGATGAGTGCAGTGAGTTCAACAGAGCTCCAGAAACGATCATACTGAAACAGGAAGAGAACGAGGAACAAAAAGGTCTGATTATTTATATTTTTACGGACGTAAAATGTAAAGTTATGCAATTTTATGGTTAATATTTGATCGTTACAGACTAACCAAACTTTGTCTGCGCCCTGAGTAATTATGATTTTCTTGCTCTGTCTGTAACTTCATATCAAACAGGTTTAAATAAATAAGTACCACAAATATTGATACTCATTTTCATTTACAGTGGAGTATTCGGCCTTTAAAAAGTCTATTTGCTAAAATTAACAACACAGAGCCAGAATAAATTGGTGTGCTGAGTTGTAAATGTGTGTCCTCTTGTGCCCTTCTTGATAATTAATCTTATTGTTCACTTTTTGGATAATTTGTTTTCATTTTAGAGCTGTTGGAGTTGATTAAAGATGAGGAGATGCCTCTAATCAAAACTGATATCAGTGAAACTGCTTCTCCAAATTGTGAGAGTGTAAGAGTGACAAGAGATGAAGGTCCATCACGTCCCACGGAAACCATAACTGGAGTGAAACCACTCTCATGTGATCAATGTGGGAAAAGTTTCCAGAGTAAAGACCATCTTAATCATCACTTGAGATTCCACAGAAGTGGCAGAACCCACACGTGTGATCAGTGTGGGAGAATTTTTATAAAGAAAGCATTTCTTAAAAATCACATGAAGCTCCACACAGTAAAGGATTCATACTCGTGTCTGTGTGGGAAGAATTTCAGAAGCAAAGCAGCGTATGAAATTCACATGAACTCTCATGATGGAAACAATCCCTTTAAACCGGCAGCACCTCGGGATTGTCAACAGCATCGAAACAAAAATATCTACAGAGCAATAGCACCTCGGAACGTTTGTTTTAGCGTCTCTGCTGTTGGACCAAACCTCTGTGTAGTCTCTTTAGATAAGTCGCATACCACAACCTCAACATGACTGCCTTAATCACGCTGTGAACATGTGTATAAAAATCTCATGGACACATTAAAATGCCAATCGAATACTTTTTAAACCGTTTGAGATTGAAACAGCGTCTCCAAACTCACATGGTGAAACAACAACCCCAAGAGAAGAAGGTCCTACAAGTCCTATAAAACCAATACTGGAGTGAGACCACACTCATGTGATCATTGTGGAAAGAGCTTGATCAGTAAAACAAACATAAATCATCATATCTTTAGGGGATCCTATAAATGTGATAAATATGGGATGACTTTTTTTTTCTTTCGCTCTCATGTTATCGGTGTTGTAGGAGCTTCAGAAGAAAACACGATCTCAACTCTCAAGTCAAGTTCAACACTGGACGGAAACCACACTCTTGTGATGAAGATGGAAAGTTTCATGAGAAAAGTAAATCTTAAAATACCCGAATATCCGTTCTGGAGTGAGACCACACTCTTGTGATCAAATGAAAGTGTTTTGAAAGAATATCTTACAATTCACATAATTCCATTCTGGAGATCAAATTTGTGATTAAATGTGGGAAGAGCTTCAAAATAAGACAATCTTCAGGTACACATGATAATGCCTCAAAACTAAAGTGTCATTCATAACTAACACACCACGTCTTCTCATTGGATAACAGAGGTGAAGCTCATTAACAATCATGATGAGCAGCATGTCATCAACAACGACTCATATCCTGAGAATTTCATTTTCAAACAGAAAGTCAGGAATCACGAATTAAAGATGAAAAGTTTCCTCCACGATTGAATCTATGACAACACAATTATATTCAATAATGTTCAACACATGTATCTAAAAATCTCACAATGTTGACATCCAGGGTTTTTTTGGCCCTTTAAATGAAGTTAATCTCTGAAATTCTGACTTTTTCACAACCCTGGAGAGAAACCACACACATCACATGTTCGGGAGGTTTGTAAGAACGTAAATACGCATCACTTGCATTAAAATGACTTAATTACGGAGTAATCTCACACGGACCCAGGCTATGTCTCACTGTTAAGATGAGGTGTACCATGAATAATTAGGACACTGCTTGTTTGATTAAAGCAGTCCTAAAGTGCTTTTTTTCTTAATTATTTTTAATGAAGTCTACGTTTAGCAATCTCAGATTGTAAACAATAAAACAATTAAATAGTGTCTAATAAAAAAAACTATGATAAAAAATATGTCATTTCAGGCTCTATTCCCGAACGTCAGGTTGAGTAATCGTTTTTGAAACTGCCATACAAACCACTTTAAGCTATTTAAAGATATCTTGTATAGTTTATTTTAAAATAATGTAGTTTATGCTGTGGATCTACATTGTGTTGAATTTATGCCTTGCATGTTCTTAATGCTGATGGTGTTGCTTTCTGTTATTAAAGCTGGTGCTTTGTTCGGACTAAATGTGTTAAAATCCTGTTTGAGTGGTCACATTTTAACGCGACTTTTGTTGTTCTCTCTATTAACCTCTCTTTTCAGCTCAGTGACGCATGACTGAGTTTTTCTGTACTTTTTCACTATGATGTTGGGGATATTGAACTTTAGGAAAACTGTTTATATTTAGGTTTGTTTGAGGAATTCAAGCTGAGGCTCGTATCTGGAGTCATTGGTTGAAGAATGGTAAGCCAGGTGAGACAATGGCGAGAAGGACTTATTTCTTTACATCCAAGAATAGAAACCATATGGTGTGCATCTAAGTTAAAGAAAGCAGAGGCTAGTTTTTTTTAAACCCAAAATAAACAAGGACAATTAAATCTCTTTAAGATTATGAGAAGCACTCAAATGTTTAAGGTTTCATTGACAAGAATTATTTGTGGATGGAACGTATGTAACAAGAATGAAGTATGATAGAATAACTTTGAAAAACCTGAAATATACAATTCAAGTTTTACATTTCAAAATGGTTTAGAATACAAGTAGCAAAGTATTGTTTAGTTATAGTAGTTTAATACTTTTGATTGTATTTATTTCAGAAAATGAAAAGAAAAACAAACATAAGTTATTTATTTCTTTCTATAAACATTCATGTTTTTTCTCTTACAGTAGAAAAAAAACTGATATCAGGTTTTTATCAGGTTAAAAATCTTTTTATTTCTCTCGTTAATGTTGTATCGTTTATTCTTTCCCTTTTTATTTTTATAAAGTGCTTTGGTTCAGTTGATTATTTAAAGTCCTGTATAAATTAAACTTTGCAACTTTACACTGCAGAAGAGCGGCAGTAATTCTATGCGGACTGTCAGAAGAAGACCACAACAACACAGAACCGAGCATTTCTCCTAAAAACACAAGAATTTAAAGAGCTTCAAGAGGAAAAGATGGAGATAAAAATCGAGTTTGATGACTGCAGTGAGTTAAAACATAGTTTAAAAAACGTAATATTTAAATATTGAGCTAATTGAATAATACACCTCAGTATTCATCAAGCATATAGAATCTAACCCCCCTATGTAGAGTATATTCTTCTTTTCAATGAAAGATGTTAAAGCCATTTCTTTCTATGCAGATACATTTTTGCAACAATCAAAAATTGTATTAATAAAAGCTTAAGAAGTGTAAGTTTCATCTAGTAATTGATCAAAGCAAAGAAAAAACTGAACTGGGGTAATTCTCCACAGTTGACTAACATTTGTTTTATTAAGTTAATGTTGTTTTTTGTATGCATTTTTGCAACAAGCGGAACAATGTGCGATTTCTCTGTAGGAAAGCTATGCACCGAACACCATTTTTACAGTCAAACAAAGAAAGCCTACTTTAAAGTACTAGAATGGATTCTTCTGATAGAAATACTCTCTAATTCTTGTTTAACACACTCGAAAGCTCAGAAAAAAAGTCTTTAAATCGCTTTTTTTAAAAGAAAACCAGAATTTAACGGCCTCATGGTAATCCCGGTTCACACCACAACGTTAGGTGGCAGCAACTCGCCAAAGAGTTGTTTGCTATCTGCGGATCAGAAATTCAACGAAGAGAAAATTTGATTTGTTGCTTCGATTTGTTTTCGTGCTTTATCTATTTCAATCTAGTGCCGAAAACATGAATCTGGAAATAAAGGAGGAAAAGATGGAGATAAAGATCGAGTTTGATGAGTGCAGTGAGTTTGGGAGAGCTCCAGAGCTGCTCGGAGTGAAGAAGGAAGAGAGCGAGGATGAGAAAGGTATATGATCGTTGAAGAAATAGGCTGCAAATAATATAGATATATAGTTTTATTAATTATGTAAATCATTTAGTCACAAAATATGCCCATCGTGTAATGTTTTATGTAGTAAACTCAATAGCTGTGGATCAGTTCATTCTGAAATTCGTGGAAAATGTGACAAAGTCGTGTCTTGTAGAGATTAAATTAAGAGTTACTATTAAGAAAATTTAGATTGATTGAAAAAATATAACTGGGAAAACAAACAGCTTATTTAATGTATGTATGCTATTATACAGACTGATTAAAAAAAAGAAATGCCACAACTATAAAAACATGTATTTAAGCAAAGAAACATGGTGGAAACTTGAGTAAATAATCAATATGAAGAGTACTTAAACATTAAAGCTTCCTTAAATCTATGACAGAAAGAGCTCAGCACTCTTTGTCTTCTTTCCAGAGTTCTCAAGTTTTAAAAATGTGGTATTTCTTTTCAGTCACCCTGTATTGTTTCATAGAAAAGTAACCAAACCACCAGTTATCTTTGCAGAAAATAAGAAATCAACCTGAAAATGTTTGCTGTAGTGGCAGCGATCAAATCTTGGGGTGATAGAGAGCATTCCCTGTGACTCATTTCACAAGCATTTACTGCTCTGATTAATGACCAAATCCATGGCATGCTGTAAACTACTAAATACAGGTTTAATACTAGCAAAACTATATTCTAAGGTTTGAATATGTTCCACAGTGATTGTTGTGTTTAAAGAAAAGGTCAAATTATGCAATAATCCATTAGCATTAATCCATTTTGTTTTATGAGGATTTCTTAACTTGTGTTTGTATTTTAGATCAATTAGAGCTGAATAAAGTGGAGGAGAAGCTTCTAATCAAAGCTGAAGACAACTCTTTTAGTATCTCTCAGTTTGAAACTACTTTTTCAAAGCCTGAGAGTGAACACAGTCCACCAAAGGAAGAGAGAACTACTGGACAGAAACCAAACACGTGTGAGCTTTGTGGGGAAAGTTTTAAAGGTAAAAGAGTGCTCAATAGACACATGGAGACCCACATGAAGGTGAAACCCAACACCTGCGATCAATGCGGGAAGAGGTTTAAAGGGAAACTACAACTAGCACTTCACATGCTGTGCCACACTGGAGAGAAACCACACTCTTGTGATCAGTGTGGGAAGAGCTTCCGAACTAAATACAGTCTTCGGCTTCACATGCCCTTTCACTCTGAAGAGAAGCCATACAAGTGTGATAAGTGTGAGAAGAGTTTTGTGACAAATCGACAACTTGAACGGCACGCTCTAATTCATTGTGAAGAGAGACCATTTGTGTGTGATTTATGTGGGAAGAGTTACAAAAAAAATCACATTCTTCGGCAACACATGACCTATCATACTGAAAAAAAGACACACAAATGTGATCAGTGTGGGAACCGCTTTACACGTCCGCAAAGCCTAAAGCTTCACATGGCTATCCACACCGGAGAGAAGCCTCACACGTGTGAACAATGTGGGAAAAGTTTCAGAGTCAACTACAGGCTTCAAGAACACATGATCACTCACTCTGAAATAAAGCCGCACAAATGCGATCAATGTGGGAACAGTTATAGACAAGCACAAAGCCTAAAGCTTCACATGGTTAGCCACACTGGAGAGAAACCTTACCCGTGTGAACACTGTGGGAAAAGTTTCCATTTCAACTACAGACTTCAGGAACATGTCCTCATTCACTCTGAAACAAAGCCACACAAGTGTGATCAGTGTGGTGTGTGTTTTGTGACAAAAAAGTATCTTGCACGCCACATACTTACACACGCTAAAGAGAAGCCATATGTATGTGATTTGTGTGGCAAGGGGTTTTCACTTAAAAATAGACTCAACCTTCACGTGAAAACCCACACACAGGAAAAACCGTTCTCATGTGATCGCTGTGTAAAGAGTTTCAAGAGTAAATACTCTCTTCAGCATCACATGATCAGTCACATGTAGGAATAACTATGCTCTCGTGATCAATGAGGAAGGAGTTGAAAATAATATTGCAGTCTTCACAATCACATGATTGTTTATACAAAGAAAATTCATTCTTGTGATTAGCATGGGAATCAACTCAGTGGTTCTGGGGCTCGAACTGGAGACCTTCCGATCACTTAAGATCTTAACACTGAGAACTGATCAAGAACTTAAGATCATTCTTTTAGTTTTTCCGTAATTGAAAATACTTCACAGAACTTTGGGAACCTAACACAAACCACAGACTTTTAATCCCTTTGGTAGGAGTTTCTCTTGATGGCTCTTCAAAAAAACCATACAAATGTGGGAAGTGTGGGATGACTTTTCAATGAAAGTTGAACCTAAAATATCACATAATGGTTTACACTGGAGAAAAGCCTTAATCTTGTCTAATTATGTGGGAAGAGTTTCAGGAAAAGAGCATTATCCTAACCCACCTGATGCGTCACTTCAGAAAAAGCTTTAAAAAAAAAATCAGTGTTGGAAGAGTTTGAAATTGAGTCTGAAATTGTGTTCAGAATTCAGCTCCTCCTGTCTCGCCCGGGACCAGAAAACATGAGCACATCACATCACACCTGTTCTTAAATCTGCACTGGCTACCGGTCCGCTTTCAAGTGGATTTAAAACTGTTAACCCTCACATATAAAGCTCTCCATGGTCTGGCCCCTAAGCACTTATCGTCTCTTTTAATCACTCACACCTCGAGTCGTCTGCTCCACTCCTCACAGTCTGAGTTCCTCTCTGTTCCACTCCTCACAGTCTGAGTTCCTCTCTGTTCCACGCTCTCGAGAAACAGGGTCTTTTCTGTCTCTGCACCGATGCTGAGGAACTCTCTCCCGAGTGAACTCAGGGATGCAAAAAGCTACATCACTCTTAAATCTCAACTTAAAGCTCACTTTTTTACTGGCTTATGATTGTTGACCTTTTACACTTTATATTGCTTTCAACTAGACCGCAATTAAAATTTTCTTGTCTCACTAAAAGTTCAGTTTTATCTTGTTTTATTCATTTAATCTCTGCTACTCATGTTCTTTGTTGTACTGTTTAACTGTTGTTCTATGTACAGCTCTTTGGGAAGCCAGCTTTAAAAGTGCTTTATAAAATAAAGTTTATGATAATTATTCATAAACATCACATGAGTATTCTGTAAAGAGAGCGTCTCAATCTTGAGAACAGTGTGGAAAAAGTTTGGTCTTCAGGATCACTTGTCTCCACACCAGAAGGTGGCAGTAGTGCTCCTGTTTACGTCGACTGCTATACCACGAGGACAAAGAGAAAAAGCAGCATCTCGTCTAAAAATGGATTCAGAGATTAAGGAGGAAAAGATGGAGATAAAGATCAAGTTTGATGAGTGCAGTGAGTTCGGGAGAGCTCCAGAGCTGCTCGGAGTGAAGAAGGAAGAGAGCGAGGATGAGAAAGGTCAGAAAATCGAGTAATCACGAAGGAACATGTTAAAGGTTTTATCTGTTTAGGTCCACGCTTTCTCGATGTATTTATCTTTTCTTTTGCGGATTGTTTCGAATTGAAGACATTTGAGCAAATAATAAAGCCGAAATCATGAAAATAAGTTTAATAGGACTGAAATTTGCCAGAAATAACCTAAACACGAGTCTCTAAGTGTTGTGTCTGTTGTAATGTTTGCAGCATCTGAAACGGTTCATGTGTTTACTGATGTGAAATTGCTGTTAGTGTCTTGAGTAAGAGTTAAACTACATTTAGAATGCATTCATAAAGTTAAAAATGTTATATACACTTAAAACGAGTTACTACAAGTAATTTTTCTCCGCTGTGTAATATTAAAACATTCACAGACTTGCCTGAAGGAATTGTTGTGGTAAAGTAGCCTGCAAGTCTTTTGTTTTGCATAAATAAATTATATAACCAAATTATTATTATTTTTTTGTAAACCATGACAATAACATGGCATTTCATGGCGACAGCATTTTAATTTTCATTGAAAATATGGTTAAAAAACTCACAAATTCATCATCGTTTTAAATGTATTCAGTTATGTTTCTTGTAATAATGTCCGGTTTATATTTAATAAAACAATCAATCAGTCTTTTAGGGTCGGCATGAATTTTCCTCGGTTATCGCTCCTCAGATGTATAAATGTGTTTAATGGATATAATTGCAAGCTCCACAAAAAGGAGTGAGTAGGAAATTTATTTGTTATATTATTCTGTAAACACAAGCCTGGTGTCTTGAGTTTAAACTTTTCTACTCATCTTTCACGTGAATTTACATGAATATTGATCACTTTCCCGCTTTGTCTTAAAGCAACACTATTTGTAATTCATGACGAAGTGATGCATCGTTTGTAGGAATGCAGCTAACGATTATTTTAATAAATGATTAATTGGATAAAACGAAATGCATTTTTTTTATTTGATGGTTTACTTTTAACTATATAAAACCATCAATCAGAGTATTATTTAAGTGTAGAAGTAAACTTAAAAAAAGGCAAAAACCACAAATAGAGTTGATTTATGTTTAATTCTGAAATGAAAAGCAAAGTTTGTTCTTGAACTCTAAAACTTCTCACAATATAAATAAATAAAGAGCAAAACACTTGATAAACAATTAATT
Source organism: Danionella dracula (assembly GCA_900490495.1). NCBI lineage: Eukaryota > Metazoa > Chordata > Actinopteri > Cypriniformes > Danionidae > Danionella > Danionella dracula. The sequence continues at coordinate 17,153,989 of UELW01000012.1, read as the reverse complement.
TCAAAACATATTTGGGAGTTGAGAAGTTAACTTTGCTGTGGAGTATAAATAAAAACTCTAGAAATTAAAAAAGCTAATAGTCTTGATTAAAATTAAAGGAAATAATAATATTCATTGGTGTACGAATGAACTGTTACTTGCATTCACTGAAAACCACAAAAATTACTAAATGTAATCTACTGTTATTCACACCATTTAATTTAAAGCAGCACCATTTAAGTAATCACTATTTCTCATGAGGTGATTGTGCAAAGTAATGCTAGCGAATTGCTAGTGAACTACTGAAGTGAATGAGCTGCTTGCGCAACTACTTCTATGTTCTGTCCAGAATAGCGCCGGTCCTTTCGGTTATAGCAAATTTTCAAAATGGGTGTGACAGCTCTTTGTTATCTGTGTAATATAGTCAACAAGCTACAAATCTGTTTGAGCAGAAATAATCCTTTTTAGAGATCGCACTTTGGTTGGAGTTTGTAGCATATGGTCCATTCTATTTCCTAGAGATATCCAACTTTCTCCCATCACTGGGTATATTTCCAACTTCAATAAAAAATAAAACTAAACAAGACCTTTGAAGAATAAGAACCTAATCAAATTATGCCATTGCTGTAATTCTGTCAAAAAAAGAATGTAATTAGGAGCTGAAATGTCATTAAACTCTTATTAACCGAATCAAAATCAGCTTTATTGCCAAGTGTGTGTGCGCATGCGCACTTGTGCACGCAAGGAATTTTCTGTGGGACAATGGAGCAGTCAGCACAAGCAACATAAGTACAGTAGAATAAATAAAGAGCAGCACAACCCACAAAACAATCAGCATAAGGCTATGATGTAGAATAATTTTAAAGGAATGATCATATGTAAACAATTTAACAAAAATATATAAAGTGGGGTGTGCTTAAGTGCAAAAATGCAAGGAGATAAAATGTGTTAGAGTCCAGGTGCAGGTAACAGATGGCGGGGAGCTAAGAGTTTAACGCTACATAAAGGAGTTTGTAAAATAGTCATATCTAATATATAGATAATGTCTATATGCAACCATTTACCTTTTTTAAATGTCATAAACACAGAACACTAAACAAAAAGGTATTCTTTATGGGCAATTTACTTATTCAAAATTTTGCAAATACAATAATTTTCAAACAATAACAATAAATATGTATCTTGTTACATTTGGTTTTGTTTCCATCTCTTTGAAATAACACATTATTAAATCCTTCAACAGTATCTGTCATGATTTCTTGAAACTGTGTTTTTTTTAGGCCTGCTGGAGCTGATTAAAGAGGAGAAGTGTGAAGTCAAAAACGAAGATCCGTCTTTGAATTTGCTCTCAGATTGAAACTACCTTTCCAAACATTGAAAGTGAAACAGGTCCTTCGCGTCCTCTGGCAGTCATAACTCTAGTGACACCAAACACGTGTCATCAATATGGGACAGGTTTTGCACGACAAACAGACCTAAAATGTCACATCCAGGTTCACACCGGAGTGAGACCTTATATATGTCGTAAATGTGGGAAGGGTTTTAAACGAAAAAGGAACCTAAAAGATCACGTGAAAAGCCACAGAGGAGAAAAACCGCACTGTTGTGATCAATGTGGAAAGAGTTTCAGCACGAAATACATTCTTCGGGATCACATGCTCTTCCACTCTCAAGAAAAACCACATGCATGTGATCAATGCGAGAAGAGTTTCAGCACAAAATACAATCTTCGGTATCACATGGAACTTCACCTTGAAGAAAAGGCATTCAAGTGCACTCAATGTGTGAAGCGTTTCAACCGGAGAGCAAACCTAAACCTTCACATGAGAACCCATACGGGAGAGAAACATCACTCTTGTGATCAGTGTGGGAAGATGTTTGGAACCAAACAAAATCTTCAGAATCATATGATCTCTCACTCTGAAGATAGACCACACAGGTGTGACCAGTGTGGGAAGAGCTTTAAAGTACAAAGACGCCTGAAAAATCACATGATGATACACGCTGGAGAGAGACCATACTCTTGTGATCAGTGTGGGAAGTGTTACATTAAAAAGATCGATCTTGAACATCACATGTCCGTACACACTGGAGAAAGACCACACACTTGTGATGAGTGTGGGAAGAATTTCAGCACAAAATACAATCTTCGTGATCATATGATGCGGCACACTGAAGAAAAACCCTACAAATGTGATCAATGTGGGAAGTGTGTTGAAAACAAGAAGAAACTGGCACGTCACAAACTTGCGATACACTCTGATAAGAAGCCGAATGTTTGTGATCAGTGTGGGAAGTGTTTCGCAAGAAAACAAAATCTACAGGTGCACAGGCTCAGTCACTCTGAAGAAAAGCCTCACAAGTGTGAGCAGTGTGGGATGAGCTTTAAACTAAAAGCACACCTAAAATGCCACACAAATGTGCATGTTAGAGAGAAGCAGGGGATTAAAACTAAATGTGCACGTAGCTAGTTTATAACCTCTAAAAATATACTGGATTTATGGGAAGAGTTTTGTGAGAAATCAACCGTTTAAAAAATAGTCAAACAAATCGCTTTTGGATTACTTCTTCCTGAACTAATTAAATTAACTGCTTTTCCCTTTTTATTCTATTTATTCAAGTCAATGGATTACAAGCCCAGAGAATTCAGTCCAGAGAAAACAGTGCTCTGTTTTAGTTGCATGTTGATTTAATTAACATGACATGAATATAAAGAATAAATCTAACTATTAATTAATATTTTACCCAAGAAGGATTGTGCTCAGGTTGTCTGTCTTTCAAGCACTCACTCTGATCAGTTGGAAAATGTTGAATGAAACAGAGTCTGAATCAAGGAACAAGTTTGATCCATTGTATCAACAGAAAATTCTCTTTTGTAATATTTCATGTCAGTAAAATAAAATCATCAAAAAAATATTGGGCCCTTGTTTTAAACATTTTAGAGAAAATGTATCAGAATTGTGTTTGTAAACTTAAAGCAGCACACTTACCTCTGAGTTTGGACATCTTACTCCATTCAACAGATGAGTCTGTGACCCTCGGGTCAGGTTGAGGAGGTGGTGCTCGTCTGAAATAAGGCAGTGTTCATTTGTTTAGGACTGAAACATGAAAGTACTGATTGAAGTGTTTACAAAATGTAAAATAAACAATAATAACTCATGACAAGCATATATGTCAGTATATACACACATATATAAATAAAGTTTTGCTGGAAGAGGCAGAAAGGTTGAATCTGCTCTTGGAAGGTGTCAGAGTAATTTACATGAGGAAAATACACCACAGCTTTGCATTAGTATGTAATTTCTGATTACAAATTCAACAATTTAGTAATTGAGAAATGCCATGATTAGTTAGCTGGTTAAAGTAAAGATATTTCAGTAACACCAAAAATACTTGAGTAAACGTGCACAGTTTTAAAAGAACTAAAAAAGACTAGTCATCGCTATGTGTTTATTATATTTTAGCAATTCAAAGTTGCTGTAATAAACATGTTTGTGTGTTTATAGCCAAGACAACAGCGCAGGTTATTTCATGGTTATGTCTTATTCGGTATAAAATAAATAAATAATTACAAGGTACTTAAAATGAGCCAATTCAAGTAATAAACATGTAAATTTGTGGAATGCACGTTTTAAAAGAGCTGATTATTGTTACCAGATAGACTAGAAATGATTACTGTTAAAGACATCACCTGACTGTGTTTAACCATGAAACAGTGTAAATGCGGTGTTTGTAACAGCATCTATTTATTTTGGAAATGTGATTAATTATTCAGTCCTAGTGCTTACGATCATGATTTGATGAAACCTTTTTTAATATGGACATAGTTGAGTTTCTTATCTGGAGTGAATCAAGCGGAGCATTGGGGAGATAAATCGATTTTTTTTAACAGTTTAGCAAAAATGTATCTCTAAATATAATGTGCTCATGTATGGTTAAGGAAATTGTTATTTAAGAACTCATCCTTGAGGTAATACGCACGCTTCTTAAAAAAAATGCTTTACTGAAAGTGAAAAAACAATAATCTGCCACAAATAACAGAAAAAAGCAGAGCTGGTTTAGCGACTTCACGCTCCAGAAAGGAAGGTGGCAGTAATGCTCCTGTTTAGTTTGCGCTGATCGGAAGTAAAAGACCACAGCAGAGAAGCGCGTCGTTTACGAGGAAACATGGATTTAGACATTAAAGATGAGAAGATAGAAATAAAGATCGAGTTTGATGAGAGCGGGAGAGCTCCAGAGCTGCTCGGAGTGAAGAAGGAAGAGAGCGAGGAAGAGAAAAGTAGGTTTTTATTTAACGTTTTTAACCATGTTGTACAATGATGCTCATAAGTTTATTACTTTAAAATCCTCGTTTTAATGTTGATACAAACAACACCTGTCTCGTATTGTAAAAAGCAGCAAAGAGTGTTATACGACTGAGCGCTCAGTGAGAAGCGCCTGATGCCACCTCTCTCATCCTCCTCATCATCATCGTCATTATTTATTATTTGGTGATGCATGTCATAACCATAAGTGAATTAAGATGCACATCCTCATCCAACAGTGGCTGAGTCAAACTTAAGTTGCTAGTGCTGAAAAACTAAAGAAGCAGCGCATTATTTTCTTTGCCATTTGAGTAAATTCAATTCAATTTCATCAGATATTTTATGATCATAGCTAACAGTTTATTTTATAATTACCTTTCTACTCTGTTATCAGATACTGTTATCTTGTGGGTTTGTATTTAGTCAGATCTGTAGTTTATGTGGATTTTAAAACGTTCCACACCTTTTTATTTAATAGAGTAGAAATTAGACAGTAATATATTTAGCATTAAATTGACTCTGTTCCGAGTCTATTTGGTTAATATTCTATGAAGTTAAATTAACACTGAGATTTTTACCTTAGAAATAAAACACATTTAGATTAAAAAAGAACACACTTATGAATTTTATGTAGCAAAATGCAAATATTTATTGAAAGTACAAGGTTTTGATCAAGGGAATCTTTTTGACGAGAGCCTCACATATTTGTAAAATTACTGTTATTTGTGCTCTGTTTAGAGTGTAGTTGGTCCTACTATGCAATATCTTGAGTCAAATTAACTCTATTCAGTGTATGATTCCATGACTGCACCTTAAACACTTTTTTCCAATAACTGAAAACAATCTGAGAAACTTTTTTTTCTTTCATGGTTTCTTGAAAACTTGTGTTTTAGATCTGTTGGAGCTGGTTAAAGAGGAAGAGAAATATCAAACCAACCCTGATGATAAAGCGTTGAGTTTAACTCGGATTGAACCCACCTTTTCGAATGTTGAGAGTGAAACGAAAGGCTCAAGAGAAGGTCCAACATGTGCTTTGGGAACCATGACTGGAGAGAAACAACACAGGTGTGATCAGTGTGGGGAAGAGTTTTGGACGAAAAGGGAACTTGAAACTGCACATCATGATCCACAGTGGAGAAAAACCTCACTCTTGTGATCAATGTGGGAAGCGTTTCAACACAAATTGCAAACTTCGGGATCACATGTTGTTTCACTCCGAAGAAAAGCCGTACAAATGTGATCAATGTGGTATGGGTTTCGTGACAAAAAGAAGGCTTTCATACCACACACTAATACATTCGAAAGAGAAACCACATGCATGTGATCAGTGTGGCAAGAGTTTTTCACGCAAAGGCTCACTCACCATGCACCTGAAAATACACTCGTTAGAAAAACCACACTCATGTGATAAGTGTGGGAAAACTTTCGCTAGAAAACAAAATCTGCAGAATCACCAGATGCTTCACTCCGGAGAAAAGCCTCACAAGTGTGATGAATGCGAGAAGAGTTTTGTAACAAAAACTAAACTTGCTTTTCACGCGCTGACACACTCCAAAGAGAGGTCACATGTCTGTGATCAATGTGGGAAAGGTTATTTATGCAAAATCAGACTTAAAAATCACATGCAATCCCACATACAGGAAAAACCACACTCATGTGAAAAATGTGGGAGTAGTTTCAAAAGAAAAACACACCTTAGGTTTCACATGATGATCCACACTGGGGAGAAACCACACTCCTGTGACAAGTGTGAGAAGAATTTCAGCACAAAACACAAACTCAGTCAACACCTGATCATTCATTCTGAACAAAAGCCGCATAAATGTGATCAATGTGAGAAGAGTTTCACTTCAAAACAGTACGTTTTATGCCACAAGAAAACAATCCACTCTGAACATAGGCCACATGTATGCGATCAGTGTGGGAAGGGGTTTTCATGCAAAAACAGACTCACCAGTCACCTTCTCTCCCACACAGAAGAAAAACCATACTCCTGTGACAGATGTGGGAAAAGATTCAAGCGAAAATCAAACCTTAAATTTCACATGATGATGCACACGGGGGAGAGACCACACACGTGTGATAAGTGTGAGAAGGGTTTCAGCACAAAACACAAACTTCGGTTGCACGGGTTCACGCACTCTGAACAAAAACAACACAAATGTGATCAGTGTGAAAGGAGTTTCTCTACAAAAAGATACCTTGTGGACCACAACATCAGATTCCACTCGAAGCCGAAACTACACGAGTGCAATTAGTGTGGAAAGACCTTTTTTAACTTAAACAATTGTTGCGAGAAAACAACAACTGTACAGATCTCTTAACAGACATGTTGCATGATATTGTGATTATTTAGAGTTTGTTTTAAAGGCCCGTAACCATTTTTTCAATATTCTGTTTTATTATTTGAAAGTTAATTACATGGATTTCAGATCTTTCCATTATTATGATCATAATAAACAGAATGCTGTGAATCCATTGTTTGAAAGCCTAAATATGTTTTATGTTTTTGAGCATTTATGAAGGTTTGCTCAAACCCTGGCAACCTTAACCAACATTTCTACATTTTTTTAGCAGCCAGAAGCATTTTCTCAATCACTGGCAACCCCAAGCAACAACATAAAAACACAAATTAAATGAGCTTTATATGGAAATCAGAAAAAAGAGCTGTGAAAAAATGATTTAAAACTGTGAATTTAAGAGTTTTTGGCCTTTAAAATGTTAGACTTTTTAAAACCCTGCGTGGAGATGTTGTTGCAGTAATATATTTGTTTCAGTACACGCAAGTACATATTCATTCAATAGACTTTTATGTTAGAGAATAAACCAAACAGTCTTACACAGAAGGTGAGATCATTGACACGTCGTATCCATGCTGCTTTTATGAAAAAAACTTATGAATAACTGACTATTTTTGTTATTCTTTCATGTCTGGAGTATCGAAACTTAACATCTTCATCGCAGAGTTGACGATACTGGAGAGGAGTCCTGCTCCTCAGAACAATTGGTTATTCTAAACATTAAAAGCTGTTAATTTTTGTGCATTTGCTCTTTCTACCTATTTGTTTAGCTGTAATGGAATGCTCAATGTTCTTCTCACATCTGACTGGGAACATGTTGAGTGGACCAATCACACTTCGGTTATCTTCAAAGGGCAAATTAAAGCACTTTATGAATCAGTGTGATTATAGCGCCTACTAGGAGAACAGAAGGATGTGCACACAGGTTGGGAAAGGCCTTGAGAGTGTCTACCCACTTGGTCAGAGAGCACCCTTGTTTCCACATGTAGCATGCGACTCAGATGAAAGTAATTTTTATTTCTGGTAGTTTTGCTGTTTTTCACCTTGCTGATCAACACCCAAAACTTCCTCTAGATATTCCAACCTGAGCATTCTTGTCTTCATCTTCACTGAGAGGTGAAGAATACTATGGATATGGTATTACATTTAATGCAGTTTACTGTTTTCAGGAATTGCAATTTTTTAAATATTATTTTTGTATTTGCAGTTTTTCTTCAGCAAATGGACTTGCAGAAATAGAACATGTAAAACGGCATGTAGATGTAAAGCATAGAAGAAAGAAATGAGCTTAATGATGGAAATGATTTGGAAAATGTTAACAGAACACATTTCTTTAAGTAAAATATTAAGAGAGTCAAGAGCATATAAATCAATTAAAAAAACTAAAAACGTTTATAGAGTATGAGAAAATGTATGAATATAGGGAAATGTAAAATAGTTTAACGAGTAGCAAAAATTTAATAAGAAAGATCAGAAATTAAACTTGCATGTTAAAAAAAAATATGTAAAGAAAAGCATTAGAATAGGAATACGAGTGAAATTATTAAGTATCTTTAGAAAAGTAAGGGTAGAAATAGTATTCTTTTTAAATTTCTCCAAAATGCTTTGTGAAGAGCACTCTGGAAGTGCTCCGGCGCCCTATTAACCAATGATTGATGCAGCCTTTGGGGAGTCCTCCGAAACTGTAGCCTCCAAAGGCTGGGAAAACTGCGTTCTCCGAAAAATTCAGACCCTGGAATGAGACATAACTACTGGCAAATGGGGTTGCGGAGTACACTGAAAAAAATAACGTGTTCGCTGAACGTAATAAAATTATGGAAAGAATTTCCACCTAAATGAAATATGTTCATTTAACGAGAAACAATGTTGTTGAGCGACCTAGATGTAAATATGTTCAGTCAACATGAAATCATGGTCTTACTGTTACCTAATTATTATTGTTCAGTCCAACCAGATTTGTAAGAGTAAATGTAACATATTCATCATAGTAATATCTGACTTAATTTTCTTGGGCTATTTAAACTAGTATGATTTGATTAGACACTACTTCATTTAATAGGGTAGCTACAACTACCACTACATGAATTAATTGTGCCATCCAACAACACATTAAGTTGATTCTTCATAAATGTTTTAGGCTAAGAGATTACCTTTTCATCATATTAAAATAAGCATAATACTAACATTCAGAAAATAAAAATTTTAAACACAAAGAGTATGTATATATTGAGCAATTTAAACACCATCTGGTTTACTTCCAGTGGGTGTCAAGTTTGGAAAAAGACAAAAGAAAGGGGATTTGTTTGGATTAAAACTTTACCAGAAAAGGTAAAACTGGCTTGAAAACATATTGTGAAAATACAGCTTACAATTCGGTTAAACAGATTATGCATTATGTCAGTATAAAGGACAAACAAAAACAAACCAAAATTGGAGGCCACTGCTCATATTCAACATCAAAATAAAGTGTATTTATGTCAGTAAAACGAATACAGAAACTAAGGCCAACAGCTTGGACTAAGCTGAAAAGAAAAGAACACTTGCTTCCTTATTTTTACCACCAAAATAGCAACAGGAAGCATTAGAACACATACACAGCTTACCAAGTTTTTTTTTAAAGCAAATGGCATCAAATGCCTTTCCATAGGAGGTGTAGGTCACTACTGAGGATGACTAACGTGCAAGTAGAGTTTTCAGTGCTTGATTTTTTTTGAGAGTCTGTTTCCATCAACTCCATGATGATCTTCTGCAAAGCTTCAAAGGTGTATCTCAGCTCTTGAGGGTAGCTGAGGTTAGGAGCGTATACGAGAGGGAACAGCATTACCACAGCAAGCGGTACATTTCCCAACGCATCCAGAACTTGCACTCCCTCCAGAATGATACCTACATCTTCTGGATCATCATCTAGCTCTGCACCTTCTTTGCGAATGACATAGATTCCAAACATCGTCTCCGTCACTGCAGCGTCCATAGCCTCATCAGTGTTCTTCACAGAAAAAAAGAGGGAAATAGAGGATGAATAAAAAATACAGTTCCATTTTAACTCACATATGAACATTTGTAAAACAGCTATCATTTAATTGATGTTGTGAAAGATTATACAATTACATTGTCGTATGCAAGTAAATAGCTGGTTAGTTTACAAATGACAGAATAAGCACAGAATAATTAAAACTAAATTACATACCATGTACTCTTTCACAAGGTTTTTATGCTCTTCATTCAGGTACACACACAGGGCTTTGATGATACACTCTCTTCTGACATCAACAGCATCAGTCTAAGTATGTAAGCCAGACCAAAAAAAAAAGTTTTAGGTGGTTATCACAAACAACACAACACTGAATGAGACATTTTTTCAAATGCAACAAATTCTTGCAATATAAATTGGTGCATCAAATCTCAACTAAAGGAACATTCTATAATGTTGGTTAATAGCACAGCACAGTCTAAGCAAGACATTTAATCATTGAAATGTGTTGAATGAAACCAAGTTTGAAACAGTTTCTAATTTTTCTTCATCATCATACCTGACTATCATAATGCTCTTAATCTTTTTTCCTTGCATGCCACCTTTCTTGCCAAACACCTTCAACAGGTTTGAAGAGTGAGCATCCAGCATCGAGAAGAACTTCGACAGCAAGCTGAAAGTTGTAATCCTCTGAAATTCAGCAGTTAGCTTAAACTAAAAAGGGTACACAAAAACAAGTTTGACTGTCATAGCATTAAAATGATCAACTAGTTGCTTACAAGTAACATCAATGGGTTGGCCATATTCTGTTTGCCTTATATGAAATACTGTTCTTATAAAATGAAGACATGAAAACATATTCTAACTAAAGTAGATATACACAATTCACCTATCTCACGTACACAGAAGAGACCTGGCCATCTGGTTTTGAAATCAGCAATCAGGGGTGCATCACGAATAACTTCTTGTCTTCTGTGTGCAAAGGTCCTCTCCATCATTGCTGCCACTGTGCCCTCATTGTTCCTTTTCTTTAATTCTAAAAGAAGGGTCTCTGTTATCTTTTCAAACGTCTCTGCAGATTCACCAGATGGGTAGGTGGGACAGTAGTTTACTTCAGCCCTTCTGGGCTTCTTTACACCATAAGCAGGACTGCATTTGTCTGTAGGTTTATTTGTGAGGGAATTCAATTCAACCTCTGGACATCCAAGCCTCTTGAGCTTCCTTCTGTGATTAGCAAGTTTGTACTTAAGGCTCATCTTCCAGCCACCATATCCAGTGGCAGAGCCTGGTTCTTTCAAACATGGATGGGATGATATCAGGGCTTCAGCAACCTCTTCAAACTCACTGTCTGAGGGGTACACTCTGTACTGAACAATCGCTTCAGCTAAACTGTCAAGAATGGCATTTTGCTCATTACTGCCACCTTCTGCTCTGGAGTTGTAAACGAAAGTGATTTGTAATCTGAACTTATCAGAATTATGTTGTGTTAGCATAAATTATTTTCGAAAATTTTAAATTGTTGCATATTAAGCTAAAACTACATGATTTAAAAATTTTCAGCATTCATGATATGTATCATTGTATATGTTTTCTAGCAATAATAAAAAAAGGATTCATTTCTTGAATGAGGCATAGCTACAAAGTATTGCTGCACAAACATGCTCCGCTACAGTAGGTGGCGGTATTGACCTTATTTTAAATTCGACTCGCCAAAATTTTTAAGAAGAGCACCAACAACAAAGAGAGAAACAAACGGCTATCTACTCGTGAAAATATGGATTTAGAGATTAAGGAGGAAAAAATAGAAATAAAGATGGAGTTTGATGAGTGCAGTGAGTTCAGGAGAGCTCCAGAGCTGCTCAGAGTGAAGCAGGAAGAGAAAGGTTTGAGATTATTTCTAAACCATGCTGTTAATATAAAAATAGTTTGAATATAAAATATTAGACAGAACATGAGTTGATGTTATTATTTGGACTGTAATTTCGTAATGATGATTTTCAAGAGGAGATGCGTCGTCCTGTTGTGCTTACTACTAGATAAGTTCACTTTTTATTTATTTTTAATAAATGAATTTAATTAATCGGCGAAGTTAGCACTTAAGTCACATGAGTTTTGCCCATTGTGGAGTATAGTTGTTTTTTGTTGTTTTGTTTATTTATATATTTGTAAGAATTTACAGTTATGGGTCAACAACCAATTTTGTGGTACATTGTTTTAGTTGAACCCTTACTTACTTTTATATATAGTGCCATAAGAGAGGCACCCAGGAACATATCTTGAGCAGCTGCTCGAAAGCTTTAGGAGAGGAGCGGTACTGTTGACCGAGTGAAGACTCCATCCTTACAGGCTGCCCCCAAACAAACCTTCGCCTTCTTCACGCAAACTTCAGCACTTGCTGGGTCGCTCGAGTGACAGATATTAAAGACTCGAAACATCCTCTGACCTCAGGTTCTTCACTGATGACGTGTCCAAGTAGCACCAGAAGGTGTATTCAAGTCTGGTTTAGGACAACATCTGAATTATGTTACAAATTTAATATAAAAAGAATAATTTTTAAAATAATGCTTTATTTTTCAAGGTCTTACAAAAAAGACATTTAATTATTTTTCAAGACCTGGACACCGGGCTGATTCTTTGTTACATTACAATTGCCTTATTTGCAATTTCTTTGTGGTGTCGTTTTAGATCTGTTTGAGCTGATTAAAGTGGAGGAGAAGTCTGAAATCATAAAAGAAGACACCTCCTCAACTACCTTTCCAGTCTCCGAGAGTGAGAAAAGGGCCCGAAGAGAAGAAGAAGGCCCTTCATGCCCCTTGGGAATCGTAACTGAAGAGAAACCGTACACGTGTGATCTCTGTGGCAAGTACTTTAAACGAAAAGGATCCCTTAAGGTTCATAAAATGCTCCACACTGGGGAGAAGCCACATTCGTGTGCCCAGTGTGGGATGAGTTACAGGACGAAGCGCAATCTTCTGGATCACCTGCCTGTGCACACTGAAGAAAAACCACACACGTGTGATCAGTGTGGCAAGAGTTTCAAAACAAAGTACAGTCTGCAAGACCACCTGCTCATTCACGGCGAGGAAAAGTTATACTCATGTGATCAATGTGGGAAGACTTTCAAACAAAAAACAGGCCTAAACATTCACAGGAAGGTTCATGGTGGAGAGAAATCGCATTCTTGCAATCAATGTGGGAAGAGCTTCTTAACGAAACAAACTCTGAAAAGTCACATGATCGTCCACACTGGTGAGAGGCCACACGTGTGCGGTCAGTGTGGGAAGAGTTACCAACGAAAGCAGAATCTTCAGGATCACATTCTACTTCACACTGGAGAGAAACCACACGTGTGTGAGCAGTGCAGTCGAAGTTTCAGGACAAAGAGGTCTCTTCAGGATCACATGTGCAGTCAGACTGAAGAAAAGCCACACAAGTGTGATCAGTGTGTGAGGAGTTTCATGACAAAAGCACAACTTAAACGTCACGCATACCACCACACAAAAGAGAGACCATACAAATGTGAGCAATGCGGTAAGAGTTTCACATTTAAGTATAAACTTACAGAACACATGAAAATCCACAGTAATGCCAGAAAAGATTCATCAAGCCCAGTCTGCCTCTCCAATGTGTTGCTAGTTTGGTAGTTCTTCAAAGAGAGAGAGAATAGGCTGCAGGAAAAAAGATTGGGGTGAGGTTTTTCTTAAAGTTGCCATATCATATAAACAGGACTTTTCAGGCGTTTTTCATGTTTTAGTGTTGTTTCCTCATCAAAAACGATTCATATTCAGATCATTTTTGTTTGTGAAATCCCGTTTTTTTTCTGGGAGCTCAAAATGACTCGATGGCTGTAGCCATGACCACTGGCTGAAGTTCCACCCACTAACCAATCAGATGAAACACTAATGCAACTCATTTCAATAAAGAATGTGTGCGCTGACTGAGCCAGAAGTGAAAGGTGGCAGAACTCAATAAACAATGAAAAGAAAGAGTGTTTTCTAAGTGAAAAGTGTTTTTTTTACTCCAAAAGATGAATATTTTGGTGGGGAATGGTGGATTTTTGCGGGGCACGACTCGTTTTGACAAGACATTATTTATCTGTGATAGTCTAGGGGGGTTAAACATTTCTTGTCAATTAGTTGAAAGGGACAGTATATGTCATCTTTAAGTTTGAGGAAAAGGTGTAGAAGTGTGGACACCGAGAGCTATAAAGGGCATCTGTTATGGAAAGTCAAGTTTTGGAAGACATTTGGATGTAAATGTCGTCATGAAGGATGTGAACACTTCTGTAAGAGTTGTTCAAATAAACCTTTAAAAAGTATGTTTTTTTTTTAAGAGGAGGAGACGCCTCAAATCAAAACGGAAGATTACTCTGAATAAAACGAAAGCCCCTGGAGAAGAAGTTCCTTCACATTCCACAGAAACCATAACTGGAGAGAAACCATACTCATGTAATCAGTGTGGAAAGAATTTCAGAATAAAATACTATCTTAGGAATCGCATAGCCTGTCATGCAAAAAAAAAAAAAACACACAAATGTGATCAGTGCGGTAAGAGATTAAAATTATTATAAAACCTCCAGAAACACATGCTGGGCCACATGGAAGACAAGTCACACTCGTGCACTCACTACAGGCAGAGCTTCACGACAAAATCCTTTCTTCTGAAGAACATGCTCATCCACTCTAAGGAAAACCATACAAGTGTGATCACTGTAAAAAGTAGTTTAGATTGAAACGCAATCTCCAGGAACACATGTGCATTCACATGCAAGAAAAGCCACACTCGTGCGATCAGTGTGAGAGGAGCTTCAGAAGAAAAGACCATCTTCGGAATCACAAGCTCATTCACTCTGATGACAGGCCCCACAAATGCGAGCAATGTGGGAGGAGTTTTGCTTGGAAGAAAAACTTAAAATGTCACATCAAGACACACACTAAAGAGAGAAACTCTCTCGTGATCAATGTGGGGTACGTTTCAGAAGGAAACAACAGAGTTGGGGACTCGTGTTTGTTCACTCTGATACAAAGGCCCTCAATTGTGCCTAGCGTGGAAGGAGTTTCACTCGAGGAAAAACTCTAAAATATGATCACCATAGTGGACTATAAGTAACAAATTGTTTTCCTGATGAGAGAGAGAATTTTACAACTCAGAACATTCTCTAAAGAGGCTTCCTGAACTCCATTTACTATATATGAAAATATAAATGAGGGAACATAATAATTTTTTAAGCCTTTAAACATAGTCCATTAAATTCTCAGTCTAAGGAATAATAACTTTTCCCAAACTTAATAACAACAACTTCATTTTGAAGGCTCTTGTTTTTCATTTAAAATCTAGTTTTATACTTTAACTTCCACTAAACTAAAATGGTAAACTTGAAATGTCTCAGGATGCCATGCTCCAGAACCTTATTTAAACCATTTGAGATTATTTCACTTTGTAAACATGTGTCTATCACGTTTCTCTAAGTTTATTTTGTTTTCGTAAGGAGGCTGAGCACCCCTGAAGCGTGGATCCTATAATCTCATAATGTGGGTTATTGTTAATCAAATAAACTCTGTTTGAATGACCTGTCTATATGTTTTCTCAGTTCAAGATGCTCTTTATCCAAATTCACTCGTCAGATATGAACTGTATCTGAGTGGATCTGAACCCTTTTGAGTGTTCTTGAAGGATCACAGCACAATAACAGCTTGATCTGGAACTACTTTAAACCAAACATGTTTGTATGTCCTTATGTTTAAGATTTTCAAGACACATTTTTCAATTAGGCAATATATTATTTTGTTGTTTTAATAACCTAAGACTTTTAACCTCTTCAGACCCTGTGTCTATTCCAAGATGCCAGATTTCATCTGTTACCTACTGCATTTGAAATATGTAATCAAATAAATAGAATTTCCTATTCTGTGATACTTTTTGATGTCGTAAAACATAAGGAAAGCTCCACCTGTTGTAATCTGAAGAAGAAAAAAATATCATTCAATGGAAGCAATATTCTATAAACACAACTGTTAGAAAAATCTCCAAAAAGAAAGACATCGACAAATCGAAGCCATTAATTTATAGAATTATTAAAGTTTATATTTAGTATCCACATCACATGGAATAATGCATTCACATTTCATAATTATTCTAACATTTTGTCCCCAAATTGTTTTGCTCATTTAGTAAATATAAAGTTACACCTTTGCAAAGCACACCTTTGTATTTTTTGTCTTTCAGAAAATCACATCATTTTCTATTAGATTTAAACTTGAATGGTCAAAAAAAGACAACTTAAAAGTTTGACTTTACGATTAAAAGTATTTCTAGGCCTAGTTAGGAAATAACTCAGGTCTGAAGGAGTTAACGTTAAAACCCCTCTTTATAAAACAAACAATTAAACATATTATTGATGACTGTACTTACTGAAATACGTTTTTAGTGTAAGCTATTAAAGAATTTGAGACTTTACTCTCCGCAACACTAAGCGGCGATAAAAACCGTGTTGGCTGGTGTTTCACCATCAATATTCAGAGAAAACAAACATACGTCAATGGCGGAGCGTCTTTTATCGGTGAAAACATGGCTTCGGCAATTAAAGACGAGAAGATAGAAATAAAGATCGAGTTTGATGAGTGCAGTGAGTTTGGGAGAGCTCCAGAGCTGCTCGGCGTGAAGCAGGAAGAGAACGAGGAAGAAAATGGTCTGTAGTTGGTGGTTCTTGATTAACTGTAATAATAATTTATGATTCACGCTTTTGTAGTTGAACTGTGATAAATAATCAGCCCTTGTGTGAAAATGCTAATTTTATTTCATTAGGAAATGCCAAAACGGTCTGTCAAAGTAATACAAGTGGTTGATTTTCTATCAATGATAAACACTAAAAGTCTAATGAACGTTTAATGCATAGGATTTGCACCGTTTCATCATTGGTATGCATGTAATCACTCATATAAACACCATTTAAATATGTTGAATTATAATAATTTGTGATTCAATCTTTTGGAACACATTAATCACCCATTTGAAAGAACTGTTGGTTTAGTGATATTTTGGAATCTGTTCATTTTAGATACATTGGAGGTGATTAAAGTGGAGGAGGTGGATCAAATCAAAGCTGAATATTACTCAAATCATATTGAAACTACTTTTCCAAACACTGAGAGTGAAAGGCGATCCGCTAAAGAAGACGCTCCTACATGTCCAGACCAAACCGTAACCGGAGAGGAGCCGATTACATGTGAGCAATGCGGGAAGAGTTTTAAAGGAAAACGAACGCTTAAACAACATTCGAAGATCCACACGAATCGAAAGCTTTACACGTGTGAGCAATGTGGAAAGCGTTTTCAAGGAGAGAGAAACTTTAGACAACATCTGACGGTTCACTCTGAGGAAAAACCATACACGTGTGATCAGTGCGGAAAGAGTTTCAAGATAAACTCTGAACTTAAATGTCACAAGTTGACCCATTCCGGAGAAAGACCTCATGTGTGTGATCAATGTGGGATGTGTTTCAAGAGGAAAGACTATCTTCAGAAACACATGGGGATCCACACTGAAGAGAACGCATTTCCATGTGATCAGTGTGGGAAGAGTTTTAAAGGAAAAAGAAACCTTAAACAACACATGAAGATCCATTTCGATGAAAAGCTGTACATGTGTGATCAGTGCTGTAAGAGTTTCAGATTAAAAGCAGAACTTAAATACCACATGATAACACACTTGGAAGAGAAGCCACACAAATGTGATCAATGTGGGAGGAGTTTCACTTGGAAGCAAAGTTTGAGCTATCATTTGATGACTCACGCTAGAGAGAAACAACACTCTTGTGAGTAATGTGGAGACAGTTTCAGAATTAAAACCACTTAGAGAGCACATGTTCATACACTGAGAAAAAATTCTTGCCTTGCACTTAAGATTACGCACAGGATTAGAAAACACAAGCTGATTGTGTATTACAGAGAGTAAGTACAATTGAAGTTTTTTAGCTCAACCCACTAACATCTGAAAATTGTTTCCTAATTAGATTTTTTAGTTTGATTTTGAATGCTTTAAGCAGACACTTTTATCCAAAGCGACTTACAGTAGTGGAGAGACAATATGCAATCTGTTATACCGTCAAACTGATCAATAAACCATAGAAGGAAGAAAATAAAGACAGAGGAGAAAAAAAAAGAAGAAGAAGATTTTTTTTACTTTTATGTTTGCTTGGCATGAGTACCACAATGTGAAAATACTGAACTGGTCTAAAACGCATTATGTGGACTTCCGACGAATGTTTTTCTGTTCCAAATAAAAATACAAGCCCTTGTTTGTCTTGCATACCACAAGAATGCCAGACTAATGCTTAACTTGTTTTTTGGAGGGGGGGCAATTTTGTTTGCTGACTTCAGAGCTCCTCTCACTTCACCTCACTGTTTTCCTTAACTTACAACTCACAGTACCTGATATTTTTGTAACGGTACAAGTATTTAATACTTTTGTTTACTTGTCATTTAAATACTAATTCATTCTAGTACTGGAATATCCTTTGTTACATAAAAACACTTGCATTTTCTTTTTCTATGATTACTTTCATATCAGTTAGTGTTTGTCATGCTAATAAATCTCATCATTTTAATGTGGCATTTATTAGTCTAAACATGAGGGAAAACCTGTTCAGCTGCAGGGTTGAAGTAGTTTTTAATAATTAATTTAAGGTGACATAACTATTCAGTAAAGTTTTATGATTCAAGATTAACAAAAACATAGAAAGAAAAAACTTTAAATACGAAACGTAATTGAATAATGATTGAATCAATAAATCACTATTTAGAAAAGAAATGAAAACAAGTGTGTTTTATGAGCTCTATGATAAAGAATGCAATCCATTGAGAATATGATTGAAATAAATACAAGTGGACCCAAGTATTGTGCTTATGTATGATCCGCATGTCTTATTGTATTGTTTAATTCAAGAAAGAAAATGAAACGAACAAGCCAATGGCATTAAAAACACGTTCTTTGCTATGACACAGAATTCTGAATAGGCACTCGTCTCTAAATAAAAGATACTAGTAAGTCTCTAAATAATTATTTGTTATAAAATGATAAATGTGGGAATAAATGCCTTAAACGTTTTGCTGAAGAATCCACACCAGTGAATTGTGAACAACCAAATCTATCCTTGCTTCAGAAAGCCTTTTTAAGCAACCCTACGGTGTTTTGTAAATTCATCTCATACCATAAGATAATACACTATCTAAAGTCTATTTAGCTATTTAAATAATTTAATTTGTGAAACTGAACGAGAACTACACCCTGTTCACACCACAGCAGCAGGTGGCAGCAAAGCGCCAACAAGCCGAGAAATCTCGCGAACGGAAACAAAAGAGTTGTTTTGATAAAGCTGATGTTTCGGGTGCTCCGCGTTTACAAAGGTTTTCTTTATTTTAATTGCAACCAATTTTATTGCAACACCTAACAACATGGATTTAAACATTAAAGATGAAAATATAGAGATGAAAATCGGTTTTGATGAGTGCAGTGAGTTCGGGAGCGATCCAGAGCTGCTCGCAGTAAAGCAGGAAGAGAGCGAGGTAGAAGGTTGGTGAATATTTTTTAATTATGCTGTAAAATGTTAAAGTTATACTTCTTTCGTGAGTTAAGGATTTGATCTTTGCAGCTGACCTAGGTATAACTCATCTCTTTTGTGTATTCATCGAAACTGATCATAAGAGAATAATAATTTCTGATTATTTTATACAAATGAGTTCGTTTGAAGAGATGTATAATATTACATCAACAATTGAGAATAAATTGTTTGCTAATCATTTTCTTTCCTGTACGATGTTGTTATTTTTCATCAAAATAACTCAATTGCTGTAGCCTTACACATATTTTTGGTGATCATTTTATGCATTATTCAATTTTATTTAGAGGTGCCTTACGTGTCACTCATGGACACCACACACTTTATACGTAGAGAAGACAAAACAACAGTGGTAGAACAGAACACTTAATTAAAATGGAATTACAGATTGTAGACCTGCCTGAAAAGAAAAGTTTTTATCTTAACTTGGAAAATCTCCAGCTCTGAACTGTTCAGAACAGCTGCAGGGAGTTTTCTTCAAAGAATGAAGGCAGCAGATCTAAATGTGTGAGATCCCAGTGAAGATCTGGAAGGTCTGGTTGCAGCTAAAGACGAGGGTAGGAATTAAGTTAAGACAGAGCCAGATTGTGGAGGGGTTTTGTTTGCACTTTAGAGAAATGTAAAGTGAACTTTTATGAATAACCAGTGAAAACAGAGTTTGTGTGATTATGCACGTTAGAGATTGTGCACAATAGATTGCAATGTTTTAGAAAAAAACATCATGAAATAATTGTAATAAAAAAAGCCGTTTTAGTTACATCACAGTGTTTTTCCTTCATGAGATTTAAAAAAAGTTGTGTTTCATTTTAGAGCTGTTCGAAGTGATCAAAGTTGAAGAGGAGCCTCAAATCAAAACCGGAAACGACTCTCTGAGATTCTCTGAGATTGAAATAACTTTACCAGTCTTTGAGAGTGAAACGAGCGTCACCAGAGAAGAATGTATTGAAGGTCCAGTTGATCCCAGAACTGGAGAGAAACAGTACTTTTGTGATATATGTGGGAAAGGTTTTACAACAAAACAAGTTCTTAAACTACACGTGTTGATACACACTGGAGAGAGGCCACACTTATGTGATCACTGCGGTAAGAGTTTCAGAAGAAAAGACGGTCTCAAGGAACACATGCTCATTCATTCTGATGAAAAACCACACAAGTGTAATGCATCGGGGAAGAGTTTTAAAAGAAAGGGAGACCTAAAACGGCACATGATGTTCCACACAGGACTGAAACCATACTCCTGTATTCAATGTGGGACGAGCTTTAAAACAAAACGCAATCTTCAGGAACACCTGCTCGTTCACACTGGAGAAAGACCACACTCTTGTGATCAGTGTGGGAAGAGCTTCAGAAGAAAGGACTGCCTCCGGGAGCACCTGCTTATTCACTCTGATGAAAAACCGCATGATTGTGATCAATGTGGAAAGAGTTTCAAACGAAAGCGTGATCTGAGATGCCACATGCTTTTCCACGCCAGAAAGGAACCGTATTCATATGACTTCAGCAGTGGGAGTTACACATGGAATGAAAACTTTAAATATAAGATTATGACTCAAACTACAGCTAAAACACACTGTTGTGGAGAGTGTGGAAAGAGTTTCTCAAAAAAACAAGTTCTTGAAAAGCACATGGTGATACACACTGGAGAAAGACCATACTCTTGTGATCAGTGTGAGATGAGTTTCAAAAGAAAGCACCACCTTCGCAGTCACATGTTTACTCACTGTGAAGAAAAACCACACAAATGTGATCAATGTGGTAAGAGTTTTAAACACAAAGGACTGCTTAAACAACACATGAAGATCCACCAGAGGACACTAGAAGATGCAGAAATAACATTAGACGTACCCTTAAATGACAATTAATTTTATTCCGCTACAAATAATTTGACTGTATAATTCTATTAATCTGGTAATGCGGTGGTAACTTTTGTCACCAAGTACCACCCTAGAAAATAATAATACAATATTAATATTAGTCATTATTTTATAAAGCGCCTTTAAAGCTGGCTTCCCAAAGTGCTATAAAGAGAACTACAGTAAAACAGTACAAAAAAGAACATGAGTAGCAGACATTAAATGAATAAAACTAAATAAAAACTGAACTTTTAGTGAGACGAGAAAATTTAAATTGAGGGCTAGTTAAATGCAATAGAAAGTATAAAATGTCAACAATCATAAGCCAGTAAAAAAGTGAGCTTTAAGATGAGATTTAAGAGCGATGTAGCTTTTTGCATCCCTGAGTTCACTCGGGAGAGAGTTCCTCAGCGTTGGTGCAGAGACAGAAAAGACCCTGTTTCTCGAGAGCGTGGAACAGAGAGGAGCTCAAACTGTGAGGAGTGGAGCAGATGACTCGAGGTGTGAGTGATTAAAAGACCATGGAGACCTTTATATGTGAGGGTTAACATTTTTAAATCCACTTGGAAGCGGACCGGTAGCCAGTGCACATTTAAGAACAGGTGTGATGTGATGTGCTCATGTTTTCTGGTCCCGGGCGAGACAGGAGGAGCTGAATTCTGAACAGACTGCAACCTGTCCAGAGTAGGGCTACAAACCCGGCGAGGAGAGCATTATAGTAAGCCAGGCCAGACGCTGCAAATGCATCGATCATTCTTTCAGCGGAAGAGATTTGCAGCATAAGACGCAGTCTAGCTACTTTACGCAGGTGCTTAAATGAAGACTTGATGGTGGTTTGGACAAACTGTTTGAAAGTCAGACATGGATCGAATGTCACATAAAAAATGTGGCTCGCCAAGTACCACCATAATGAGCAACATCAATAAACACGACTCTAGTAAAGCCTCAGTGTATAGAGCTTCCTGTTTAGCTACAGTTAAGTACAGTTCAAATAAGAGTCAATATTATTGCTAATAAAAATATGTATTCATTGTAGCAGTAGTAACATGTTTTTGTAAACTTGCATTTGAACAAAACAGAAGGATAATCCAGAAAAAAATGTAAAATACTAAAAAAGTTAAATAATTTTTTTTATCATAATAAATAAACCAGTGGTAAGCCTGTGACATTTTGACTTTTAATAACCCACTTTCAGTTGCTCAATTTTTTATTATTTTTTTTGCATTCCTGCTCAGATGTGGATAATTAGACAAATTATAAGAAGAAACTATTTTAAAAACTAAAAAAAAAGTTTAGTTTCATAAAAAATGTTAACAACAACAAAAAATAACAACCGCCTACATTTTCACCTTTTGAAAAACAAACTTTTGGAGTGTGGCTTTCTTCATTGAGCCATTGAAAATAAAAGTCCCCCGTACTCCATACACACTAATCTCTCACATAATTGGATTACAACACGAATTACTTGCTATAGTTATTGTAGAGGTTTTTTTGTTTTATAATTCAGTGTTTACGCAGCATGTTGGAACAGATAAATTGTTGTACTTGTTGAATATATGTATTCCCCAAACCCCTTGTGAGAAGTTTTACTTCACAAAGTTTTAAGAGGTTTGTTGTTTAATGGACATATTTATTGTGTATGTAAGAAGAGAACTCAGCTTCTCATTTCTTTTATGGTGATATGATTTTTGCTCTTTCTCATTAACAGTTACCTCTTCTGGTGTTTGTGTCTCATTCAGTCATTAACACAGTGTTTTTTAATAAATAAAATTGTATTAAAGATTGAACAAAGCAGCCACTTTATTCAAACTCTGAGCTTAGGAAACGCTCTGTCTCTCTGAGCTTGGAACTTTTGGAAAATCACTTTTATGAGTATACTACATGTAGAAGAACATATCAATTTAAAGGAATACAAACTAAAATTAACTTTTTTTTATTATTTATCACATTTCCCCTCTTTGGAAACTTTAGATTTTCACAATCCTTGTAATACAAAGACACCATTTGAGTTCATTTTGAATAGCCAGCTTGTATCCTCTGCAACGTATGATAATCTAGTAGGGGTAAACAAGTTTGCAACTTGTCATGTTAAATATTTAAAACAAACAGCAGCTTTACCAGCAGAAAGAGGAGAAATTCAGTTTTTTTGTTTTCAAAAGAGCTCAAAAATTGGATAAAGTAAACTAACTTATTTAGAAGTGTAGGAAGGACAAATCATTCATTTCAAGGCCCCACACGCTTCAGAAAAGAAAGGAAAAATTATGTGGTGTTAAGTAAACTTGATGGTAAAACAAATAGTCTTATTAAAAAGATTAGAAATTAAAAATCAGTGTTTTAAATGTATATCTGCTGGTTCTTTTCACAGTATATTCGACCTACTAAACGGATCTGAATATTGTGAAGATTATAGCGTAATTAAGAGAACGAATGTTCAATCCAGTTCACACCACACCACTAGGTGGCAGCAATGAGCCGAACGGTTGTTTACCGACCTCTGTAAAATCTAAAAAGGAAAATAAAAGCGGTGTGTATGATCAGGATGACTAACGAATCAATAGTTTTTTGTTACGCTTTCATTGTAATCGATCATTATCTGCTCGCTTGACCATGGATTGTGAGATTAAAGACGAAAAGGTAGAGATAAAGATCGAGTTTGATGATTGCAGTGAGTTCGGGAGAGCTCCACAGCGGACCGAATTGAAGCATGAAGAGATCGAAGAACAAACCGGTCGGTGATTATTTATTAAACATGTTAAAAGCTTTGCATTTGTGCTGAATGATTTTATTATAATGACCTAATTTTATTCACACAGTATTCGTGTATTAAATCCAAATTTGGGAAGGGTCAAGGAACGAATTAGGTCTATTAATTACATGTTTAAACGGTATTTAAAACCCCTTAACGCAAAAACTTGCTAGCAAAATTAACGTTAGTCAGTCTAATTTAACAAAAATGTAACCAACTAGTATTTGCATTCTAATTTATTTAGTTTTTCCTCTGTTATTGTTTTTTCTCTCTCTCTTAAACTTGAATCGTCTGTGTTTCAGTTTGAATATTGAGACTCTACACTTAGTTTGATATTTTTCATAGTATCAAGCAAGATCTGTTTATTGCCTAAAAGTGTGAATGCATAATAAAAAAAATATATGAAACTAGATCAAAATGTTAAAAATGTACTTATTTATAATAACTTCAATATCTGACTTTTGTAGATGAGATGTGTAGAGAATCTGGTCTTAATTTTGAAGACTACGATGATTATTGTTAAGTGGGATATATTATTTATAGTAAAATAAAAATATAAATAGCAAGTTTGCTAAATATATCACGTGACCATTTAGAATTGACATTCCATAGGTAGTTTAGCAAGATAATAAATAAAAAAAATATTAAAACATTACTTGTTTACTTTACATTACTCATAATTAAGACATATATTTATGTTAATATTACAATATTTCATTTTAAACTTTTATTTTCAAAATTTCATGGGAACTTTTATCCATATTTGGGATTGAATGTGAAGTACTTGTTGAACCTGCTGATTTTTTTGTCTTCTTTTTTTCCAGAGGCACTAATCTGCCTAAAGAAAAAAAGACAATAAGAAAATAATTTTAGTGGTCAATTCTCTATTAGCTCATTCTCTATTAGTAGAATTATACGATAACAATAAAATGATAAAGGATGATTTATTTTTTCAGCAATTATTATTTCTGTAATAATGCACCTTTATAAGTTTTATAAGTATTTTAAAGGACTTTTAATCACAATTGTCTTCCTTTGTTTTTGATTTAGATCTGTTAAAGGTGATTAAAGTGGAGGAAAAGCCTCAAATCATAACTGAAGACGACTCTTTTGAAGAAGACTCTCAGATTGAAAAAACATTTCCTGTCTCTGGGAGCGAAGCCATCGCCTCAAGACAAGAAGGCTCAGCTCTTCTCACGGAAACCATACCTGGAGAGAAACCTTTCACATGTGATTTTTGTGGGAAGAGTTTTAAACGAAAAGGAGACCTAAGCCGTCACATGAAGTTCCACGCTGGAGTAAAACCACACTCATGTGACCACTGTAGGAAGAGTTTTTTAAGAAGAGATGCTCTTAAACGTCACATGTTATTACACACTGGAGAGAAAACCTTCAGGCCTCATGCCTGTGATCAATGTGGCAAGAGTTTCAGAACGAAATGCAACCTCCAGGAACACATGCTCGTTCACAATGAAGAGAAACCATATTCATGTGATCAGTGTGGGAAACGATTCAGAAGAAACAACCGTCTTCGGGATCACATGATCAGCCACTCTAAAGAAATGCCACATAAGTGCAATCAATGTGGGAAGACTTTCAGCACAAAATGCAGTCTGCAGGAACACATGTTGACTCACGCCGAAGAGAAACCACATCCGTGTGATCAGTGTGGAAAGAGCTTCGTGAGAAAAGACCATCTTCGGGATCACATGTTTATTCACTCGGAAGAAAAGCCACACAGATGCGATCAGTGTGGGAAGAGTTTCCGTTTGAAAAAAAGCTTTAGGTATCACCTCAGAACTCACATTAAGTGAAACCACACTCTTGTGATAATGTTGAAAAGACTTGAAGTCATTTTCCCAAATTGGAGTTTGGATTGAGACTGCAACTAATGCAACAAAAAATATTGGCAGGAAAAGCATTTTTCTTTCGTGCCCTGATATCCTGACTCAGAAGTTTTAAGACAGAGTCGAGGGTTGATTAACAGGCCTTACATGAGTGTACTGGATTAGGGCCTGGTGGTAACAAGTCTATGATGAATAAACGATTACACTGGTTTTAAAATGCTTAAAATGAATTTTTCTGCCCTGTTTCTCTACTTTCTGTACACAATATGTCATAAAAAAAATAGAATCATCTTCAAGATGGGAGAAAACCAGGCTCTTGGGGGAGAAAATTTAACCATAAAACAAGCTAACCAATTTTTTAAAAAGGAAACAACTAATTATATGTAAAAAATTGAAATTCTCATGGTTATAAAAGGATTTTGTCTGAGGTCACCTCACTTTTGGGATAATAGGGATAATTGTAGCGAATCCACTGCAGTGATGGTCTTGCTCTTTGACTGATGTTTCCAAAATGTTTCTCTTTTCAATTTGTAGACACCATAAGAACTAAAATGCACATTGCAAAACAAACATTTAACATATTTAAAACAATACGTTCAGACTAAAGTACAAAAGTCCAAAAAATGTTTACCTTATAATCCCTGTCAGTGAGACACTAAAAATGCTTCCACCACATAGAATGCAACATGGCTAGATTTGAAATGAGTCCTTTATTTTATCCAATCCCAACCTGAAATTGAAGTTCATAATAATAGTCCTTCAAAATACGCTCAAAAAAGGGAAAGCAAAGTTTGTGCCTTGATTTCTCAAATTAAGAGTCCTTTACAATAATCTCTGGCTTGCCAACTATGTTACAACTGCTCAACCTACAATTTCTGGAATTTAGGACATTTCGAAGGGTCGGTAAGCAGAATTGATTTGTCATTATTAAGCTGACCTGATACTTGAAAGGAAACTTGAATGAGCCAAAACAGTTTCTTCAGGGTTTTGTGCAGGGAACTCAAACTCGATTCCTGGAGGGCCGCAGCTCTGCACAGTTTTGCTCCACCCTTAACTGAACAAACCTGATTCCACTGATCAAGCTCCTTTGGGTTTGTTTGAGGCTACTGGTCTGACGCTTAGGAGCCGTTCAGATTGGGAACGTCTAGAAAGTTCCATTACTGACAGCGTTCGCTCCTCCTTCTCAATCCCCCTCAGTTTTACCTTCACATCACCGGAAAGACGTCGCATGGGCGGTGGAAGAAGAAAAGACAAAAGCTCTTGCATCATCAGTCTGCGACTGCTCACCGAAATAAACGTTTGTCTGTACTGAGTAACGTTGGTGACCTCAGCGTTTTTGTGCGTCCTGTCGAGCTGAGACCGGATCTTCTCGTCTGCCCAAATTTCCATCAATCATTGTATTTTCTCGCGCCTCCACAAACATTCTTTTCCAGTCATGTTGATCTGTGTATAAACAGTGAATGAGTCGAGGAGTTTTTACGTAGCGCAGACAGCTTCCTCTTTTGATTCAAACGTCCTACCCATATCTCCACTAGACCACGTGAACTGTTTCAGAGACAACCTCTGGAAGCGCTTTCTGAAACGGTTCATGGAAACAAAGAATTGCTTACACACACACACACGCTACAATGAACCGTTACCAGAGATAAGTGTTTGTGGAAACAGAATACAGACGCCAGTCTGAAAGTTTGGACAAAAACTCCTGAAATTGTGTTTGAGACCCCTAGTTTAGTGGAAGAAGAGTCTCTGTACAAATCACCACTAAGCTCAGCAAAGGTCAAAGAAGAGGCTGACTTTTTTCCCAATATCTTAGGCAATATTTATCCCAAGGAACCTTCTAAATCCAGATAGATCCACCCAGATTTCCCAAAAAAAGTCTTGAACAGAATACTCATCGTTAAACACTCCCTAAGTCAGATGCTGTATTCAGCAATGTCAAAGCGACCTGTAAAGATCAATATACAACTAACTGATGCTGGGCCATGGGGCTCGCTGCAGTCCTGCTGGTGCTGATGCCATGTTGTGGTGCTCGCTGTACTGTGACGTGTGCTGATTCCTTTTGGGATCATGTGGGGCATTGTTTGGTTTTAAGTTTTTGTTTGGCATAATTTGGTTTTAAGTGCCGTTATCTGAGTCACAATCAAAAAACAGTCTGCATTGAAAAAAATATCTCTATTTGTTTATGTTGATATGATTACCTTATAAATAGAAGAAGAGAAGGTTATTTATATTAATCTTATAACAGAAATATTTTTATTAACTAAACATGGAACAATATTTGTGTTGAGGGATGTAGCAACAGAAACAATATTATACTCATTATGTTCATTTTAAATAAATAAAAAATGAAGTTAAGTAAACTAAATTTCCCTTTCTGTCTCTCAACCACACCCGGGAAGGCTTGGCCATGATGGCTAAAGGGGTCACAGAAGACCGGTCCATGTGCTTGCCTCGTCAGCTTTAGGTTTTTAGCTTTTTTTTCTTATTTAAATCTTAAGATAAACTTTGGAACTCATGATTTCTTAGCAAAACACACTAGGAGTTCCCAAAAGTTGGAAGTCAAATGATTAAAAAGAAAAAAAAAACATTAATGAAATCACTGTACTTTGACAATAAATTACAACCACATTCGATTGATTTACTTCACTTTGCTTAAATGTGGAAGCATTAGCAGTTGCTATGGCGACTTCCGTTTTCAACCCTCTCTGCGATTTCCAATCTCATTTAAAATATTTAATATTTAGAAATGTTAAAACCTGTCAAATATTTTGAATCAACGAAATATTAACATTGACTCCAACTAGACTAGAACCTTTTGTTTTTTGGTGACTAAACTATACTAAAACTTTTAGATTTTCGTCCCCTAAAAAGTGACTAAAACTATTGGTAGAATAAAAAAGGCTGAGACTAAATCTTAGGTGGCTGCCAAAAACAACCCTTGTTCTAATCAGTGTTTTGGAAATTTTGACAAATCTACCTGCATCATATAAATTCTTTCTGCCATTTGATTGGCTGACTAACATCCAATTTAATCGACGATACACTTCAATTGGATTGAAACTCTTCAGAAGCAAAGAATACAGACGCCGAGTCTGAAAGATTTTAGTGGTAAAACTGTAAAATCAAGAAATGTTAAATATTTCTTGGCTTAACCAGAGTCCTATTCAAGAAAAGAACCAAACTGTGGTGTGTTTGACCTCGGGAGCAAAGGCCGCTGTGCTCCCACTCCATCGAGTGTTTGTTTTATTAGAAATCCTGCACAGAAAGGGTTCTAAAGTCCTGAGCGCAGGGGAGAAGATGGCTGTGAGGGGGATAGTGTGTGTGTTTTTATGTGTTTTTTATATTTCATGGTCTCTTGAGGTACCGGTCTCCTCTCAGGGGGATGAGCGACGGGTAAGTCTGTTTTTATTAATTTGATTTAATGCCTTAAGCAGGAAAAGGATAGTTTGCCACCAAAAAATTTAAATTGGCTAACGTTCATGGTTCTGTTTCATTGTAAAATCCTGCGCTCGGCTCATTTTGTTTTGTTGGAACAGAAAATATTCTGAAAACTTAATTTGGGTGTTTTATTTTATTGTGACTTTTATTTGTTTTGTTGCTACATTGTGTTTGACCTAATTCCGTCGTCTCTATTTACATTCATGCACTTTGTCTATTTTCTTTGTTCTCTGTTCTTTTTAGTTTTTCAATAAGTTAGTTATTCATTTTTTCCACAAATACATTTTTTTGTTCTTTTATTTATCTTATTAAATATAATTATAGTCTTTGACATCTTTTTATTCTTTTATCTTGTTTTATTTTATTGTATTCATTTATTTGTCTTTCTTTTATTTAGTTATTTTCTTTTCAGTTATTTTTCTTAGTTTTTTTTTTATTTTGGTTTTCTTTTTCTTTGCTTTTATTCCTTATTTAGATTACTATGTTTCATTTATTTTTCTTTCTTTCTTTCTTTATTTGTTTTTCTTTCTTTTCTTTTGTTTTGTGTGAATTTTGTCTTTTCCTTATTTTTATTTATTTTTTCTTTTATTTTTTTGCAATTTATTTTAGATTATGTTTATTTTGTTCTTTATTTATTTAACTTTTTTTTTTACTATTTCCCTTTCTTATATTGTTACATATTTCTTTATTTTTATCATTTCCTTCTTTCTTTTCTCTTTTATTTTGGTTATTTTACTATTTTAATTAATTTATTTCCTTTTCTTAGTTTTTTTCTTTATTTCTGTTGGTTTTATTTTATTTTATTCCTTATACTTTTTTATAAAAAAAAACAATTTTACTGTGTTTTACTTAAATACCTTTCTTTTTACTTTTTTCTTGAATTTCTTGAAATTTTCTTGATTCTTTTTCTTGAATAACATTTTTTATTAATTGATTTTTTTCGATTTGTTTGTATACTTTTAGTTTCTTTTTTTCTTTTATTCTTTGTACGATTGACTGCAATTTGATCATTTTCCTCTGAATTCAGGTGGAGGTGCAGAGCGTGAGCGTGGAGGTCAGGGTAACGTCCCGCTTCGCTCGCAGCGTCATGACCACCAAAGCTCTCAACAAAGCCAACATCTCTCAGGAGGTGTTCTTCGAGGTGGAGCTGCCCAAGAGCGCGTTCATCACCAACTTCAGCATGTTCGTCCTCCAGCGCTCGGTTCATTCAGGACACTGCTGCTGCTTTCTCACTGATCTCAGTGTTTCATTCACAGGGAGATCGAGGGCAGGACGTACACCGGAGCTGTGAGAGAGAAGCAGAAGGCCAAGCAGCAGTATCAGAAGGCTGTGGCTTCAGGACAGACAGCTGGTTTAATCAAGTGAGAGCATTTAGTTAGTTTAGATATATAGTTATTTCTTTAATTCGGTTCATTTTATTTTTGTTTAAAGAAATTTATTTTCATTTTATACTTTTGTTTCCTTTATTTCTTTTTGATTTCCTTTCTTTAGTTTATTTTGTTTTAATGTATTTCATTTTTTTACACTTTTGTTGTATTTAATTTCTTTATTTGTTTTCCTTTATTTATTTATTACATTTTATAGATTTTTTATTTTATTACTTTTATTCTTTTCTGTTTTATTGTATTTTATCAATTTACTTTTATATTTTTTCTTTCTGTTTTTTATTTATTTAGTTAGTTTATTTTGTTATGCATTTTATTAACATTTTGACTCTCTAATTATTGTTTTTAATGTCATGTTATTTTGTTTATTTATTTAAATGTTTTTTCCTTTTTGCATTCTTTAATTTTATATTTGCTTTCTTTCTTTCTTTTCTTTTTGTTTTGTTTCCTTTTACATATTTTAGTTTACTTTTGTATTTTATTTTATTTATTTTCTTTATGTTAGCTTTTTATATCATTTTTTTATTTATTTATTTTTTTTTACCTTGAACTTATTCTTTTTTTGCTCATCTACATCTTTGTGGCCGCTCTCCTCCCTGCTGCTGCTGCTACTGTGTAGAAGGAATCTCAGCAAGGTTTTCTGGTCTTTCAGGGCTTCCGGTCGAAAGATGGAGAAATTTTCTGTGTCTG
This sequence comes from Danionella dracula, assembly GCA_900490495.1. Taxonomy (NCBI): domain Eukaryota; kingdom Metazoa; phylum Chordata; class Actinopteri; order Cypriniformes; family Danionidae; genus Danionella; species Danionella dracula. The sequence continues at coordinate 17,122,860 of UELW01000012.1, read as the reverse complement.
TGAATGTAGCAGCAGAGAGCAGTGTCGTGTTTGTTCTGACCCACGAGGAGCTTCTTCAGCGACGCTTTAGCAAATACGAGCTGATGATTCGAGTCCAACCCAAACAGCTGGTGCAGAACTTTAAGGTCACTCTTCCCATCTCCATCTGAGCTATCCGAGCTAATACAGCAATTAAAAGCTTATGTATGTATGTATGTATGTATGTAAGTATATGTATATATAGTATGTATATATAAATCTGACTTGAGGGTGTGCCAAACGTAGTACCTAAATAGTACATTTAGTTAGTCAGTGAGTTAGATAGTTTGTACGTTGTTTGTTAATTTCATTGTCAATTTCATTGTTGAATTATTTTATTTATTTATTTTCTTTTACAAAAAAGACTTTTTTCCCTTTTATTCATTCATTCATTCATTCATCTTCATGTCGGCTTTCTTCCCTTTCGGGGTCGCCACAGCGGAATGAACCGTCAACTCTCTGGCATATGTTTTACGCGGCGGATGCCCTTCCAGCTGCAACCCATCGCTGGGAAACATTCACACACTCATTCACACTTTAACACTATAGACAATCGTTCTTACTCAATTCACTTATTCCGCATGTCTTTGGACTTGTGGGGAAACCGGTGCACCCGGAGAAAACCCACGCGATCACGGGGAGAACATGCAAACTCCACACAGAAATGCCAACCGACCCTCGAACCAGCGACCTTCTTGCTGTGAGACGACCGTGCTACCCACTGAGCCACCGTGACGCACCCTTTTATTCATGTTATTTTTCATTTATTTTTCTATTAGTTGCTTTTCCATTAGTTTTTTCTTTATTAATTTATTTTCTTTTTGTTTTGTTCCTTGTATTTATATAATTTTCCTTTCTTTCTTTCATTTATTTATTTGATTTCATTTTCATTGTATTAAATGTTTTACATTATTTAAATGTTTTAATTTTATTTTAGATTTAATATGTTTGTATTTTATTCTTTAATTTAATTTGTTTGTATTTTATTCGTTCATTTAATTTATTTTATTTTATTCATTAGTTTTTTCTTTGTAGTTTTTTTTTTGCTCTCTTTTCTTTTACATTTTTTTTCTTTTCTTTTTATTTATGTAAAGGGAATAGGAAATTTGACAAATTCCTCTGGTTATTATTGTCAAAGAATCAGTTAAAGCTTTATATTGGTGCAAGTCTAAATATGATCCACTCTTCTCCATCTCAGATTGTGGCAGATATCTATGAGCCTCAGGGTCTCGCGTTTGTGGATGCCTATGGAACGTTCATCACCAACAAGCTCCTGCCCCTAGTGGAGAAAACAGTGACAGACAAGAAGGTGATTATTAAAGCATTTGAGATTAGCTGAAAAATACAATTAGATGAAGTCTAAAACGAATAGTGTTCCTGGTATAACTAACATCCCAATCTTTCAGGCCCACGTGTCTTTCTCTCCCACCGCAGATCAACAGAGGACCTGTGCGGAGTGTGAGGGTACCCTGATTAACGGAGATTTCTTCATCAAGTACGATGTCAACCGTGCTCACGACCTCGGGGATATCCAGGTCAGACTTTTAGAATCAATGTTGAAAAAACAACATTGCCTTCCTGAAGCTTCAAAATAAAAATTCAAAGATGGTGTCCTTTGTAGGTGCAGCTACGTCCAAGGAATGAATGATATTTTAATGTTTTAACCTTAACGAGCACCATGTGCTATTACCAGCATTAGAACAACAAAACCTCCCAAAATCATTTGGACCAACAAAACTCAATAACCAAAATTTGGACCATCAAAACCTCCCAAAAACCCTCATTTGGACCATCAAAACTTCTCAAAAAACAAAATTTGAACCAACGAAACTCAAAAAACAACAATTTAAGCAGCAAAATCTCCCAAAAAAATTTTGACCATCAAAACTCAATAACCAAAATGTGGAGAATAAAAACCTCCCAAAAACCAACAATTAACCCAACAAAACCTCTTAAAACCAATAATTGGACCAACAAAACTCAAAAAACAGCCTTTGGACTACAAAAACCTCCCAAACCCAACAATTGGACCAAAGAAACTAAAAATAACAACATTTGGACCAACAACACCTCGCAAAAACAACATTTGGGCAATCAAAAACCCCAAAAAACTATATTTGAAGTAGCAAAACCCCCCAAAACATTTAGACTAACAAAACCTCCCAAAAAACAACATTTGAACCAACATAAGCATTTGGAACAATAAATCAAACAATGAAGTGTTAGCTAAATTAACCCATTATACATTTACCTTCTGCAGGTGGTGAATGGATATTTTGTGCATTTTTTTGCACCACACAATCTCCCGCGTGTCCCAAAGATGGTTGTTTTTGTAATAGACAACAGTTTCTCGATGGTAGGAACTAAGATGTCTCAGGTGAGTATTAAAATCTGTTAAAACAGGAAATAGACCAAAATTTGTACTTTTTAATTCAAGTACTTTTGTTGCTTGAATTAGACTAAAGAAGCCCTGGAGACCATTCTGGGGGAGCTTCCTGAGAACGACTATTTTGCCATCATCGTCTTCTCGAATGAAGCTGTTGTGTGGAGGCCGTACTTATGCAAGGCAACAGAGGAGAATGTGAAGGAAGCCCAAAACTATGTCAAAACTATCAATGTGATTGGGGGCAAGTCTCAAACTTCTAAAATTCTAACTTCCCACTTGTATTGTATGCAAGATCTCAAAAATGTCCTGTTTTAAATCACAGCTAGTGTCATGTTACAAATAAAACCTTCCAAAAACCAATATTTGAACAAATAAACTTTTCAAAAACCAAAAACTGGACAATAAAATCCTCCCAACATCCAATGTTAGGACCAGCAAAACCTCTAAAACCAATACCAATAAAATGTAATATATATATATATATATATATATATATATATATATATATATATATATATATATATATATATATATATATATATATATATATATATATATATATATATATATATATATATATATATATATATATATAAATATATATATATATTATTAAAAATCAACATTTGGACCAACAAAACCTCCCAAAAAACATTATTTGAACAAACAATACCTCCCTAAAACCAACATTTGCACCAATGTATCTGTCAAGAAACAACATTTTAACCCATTTAAACCCAACAGTTGGACAAACGAAACCTCTCCAAAACCAAAACTTTTAAAGTTTTCACAGTTAAAGGTCTCGTAATTTTTCTCTTCATTTAATTTTCAGGTACAGAGCTGCATGATGCAGTCATTAAAGCAGTGGAAATGCTTAATGCCGAACAGCGTAATGGTACAGCCCCGAAGAACATGGTGCAGATGATCATGCTACTCACTGATGGGGATCCAAACACATGTGTGTGCAACCTCCTTTTGTAATCCAACATCAAATTATAGTTTTAGTCAAAGTGTCTTCCCAACAAGCACATTTTGAGAGTTTCACTCTGATGCTGTTTCTAGACCCCAGAACTCTTCCTCAGATTCAAGAGAGCATTCATAAAGCCATCGATGGGAATATGACACTCTTCAGTTTGGCTTTTGGGAGGCATGCAAACTATGGGTTCTTGGATACATTAAGCAAGCAGAATAATGGCCTGGTTCGGAGGATTTACGAGGACTCGGATGCTCCCCTTCAGCTCAAGGTATAACAGCTACACACTAAAAACTTCTCAGAAACATTTGAAACAAGAAACCTGTCAAAAACCCACACGTAAACATTAAAACCTTCCAAAAGACAAACTAAAGTGTAGACTAAGGAGCCTCCTAAAAAACAATAATTGAACCAATAAATAAAATCCCAAAAACCAAGAATTTCACAAAAATTTAAATATTTAATCTAAGAACTTCCCAAAAAACTCATTTCAATCAGCAAACCTTCCAAAAACCAATATCTGAAATAACAAATTGAACTAACAAAAATCTCCAAATGTCCCAAACCAACTACATTTAAAATTTAAACCATTTGAACCTTCAACCTGATAAAAAAACATTTGAATCAGATAAGAGTTTTTATTACGCCATGTTTTTTTTTTAATGTGATTCTGGTATGCTTTGCATCCAAGTTATATCCTTCAGCATCTATGAGCCGTTTCCAAAAGTTAGTTTAAATATTATTTTTGGATGTAAGATTAGGATTACCTTGACTTTAAAGAGATTGTAATGCTACGTTCTTATCTTTGATACAACGATTTAAATCAGGACAGAATTTTTTTTTTTAAGAATTTTTCCTAAAACAGGTTTACTTGTATATTTTGCACCAAAGGGCTTCTATGAAGAGGTGTCCAGTCCTCTTCTGTCTGAGGTGAATTTTTACTATCCCGAGAACACTGTGAACTCCTTGACAAGAAGCAATTTCAAACATCTCTTCAACGGCTCTGAGATCATGGTCGCAGGACAGCTGAATGACTTGAATGAAATTGACTTTCCCGTAGAAGTGTCCGCACAAGGGGTGAGTCAACCAGCCAACTTTAATTTAAAAATGGGTTATCCCCATCACAATCCAGTTTTTTTTTATTAAATTTTCCTCCACACTAAAACGAACTACACTGTGATTATTTTACTCCAGTTTGAAAATACTTTTGAGATCAAAGGTCGTTCCAATCCTCAAAAGTGGGAAACTTTACTTCCTGATGAGGGGTACATCTTTGGAGACTTCACCGAGCGACTCTGGGCCTATCTGACCATCCAGGACCTCCTAGAGAAGAAGTTAGTTTGAAAAAATCTTTTGTTTATGTGTTTTAATAGTGTTTTATTCATACTGATGAGTTTGAGAGATTCTCCGCATTTCAACCATAAATACCTATAAAAAACAAAACAATGAAAGCAGCCAAAACTAAATATTTGAACTAGTAAACCTTGAAAAAACAACATTTGAACAGAATTAATCGCACAAAAACTAAAATTTAAACCACCTACAAAGCAAAACTATGGCGACATACTGTCTCCCTCATGCAACAGTGTTAGACATCAACAAAATGATTAGAGATATCCTGAGCAAGCACAAGACAAAGTAATTCATCATTCATGTTGGGAAAAATGATGTAAAGAAAGGACAGGAGCTGCTTAAGAAGGACTTTATGGAACTATTTGAGACACTTCAAAAGTCTCAAAATACAGTGTTTCATAAGTGGTCCGCTTATGGCAAATGGTACAAATATGTTCTCTTGGTTGCTTGGGCTCAATATATTGCTAGAACACACCTGTATGTCAAGAGGTTTCCAGTATATTGATCATTTTGATGTGTTCTGGAATTAGCAAATCAGATGGGAGACAGCTGAACAGATCTGGAACAAGAATGCTCATGGACAATACAGGGAGTGCAGAATTATTAGGCAAGTTGTATTTCTGAGGATTAATTTTATTATGGAACAACAACCATGTTCTCAATGAACCCAAAAAATGCATTAATATCAAAGCTGAATATTTTTGGAAGTAGTTTTTAGTTTGTTTTTAGTGAAACCAATATAACATCTCAACATTCACAATAATACATTTCTGACATTCAAAAACAAAACAAAATCCAATCAGTGACCAATATAGCCACCTTTCATTGCTAGGACACTCAAAAGCCTGCCATCCATGGATTCTGTCAGTGTTTTGATCTGTTCACTATCAATTTGCGTGCAGCATCAACCACAGCCTCCCAGACACTGTTCAGAGAGGTGTACTGTTTTCCCTCCTTGTAAATCTCACGCTGTGGAGTATTTGGAGGCATGTGATGAAGCATTGTCCTGCATGAATATCATGTTTTTCTTGAAAGATGCCGACTTCGTCTTGTACCACTGCTTGTAGAAGGTGTCTTCCAGGAACTGGCAGTAGGACTGGGAAATGAGCTTTACTCCATCCTCAACCCGAAAAGGCCCCACAAGCTCATCTTTGATGATACCAGCGCAAATCAGTACTCCACCTCCACCTTGCTGGCGTCTGAGTCGGACTGGAGCTCTCTGCCCTTTACCGATCCAGCCACGAGCCCATCCATCTGGCCCATCAAGACTCACTCTCATTTCATCAGTCCATAAAACCTTAGAAAGATCTGTCTTCTGATATTTCTTGGTTATAAACACCTCCTTGTGCTCAGGCTTTTCCCCAAAATCCCTTAAAACCGCAGTGGTAAAACCACTACTGCAAAAGGCAAAGTTAGATAATGCTGTACTGAGCAACTACAGACTCATCTCAAATCTCCCTTTCATTAGTAACATTATAGAAGAGATTCAGGTGATCAGGTGGCAAAACAACTGATTGAATTCCTGACCCAAAATGAATACATGGATTGTTATCAGAGGGTTTCAGAGCTCATCACAGCACAGAGACAGCATTACTGAAGACAGACAATGAATTCAGTTAAACACCGATTCAGGAAAAGTGACTGTCCTGGTTCTACGCGATCTTAGCGCTGCCTTCGACACAGTTGACCCCAAAAAAGACTAGAAAACTATGTTGGTCTTTCAGGAACAGTGATAAAATGGTTCAAATCATACTTGGAAGGAAGAGGTTTCTATGTAAATATAGGTGATTACATGTCGAAGTGGACTGCAGTGTCTCGTGAAGTCCCTCAAGGCTCAATCCTTGTTCCTTTACGATTTAACCTGTACATGCTTCCACTGGGGCAAGTTATGAGAAGGAACCAGACACCATACCACAGTTATGCTGATGATACACAATTTTATCTAGCTATCTCCCCGAATGACTACAACCCCATAAACTCTCTCATGTCGTGATGAGATTAAAAACCTGATGCAAAACCACTTTCCTCAATTAAACAAGGACAAAACTGAAGTTATTGCCTAATAACTATAAATCAGGTCAGGAATCTCGAGGTGATTCTGGACTCTGATCTTAGTTTCGATAGCCACGTTAAAGCAATGACCAAAACAGCTTATTACCATCTTAGAAACATTGTAAGAATCAGATGTTTTGTTTCCAGACAAGATTTAGAGAAACTGATTCATGCTTTCATCTCCAGCAGGCTGGACTACTGTAACCTCTTCTCACCGGTCTTCCCAAAAAAAAAACATTAAACAGCTCCAGCTTGTTCAGAATGCAGCGGCTCGAATTCTAACCAAAACTAGAAAGTCAGAACACATCTCTCCAGTTCTTAAGTCTCTACACTGGCTGCCGGTCTCCTTCAGAATAGATTTTAAAGTTCTGCTGCTCGAATATAAGTCCAAACATAACTTACCACCTAAATACCTAACAGATATTATCAGTGAATACACACCAAACAGGAAACTGTGATCCCTCAGATCAAATAAGTTAGATCTACCCCCGGTTAATTCCACACAGGGTAAATACTCTTTTAGTTACCATGAAGCCCACAGATGGAACCAGCTTCCAGAGGAGACCAAGGGTGCCAACACTTTAGTCATGTTTAAATCCAGGCTAAAGACTCACCTGTTTAGTTGTGGTTTTGTCGACTGAGCACCAACGTCCAAACAACTTTTTTACTTCACTATCTTAATCTGTTTTAATTGATGTTTTTAATTTTTCAGTTTTTAATCACTTTAATTTTATATTAATTTTTTAAGCTTGATTTTGTTAAATGTACTTTCTTTTTTTCTTTGTTTCCAATGTAAAGCACTTTGAATTACCCTGTGAAATATGCTATATAAATAAACTTGCCTTGCCTTGCCTTGCCTTTTTCCTGTCTGTCTTCTATCTCCTCTCTTTCTTTCATCTCTCTCCCTGTCTCTCTTAAGGAGTATACAGTTACTTGTTTTTATTTGAAAATGTCTTTGATGGAGAGGGTTGTTATTTGATCTCAATTTTTAGACCACTGATTCAAACCATCAAAACCTTCCAAAAAAACCATCAATATTGACCAAAAAACTATATTTGAACTGACAAAACGTTTAAAAAAGTAATATTTAAACCATACGAACCTTCCAAAACCTGCAATAGTGACCAAAAACCAACATCTGAACTAGTGAAACCAAGCTAAATGCTGGTCTTGGGTAGATGTTGAAGACATTCAGCTTGTTTGTTTTTTTTGATGAATTATTTCCCTGATGATGCTGGATTGTGATTTTAGACTTTAACTTTTTTAACTTTAACTCCGTATATAATTTGGTAGAGACGGAGGCTCTCCGGAGGAGAAAGGAAATGCTACGGCCGAAGCTTTGAGGCTCTCATTAAAGTACAACTTTGTCACGCCGCTAACCTCGATGGTTGTCACTAAACCTGAGGAGGAAGCCAAAAATGAGACGTTTATTGCTGACAAACTGACTGAAGGTACAGCGCTGCAGGGAAAAAAAAGTGACTTTATCAAGAATTGTGTCTGATGCTTTTCTCACGCTTTTGATTCACAGAGGAGCGTGGAAGAACCCCCACATATGGTGAGAGATTTACCATCTTACACATAATGGTTGAATGTCATCTTCTTAAATAAAAAAAACTTTTTACCTTTAATTCATAGGTTATGCTACCCCATCATTATCCTCCTATAGCAGCCACGCCTCTACAAATTACGGTTAATCGATCATCTCACAGAGCAGTCTTCAAATGCATGTTTCCAAATAATGTTTCATCATTTCGTTTGTCCTGGCTCTAGTCGACGGAGATCCTCACTTCGTCATCGAGCTGCCGAATCAGGACGATGCTTTGTGCTTCAACATCGATGACACACCTGGAACCATCTTCAACCTGGTTAGAGACCCACAATTAGGTGAGCACTGTTTATGTCTATTGCACATAATTTTTTATTGTTGTGATTGAAAAAAAAAAAAACTGTTGTTCCCTCAGTCAGTCACAATGACTTATGTCGGTGACGACTATGGGAAGCTCCGCTAGGAGCACTCTCTACTCTCTCCACATTATTTCAAAATGCCCATCAGTGAACGCGCTGATGGTCATGTGATCACGTTGTCCCGCATAAAGCGGATGCAAGCGTGACTCTCTTTCTGTTTTTTTGCTGGAGCCTACTCTCGACACGCGAGCGACTCAATGAGAGCCAACCATAGAGAACAGTTGGATTATACCTAGTGTGGATTAGTTGGAGATCTGGTGAGTCTACGGTAACCAGCGAGGTTTTTCATCCGGATCCAGAGGCTGGAACCACTGCACGCCGCAAACTTCAGCTCTTTCACTGCCCTCCGCCAACAAGTAAGACTCAGATCTCGGTTTCGCCTGTTGACTGTTTTTAGCGTGTTCCAAACATGTCACCACCATGCAAGTCTGTTGGATGCGGTGGATCGATTGCATCAACGGATAGCTACGATCATTGCCTCAGTTGTTTTGGGCGTAGACATGCTGAGGCAGCAGTTGAGAGATCAGATTGTGTGGATTGCACAATTCTGTCCAGCAGCGCACTTAAGGTAAGGTTGGAGTACTTTCAATCCACCACTGGAGGCTTTGTAGCTCCTGCCCGTAAGGGTCGACGAGTGCATGCGGAGGAGATGGCTGAGTTGCTTCACCTGGCTGCCAGAGAAATTGGGTTGCAGGTCAAGAACAAAGAAATACACAAAAAACGAACGCGCATCTCTGTTGGTTCCTGGTGCTCAAAGCAAATGGCCAGGCCGTCTCAAGCAGGATCACTTAATGGTATCGTTCAGTTCCTTACACTCCTCTCTCTCACTCCCCTTCACAGCGCGGTAGCTAGGGTGTCCGAAGCGATTCCCCAGGTAGAGCAGGCGCTGGCAGAGCACTTATGCCCGGGTAACCCTGCCGCCTGGTGTGAACAGCCAAGGCCTCCATCCCACCTGCTAAGCCTGTCGTTGGACCTGACTTTGAGGACTTACTCTGCAGCAGGTCAAGCTGCCGCTGCCCTGCATGCCATGGCAGCCTTTCAGGTGTTCCAGGCCAAGCCCCTGAAAGATATGTTGGTGGGGAGTTGTGGCCAAGGTCATACAGGGGCTCTGAGAGCAGCTACCAAATTTGCGCTCAAGGTGATGAAAGTTGCAGCTAGCTCGCTTGGCCACACGATGTCTACATTAGTAGTCCACAGCCGCCATCTTTGGTTGACCCAGGTTGAGATACTCCCACGCACGCAGTTCTCATTTCAAGGCACATTCAAGGGCGTGGCGTCAGCTTCCGTGTCGGAGTCAGCTATGAGTGAGACCTCCTCTGCTGGAACCGGAGGCTGCTCTGACGTCGTGCCTGAACGCCCACGTAGGTCTCCCCCTATGCTACCTTCGGACCCCACCGCTAAGTCTGATAGTTCTCGGCCCCGCTAGGGAAATTATTGGCAATATGTGTATGACACCATTAGTGGAGTTTCAGGAAGTCTGGTGGGAGCTTCCCAATATTTCCCCTTGGCTCGTACGCACTATCCGGCACAGCTATTGACTGCAGTTTGCTGCCAAGCCACCCAGGTTCAACAGGGTTCTAATGACCTCTGTCTCACCCACAGAGGCCCCAGTCCTGCGTGTGGAGATAGATTTCCTTCTACCCAAATGTGCAACCAAGCCGGTTCCTCCTGCCGACGGGGAAAGAGTGTTTTACAGCCCATACTTTCTAGTTTCCAAATTCACAGGCAGGTTGCATCCAATCCTCGACCTGCGTCATCTGAGTGCTTATCTTCTGAGACTTCAGGATGATATCGTCTGGGGCTTAAGATCAACTCAGAAAAGAGCCATTTATCCCCTGGTCAGAGCATATCTTTTCTGGGTATGTAGCTAAACTCGTTGAACATGAACTAGAGCACGCTCTGAGCCTGTTGAAGGCAGCACGCAGAGTCTGCACAAGATTAGTGGTTCCAGAGGCTCCTGGGGCATATGGCTTTCGCGGCAGCGGTTATTCTGCTCCGCTTATCACATATGAGATCACTCCAGCTTTGGCTCAAGTTTCAAATTCCGTCGCAAGCATGGCGTTCAGGGTGACTGAAGGTGAACGTGACACCTGGGTTGCTGCTTTCACCTGCGTCTTTGGAAAGATGTTCGGTTCCTCTGTTCTGGTGTCCCCCTGGGAAGACCTACCACGCGCGTAGTAGTAACTACCAATGCTTCAAAGACCGGATGGGTGCTGTATGCCGGAAGCACAACATTTCAGGGTTTTAGACTGAGAAACATGCTTCCTGCGGCAGTGTTCCTAGCAGTAAAGCACTTCAGAAGAATGCTGCAGGGGCATCACATCTTTGTCAGGATGGACAACACGGCGGTGGCATATATCAATCAACAAGGAGGGATACGTTCACACCGTTTCGTTTGTCGGCTCACCTTGCTCGCAGACTGCTCCTCTGGAGTCAGCATGTGGGTCTGTCCCTAGTTGCAGTCCATATCCCCGGCAGGTTGAATCAGACAACGGATGCACTGTCTCTGTGGAAACCCCGATCAGGACTCCACTAACTGTCAGTTAAGACATTGCTCCTGATCGCGTTAGCCTCGAGGGTGGGGGTGGGTAAGAGGGTGGGAAATCTGCAGGCACTCTCTATTGACGAGACCTGCTTAAAGTTTGGACCTGCTTTAACCAATTGCCCAGTTCGAGCACTGAGGATCTATGTAGAAAAGACCCGGAACCTTAGAAGTTATGATCAGCCCTTTGTATGCTATTGAGGACAGCAGACGATAGGAAAGGCTGTCTCCAAACAGAGGTTGGCCCACTGGCTAATGGAGGCCATCTCTACTGCATACACAGCATCCAATGTCCCTTGCCCCCTGCAGTTGAGAGCCCATTCTATCAGGGGTGTTGCGACCTCCTGGGCGCTGGCAAGAGGTACTCCACTGGCAGAGATCTACAAGGCTGCGGATTGGTCAACACCCAACACCTTCGCCAGGTACTATAACCTGAGCATTGAATCCGTCTCTTCAGCCGTGCTAGGTGGTGGTAGCATTGTCAGAGATGTGCAAAGGGGTGTTCCGCTCGGTGCTGGACAATTTATGTGCCCGGCTTGCCTGGGTGTCGGCCGATGCGGAAGGACCTAGGTAGGGATGTTTTGCAAAGTGATCCAATAGTCGTCTTCGACATAAGTCATAGCGACCGACTGATGGGGAACGTAATGGTTACTTTCGTAACCCCCTTTCCCCAAATAGGAAACGGAGACTAATGTCCCCCAGCCACAACTGTAAGTTCGTGAGTAAGTCTGGTTGCCTAGGGGGTGAATATGGCTCCAGCTTCACAACAGAAACAGTGTCACGATTGCATCCGCTTTATGCGGGACAACGTGATCATGTGACCATCAGCGGTTCGCTGATTACATTTTGAAATGGTGTGGCCAGAGTAGAGTACTCCTAGCGGAGCTTTCTATAGTCGTCACGGACATAAGTCTCCTTTCCCTGTGGGGAACAGGGTTACGAAAGTAACCATTATGTTTTTATGTTAGTGTTGGCAATTTACCAAAACCAACATTTGAACAAAAAAATAAATAAAAATCTAACATTAGCTGCCAAACATATTTGAACCCACAAACCTTCCAAAAAATAACATTTTAATCAATATAACTTATATAACAACCAAGATTAGTGGGCAACAAAAACAATCAACCAAAAACTGTTATTAGCGACCAAAAAACAACATTTGAACTGATGAAACTGTCCAAAACAAACATTATTGGCCAGAAACCAAAATTTGAATCCATAAACCTTCCAAAAAACTACATTTGAACCAATAAACCTTCCAAAAACATCATGGTTTATTTACTCTAAGTTCTAAATTGTACCTTCTCCATGCTTCACAGGTATCGTGGTCAATGGCCAAACCATTGGTGATAAGAAGGTGGATCCAGGGACAAAGATAAACACATATTTCGGCCGTTTTGGAATTATCCATGAGAACCTCGGTTTCAGAATGATGGTCAGCACACAGGAGATCTCCGTTTTTGAGGACAGGAAGCATGTTAGACTCTTCTGGGGGGATAGTGCGACCGTCAATGGGTTCAAGTATGTTACTTTTGTGATCAAATGTTTCAGTAGAATTGCAAAATGTGAACAAAATCTTTGTCCTAGATGAATGTGTGATCAATAAATGAAGCATTAGTTATAAAAATCAAAGTATCCTCAAAGAAGTTCTGTAATGAAGCAGAGAAAGCCATCAAAGATGTGTAACGGAACAATTATTTTAAAAACAAAACAAAATCTACAAAAATATCCCAAAAATCTAAATGACACAAAGTCCAAACTAAAGATGCAAGATGAGCTCCAACACCATCTGTGCAGAGCCAGCACTCATGTTCTGAAAACATTAAGATCAACAATCATATGGCTCATATGAAGAGGGACAGGTGGGGTTTAAAAGTGGGAGGAGTTAGCCTTTTCGTTCTTGGTGTCATTTCTTTCCTAAAACAGTAAAACAACAAAAACATGACATGGTAATTAAAAAAATAATAATACAAAAATAATTTAGTACTGATCTATAACTGTCACTCAAGTAGCCCATCCTTAAATTTTGCATCTTTTTAATTCAATTAAAAGTAAAACCAAAATACATGAAAAAAGTTGCAAACATATAACTAAAAATAAACTAAACAAAAACCAGTAATAAATGCACTGTTGCATTTACACTGTTGGTATATAACTGGTGTATGTGTGTATATATATATATATATATATATATATATATATATATATATATATATATATATATATATATATATTATTCAAGCATAAATTTGTGTATTAGCAAATAATTTATTTTATAAGTAGTGTTTATCTTTTTATGTCAGCCTTTACCTATTTAGGCATTTATTAATGCATTTAATTTTGCTTTTAATTAATAAAGCATTTGCTGTATTTATTATTTAATGATATTATTTATATAATAATTTAGTAATGTATACTTATGTATACGTGTTTTAGACTTAATTTGTTGTTTTGTTTCATTTTTAAGTTATTTAACATTTATTTATTTCTAATTATGTCAGTTTCGTCCTCTATTCCAAGCAGTTGAAAGTAGAGGACGTGATTTTACAAAGCATCATGTTCATCTTCTTGAATACTCTCTGTGTCTCCAGCGTGGAGTTGCAGGTGACCAAAGATCGCAGCTTGAGTGTGACGCTGAGGAGCTCTGTGAGGTTTCTGATCCTCCTGCACAAGGTCTGGGAGAAGCACCCGTACCATCAGGATTACCTCGGCTTCTACACCCTGGACAGTCATCTGCTGTCACGCAGCGTGCATGGCCTGCTGGGTAACACCTCACATTTCACTCTCTAAGGTGATCTTGTTTTTTATTTGCTGTTGTGGAATAATATAGACTGGAAAAAGTTAAAAGGGTCCAACACCCTGTGGGACGCCAGAGGTGACTGTGCAGGATTTGGATGAAAATGAAGATTGTGAGGAATTTGCGTTATATTACATAAACTATCAGGAAGAACCACCTGTGGACTTTCTTTAGGTCAGTTCTACCACGGACTCCAGTTTGAAGTAAGCGAGGTGTTTCCAGGACAGGATTCGAACAAGCCAGACGCCTTTATGTTGGTGAAGGGACAGCAGCTCGTGGTGACACGGTGAGTTTCTGCTTAGGTGAGTCAGACACGAAGAATTCAAGCTCTTCAGTGCTATTCTGTGTCTCTGCAGGGGCTGGCAGAGAGATTTCAGACAGGATGTGAAGAACGGAGAGAAAGTGCCATGTTGGTTTGTTCATAACAATGGCACTGGGCTCATCGATGGAGCCCTCAATGACTACATCGTCTCGGGTCTTTTCAAGACACTCTGAGGGACCGCATGGGTGTTAATTTCATTACTTGGGTCTCTTCAATAAATACCACTTTATGCTGTGTTCTGTACTCTGCCTCTGAAGTCGTTTCAATCTGAAGGGACTATAATTTTCCATCTTAACTGTTAATAAAAGATGTGAAATGTTTAAAAGCTGTTATTGATCAACCACCTACTGTTTTTTCCCCCAACAGCCTCTCTTTACAAATGTACACCTTAGTGAAGCTTTCCCACCCAATCAAAAGTGAATATAACATTTATCCTATATCCATGTGCTTTTTTTTACTTTTCAATATGTATGCAATATGCAATAGGAAAATTTAAAACTGCATATCAAATAGGGCCTAAAACAGAGCCTTGAGGCACTCCACAATCCATAGAAATAGTGTCAGATAAACAAATTGTGTGCTTTTACATGAGAAACAAACCACACCCTTGCCATCTCTTATTCTTCAGGACATCTAACTTCCTTCTTTCTTTTTTCTTCTTTCTTTTTCTTTTTTCTTTTTTAGAAAGAAAAATAGCTTGCTGTGATTATTAACCTTGTCAAATGCTGCAGTGATGTCTAAAAGCGATAAATGTACAGGCCTGTGTACGGCAAGTAAGTTTAAAATGTAATTTTTGTGCCTTCAAAAGTGCAAGTTTTTAAAAAAAATTTAATTTTATACATATATTATAATATATATTAAATGAGTAATATATTAAACTATAAAAAGCCAAAGGCTAGGCAATAGTTTGTTTGTATAGCTCAGTTTATTCACATTGGCAACTCAAGGTACTTTGAGTACAGAAGAGTAGAAAACAGGTCTGCTATAAAACAAGATCATTGTTTATTTAGGAAGTCTTCAAAAGCACACTTGATTAAAAAGTTTAGATTGAGCAGTACTCAGTCACTAAATGCAGTCGCATGGCTTAGCATAGCAAATGTATTGATTTCAACCAGTGTTAAATTAACTTAGACTGTTGTGGATCTGTTGTATAAATCTGTATCATTTTAAGAGTTATTTTGGAATGTATTTCATGCCCACTTGAAAATTAACAGATTGTGCTAATTGTAAAATGTGATAATTATTATATTTCCCCATCAACTCTGCTTTAGTCAATTATACCAATGCAAAAAAAAAACATAATTACGTGATATTGAAATATATCAACCTCTGCAATGAAACGTTACAGCTCTAACATCAAGTTTATTACGTTATTTTGTCGCAGAATCGTGGGCTTATTTTTTCGAACTGTAGCTAGAGGAAGTGTAAGACTTTTATTCTAGAAAGAAACACTTGACTAGCCTTTTCCACCGGAAGTACCCGGCTAGCTGAAGCCTGTGGTACTCCGCATCTTCTCTACCGGGAAAACATGTATAGTTTCTAGATTCTGGACAAATATAATCACACGAAGAGCTTTTCAAAGGTATGACCACCATTGTGTGTATTTGTTTGTTAACGCGTGTCCATATTATAACAGTAAAAGCTTGTTTTGCGTGTTGTACAGTGCTCAGCTGGTGCCTCTGTCAACTGATATTAAAGGAATCAATGTTATGTTGAGGAATATTTCTCGCTATATCTGTGTTTGTAGGGTCATTTAGTTTTTTCTCTGCTTTATTTTACCGCTGTCAATTGAATATGATTAGTCGTGATCAGATGATGATGCAGAACATCTGATCTAATGATTATTTGAGAGGTGGTTCTCATGGTAAAGCTAATTACTACTATTAAATACATTACGTACAGGCATCGAAATCTACATATGTGTATTTTAGTCAAAAAGAGCTAAAAGTTAAAACTTGTTTATTTTTTGTGCTTTAGATCTTGGCTTTTCATACATACACCTGTCACACCCTCTAAATGTCGTTCATTATAGCACTGATTTAATACCCAACATAAATGCTTTATAAGAATACTACCATGTTATTTATGATATGCTGCAGGTGCTGTCTACAGAAATGCAGTGATATGTTTTTTTTCTACACACCTCTGATAAAACACCCCACCCACTTGCATAACAAGCATTTAAAACAGTTAGAAATAAATCTGTTATTTCAACTTTGCAATATCTGAGGTAGACGTATGCCGATACATTTTTAAGACACAAATATATTTTTTATTACATTATAGGGTTCTGTGTAATGGTTGCTGGCGGTGTTTTTTTAATCACATGATTTAGTTAAATTTTTATTTTCACAAATCTTTCATGTAACCAATATTTCTACATGTATACATTTTGCTTTTATTTCTATATGAACTGTTTTCCCGATTGATTTTTCCCCTTAAGGCAAATTTTTAAAGCTGTGTTTAACCTCGATCAACAGAACATCTGCTGTTTCATCATGGTTTTGCATGCTGTCAATTTAAAGGAGCTTTCATCATAGTAATTAAATGTAAATCTTGTTTGTCTTTCATGCTTTATTGAGTTAAAGTTAAGGCTTAAAGAGGTGTTTCCTGCCTGGATAAGCTTTGTAACAAACGAAAACAAGGCTCGGTTAAATTTAAATGCATGCAAAATCTGGTATTAAGTGACGCCAAGTGTGCAACCTTGCATGCACTCTAATGCAAAAGAATATTTTGAACATTTGAAAGATTATTTTTAGGCAAATGGCAGTTTAAAGAGGTGCTTCTTGTCTGGAAAAGATTTATAACCAATGTAAGCAAAGCTCCTTTACAGTTAATGTGCACACTAGGTGTATATCACACTGAAAGAGTGCTGTGATAATGCGGATAACACGTTTTAACAAAATAAATTAAATTATATGTTCCCTCTGAAGATGAAAGTCTCATGGCTGATTCTTCTGCTGGCTCTCTTCGCTACTTCCCTGGTGTGTGCACCAGAGTTTGATCCCTACAGAGTTCTCGGAGTGAGCAAACATGCCAGCCAAGCTGAAATCAAGAAAGGCTACAAGAAGCTGGCAAGGGAATGGTGAGTGAGGAGAAAAGAGATGCAGAGACCGAGAAAATAAAGACAACTTCACCTTTTCTGAGGCAATAAGCATAGTGAGAATCAAGAGTCAGAGCTTTGGCTTAGCTTTGAATTGCCTATGAGTATAAAGAAAGCATCATTTGTTCGACTTTTTGTGGTGTAACAGAGCTCAAATTGTTGATGAAACAACAGAGTTTTCAGCAGTATTAAAAAAGTGTCCGGGATAGTTAAAGGGGCCATTAACTTTTTTTTTTTTTAATTGCCTTAAAACTGTAATTTTTGTAAAACATACCAAGTTAAACTTTTGATCAGCCTAAAAAGTCTTAAAAATGTACAATTTAAAAGCCAAAATTTAGGACTTAAAAAGTCTACAATTCATTGTTCTTGGTCTTGAATAAATTTGTGCAGCTCTTTCTGAGATCCATGTAAAGCTCATCTGATGTGTTTTGTCGTTGTTTGGGGTTACCAGAGATTAAGAAAATACTCTTAAAAAAATAAAATAAAAATTATTCTTAGGGTTGTCATAGTCATAGAAAATTATTAGGTCTGAGTCATGATTAGGGTTGCCAGAGTTTGAGAGAATTTTTGTAAATCCTCAAAATCATTAAAAAAAATATATATATATATATATATATATATATTAGGGTTGCCAGATATTCATATAATACTAGTAAATGTTAAAACATGTAAATGAGATTTTAAGGGTTGCCAGTTATTGAGAAAATGCTTTTAAATGGTAAAACAAATAATGTAAAAATGATGGTTAAGGTTGCCATCGTCTGAGAAAATGCTTGTAAACACTCAAAATCATAAATATTATGGTTAGGGATTCCAGAGATTGAGAAAATATTCTGAAAAGTTAACAAATGTAAAAATGCCAGTGTTGCTCAGAATTACTCATAAACACTCAACTTTGTAAGAAGTATTGTTAGGGTTACCAGAGATTTAGAAAACCTTAGTAAATGTTCAAAAACATAAAAGGTGATGGTTAGGGTTTCAAACAATGTATTTGAAGCATATTTATTTGCGTTTTTGACATTATGATTTAGATCTTTCATTTTATTCTTAATAGTCTTAAAAAGGTATTAAATGTAATCTTACAATAAAAACTACAGAAACCCTGATTCTATTTCCTAGCACCTGAAAGCTCTTCAGAGAGAAGAATTGTATTTAAAAGGTTATTGTTCGGTGGCAAAGAGTTAAAATATGATTTTAAAATAAAGACTTTTTTTTTCAACAGGCATCCAGACAAAAACAAAAGTCCCGGAGCGGAAGACATGTTCATCAAGATCACGAAATCTTATGAGGTAACGTGTGTTTAAGGGATACAGTGGTGCAAGACACAAAAAAAAAATTGGATATATAATATATAGCAGGTATTCCTTTTTTATGAGGACTGGAATAAAAGAGATCAAATGGTTATTTAAAAAGGAATACGTGTTTTAGTGGCTCTGACTTTTCCTCTCTTTTGTATGTATAAATAAAAGTCTTTTGGGGGGGAGTCTTTTTTTCTTTTTCGACATTATTTTTTTCTTTCAGATTTCATCATACCTGCTCTTTTTTGAGTGCTGCAATGTGATGTTATTATGTACTCAATAAGTCTCTGAAGCCGTAGTTGTTGTCTAGTGACTAAATCTGACACTGCATCTGATCCGCTCGACACAGATTCTCTCCAACGAGGAGCGCAGAGCCAACTTCGACCGCTTCGGGCAGATGGATGAGAACCAGAACTTCGGCCGAGCGCCGCAGGGCTTCCGACAGTACCAGGACAGCTTCTACTTCGACGAGTCTTTCTTCTACTTCCCTCGGACGAGTCGAGACTTCACTGAGAGCAAGTACTTGCTGCAGTTCAAGCAGTACATGAGCGAGATCCTGCCGGACAGCTTCAGGAGGCCCTACCTGATCAAGATCACCTCCGAGTGGTGCTTCCCCTGCATCCACATCGAGCCTGTATGGAAGGAGAGCGTGCAGGAGCTGGAGCCGTTGGGTTTGTGGCCTGTTTCTAAAGCCTCTTCAGCAATATATTAAGAGATTTTCAATGTCTAACACTGAAAAGCATATAAAGGAGAGCATCTGTGTGTCCCGATCAGAGATGGTTTTGATTTGATGTGCTAACAAAAATCTTTTTAGATCTCACATCAAAACAGGAGGGGGAGCTTCAGTCTCATTCTCCTCTCCTTCAGATAACTCTCTCAGTATCTTCCTCTTCTTTCAGCACTGTTTCATGGGGCTGTTTCTACAAAATACAGAATTTCACTTTCTATACTCTTTTTAAATTGTTTTCTATGTAATACGAAATGATTGGCATAAATCGAATTCCTTACACTTTAAGCTTTTTAAACATGTCTACTTTAAAACCACTTTTAAACTTTTTGTTTGATGTAAGTTAAAGTAAGTCGAATCCAATACAAGTTAAAAGTGTAAAGGGGGGGGGGGGTTGGTTAAAATAAAATACAATAAAATACAATACAATAATTGAGAAGAATAAAGGTTACAATAATAAAAATCCTGCTGGGTTTCTAGCGTCGACAGACACTGAGCAAGCCAGTATCCACGTTTACGCTGAGTTGCTCCATGGATTGCATCATGACTCCCTCTGCTGTCCGCTGTCGGTATTCCATCAAAGTTGTTCTCATCCAGTTCAGCTAACGTAACCATCTTCTCTTTTGCGAATGTGAAAATCTTACTTTTAACACACATAGTGTAAAATACCCCACCAACAGTCTTAAAACGATTAAATCTATTCAAAAAAATAAAATACAGAGAGTGACCAGTCAGAATGTCTCAGGTCTCGGCAAAAGCCTACCACGTTCCCATGTACAGGATTCCTGGCAGTGTTAAAAAAAATCCATGTTACCATAGTTGGCAACTCGTTTTTATTTCTGAGCTCTGAAAACATGTGGATGTATAAAAAACAATGAGGTTTAAATCATTTGAGGTATAAAAAGTAGTAATGTTAAGTTTTGATAAACTTTTCCGAGGTTAACTAATCTCGACGACTGTTTGCTCATTTATGAGGTGAAGGCGCCCCGCAGTGGCAATGAAACTATATGATATCCTGTGCACCTGTGATGGTGCGGCGGCCATTTTCATTGAGTACCGTCTGTACATCCAAACTTCTCATCTAAAGGTTGTGAAAAATAGATCATTTCTCTTCAATAGGTTACATAGATTTAGGAGTATGTGTAAAAAATAAATTCCACTACATATATTAATACATTTACATTGGGGTTGGGTGGGTCTATAAAATGCGAGCTACTTTAAAAAAAAAAAACTTTTTTTCAGTATTTTATTTAAACTCTAAAGGCTAAGAAATAAACATTTATTGAATATTTATCTTAAATGTTGATATAAGAGTAATAAAATATTCTTTGTAATTAAATATATTCAAGTAAATATTAGAAAATAAACGTACATTTATACATTTCTGTAAAATAAAAAAATATATTTATATTTAATGTTAAAACATGTAAAAGTATTTGATTTGAATATCTTCCGATAAATTACAAAAATTCATTTTCAAAATGTATTATTAGGATGTATTTAAATATATAATTTAAAACAATGTTGAACAAATATATGTCTCTTCGGAATACTGTTTATTTGAATGTGTTTAAGGCCATGGAAATAAATATATGATTTATAAGTTTCTTTGGTTTTTTGCTTCTTTTTATCGGATTCGCGGTGGTTGTTATTGAGGTGGAGGGTTTTTCAGTGAGTTTGGATCGGAGAGTCAGATATGGCAACCTGGATCGACGTCACAAAAAAA
Organism: Danionella dracula; assembly: GCA_900490495.1. Taxonomy (NCBI): domain Eukaryota; kingdom Metazoa; phylum Chordata; class Actinopteri; order Cypriniformes; family Danionidae; genus Danionella; species Danionella dracula. Next base: position 17,101,595 of record UELW01000012.1, on the reverse strand, counting down.
TCTAAATCTGCTCCTCTAGTCTGCTTTTCCTGCGCATTCTCATAAAATTTACATGTAAAACATCTGCAGTTCCTGCTTTTCTGCTATTTAGTGTGAACGAAACATTAAACACATGAGGATAGATGAGCAAATAAATAATAAAAAGATTACCTTTATCTACAACTTCACTAGTACATAAACACCTAAACACTGAAGTAAATAAGAAATGCTGAAAATAAATAAGATTAATACTGGTTGTTAACATGTTATTCATTCGTTCAGGTGTTGGCATCGGCGTGGTAGACATCGGGTACGAGCGGCAGCTGGCTAACCATCTTGGCGCTCACCGCACTCCCTCCATCCTCGGGTTGATCAACGGCAAGGTCACCTTCTTCCACTACTCGGTGGTCCGGGAGCACCTGAGGCAGTTTGTGGAGAGTCTTTTGCCTCAGAAGTTTGTGGAGAAGGTGCGGGAGCACTCTAAAAACTCTCTTAGGTTGCAATAAATAGCTGGTAATATAATTGTGTGTGTGTGTGTGTGTGTGTGTGTGTGTTTGTTTGTCATTGTATACATTTCCCTTCTCTCTCCTCCTTTCTCTCTTGCTTACTCTTTTTTTCCTCTTCTTTCTCTTTTCTTTCTTCTCTCTCTCTATCCCCTTCTTTTTCTTCTCTTTTTATCTTCTTTTTTGTTTTTCCTCTCCTATCTCCTCTTCTCTCTCCATTTTTTCTTTGTTCTATTTTTTCTTCCTCCTCAGTCCTTGTATCTCTCTTCTTTCTCCCTCTCTTGCTTACTCTGTTCTCTCATCTTTCTTCTCTCTATCCCCCCTTTTTCTTTTTATCTTCTTTTTCTCCTCTCTTAATTCTTATATCCGTCTTCTCTATATTGCTTACTCTTTATCCTTACATCTCTGTTATTCATTTCTCTCTCTCGTTATACTTTTTTAAGCTTCTCCCTTCATTTTTTCTTGTCTTTTTCTCCTCTCTTCATCCATCTCTGTTCTCCCTTTTCTCACCATTCATTCTTTCCTCTTCCCCTTTCTTCTCTCTTTCTTTCTTTCCTATTTCTTCTGCCTTCTCTCTCACTTACTCTCTTTTCACACTCTACTGTCTTTTTTTTGTCTTTCCTCTCCCTCTTTTTTCTTTTTCTTTCACTCACTCACTCACTCTCTCTCTCTCTCTCTCTCTCTCTCTCTCTCTCTCTCTCTCTTCTTCCTTCTCTCTCTGCATGTGATGAGGTCCTAAAGCGTTCAGTACAACACTTTTATGTAAAAAAAAACGAGAATAATCTTTTGGTTTCTCAGTTAATCACTCCTTTAAACATTTTCCCTTCTCCATCACAATTGTATCTATTCTCATTGAATGTCTCTTTGTCTTTCAGGTGACGGATAACAACTTTGAGGAGTTCTTAAACAGTTGGCGAGAGGAGAACAAGCCCCGAGTGCTGATGTTTGACATTGCCTCTAATGTCCCTCTGCTGTTCAAGGTGAACGTTTCTGTTCTGTAACTCTTCGAGCATCTTCTGATGAAGCTAATCTCTTGATTGCTGTCTGCAGCTTACAGCGTTTGCATATCAAGACTACATGAGGTTTGGGTACGTGGACATGGGCCTGACTGAAACCACTCAAGTGGTTCAGAGGTTCAGCATCAATACCTACGCTCCCACGATGCTCCTGTTCAAGGAGAATGCAGAGAAACCCGCTGATGTCATTCAGGTGACCTCCTGCGAAGGCTAGGGCTGCAACAACGAAACGATTTAATGATTATTAAAAATGTAACATAATTCATAATCCATTCGTTGTGTCTCATGACACAAAGACATTTGATTCATTTAAAAACCTTTATTTTCCTTGATATTCCCCAAAAATACATAATTTTTCTAGTGAAATTCAACAATATTCCCCAAAAAAGTAATAGTTTTTCAAGTGAAGGTAAAGAATTCCCCCAAAAAATCATCAATTATCAAACTGAAAGCAAAGACATTCCTCAAAAATTCATAATTTTTCAAGTGAAGGCAAAGATATTCCCCCAAAAATCCTAATTATTAAAGTGAAGGCAGAAATATTTCCCAAAAATGCATAATTATTCAAGTGAAATCAAAGACATTCCCCAAAAAGTAACAATATTTCAAGTGAAGGCAAAGATATTCCCTCAAAATACACAATTTTTCAAGTGAAAGTAAAAATTGTCCCCCAAAATTCATAGTTTTTCAAGTGAAAGCAAACATTCTTGAAAAAACATTATTTTTGGGGGGAATATTTTTACCTTAACTTGAAAACTTATGAATTTTGGGGGAATGTCTGTTTTCACTTGAAAAATTATAAATTTTTGTGAGATATTTTTGCTTTCACTAGAAAAATGATTAATTTAGGGGTAACATTTTTACTTTTACTTTCACTTGAAAAAATTACAATTTTGGGGGAATAATTTTGTTTTCACTTGAAAAAATATAATTTTTTGGGGGACTGTCTTTGCCTTCACTTGACAATTGTTACTTTTTGGGAAATTTCTTTTTCTTCACTTGAAAAATTATGAATTTTAGAGGAAACATCTTTGCCTTCATTTGAAAAAATTATGAATTTGGGGTAAAAAAAAATCATAATTTTTCAAATGAAGGTAGAGACATTCCCCCCCAAAAATCATAATTTTCAATTGAAGGCAATAATATTTACCAATAATTCATAATTTTTTAAGTTTGTGTCAAGTACCAGATTGACAGGTTTTTTTTTGTGTCAGTCCATTTATATTTTATTTCATGTTTTTCCACATTCTAAATATTTTAGTTCTGAAAACAAAATTGTCAAAATAATTGTAACTCTATTTGAAAAAAATAGAAATAAGCTTTGATAATATTTCTGATCAAATTTGATTTTTCCTTCAAGGCGAGAGGCATGAAGAAGCAGATCCTCGAAGAGTTTGTCTCCAACAATCGGTTCCTGTTGGTGCCGCGTCTGGTGAACCAGAAGCTCTTCGACGAGCTGTGCCCCGTGAAACAGTTCCACCGGCGCAGGAAGTGAGGATTAATAATACCACCTTTATTTTTCTGTACTTGCCATGCAGTGAAATTGGACCTCTCTGACCATGGTAGTTACAGATATTACTGGGGAAGACAGGTGGTCGAGAGGTAGAACCAGGGGTAAAGCACACGAAGGAGTTGGTGTCCTTGAGTTCAGAGCTTATCTTTATCTTGTTCTCCAGGAGAAGATGTTTTGTCTCCAACAGCCTTTGGAGCCTTTCAGATTGGGAACGTCTAGAAAATTCCGTTACCGACAGCGTTTGCTCCTCCTTCTCAGTCCCCCCCAGTTTTACCTTCACACTCAATTTTTCCAATCCGTTTCGGAGATGCTTTCGTACATACATCACGTCTACCGCAGACAGCTTCCTCTTTTGATCCTCATGTTTGCCCATATCTCTGCTAGACAGCGTGAACCGTTTCAGAGACTACCTCTGAAAGCACTTTTGGAAACGGTTCATGGAAACAAAAGAATTGCTTACACACACACACACACTACAATGAACCGTTACCAGAGATAAGTGTTTGTGGATACAGAATACAGACGTCAGTCTGAAAAACCCCTTAAAAATGGCCATCCTGAAGAAGTCGGAGAGAGCCAGAAGATAAAATATATTCTGTTGAATTTGGGTCAAAATCTGCCAATTTCACTGACCTCTATTTTCCATCACCCTTCTCCATTTTGGTCAAAATCTACTGCACAGCTGCTAGCCTCACCCAGTTGTTATCCAGTTTGCAGTTAATAGCAACAGTCTGATTACTAACAGCTCTACTTACTGCTGTTTAAATCCAGCTGGTCAGCATGGTGGGGTTTTGAGCCGCTGGCTGCTTATGACAATCACTGATACCCCAGGGCTTCACATAATCTCATCATCAGAAACCCTTTGATCAAGTAGATATCTTCAATTTCCTCCAGGGACAAAGCGGACAAACCACTTCTCTCATCCGTCCATCATGTAACCATCAGCAAACGTTCCTGCAGGGTAGGTGCATTTCCCCTAACCGTCTCGTTGAGAACATTGTGTCAATTGCATTCAGAGACTTGATAGTTCCTCGTTTAGAGAGCAAGACAAGGAGAGTCTCAGACAAGGAGAGAGAGAAGAGAAGGGATGGAGACAGAAAGAGTAGGGAGAGAGAGCATAGTAGGGAGAGATGGATGCAACCGCCTTTAAGAACCAAAGCAGAATCTGAATCTGGGTGGCTGTGGTGGTTCGAGCGGATCAGAGATGCTTCCTTCGGTTTGTGATTGACAGGTACTGCGTTCTGCTGGTCACCGGGGACGAGGAGCAGTTCGCCTCTGTGAACGAAGCGTTCTTCGGCTTCGCCTCCTCCAACACTAAAGAGGTGCTGCGGTTTGCGTATGTCTATCAGAGGCAGCAGCAGCCACTCTGTGACGCGCTGCTCAAGACGGACGACACCTCGCCCCCTCAGGTCAGTCGAGACGCACGCACTAGCTGCTTTGCTTTTTCTCTCACACGAGGAAGCTCCTGATTGGTTGAAGCGGGGGAACAGGGTTTCCGCTTCTTAAAAAGTCTTAAATGCAGAAGTCTAGGTTTTAAATAAAATGTCACAGCTCTTATTTTTCTGATTTCTTTTAAGACTTTTAAAACTGTTCTTTTTTTGTCGCTCTGTTTTTTTGTTTTTGCTCTTTCTCTCCCTCCCTCTTCTCTTTCTCTGTCTCTATCTCTCTTCGTCTTCTCTCGTTATCTCCATCTCTCTCTGTATTTCTCTCTCTCTTCTCTCTCTCTTTTCATCTCTCTTTTTTTCTCTCCATCTCTATCTCCTTCTCTCCTTCCTCTCCCCTCTCTCCTTTCTCTCCCACCTCTCTCCCTCTCTCTCTTTTTCTTTTTTTCTCCATCTCTCCCACATCCCTCTCTCTCTTATTCTCTCTCTCTCTCTACTTTCTATCTCACGGTCCCTCTTATCTCTCTTTTTATTTCTATTACCCCCTCTCTCTATCTCTCTTTATCTCTCCCTCTTGTCTCTCTCTCTTCTCCCTCTCTTCTTTTACTCTGTTTTGTTCTCTATTCTCTCTCTCCCACCTCTCTCTGCCTCTTTTTTTCTCCCTCCTTTTTCTCTTTTTCTTTCTCTGAACCCCCCCCCTCTCTCTCTCTCTCTCTTTCTTCTCTTTCTTTCCATCTCTCCTTTCTTTCTCAATCTCTCCCAGCTCTCTCTCTCTCTCTTTTTTCTTTCGCTTTGTACTTTTATATGAACCCGCGAATAACAATTTTGCATGTAAATGACACCAAAAGATGATAAAAATAAATAAATAAATAAAACAATGAATTGTAAGTCAGCTTTTGGGTGTAATTAAGGCACGTATTCGAGGTATTTGGTTTGCTGTGTGGTTAGGTTCTGTGTGTTTGATGCTCCCCGCAGGTGATCATCCTGGAGAGACGCAGCACTACGGGACGCGTGCTCTACCGGATGTTGCAGGGCGGCTGGAACGGAAGCGACGATGATAAGCGCCTCCTCCATGAGCAGCTGGAGTTTCTGCAGAGAGACCCCACCTTCCTCACCCTCGACGCTATGCTGCCCGAGCTCAACAATGAGTTTGCTTCGGTGCGTCTGAGAGGTCAAGAGTAGAAAGTTTGAAAGGGGGGAATAAATAATCACACATTTTCTTTCCTTGATTAAAAAGAAAAAATATTTCATGGTTAATCACCCAGTTTTCCTCTCCAGATGTTCCTCATTCAGTGGATACACTCTGCGTATGATTACGTGGCTCAGTTCTACTTCGACCTCCTCTACTCTAACTGGTGAGATTAGAATGCATCTCTTGGGGTATATACGTTGGTGGATAGTTACATTTAAAAGCTAGACAAAAATACCATTTCATACCAAATACCTGTGATTAATGATATACATTTTTCATATATCACAATACCGGTGTGATAAAAAAACTTGTTTTTCAAAGAAGAAATACACACATTATTTTATCTAAGTGCAGATTAAGGAAAAAAAACATCTCAATAAGATGTGAGCTCTGACTAAAAACACAGACGTGTATGCGTGTGCGCGTGTGTGTGTGCGTGTGTGCGTGCTTCCCTCAGGCGGGAGATGATGCCTGTTCTGTCGCTGATCTTCTCTGCTCTGTTCATCCTGTTTGGGACCGTGATCATCCAGGCCTTCAGGTGGGTTGCCAGATTTGGTTTGGTAGTTCATAATAATTTAATATTGTTTTTCTCCATAATAATAGTTTATTTATACTGAGCAGAGAAATATTAGTACTTACACATTGAAAATTTTTTTTTTTTAATTGATGAATTGAAAGTTCTAAGGTCCCTGTCTAGTTCAAACCTGCATAGAAATATGAACAAAGATGTAAGCTCACTTTAAAACTCTTTTTTTGACTTGCCTTTAACTAATGTTTTATCTTGTTGTATTATTTTATTAATGTATTGGTTTGTTTTATTAATTTATAATAATTTATTGGTTGAATATTTATTCAACTTCTGTCTAGTGCTTTGCTAAGCATTGCTTTAAAGACACTTTATAAAGAGTTTCTTATTTCTATTATTATTATGATTATTATTATTTTATAATTATTACTGTAATGCTCACTGTCACCTTTACATCTAGTAAAAGTTACTTTTCAAAATAGTCTTAAATTACTTTCAATAAATAAAGTTAATTTAAGTTTTAAACAGTCCAGGGAAAATCTTTAAAGGCCGAAGTGATTGATTGATTTTTTTTAGAGAAGCTCTGTTTTTGCTCATTTCATCTTTGACAGTGATTCAGGCGAAGACAAGCCAACCAAACGAAACACTGAAATTGAAAAAGAAGGATTTTGAAAATGAAAAAAATCATTAAAGGTCAGACTAAATGAACACCACATGTTCTATGTTCTGAATGTGTTTACAATTTGAAAGATTTATTGGGTATACCTCATTTTCAAAGACATAATTCCTTATAAAACAAATCAGCAAATACTTTAGAGCAGTGACATCCAACTCATTCCTGGAGGGCCGCAGCCACTGCTGGTTTTTGTTCCAACCATATTCCAAGAGATACATGAGTAGCATTAAACAAGCCAAGAGTAGCTTATTAAAGGAATCAGGTGTGTTCAGTTAAGGTTAGCTCGAAACTATGCAGGGCTGTGGCCCTCCAGGAATTGCTGTGCTTTAGAGGTTGTAGGAATAAAAATGAAATAAATGTTGAAGAATTTATTGAGATTTTTAAAGAAATAACTAATAAACACTAGTCTTATTTTTCGACTATTTACAACCAAATTTGACCTTTTTTCAGAAATTTTTGAAGAAATGTCTGTAAAGATGTGAACCGCTAGCCTTCTTTGGTGTGTTAATTTTTTAAACATTCCCGACAAACACTAGTCTCAAACAATTAGTCTTTTTGTATTTTAAATGATTTGTTAATAGAATTTTTTTATTTTAATATCCTTCTAAGCTCAAAGACAGAATTAATACGATTGAATAACTTCATCATATTAAAAAAAAAATACATATTGTAAGAAAGATACAGCAGACAATTATACATCAGGTTTTTTTCCTAAGGTATCCCTCGTTTTCACAAAGATAATTCCTTTAAAAGCAAGCCAATTCAGTAAAAATTGAAACAATTTTGATAAAAAGAGTTCTGAATGATTTCTGAAACCGCGTATCTTATATCATTAACATTAAAAATGTTGACTATTTAGGACAAATTTGACCTTTTTCACTGGAAAGTTGTAAACCACAAGCCGTCCAGTGTGTTTTCTTTATTAACAGTCCAAACAAACACTCATCTTGGAAACAATTAGTGTGATAAATAGAAGATTTTTCATCTTTTTAGTAAATATGACCGTAATAAAAAAGTCTGTGCTTCGTACGTTTTAAAGATAAAGGTGTGTCCCAGATCAACAGTCGAAAAGAAGCTTTCTATGAGGGGAGATAATTTTATTGTTGATGTCCTATAATGTTCCTAGAAGGAAAAAATGTGTCAAAGCCACCCATTTTTTAGAATCATTTAGTATTTATGCATGGTGACTCTATAAAGGGAGAAGTGAGCATCTGTATAATAGAAGCTCAGTGTTTGCTTCCTTCATCATCGACAGTGATTCGGGCGAAGACAAACCCAGCAAACAAAAGCACACCGAATCCCCCAAATCTCCCGAGAGCTCTCCGGATCAAGAGAGCACCTCGAGGTGAGCCTGAAGCAGCGGATCTCCCCAGTGTGTGGAGGTGTGGTGTCAAACGCTCACTTTTCTCCTGCAGCCGGCCCCCGAAGAAGAGCTTTGTAGAGGTGACGGAGCTAACGGACATCACCTACCTGAGTAACCTGGTCCGCCTGAAGCCGGGGCACATCAATATAGTGCTGATCCTCACAGACGCATCCAAGCAAGTGCTACTCCGGAAGTTCGCCAAGGAAGTGTACTCATTCTCAGGGTAAGGTGTGAGGGTGTGGATACGGGTGGGACTAGACTAACTGATTTATCAAAAGAATCTTCGACAATCTGTCAACTGTTTTAATAATTAATTAAGATGCAAATTATTTTAATAACCAATTAGTCTGTCGATTTGTTAAATACCTGATTAAACTGCCAATTCTTTTAATAACTGAGTAATCTGCAGATGATTTTGAAAACGATGAATCGGCCAATTCTTTTAATAACTAATTAATTGGCCTATTATTTTAATAACTTTTAATACCCGATTAATCTGCCAATTCTTTCAATAACCGATTAATCGGCCAATTCTTGTAATAAGAGTATATTTTAATAATTGATTACTCAGACGATTTTTTTATAACTGAATAAACTACAAGTTATTTCAGTAACCGATTAATTGGCCGCTTCTTTTAATAACTGAATAATCTACAGATTTTTTTAAATAGCCCAATAAGCTTCAGATTATCTGAATAAATTATTAATCTTTAGATTATTTGAATACCCAATTAATCGACAGATTCTTTTAACGACTGAATAATCTGCAGATTTTTTAAATAGCTGAATATTCTGCAGATTATTTCAATAATCAATTAATTTGCTGATCATTTTATTAACTGATTACACATGAAAATCTGAAGGGGAGCTTAACCTTTTCCTTTTTGAAGCCCTGGTGTACAAGTCAAACCTGGATCTATTTTTCCATAAAATCTGATCTTACTGATGTTTCATTTTGGAGGCACCATCTATTTAATAGTTTCTCTTTTAATCTTTAACTTCTCCTGCAGGTCTCCCAATCTCCACTACTCCTTCTTGAACGTGGACAAGCACAGCCAGTGGATGCGCTCTCTTCTGGAGCTGGCCCCTGATGCCAGATCATCCGAGAGTCTGGATGAAGAGGATGGTGAAGACGAAGAGGCACCCACCAAGAGATCAGACCACACCGGCCATGTCCTGGCCCTCAACGGCCACAAGAAGTACTTCTGCATGTTCAGACCTGTTTTCACAGGTGAGGAAGCTGAATTTAGGTGCTCGGACGAGGACGCATCAGCGGCGGGGCCGAACAAAGCCTCCCGTGTGCGCTCCAGGAGCCGTCAGAAGGCCAGGACTCTGGAAATCCACCATAAACTGGATCGGTTGGGGCTGTGGGTGGAGCGGCTTCTGGAGGGGACTCTCTCACGCCACTATGTTCCAGCCTGGCCTGGTATGGACACTATTACACCACAGACATGAACCCGAGAGCCAGGCTGCAGAGGTGTGCAAGAGAAAGCTGCTCAGTATGTTATTTAAGAGATTTAAAGGGATACATGAACACAAAAGTCAACGTTAGTCAGCATTTACTCACTCTTACAGTGCACAAAATATCAAAACATGTGCAATGATGGGAAACCGGCTCCTTCGAAGCTCAAACACCTCTTATTTTGTTTTTAACACTTTTAAAAGTCAGAATATATATATATATATATATATATAATTTTTTTTTTCTCCGATCCCAACCTTCCAGTGGTTTTTGTTTGTTTGCTTTTGAAGTCTAAACAAGCACTGGTCTTAAAAACAACCAGTTAGAAGCAAGAAAAAGTAATAAAACACCATCGAATAGCTTTTTTTTTTTCAACATATTCTTTGGGTAAAGATAATTCTTTAAAATGGTTTTACAAAATTTTACCCTGCAACTCTTTTATCAGACTAAGCGAACTCTTTTTCACCACAGGGACCTTGCCTTAATGTAGCATTATGAGGTCATCTTCAGATTATTATCTTCATAACGCTTCTCTGTAGTTTGAGTTCAATCGAATTTAAATATTTTAACCATTTTTTCAATTAAACCTAACTATTGGATTATTTTGACAAGGGAGGAATAAATGGTACTCCCCTGGTATTTTCTGTAACAAGTTTTAGGTAAAAGAAAACACAAAAAAAAATTATGTAGATGTAATTAACAGCCAAAACGTTAGTGATTTCTGTTCGCAGTATTTATTTAATTTAAAGTCAGTGGGTGCTTAAGGGTTAAATAAGAAAATCTAAACTATTTTTTTTTCAAACAACCATAAAACATTTTTGAGTTTTTTATTAAACACAATTGATTTTTGAGTTTTCTAGGAATTGATTAAGATTGATGAAGAACTCACCAAAAGGATGCATTAATTACACATCAATGGTGTCCAAAACTAGTTATTTGTATGACCTTTTTTGCTACTTTAGATTATTTTAAATTAATCACAGCAAAAGATTGAATTAATAGTAAATAAATAGAGCTGCCGTTACACAAGTGTGAGAAGCTCTTGAGTAAATTCTTGATTTTTGTGTGCGCTGTCCCTTTAAGAGCGTGACTAGAGGATTTCTTTGCTGGCAGCTGTCGAGGGCTGTTCAGGTACTGTGTGCTCCGAATCCCCAGATCACGCTGTTCTGTGTAGCACCTAACATGGACTTCAAGCCTCCGGAGATGGTTTTTATGTGCTCAGCAGAGTTTATCAACCACCCTAGCATTTTAGGACAAATTAAATGTAATTTTGGTGAAGAAAATCCAGACTAAAATGTATATCAATCCAAATGTACATGCTTTTTTTTGTTGATGTTTTTGCATGTTCTGCAGGAGAAAGTAACACAAGGCACTAGAACACGTGTCAATCCGAGCAAACCACTGTAGAGCCAACACCCTGCACATGTTTCCTGCACCCTTAATTAAACACCCGATCACCTCAAATAAAGCTAAAGGTCGTTCTGTGTGATGCACGGTTGCAACAAAGCTCTGCAGGGTCTTAGCCCTCCAGGGGTTCGGTTCTATGGGATGACATTTGTGCCAAATGTTTTATCATTATATTTCTAACAATCAAACAAAAATAAATTGTTAGAAAATGAAATTCTGCATTTTTTTTTATCAAAAACCGATTACAAATTATCTACAAAAGTTACATAGCCACATTAAATTAGTTTTTCTGGTACTTTCTTTTAAAACCTCTTTTTGATTTTACATTTAAAAATGTGTTTCAGTTTTATTTTTATTTTTTTCAGTTTCCGTTTTCCTTTTTTAATTTTTTCATTTGTTCAGTTACACTCCTGGCACAAATCTGGGGGTCACACTTTTGCCTCATGTTGGGTTTAAAATCAACTGACCAATACAGATATTATTGCGAACACCACTGACCAATGAGGAGGCAGATAAATTAAGCCCATCCCCCCTGAGAGATTTGTGGCAGTAGTGAAACGGAAAAACAGAAACTTAAAATTGAAAACTGAAACTGAAAACAGAAAAAAGTAAAGCAGAGAAAAGGTCAAATGAAACAGAAAAAAGAAATACTAAAATGGAAAAAAATTAATGAAATTAAAGTTTTTGTAAGAAAACTGGAATTAAAATAATGTGATTGTGTAACTTTTATAGATATATATTTTTGTATAAAAAAATAGACATCTTCTCTTTGGTCAATTTATTTTTGTTCATTTTTTTAATATAGAATATTTGGCACAACTTTCATTCCATACAGTTTCATAGCTCTTCAACTAGAAGATCTGAACACTGTTTACGATTCTTTTTACTGGTTTGGAGTTACAAACGGAGAGATTATGTGAGATGTAGGGTACGTGAACCCTCATCTTTATGCAATCCTCTAGATCTTTTTAAGCCTGTGCATGAAGAGGCTTTTAGAAGAAACTACTGTACTGCGGTTCATGCATGTGCTGCTCCTCAACCAACCCTAAATCTTTTTATGTTTTGCACTTTCAGAAATCTGCCTATCTTTTATTACTGTAACATTTAGAGGAATCAGGTTCTGAATGTCCTTAGAGCATCCGAAAATGTTTTTTTTTTTTGTGTGTGTTGCACTTTTTTTGCTGTTGTTCGATGCATCATGTCATTGTTTTAACAACAATAATAATAATGGTTATAATAATAATAAAGTTTGTACTGTAGTAGCGTGTCAGCAGACCGTATTTATTCATAAATAACCAATATTAACTCAAACTGTTGTACAAATCTACACACATAAAAACTCTACACATGTTCATACACACAAGTCTACGTACACGCACAAGCTCAGAACTCATTTCGAATGTTCACTTTCTTCATTTTTAAATCGTCTGGACCAAAGGATGCAGGAAGCAGTTCCTCGACAGTCATCTCCACGTAGGAACCATCTGGTTTGGACAGATACACATCCCAGCTCGAACCAAACTGTAGAAACAGACTAGTTTGAGTGACGACTTAGACCTTGAACAGGTTGCTGGCACTGGAAAGTCATTACATGAATCTCAAATGACAGTCAGCCAATAGCTTAGCATAAATATGTGAAGTCCCACCTACTTTGCAATCAAAAGTTATGAAGCCCAAAAACTTCAGAATTAAGCATTTGAGATGTGGCAGTTACTTCATAATGACCTAAGTTGATGCTATTGGTGTCATTCACCATTCCCTAGCAACCATATAGTCTGATCAATGACTGTATCTCAGCGTCAGTAAATCATGAAGGAATTGGGATTTACAAATTTTCAACTGGAACTGTATGACAAACCTGGACATCTCCGTTTGAAGAACTGTATTTACCAAATCTGGACCCCTCCCTAGTAACCATTCTATGCACCCTAACAACCACATTTTAGATCTATACCAGTAGCTCAGCTTAACAGGAACTTTAAAGAACACCCCTGACCCCACCCTAGCAACCAGAATGTGTAGCCTAGCAACTATATAGATACAGTAACAGAAGCTCAGCTTCAGTAAATTATAAATACAGAGTGTCTTTGTATAAATACACAGTGGCTCGTATCACTCAAAGTTATAAGAGGAGCTTTAAATTACTTCCTTAATCTCCCTAGCAACCAGACTGTTTACCCTAGCAACCATGTATTCTGATCAAAACCAGTATCTGAGCTTCAGTAAGTCATAATTATACAGGGTATGGCTCATATAAGTAGTTACAAGTGGATCCTTATAATGTGTCCTTTACCCTCCCTAGCAACCAGATTGTTTGCCCTTGCAACCATCTATTCATTTATTTAACTGTATTTCAGCTTCAGTAAATCATTAAGGCACGGGGGATGACTCATATCACATACAGTTACAAAAAGAACATTAAAAGATGTGCTAAACCCCTCCCTTGCAACCATAGAGTATTTTTTTTATCAATACCAGTATCTCAGCTTCAGTAAATCGTAAATTCACTCACATCACTCATAGTTTCAAGAGAAATTTCATGCGGCATCCTTAACCCTCCTTAGCAACCAGGTTGTTTACCCTGGCAACCTAATATTCTCGTCTTCACCTGTATTTCAGCTTGAGTAAATCATAAAGATGCCGAGGATGACTCATATCACTCATTGTTACAAAAGAAACTTTATAAGACATCCTAAACCCCTACCTTCCAAACAGATTAATTCACCTAGCAACCATATATTCTGATCTCTACCTGAATCTCAGCCTCTGCAAATTGTAAAGAAACAAGGGGTGGCACACATCAATCATTGATACAAGAGCAACTTTTCAAGACATCCTCAACCCTTCCCTAGTAACCAGATTGTTTACCCTAGCAACCATATATTCTGATCTATACCTGAATCTCAGCTTCTGTAAAACGTAGACACAGGGGATTGCTCACATCCCTCATAGTAACAAGAAGAACCTGAAATGATATCCATGACCCATCCCTAGCAACCAGATTTTTCTACTTCATCGGTTTGATCATTTTAATACAGTTAATTTGAAATAATCAACTTAAATAAACTGTACTGAAACCCAAAATGAACTTGCCTCTCTCATGAACTGCCTGCAGCCACCACAGGGGGAAATAATCTGCTCACACATGTCACTGAAAAACACACGTTACATCTCATGAAATGACTTCAACTGTTTGTGGGTTTTGCATTTAGATGTTTACCTTGCTATAGCAATGGCCTTGAAGTCTGTGTAACCTTCAGACACTGCTTTGGAGATGGCGATTCTCTCTGCGCAGATTCCCAGGTTGAAGCAAGCATTTTCCACATTGCATCCTGATGCAGAGAAAGCAAACATTTATAGCTTCGAGTACTCTGTGACGTAGGGCTGGGAGATAAACCAATTTAACAATTGGTTCACATCAGTTTGCTTGAATGAAAATCGGTTTTCTCTTGAACATAAAATGCTAGAAAAAAAATGCGTTCAAGGCTCTCCACACGCGTTGTATCAACAAAAACCGTACGTGAAGCAGATTGTTGTGACAGTGCAGAAGGGAAACCGTGGCACATGCGCATGTTCACAATGCTTGAGGACAAACGATTTTACTCTATTAATGCCCTATTTTTTACTTTTAATGTGAAAAATCTAAGAGGCTTCATGCCCCTGAACCATTTTACCATTACTTTTTGACCAGAATAGAATTCACAAAAAGTTTCTCTTGAAGCTTCAGGACGAGAAAATGTTCCTCTTATTACTGACAGATGAAAAAACAAGTCTTGGAGAGTAAATTTACTTAGAATTTAAAAATGTAACCAGAAAACTCTTAAAATATCAGTCTCAGGAATCTTCCAGACTGACTTTTTACCCTTAAAATGCTCCAAAACTAAGATCTACATCCAAAGACCTGCTCTGTTTTAACCCAAAACGCACCGAACTAAAACATTGAAGCTAAAACTTCGGATCGTATTGTCATCGTTCAGTCTTTTTGCTTTCTTGTCTCTGACTGCACTTCGGCCTTTTTTACAGCTCAAATTTCAGAATGGAAAATCAGAATAAAATAAAGATGACTTTTTGGAACAGTTTTGAAACTATTTCTGTCTTCTGCAAATTGATTTTAACAAATGACAAGTGACAAAATGTGGGATTTTATATTTGGTCCACATCACCCAGCTCTAGAGTGACGTCAGTGAATGAAACAAACACCTCCCTAGGACATCAGTCACTTGTTTCCACGCTCTGGGAAAGCACCATAGAATTGTGATGAACACGTTGATGGAAGAATTTTAGTAAATAAAGAGTCCAAAATCTAGGAAGAAGTTCCTTTATTGTTTAGCAAACTTCTTGCATTTTCTGGTCACGCAGTTCACTCATCCTTAAACCATGATTTTAGTTTATTTTTTTAAGAGAATGATGTTGCTTTTTATGTCAGATTTTTTTTTCAGTCAATAACTTTATTTTGAATTTCTCAGAAAGGTGACTGTTAAAAAAAGTGCAAGGACTGAACCTGAATATATTCTAAACACAATCGGAAGGCCAGGTTAAAGAAACAGTGCCCTCTTGTGGCTACTTAGATATTTTTTAGTAGTTTTTTAGATATTATTTTCTAGTTATTTTAGGGCCATTATTATGGAAGCCCATTTCTGCCAGGTGAAAATAAAAAAAATTACCACAACATGTAAAAAAGCACATTTTTTTGACTTTTTCTCTCATTTACCCTTTCTTCTCTCAGTACCCTTCTCTTTTGCTCTCTCATTTCTTTCTCTCTCTCTTTCTTTCTCTCTCATTTACCCCTCTCTTCTCTCTGTCCCCCTCTCTCTCGTCTTGTAGTGAGATAGTGTATATCATATATCTCTGTACAAACACAAAGCGATTAACAAGTGTTTGGTAGAGAGATCGAGTTTGGGGATGTCCTGGTGGGTGCTTGGCACCGGATGATCCTGCCATTAGTTTGCCACCAATTGAAATTGATAAAACATAGTCTCTCTCTTTCTATTGTAAGCCTCTTGTTCATGTATTAATGCCACATATTTGAGTTTTAGCTCTGCACATGTAGAGTCGCTTCTATGTTTCAGATTCAGGTGAGCTTTCTGCCTGTTTAATGTTTTACTAAAGTTCAGTTTCAGCCGAAGCAGCCTTTTTTCTTTGCTTGTGTCACAGTGTAAACTCTTTTAGAGGTAAACATTAGGTAACGAACATCATGTCTGCATGTTTTGAACCCAGGTTTGATTTCTATTGGCTGCCCCGGAGAGGATGGTCAGGGCAAAGGCCTTGTTTTTATATTTTCTGACAAAAGCGACCAAACGCGAGCCTCTGTGGACTCCAAGGTCATGGAGCATCAGGATTAGTGGTTAAAGAGAGGAAAAATAAACGCTTGTTCACCTAATGATCCTCAAATTTCTGCTCAGGAGAACAGCTATGTCATCGTTTAATCTCTGGCAACACCTGCTTAACAGGCGTGTCTGCTGAATATTTGGCAAACCTGGCAGAGCATCAAAGTCTGGAGAATGTTTCTGTAAAACTCAACAAATAACTCTTCTGAATTAATGTTATTTTAGTCTGTCGATGCTTGATTTTAACCTCTATCGACTACTTACGCTACTACTGCCATGTTCTGTCTGATAAAGTTCAGTTCTTTCCGGTGATGACGATGGCAATGGCTTTGTTTTGCACTCACTCTCTGCAGAAACTGCCCAAAATCAGTGTGTATGCTGTTCGTCATTTATTCGAAAAAAGTTAGCGCGACTCCCAGCAGTAAACTAGAGAACGGTTTTAACTTCAGTATAGTTTTCCACTGATTCTCTTTTTCCGGCTCAATAGCTCGAGTTATAAGTGCTAATAATAAAAAAAGAGAACCTGTATAATCTGTGTAATGTAGTCAACAAGCTGCAAAGTTGTTTGAGCAGGAATAATCCTTCTGCATCGATCACAGAAATGTCGGTGAACGAGCAGCTGAGAGGAGATGGGCAAGGGAGGGCCTGCGAAGAGCCAACCTCAAAAACACTCCTGCATAAAACTACCAAAGGATTCAGTCAAACACTGAACCCAGATCAGCTCATCCTTCACTGGTTTCTTGCTAGTGATGCATTATTTATAACACAATACTGCAACGACGTCATTATTGGCAGTAACTAATACTCTAACGCAACACTGTTTAAACAAACTAACTCAGTTACCGTTACTATCTGCTGCTTTAGTGCGTTATTTGTGTTTTTATTTCAACTTCTTCCCGTTGTGTGTAGTTGAGCGCCACACAATGTAAGAACGTGTTCTGGGATTAGTGGATCCGTCACCCAAACACACAGGAAGAAGAACACGCGTTCAGTGATTGGTGGACCAAGAGAAAAACTAGTTTTTCGAAGTGGAAACACACACCTTATTTTAGTGAAGTGGAGATTAAGGAAAAAACATCGCAGTTAGTTGCAAGCTCTGTTTATCTGCTCAAAGCTGCTGCTGTCGACGACAACAAACAACAACATCTCTAATTCTCTCTAATAATACTTATATATTCTAATAATTGTTTATTCTAGAAATCCATTTTCAGTTTGTTCTGCTCTGACATGCGTTAGTTATTTAACAATAACTCATTACATTTTAACAGAAGTAACTAACGAAGAAATTGTTACTTTTTGATTCAAGTAACTAGTAACCGTAAATATTTACTATTTTTAGTAACAAACACAACACTGGTTCTAACTAGCAGTTTTTTTTTTACAAAAAAATTATAAAGTGACGTTATCCTAATTTCAGAAAATCTGACCCATATAAACTGGAAATTTTAACTTGTGTATCTAATTACAGAATATTGTCCTTGAAGATAAAAATATAAATATTTTAATGGACTGTTTGTAGGAGCACATACCTTTGAGCTTGAAAATATGTGAGAAATTTACAGAAAGTTGTGTATCTAAACCCAGAAAATCTTGCTCTATCCAAGGATAAAAAATCAGTTTGCTGAACTCCTCAAAATGTCATCATCAAAACATGAGCAAATAACATCTGTCCACTTTTTCTTCGGCTTCTGCTACATGCCATTAATGTCTTTTCGTTAACTTTTTTTTAATATAAGCTCAGACATGCATAATTGATACGGTACAAGAGGTTAGAACATGAAGTTGTTGGAATGTCACTGAGAATTATCTTTCATCAACTTGGTTTTTAACTAATTTGATAGAGGACATAAGAGCCAATGTCTGATAAGAAATTACTAAAATTGGGTTAAGACTTAAAAAACTTTTGGTTGTGCAGGAAATTTTTACCATATAGAGTATAAAAATGTATAATATAGTTATGCTCTATACTAGAATAATTATTATTAAATGAAAATATATCACATAATTGAAAGTCAAGGACGTTCCTCAGATATTTATGCAAATTTTCCCTAAAAACTACGTGTTTTTGACAAAAAAAAGAAGTAATTAATTTTGTGGCCCTCACCTGTGAAAACCGTCCCATCTTGTGTCAGCAGCGCCGCTCCGACTCTAAACTTGCTGTAGGGACAGTAAGCGAACAGTTTTGCCTCCCGAGACCTCCGAATTAACTCCTTCACCTGCAGAAAGTGCTCATTGAAGCCATGAAGGAGCTCGTGTCTCATCGTCGCCTCTCCCATGGTGCTTGTTCAGTGGCTCTGACCTGCTGGGGACCTTGTTTTTACAGAGCTGGCAACCAATCCCATTTCCTGGATCTCCCACCTCCCCGACGCGAGGAGCGTGTTACATAATGTCATGTCAGAGTCGACGGAGCAACCTTTCCCTCAGACATACTGAGACGGAGAGGTGCAAAGGTCACTGAACAGTAATCCAGTCACGTTTCCAGAGGAGTAACCACACAATGTGTTCAGCTAAAGATGCTCGCATTCCGAGAGAGCGCTGATCATTTATTTTTGAGCTCTCCTGCTTTGAATTGCCATTTCAAGCAGATAGAAGAGGAACTTTGACTGAAATAACCACTCGTTACAACCGAGGTTGGCAGCAAAGCATTTGTGAAGCCACAAGATGCACAACCTTGAGGCGGGTGGGCTACAACAGCAGAAGACCCCTCCAGGTACCACTCATCTCCACTACAAATAGGAAAAAGAGGCTACAATTTGCACGAGCTCACCAAAATTTGACAGTTGAAGACTGGAAAAATGTTGCCTGGTCGGATGAGTCTAAAGTTTTGTTGAGACATTCAAATGGTAGAGTCAGAATTTTGCGTAAACAGAATGAGAACTTTCATCCATCATGCCTTGTTACCACTGTGCAGGCTGGTGGTGGTGGTAAAATGGTGAGGGGGATGTTTTCTTGGCACACTTTAGGCCCTTTAGTGCCAATTGGGCATCGTTTCAATGCCACGGCTTACCTGAACATTGTTTCTGATCATGCCCATCCCTTTATGACCACCATGTACCCATCCTCTGATGGCTACTTCCAGCAGGATAATGCACCATGTCACAAAGCTCAGAACATTTCAAAGTGGTTTTTGAACATGACAATGAGTTCACTGAACTAAAATGGCCCCCACAGTCACCAGATCTCAACCCAATAGAGCATCTTTTGGGATGTGGTGGAACGGGAGCTTCGTGCTCTGGATGTGCATCCCACAAATCTCCATCAACTGCAAAATGCTCTCCTATCAATATGTGCCAACATTTTTAAATAATGCTTTCAGCACCTTGTTGAATCAATCCCACGTAGAATTAAGGCAGTTCTGTAGGTGAAAGGGGGTCAAACACTGAATTAATATGGTGTTCCTAATAACCCTTTAGGTGAGAGTATATATATATATATATATATATATATATATATATATATATATATATATATATATATATATAGTACAGACCAAATATTTGGATACATCTTCTCATTCAAAACGTTTACTTTATTTCCATGACTATGAAAATTGAAAATGGTAGATTCACACTGAAGGAATCAAAACTGTGAATTAACACGTGTGGAATTGTATACATAACAAAAAAAAGTGTGAAACAGCTGAAAATATCATTCTAGCTTTTTCAAAGTAGCTAACTTTTGCTTTGATTACACTTTGCACACTTTTGGCTTTCTCTTTATGATCTTCAAGAGGGAGTCTCCTGAAACGCTCTTCACTTCACAGGTGTGACCTGTCAGGTTTTCCTTTATGCGTGCGTGTATGTAATAGATAGATTTAGTCCAGCTGTAACCTATTTCACAGTCAAAAAAGTTACAGATGGGACTTTTAAATATTTTGGCTAATAGTGAGGAACAGGTGCAAAAATGTGAAGGATTTCTCTTGGAGCCTCCCTGATTGAAATTGCACTTAAAAAAAATGCAACAACAAAAAAATCTTTTAATGGGTTTGGCTCACATGTGGGATATCTGTAGCTCCTAGGATAAATTATCTGCAGTTTTGTCAAAACTGTTGACTTTTTTCCCCAAGACATTCCCAAATTTTTCTTCAAATTGTGCAATTTAGAATCTGTTTCCTATAAAGCTATTTTGAAGACTTTGTTTTCTCATGAAAAAGGAATTGAAAAGAAAACCTGTTGCATTGGAAAAAAGTAAATTGAAGAGAAAGCATTTTGAAATTGAAGTATTTTACATTAAAACAAAGTAAAACAAAATATTTTGGCGTGAGTTTTTGTTTACTTTCTTGCAATTTATATTCATTTTTCGTAACCAACATTGTCCTTTTGATTTTGAGATTCAAGTTAGGCCCTTTTATTCTGCAGATGAGACCTGTCTAACTGTGAGAGGATTATAATCTACAGAACCAGTTTGATTTAGTATTTTTATGACTGCGCTCACACCAAAACATCTGATGATTTTGTTCAAAGATAAAGATGTCTCTTACTTTAAAATGATTGGTAGCAAAACACATACAGCCGAACCTTAAGTAAACACTCTAACATCATGCCATGAAGTCTTCTTTTTGACATTTTAATGCAAAACCATCTCTATGTCCAGTCAAATTCACAAAACCTGTGCAACCTCCGCTCTAACTCCCCGTATCATTTTCGATGATCCAGAGGATCCAGGGCATGTAGTTGCGCACTTTAGTGTAGACTCCCGGAAAGTAAGCATTGGCACAGCTGATTCCCCAAGACACGATGCCCTCGAAATAACCGTTGCAGATCAGAGGCCCTCCGGAGTCACCCTGCAAACAAACACATCTCTAAATCTCTAAAACAAGTTAGCGCTAGCTCCTGAATGCACACGCTTCATTAAAAATTAGGGGTGGGCGTAGATTCATTTTTAAATCTAGATTAATCTAGATTAAAATGCCTCGTTTGAAATCTGCCAAAGGCATCCAGAATATGTATACAAAATAATGACTTGCTTTTTACTTTCTTTAAATGTACAAGTTGTTCATTTAAAGACAAAGATGTGAATTGTAGATATATGATGAAGGAGCAGGAAGTGTTGTCATACACAGGACCCCAAATAGATGTTACTAACAACAAACTCCGAAACAAAAAGTGATTTTGATCCCAAAACTCTTTTTATTAATACGTGTTAGCCGAGGACAGAGCTTGGAATCGAGTCGTTGAGGCTGTCGCAGCTGAAGGGAGCTATTCCTGTTTTTCCTGACAAATTATTCAAACAGCTCACGAAGAGAGAGTGAGAGAGAGAGTCGGCTCATTCGTTCAATACAAAGATCCGGCGCAAAGACTTCACTAAAACTCACTTTAAAAAAGGATTGCCCTCTGTGAGGTCACAGGAAGCCTCTCTGACCAGGGCAGGTGCTAATCACCTCCCCAGCTTAATATATCAATATAGCCTTTGTGTAACCTTTGTTGTTATTGGCGTGTAATTGGTATTTTGAGTGAAGGGTCTTTAAATGAGTATAGTTTTATTTTGGTAGATATATTATGTATAATACTATTTTGATGTAGTATGTCTGTAATATATTTTCCTGAAATAGTGATGAGCGGGTCAATGTATAAATGACTCGAACCGAACCAACATTTTCAACTAAATCGCACACTACTCAAACGGCAAAAAATTTTAAGAAACTATTGTACCGGAGCCGTTTCCTGATCCGTGTTCAAATGGAGCGCTCGATGACGTGGAGAGCAGGCAGTTCTTTAGGCAATCCTTCAATTTCCATTCCAGCTTTCTAGATACATAATACTATTGATAAATGTAATGTTTATGTTTTGACTCTGCTTGAAGAATTCATCACCAGGTTAATGGAGAGATATATAACTAAGAGACTGATGAGACGTGAGAGAACACACGTGAACTTGCTTTTCTTTGTGGTGCTTGTAGTCACACTCAGGTTGATGTCGAACTAATTCCAGAAATTTCTGAATAAAACTTCATTTTACTAAGACA
This sequence comes from Danionella dracula, assembly GCA_900490495.1. NCBI lineage: Eukaryota > Metazoa > Chordata > Actinopteri > Cypriniformes > Danionidae > Danionella > Danionella dracula. Next base: position 17,079,285 of record UELW01000012.1, on the reverse strand, counting down.
ACATTTGCTAACGTTGTTTTTCTGATGAAGCTCGCTAGTTGAGCGCGCGCAATCAGGAGCTGACAAATTAACACTTTCCTCAACAAACAGCTCGTCAATGTTTTATTTGGAGCGGGTAGCTCAATAGTCGAGCTGTATAGTTGCGGTGTAATAAAGGGTAGGCCTATGTATTTCATAGAGAATTGTGTCTAGTACTGTATAAATTACAAAGGTTTAATTGGCATCTTTATTTTAAGTGACCTGAATGACCTTGACCCAAATATCATTAAAAATATTTGTGGATGACTCGTAACCGCAAGTGATCGTGATCACCCGCTCAATTCGTGTCAACCTGCGCATCACTGATAGATATTTTTATAATAAAAATGTAACAGGTATGGTTTACATCAGTCGGTGTATTGTTTTTAATAATGGGAGAAAAAAAATCACTTTATTAAATATTATCTGAAGTTAATCCCTGCTGCAATCAGATTTTGTTTAATAAACCATGTTTATTGGAGAGGTACACAGTAAAATCTAGAGTGTTAAATTGACACTGCTCTGAGTCTACTTGGTCCTACTCTAATTAACACTGAGCTCATCAACCTGAACCATAAAACGTTAAACTCTTATTTTTTATTACAACTTGATGAGGAAAATAGTTGTAATGTTTTTTTCTAGTGAAATACGTTTATCACTATGTACAAGTTTTTGGTGAATAATCAATGGTTTAGATGATAACCTCACTGATGATTTAACTCAGTTTAAGTATTATTGTTTCACTCTATTTAGAGTGCATTTGGTCCTACTCTGGATAGAGTTAATTTTACTCTCAGGATTTTACTGTGTAGGGGGCTGTGGAAATTTTGTTTAAAGAGGTTGCTCAGAGAGTTTGTGTGTTTGCTCTGACTCTTGAAGAATTAGAGGGAACCTTGTGTAAGAATCACCTGACAGGAGTCCTTCCCCCCCACCGGGGAGCCGGCGCACACCATGTTGTCTGTGATCCTGTAGTAGTAGTAGTACTGACACTGCGGGATGATCTGCACGTCCACGGCACGCAGGACGGGAGACAGATAGTAGCTGTAGACCTGCGTGACACCCCAGCCGCTCACCGTGCACACTGTGCCACCGAGCAGCGGTGGCGGAGAGATGGGCAGCGCCGCGAGCTGCACGTATGCGTTGAGCTCTGCAGGCTTCTCCAGCTGAGTCACACACAGGCAAACACAGACTTTCACACCTGTTAAACACTCAAACAAACTGAACACAAAAGAAAAAGAGTGTTTGAAATGGATAAAATGAAATTGTTACATGCGCTTTAATTCTTTTGGAAGCTCTTGGGCAGCATTATAACTTAAAGCAAGCTTCTTGTGTATTACTGGTTCAATCCCATGATCCGAGAGCCCTGTTAAGTCTGTGTGTTTGTTGTGTTTTGCAAAAACGTTTTAAGTGTATTTAAAATTGTATAAAACAAGTAATTAACGTGTATTCAAGCATAATTTGAAGAGAGGAACTGCTTCATGCTCATGTTCTGTATCTAATAAGGGTCCTTGTGTTCTTCTCTATTTAATTATCAGTATAATTTATTTTTGTTGTTTTTGAGTGAAAAATACATGGGCACAGGAAGATGGATGCTAAGGTTGTGCTATGGGAAAATTTTATCATATTGGTGATCTAGATACTGTTTATCGAGTGAATGTCTAGGGCTGGTCTGTGTGGGGGATTTTGGACAAGCAAGCGAGAGAGAGAGAGGGAGAGATAGAAAGAGAGCGTAGTAGGCACGCCCTACTATGTGAGTGGACAAACACAGGGTTCCAAGAGGTGGTCTTTCCTTTTCCTTCTTCCTCTCTATCTGTCCGTTCTATGGATGCGAGTGAGCGAGCTGTGTCAGGATTCTGCATGCCATAATGTATGTAGAAATGAATCTGGTTTCTTTATTAAAATGCTGCCCTTGTGTTTTATGGTCATGTCCTCAGTGTGATAATTTCAATCTCAGGTGTTGCTGCATCCTATTCTGACTCAGAGCGGAACAGAATTAGATATTTTTTTTCACTCTCTGGGCATAATAACTGAAAGCAGACTCATTTATTACTGTTTAATGAGAACATTAAATTAATTCCTATGACCAGAGAACACTTTAACTATGTATGTATGTTGTATTTTGTAAGAAAAACTTATGAAAAGGAAAACAAATTATAATTTAGTGTGTATTCAAGCATCGCTTGAAGAGTAACTAGTGTGATACACTCATGTTCTGGATCTGATGAGGGTTCTTGTAGCTAATTTCTGGAGGTTTCTCAGTTTAATCTAAAAGACTTTAGAACTTGAGAAGATGGTCAGTATATTTTATTTTTCTTTGTCATTTTTCTTTGTTGTTTTGAGTGAAAAATAAACATGAGCCCAGGAAGTTGGATGCTAAGGGTGTTGCAGCACCCTCTGCAGTCTCAGAGCGGAACTGAATAAAGTCTTATTAAGCGCAATAACTGAAAGCAGATTCTTTATTACTGGTTTAATTCCCATGAACGAAAAGCAATAGTACATTTAGTTCTGTATGTCTCTGGTGTATTTTGTTAGAAAAACCTACAAAAAAGCTACATTCATTCATCTTCATGTCGGCTTTATTCCCTTTCGGGGTCGCCACAGCGGAATGAACCGCCAACTCTCTGGCATATGTTTTACGCGGCGGATGCCCTTCCAGCCGCAACCCATTGCTGGGAAACATTCACACACACTCATTCACACTTTAACACTATGGACAATCGTTCTTACTCAATTCACTTATTCTGCATGTCTTTGGACTTGTGGGGAAACCGGAGCACCCGGAGAAAACCCACGCGATCACGAGGAGAACATGCAAACTCCACACAGAAATGCCAACCGACCCAGCCGAAGCTCGAACCAGCGACCTTCTTGCTGTGAGACGACCGTGCTACCCACCGTGACGTTTACAAAAAAAGCTACATAAATTGTATAATTTAGCAAGTTTTCAAGCATCAGTTGAAGATAGGAACTGGTGTGATAAGGATTATTTTAGGTTCTGTCTGTTTAGGTTCTTTTAATCTAAGAGATTTTGGAAAATAGTAAGGATATTTTATTTTTATTTCTCTTTTGGGGTGAAAAATAAAAATGGGCACAGGAATAGGGTTGCTAAGGGTGTGTCAGCACCCTCTGTTGGCTCAGAGCGGAAATTAATTAAGTCTTTTTACTTGAAGACAGAACTGGTGTGATATGCCAATTTTCTGTTTTTGATAAGGATCATTGAAGCTACATTCTGGAGGATGTTCAGCGTTTCACCTTAAAGGTTTTGAAATTTGAGAACATCGAGAGCATACTTTATTATGGATTAAACATTGTTAGCAGCTATATTTTCAATTTAGTCACCACAGCCGTAATCTATCTAATAAGGTGAAATGCGTTTAAACCTTAACTTGGTTGTTTGTTTTGGCATTTGTACAGATTAAATATTCTCTAAGAATCAAAGAAGAACCAACGCTCAAAATAAGAGTATCTGCAGATGAGGTGACAGAGAACTCACTTTCAGGAGCATGATGTCGCTGTCGAAGGTCCTGTAGTTGTACATGTAGTACACCAGGACCTTGGACACGTTGAAGACCTGCTCGAAGCCCTCCTTTTTGGAGAGGTCATGTTCACTGAGAACCACTTTGATTAAGTAACTCCTGCAAACAGAGAGGAGAGAGCAGACAGACCACAGTACAATACATCATGTGCTGTTACTTTAGTACGGAAGCTTTTAGCTTTTGATGGATCTGCAACTGAAAAACATCATCCACACCTCTAAATCTTACCATATCATTTAATATCATATCATATCATATCATATCATCACTTTTTTATATGTCTAGCATCTACAAGATCGGTTATTTAATGTTACATGAATTGGTAACGATCATAAGAAAAATTATTCCTTTTTTAGTAAATGTCTAATAATGTTTCTCCATTCAACAAACGTGTTATGCAACTAAAATCAGAGATTCTTTTTCAGTAAAAACCTGTAAATCCACATTGTATTTTATCGTGCTGATAAAAATATCATGATCTGTCAGGTATCCGTTTTGTAGATCCTTGTGGCAAATCATTGACAATTCTTTACTAATTTTTTAGTTTTACCTGGTTTTCATGCTCTGTTTGTTCTGTTTTCCTTTGCCACCTCCAGCCACATGGCTCAGGTCATGAGACTGACGGTGACCATCTTTGATTTGTTTTGTCTGTTTGGAGCACATGGTCTTGTTGTTTTTCCCACCTTTGTTTTTCCCGGCCCTCTCCTTTCCCTTTTGCCTCTCTTTTATCTTCTCTCTTTTTTCTATAGCTCTCCCTTTTCACTCTCTCTTTTCTCTTTCCTTTTTCTCTCTTCTCTCCTTTCACTCTTCTCTCTCTTTCTTTTCTCTTTATCTCTCCTTTGTCTCATCTCTCTATCTCTCCTTTTCTCTTCCCCTCTCTCTCCTCTCTCTCTCTCTCTCTCTCTCTTTCTCCTCTCTCTCACACGCACATGTATTTGTTTAATTTTAGCATTTACTTATTTATTTAAAAAAAAATCCTAACCTATTTACTTGAAGTATTTATTTTTACCTTTATTAACAAACTTTTTTAATTTACTATTAAGTATTTTTACTTTATTTTACATTTGTAGCATATTTCACACATGAGCGGTGATACTCACGGCCTCCAGCAGTGGGCAGCACTCAGCACCCACTGCGGCTGAATGAGGGTTCCTCCGCAGTAGTGGTAGTTGTTGTACTGAACAGAAGCTTGATACTTGATGGAATAAGGCTCGACTTCTTGTCCTCCGATGATCCTCTGCTGCTGCGAGCCTGTAGAGGAGAAGAAGAAGAACGAGAAAAACATTGATCCTGGGTGCTCACTCGTGCATGTTTTTTCAGTAATGTATTCACACTTCCTGTTTCATATGTGTTAGATTTGCAGAGAAGTGTGAGGTTATGCAGAACTTTACCGTGGAGCATGGAGATGAATAGCAGCAGACTGTATTCAAGGCATTTCTTCATGTTTAAGGGCTCTAAAGGGTACAGAACGCAACCAAATGAGCCGGTTTAATGAAATCCATGGAGAGAGAACTTGAGGTTATTCCTTGGTCACTCAACAATATGGCCTTCGAAGGACACTTTAGAATAGTATAATTATTTGTTTATTTAAGCATCTTTCACAATGACACAGTTTCCTCCTTTTGATTTAATTAATAATCCACAAGAAAAGTCTGCAAAAAGGTCATCATCCCTTGACAAATACATATTAGACATAGGGAGGAGAGGAGAAGCGTGAGAGAGAGAATAGGAGAGGGGGGAAAGAGATGAGAAACAAAGAGAAATAGAGAGCAGAGAGAGAGGGAAAGGAATAGAGATACAGAAAGAGAAGAAGAGAGAAGAAGAGAGAAGAGGAGAGAGATGGAAAGCGAGGGGAGGAGAGAACAGAGGGAGAATAGGGGAGAGAGGGGAAAGGAGAAATAGAGAGCAGAGAGAAGGGGAGAGAGAGAGAGAATGCAGGGAAAGAGGAGAGAGGGAAAGAAAAGAGGAGAGGAGAGAGCATGAAGAGAAAGTTCAGTGACTGGAAGGGGGAGGGGGAGAAGAGAAGAGGGAAAGGAGAAAGAAGATGAGAGCAAGAAGAAGAGGGTAGGAAGAGAGAATAAAACTTGAGAGAAGAGGGGGGAAAGAGAAAGAAAGGGAGAGGAGAGAAAGTGTGGGAAGAAGGGGAATAAGGCAACGGAAAGAAAAGTGAGAGTAAGGGGAAAATTGGGAGAGAGTGGAGAAAGAGAAGAGGAGATAAGAGAGCAGGGGAGGAGAAATAGAGGGAAAGAAGAGAAAAGATGAGAGAGAGAAGAGGGGAGGAAAAATGGGCAAAGGAGAGATGTGAAGTGTTTCACATGTTCTCACATACATAATCTTCTCATTTATGGTGAATATATTTCTTTCTTTCATCTGCTATGGTTTACTGCTGGGTCAGTCGGCGTGTACGTTAGGGGTTTCCAATTCCGGTCCTGGAGGGCCACAGCCCTGAACATCTTGGTTGCAACCTTAATCTAGCATGCATACTACTATAGCTTCAGACAATCAGACAATTAATCATATTAATTTGTCTTTCAATTAGCAACAGTTTTGTTTCATGATGATTGAATGTGTAGGTCTCCAGGACCAGACTTGGAGACCCCTGGTGTATGTTCTTCATCGAGATGAGCTGCATTAGCTCTTTATCTGATTGGTTAGTGGGCGGTGCTGCGACAAATGGGCGTGGCTACAGCCATCGAGCCATGTTGAGCTTCCAGAAATAGCAAAATAGGATTACACAAACCAGAATATGACTCAAGGCATGTTTTTGATGAGAAAACCACACTAAAGGAAACTTCTGAAAAGTCAAGTTTACATGATTTGTCACCTTTAACGCTGAGGTCAGACAAGGCCGCAGAAGGGTACCACGAACATCTAAAAAAAATACCTTTTACCTAACACCAGATGCGTCAGCTTAAAAACAGTAAAAAAAAAAAAGCTTGCTTGTTTCAGCCAATTGCAAGAGAGAAAAAAACTTGACAAAGTTGTTTACAAAACAATGTTGATGAATTACGTCGTTTATGGTGCATTTAGCATACAATACAAAAAAGAGCGTGAAAACTCACCTCAGGTGAAGAAAGCACAATCCTGCTAACTCCCAGCGTCCTCCGGTAGTAGCAGCGCTCGGAATCAAACATCTGCTTTTTTATAGTGTAACCACATCTGTCCCTTAGGCCTGACGCTCTCTTGTTCGATTAGAATAAAACGAAAACATAGATAAAGAACTAGCTGACCCAAAAGCGCTCAATATGTCTCTATTGTGTTGTTGCTTGCCTTTGATTCTTTGGGATTGTGCTGCTTTTGAAGGGGATCGGGTCTCTTTCGAGGCGGATAAAACAGTTCTAGGATATCAGGTGCTGAAGAACAGGGCGACTGTAACCAAAGCCTTGCTGATTTCTCTCCTCTGTACAGTAGAAATCTGTTTTATTGTATTTTTCTACTCTGGGAGAAGCTCCACCCTGAGCTGTGTTCAGATGGGCCTCATGAGACACAGAAATCTACTGTTGATTTATCTCCATTTCTGTACTTTTCAAGGCCCATCGCAGGATCAAATTCCTGAGTATTTTTCTTATAGAAAATTACGGTAAAACTACAGAAGTGTGCCTTTAAAACACTCTTTTAAAATCTATATATATTTTAAATATACTACTTTACATTAAGATGATTTACTTTGAGGATTTTTTTATGGTTTGTGCTGTTTTTAAACTAGTTAAAATACCTTAGAAAAGGGGCGTAAATGTATCCATGTTAAAAGAAAACATCTTGGAAAAACTAACTTTTTAATTAAACACTAACACTTTATATTGTATATATATATATTTGAAAAAATCCCCCCAAAAATATCCTTATGTAAAGTAGCTGATTTACAAAAAAAGAATGTTTGTAAAGCAAAAAAAGAACATATCTGTGTTTTTACAGTAAATTTAAATAATGCTTATTTTAGTAAGCATTATTTAGTAAAATAAATAATTATTTAGTAAAATATTTTACATATTTTACATTATTTAGTAAAATAAATAATGCTTATTTACACACACACACGCATATATATATATATATATATATATATATATATATATATATATATATATATATATATATATATATATATATATATGTGTGTGTGTGTGTGTGTGTGTGTGTGTGTGTGTAAATAAGCATTATTTATTTTCTTGGTATTTTGTTGCAAAACTTCTTGTTTGAAATTTACTGTAAAAACACAGATATGTTTCTTTTTTGCTTTACAAACATTCTTTTTTTGTAAATTAGCTACTTTACATAAGGATATTTGGGGGGGATTTTTTCAAATGTTTTTAAACCCTTTAAAATATCAAATAAATTAACATAAATGTTTCTATTTTAAAAGAAAATACTTATTTTTCCTACTTTCCCAAAAACAAAAAGCACACAAAAAACTGTACCTTTTAATGGAACACTATAACATTTGGTATTTTAATGTAAATAAGCGGTATTTAGCAGAATTTTTCTAGGTATTTTATTGCAGCAATTCTTTACTGTACTTAGTTCTTTTAATGTAATTTACAATAATAGTGCAGACATGCTTCCTTTTTTGCTTTACAGAGCATTCCTTTATTATATTTTTTTTTGTAAATGATTTTGGGATCTTTTTAAAGTCTTATCTGTTTTTAAACCCTTTAAAATATCAACTGAATTACCATACATTTTTACCATACCCACACAACTCTACCTTTTAATGTAAGACTAATAATTGTTATTTTAAGGTAAAAAGGCAGTATTTAACATTCAAACAGACCGAATTATTAATCACAGCAAATTCTTGTTTTTTACTGAAATTTAAGATAAAAAATACAGATATATGCTTTTTTGCTTTACAAAACATTCCTTTAAAATAGTTTTTGTAAAACTGTCACTTGAAAGCAGGAGATTTTATTAAGGTTTGTGTAAGTTTTCAAGTGAAAAGAAAAACGGTGTCCTATTTTCTCAACAACAGCAAAAAATTCCATTGCTAGAAACTCCTACATATTCAACCGTTTGCCAAAACAGAAACATTTACTTGTGTCTATTCAATCAAATTCTTTCAAAAACATTCCATTGAAATATGTATTTTTGTAAATCTGACACTTTACATTAGGAAAATCTTTTGGGGGGATTTTATTAACGTCTCTGCTGTTTTTACACCCTTTTTAACATCAAACCACATTACCATAACTGTTTCCATATTGAAAGAAAAAATAATTTTTTTCTACTTTCTTAAAAAAACTCACTCACAAAAACTACCTTTTAATGGAAAACTAATATTTTGTATTTTCGTGTATATAATCAGTATTTTAATGCAATTAATTCCTACATATTCAACGTTCACCAAAACAGAAACATTTGATTTGAACTAATCTGTCAAGTTCTTGCTTGGTTTTTGTAGACATTTAACTTAAAAATACATAAATGTGCTTTTTTTATGCAACAGTTTCCTTTTTTTTTTAATATATATTAAAAAAACTTTCTTTTAGCAGATTAGAATATTTGTTATTTTAATGTAATAGCAAACCTGCATTGTTCACATTTACATATAAGAAAGAGGAGCTTACTCTTGCTGAATTTAGATTTGTGAATGCTACATTTTCCTAATCGAAGTAAATTAATCACAAAAAATATTCTTTATAAAGCTATGAGTCAAAAATAAGTAACCAAAAAGTACAAGCTGGGTAGAATTATTGTGCTTTCTGACAAACATAATTTCCAGAAAGGATCAAAAAAGTTTCAGTATGCAAATCACTAAAACTACATGACGTATCAGTATCCCAGTTAAATTGGTTATCCAAATAGTAATTGCATGGGTTTTATTTAGAAATCAATTTAAAATATAAAGTAGTTAGTTTTCTTCTTAATAGAGTAAATATTTTCACACATATAGTTTTAATTGAGTACATTTTTAGATACTCTGCCCCTACGTTAACAACCAAATACTTATGGGTTAGTTTCCATTTTTTGAACCGGGACAAATCTTTAACGTAGCTATCCCAATAAAAATTAAAACTGGTATGGGCTAATGTTTTACATGCATGGCCAGAAAGCCACGTATGGTGACCCAATCAGCCTTAATCCAACCTACTGCCTGTGGGGCGATAAAAAGCGTGTTTAGCTCATTTGTGTTCAAGCTCATTGACATTACACGACAGATGTTTCCCCACTCGTCTTACTTTCTCTCAAGGATCAACGCAGACGTGTTTTAGTTTGCTCTAACGCGTTAAAATTCCCCAAGATTGTTTTCTGTGGGAGCTGAGAGAGGAAGCCCGCGCCTCCGTGACGTTCGCTCTCCATCAGGGAGCTTTGTTTTGCATCGCTTTCCCATTTGCATTCACTTCTCAGGTTTTCCACACGACGCCCCAGCCTCCATCCACGGCTCCACACGCTGGCATTTTTGGGAGATTTGGGTTTTTTTCGGTGCTGACAGGAGGGATCAATTCGCCGCGCGTTCCCGCCGGATACACGTGCGGCTGAGGTAAACAGCCCGCAGATCGGACACGATTCATCGCGCGCTCTCCGCTCGGCAGCATGTCGGATGTTTTACCGTACAACGAGGAGAAAATGACTCATTATGGCAACGATGGGGACGAGGAGCACCTCTCCTTCACCTGTCGCCTCCAAGACACCAACAACTTTTTCAGCGGGAACCAGAACAAGCGACCGCCGAAGCTCGGGCAGATCGGGAGAAGCAAGCGAGGTGAGTGACCGTTTCTTTTGGGCGCGAAAATCAAGTCACGTGCTCATTAACGAATTGCGACATTATTAAAATGCAGGGCACCTATTCACTGTTGATGCGTGTGTTTGTTTGACAGTTGAGGAAGACAACGACGGTGAAGCCCCGGACAAAAGCACAGAGAAACCCTCCTCCGCGTGAGGAACCAAAAGACTGATGTGTACATCCAAAGACTGTCTCTCTTTCACAGGCACCTCACACATCCTCCATTGTCCAGGGTTTACATTGTGATGGGGACTGAAGTGACGGTCTGGAAGAAAATGGCCCCGGGGGCTTGAAGGAATACTGTGTTTTTAACCACTCCGAGATACGTGCAATGACAGTCTCATTTAGGAGGCTGGCTCGAATTTTCTTTCATTTCTGAATTAAGCAATTTGACAGACTGTGCAAGCCATACCATTAACAAACCAGTATCTTCCTTATCTCGTAGCCTACTGGCGGTGTTAATGGTATTGTAGCAACGTCAACCATTTCTTCCATGGTGGACCTCCAGAGAGAGGCTCCGCTTTCATGTGTGACTAAAAAAGCTATTTATGAGATCTTTGGATACATATTTTGCAGTGTTGAAGGTTACCGTTTTATACGACGATGGCAAGAATTTTTGTTTTGGAGAGATGTTTTGTATGTGATTCCTCATTTCATTCATTTGATGATCTGTCGAGCAGATTTACTGTAGATGTGCCAAATTCTCCTGAGAGTTGTGCTTTCTTCGTGTGCACAGGTTTATGAATATTCGGTGGTCATGTTTACAGGGCTCTTTCATACTTGTGATGTATTCTAGACATGCATGACGAACCTTAAGACCTCAAGAACGTCTTCTTGAAGATAACGTATTTATCTCTCTGAACATTTCTACAGGATAATAAAAATTTGGAGAAACACTCAGTTTTGTTTCTTTAACTGATGCTTGGTTAATGCAGTGTGTGAGTGCAAATCCCAAGAACGTGACATTTCTGGCTCTGCCGAAAGCTCTAAATGATTCATAGTCCAGGGATGAGCATTGTCAGAGCGCTTCGTTTTAAATCCAGTCCGCGGAGATGCCAGGGATCACGTGGCACGTCCGAGCAAATATCTGCAAGCTGAGTTTCCCAGAGCTGCTGCTACTCCTGACTGACTGGAGGCGATTGGAACATGGGGAGGATGGAGGGGTTGCCATGGAAACAGATGCTGCCTCTCGTTGCGTCCGCTAGAAAAGGCATGGCAGAGCGCCTGATGCTGATCAGTTCAAACATATCGATCTAATGCTTTCATGAGAAATATCCTGTGGAAACACTGTTTTAGTTCATTATTGTTTTGTTGGTTGAAGTCTTTTTTATGATTTGTGAAAGATACATTCTTTCTTGTCAACTTTTTATGAGTCTGAAGTGCCGTGGCTTTGCTTTAGAAACCCTTTTTGGTATAATTTAAGCATCAAAGTGAAAATCTCGTCAATAATAACAGGGGATCCACACACAAATTGAAATTCACTCACTTGGCTTGTTAGCTTCGCACCGCTGCTGGTTAATGTTAATGCAGTTACGCTCCTCGCCCTTGGATGATGCTCTGGGAATAACACTGACATGCCGATCAATTTATAACCTTTGTGACTTTGGTCGAACAACTCTTGATGGTGGAACACCAATAAGACGCGGTTATGAATGGCCATATTCTCTTTTTCGGTTCTTCTTCTCCTCCTCCTGGTTGTTCTTTTTCTCTGTTTCCTGCCGTGAGGTCAAAGCAAGAGCTTGTATCGAGCGCCACCTAGCTGCTCTTTAATGTCCCAACAGAACTCTGATTACGTGATAAAAAAAAGCCAACTTTCATTGGTCGACTTCATAATTTCGAATCACGAACAAAAAAGTTTTCACTTCACGTCTGTCAAATTTTGTGGAGTGACATCATGCGTTGCCATAGATACTAAATAGAGAAAATATGACCCTTACAGAAAGTATCGAAAGTTGTCAAATGAATTACTAAATGCTTTATTAGTGTTAATCACTTTTTTTATTTTCAAAATCAACGGACAAAGAGAAAATTAATATAAGTATAAGTAAGTCTTTTTTAGGGGGCTGTTTTTTTTAGAATGTCTATTGGATTAGAATATTTCTTACTCGGCGCGGGAGCGATTCCGGTCTGGGCGGGGTGAGGCTTCCTACCGGGCTGGGGCCGGCCCTGTGCATGCTCAAGCAGTGGCTCCAGTGTGTTTGTGTGTGTGGTGTGCGTGTGTGTGTTGTGTGGGGGGGGGGGTAATTGAACATATGTGCATGTGTGTGTGTGTGTGTGGGTGTGTGTGTGGATGGGGTGGAGGGTGTGTATGCGAGTATGTGCATTTGAGAGACGGGTGGGTGCGTAAGTGCGTGTGAATGAGTAGGACTGGTCCCGAGGGGGGGGCAGCTGTCTCCCGGCTGCCCGCATTATCCTTCACAGGTCTCCCGTGGCCCCTGCTGTGGGGGGCAGTGCTGTCCCTGGGGGGATGGACGGTGTGGCCAGTCGGCTGCTCCCACTCACCACACCAGATCCCAGTACACACACTCTCTTCACTCACACAAATAGAATCATGAGGGTCCTTGTTCCCATGGGGGATCAGGCAGGCGGGGTGACCTATCGGCGATCCCGCCCTGCCTCCTTTAGACGGGGACTCTCAGTTTTAATCACATAGGACACAGAACATCCCCAGGGCACCAGGTGGGCCTTCCTCCCGGAGCGGACAGTAAGCCAATCTCACCTGCCACTGCCTCGCTTCCGGGGTTGGGCAACCCCTGGGCCCCTTACAACACTTGCAAGGACACACTACATTTAGGCCTGGAGGGCTAGTCTCTCTGTCTAAATCTTGGTGGGAGGAGGCTGCAGATCTGTGGCACCTCCCACAGATAAAGATGGTGCCGGTGAGGTCGGCTGCCGTCACGACTGCTCCGACCAAACCTATCTTACTTTAGTTTATTTCTCGTGCTCTTAGACCGTTATACCGGTTTCTTTTTGCAAGATGGCCATCATTACATATGATAGAGCCACTCTTATTTCCATTGGTGCACAATGCACTCACCTTTCGCCGTTTTTAACCCCGGACTCATGTTGGCCGAGTGACATCCTGAGGAACAACAAAGGACGCGACCCGTACCAGCGTCCACGAGGGAAATGAGCCGGCGTCAGGAACTTGCTGAGAGCGCGCGCTCACCGCGCTCCCTTATCTAGCATACTGTTAGCCAACGTCCAGTCTCTGGAAAACAAGCTCGACGACCTCAGGGCAAGGGTCAGCTTCCAGAGGGACATTCGGGACTGCAACCTTCTCTGCTTCACCGAGACATGGCTGAACCCAGCGGTACCGGACCATGCAATCCAACCGGCCGAGTCTTTCTCGGTACGCCGCATGGACAGAACTATGGAGTTGGGAAAGTCAAGGGGAGGTGGAGTGTGTCTGATGGTGAACAACAACTGGTGCTACAGCGCGAGCATTGTTCCTCTCGCACGCTCCTGCACACCGAATCTAGAACTTCTGACCATCAAATGTCGACCTTTCTATCTACCTCGGGAATTCAGCACGGTCATAATTAGTGCCGGTAATATTCCACCTCAAGCGGACATGGACACTGCTATATGGGACTTGCACGAGTCACTAAATTCACAACAAACACCGAACCGGGACGCCGCATTCATTGTGCTGGGGGATTTTAACAGTGCCAAACTCAAGCGCGCACTGTCGAACTTCCACCAGCACATCACCTGCCCGACCAGGGGCGAACAGACACTGGATCACTGTTACACCCCATTCAAGAACGGCTACAAAGCACAATCACGTCCAGCGTTTGGAAAATCAGACCATGCCGCCATCTTCCTCATGCCGGCATATAAACAAAGGCTAAAGCAGGAAGCCCCGGCACAGAGGGAGATCTCACGCTGGACGGACCAATCAGAAGCCGCTCTGCAGGATGCACTTGATGACGCAGACTGGGACATGTTCAGGCGCAGCTCTGATGATGTCAGCACGTATACGGAAGCGGTTGTGGGATTTATCGGGAAACTAACGGATGATACAGTTGGAAAAACAGTCATCAAGACGTTTCCCAACCAGAAGCCGTGGGTGGATAAAAACTATCCGCGATGCTCTGAGATCCCGCTCCGCCACCTACAATGCGGGGCTCGCCACCGAGAATATGGATGACTATAAGGTTGCGTCTTACGGCGTGCGCAGAGCGGTGAAAAACTCGAGTCGCAACTCCAACATGGCGGCTCGAGGAGCCTGTGGCATGGACTAAGAACAATTACAGACTATAAAGCACCATCCTCCAGAACGGGGAATGCGGACGCTTCTCTGGCAAACGAGCTAAACACCTTCTATGCTCGCTTCGAAGCTGCAGCTAATCACGCTAGCGGCGCTAGCGGTACAAACAGCATGCACGCCGAGAGAGCCGGAGAGGTTAACACATTCACCATCTCGGAGCATGAAGTGAGGAGGGCATTCAGGAGAGTGAATACCAGGAAGGCAGCAGGACCGGATGGCATCACAGGTCGAGTTCTGAAAGCCTGCGCTGACCAGCTGGCACCGGTGTTCACAGAGATATTCAATCTCTCCCTGGAACAATCTACAGTCCCCTCATGCTTCAAGCAGTCGACCATTGTTCCTGTTCCAAAGAAACCGCAGCCCCCGAGCCTTAACGACTACCGCCCTGTAGCCCTGACATCAGTGGTGATGAAGTGCTTTGAAAGACTTGTCAGAGATTTCATCACTACAACACTGCCAGACACACTAGATCCACTCCAGTTTGCTTACAGACAAAACCGGTCTACGGAGGATGCCATTTCACACGTCCTCCACACAAACAACGAGCCACTTGGACTGCAGAAAAGGGAATTATGCAAGAATGCTGTTTGTTGACTACAGTTCAGCATTCAACACCATAATTCCCTCTACACTCACATTGAAGTTGGAGGTCCCTGGGTCTCAGCCCACTCCTGTGTCAGTGGATCTCCAACTTCCTAACAGACAGACCACAACCAGTAAGGATGGGGAAACACACCTCATTCTCCATCTCTCTAGCACTGGAGCCCCCCAGGGCTGTGTTCTGAGCCCCCTGCTGTACTCGCTGTACACATATGACTGTGTGGCCACTTTTAACTCCACCACCATAATCAAGTTTGCTGACGACACTGTCGTGGTGGGCCTGATCTCCAACAACGATGAGACGGCCTACCTACAGGAGATCATAAACCTGGAGAGATGGTGCCAGGAGAACAATCTCCTCCTGAACGTCAGCAAGACTAAGGAGCTAATAGTGGACTTCAGTACAAAGCAGGAGCGAACATACGGCCCTGCTTCCATCAATGGGACTCCAGTGGAGAGAGTGGACAGCTTCCGGTACCTCGGTGTACACATCACGCAGGACTTGTCTTGGTCCTGCCATACCAACTCCCTGGTGAAGAAGGCCCGGCAGCGTCTATACCACTGAGACGCTTAAGGGACTTTAAACTACCCTCTCAGGTGCTAAAGACTTTTTACAACAGCATCATTGAGAGTGTCTTGACGGGCAGCATCACTTCCTGGTTCGGGAACAGCACCATGCAGGACCGGCGAGCCCTACAGAGGGTGGTACATTCAGCTGAGCGTACCATCCACACCGAGCTCCCAGACCTGCAAGACATCTATAACAAGTGGTGCAGAGCCAGAGCCAGGAAGATTGTGAAGGACCCCAGCCATCCTAACATTGGACTCTTATCATTGTTGCGTTCAGGAAAGCGTTTCCGCTCCTTGAAGGCAAACACAGAGAGAATGAGGAGGAGCTTCTTCCCGTATGCCATTCGGACTCTAAACGGGGACACACCGGGCACATAAAGACAGACTTTCTAACCTTCACTCATCACTAATCTCTCACTCCACAAATTCACCTCACACTCCGCACAGTTTGCACAATCGTGTCCTTGAAACAGCGCAAGTCACTTTAAAGACATCCACACTGCACTTTAGTGACCATCTGTCACACACAAATCACTTGCCATTCTTGCACGTCACATCTCCTGCATTTTGCACTCTATTCCATTTGTACTTTATTTCATTTTGTACTTTATTTCATTTTCATTTGTATTATATTGTATTCCATTTGTACTTTATTTCATTTGTATTATATTGTATTTTAGTACTTATTTAAATTCATATCTACTTCGTTTTCTTATAATTTATATTTTATTTTTCATTCTTTTTATCTATTTCCTAAATGGTTACAGGTTGGACAGTCGTACAATACATTTCACTGCACGTCGTACTCTGTATGTATATGTATAAAATAAACAAGATTCAGACAAATAAAATCTGAATCTGAATCACAATATACGACGGAGAAGGCTACCCTCATTTTAAATACACATTAGATATGTAGGGCGGGGGGTGGTGCCTGGACATCATCCGCCAAACGACGGTGACACTCCAGGACACCATTCCCTCTTTTATTGCATTTTATCTCTCCAACACACCCACATATACCTGCATTACATGACAACTGGGAACAGATGTTGGGGAATGGGTGGACGACTGCCCCCGTCTTCCCTCTTGGGGGGTAAGGGCCCACCATCGTGGAGGGTGTGGGTGCGGGCTGCAGGTGAGCGGCTGGCTACTGCCCGGGACAGGAAGACTGAATGAGTGGGTAGATGGATGGATGGATGATTGGATGACTGGATGGGGTTGATTTAGTGGGTGGGGGGGGGGTTGCTGGTAGGGGTGTGCGTGGGGTTAGGTTTGGGGGGCTGCTGGTAGGGGTGAGTGTGTGTTGGGGGACTGCTGGTTGATGTGTGCATGGGGTCGGGGTGTGGCCGGGGGTGGTCCTGCCGCGTCTGAAGTGGTGTCTCTACCCGCCCCCTTCTGGTCCCTTGGCCGTCCTCTCTTTTTCCGGGCGGGTCCACGGAGGTGCCCGGGACTGGGGGCCTACCGCGGAGGGATGTGGGCATGGCGGTGCTTGTGGGTGGGGCCTCCCAGTCTCTGCCCGCACTGTCAGGGGCTGCATTCCCGCCTAGCTTTGGGCTGGTCGACCTCCTGCTGCAGCGGGCCCACTGGGGCCCCGGGCATTGCTCTCTGGGGTTGCCGACTGTACCAGGGGAGGTGGGGCGGGTCCGGCTCCGGGTCCCAGGCCCCAAACTTGTCGTTCTGTGGGGGGTGGGCTGGATATCTGGGTAGTTCCTGACCATATATGGGACTTGGCCTGAGGCAGATCCCACATTTAATTTGGGAATAGAAGGTTAGTCACGACACTGGGATGTTTGGTCGCTGCTAGATGCTTGAGGTTAGGTCACCTGTCCTGTAACACTCAATACTTATGTGTATGTGTATATATATGTGTGTATGTCTTGTAATTGTATGTGTGTGTGTATGTTATGTATTGTATTATATGTATAGCGTGTATGTATGTGTGTCGTATATGTATGGGTCTGTATGGTGTGTGTGTGGTGTATTATATATAATATGATATCTATATATATATAGTCTATATTATATATATATATATCTATAGATATCTGATATATATATTATATATTATATCTATACCTCATATATATATGTATGTATATATATGTGTATGTATATATGTATATATGTGTGTGTATTTATATGTATGTATGTGTGTATATATGTAGTGTATATAGTATATGTATATATCTATATATATATATCATATATATATATATGACATATATATATGATTACTAATTCTATTTTCAGTATTCTTATTATTCTTCTCTCTTCTTCTCTTCTTCTTCTTCTGCCTGTTTTCTGCCCTGTCTGTCTGTATGTATATTTCTATTTGTATGCATATCTGTAGAAAGATGCGAACTACTTGGATGTACTAAGGTAGGTATCTAATATTATTTATTTTACTTATTCTCATTTTCAACTCAATCTTGACTCCTTCCCCCACAATTACCTCTCACCTTCTCTTCCCCCTCCAAAACTTCTCTACCTCTGTGTTCCCCCTCAATTACTTCTCTCCTCTTTCCCCTTTTTTTTTATTAACACCCTCCTGTCCTGATGGACGGTTATATGATTTGTTAATGTAATTATTGTGATGAATGCGAAATGAAATAAATTAAAAGCTTCTATCCCAGAGGAATAATCAATATATAATATCTTCAATTCTCTGGAAAGAGCAAAACTGACTAACTCATACGAAGCACCTCCCTTCTCATGGGGCTGCTTAGGACAGGACAGGTTAAAAAAAAAAAAAAAAGAATATTTCTTACTTAAATAATGTGCTAAAACACAACACAGTATATTAGTATATTAAAGAAAACCAACCCACGTGGGACCAGACTATTTTAAATGCTTACAAAAGTAAAAAAAATTAACCATAACCATGTAATCTAACTGCTTTGACTTGACTGTGATGAAGGTGATAAAAATGCCGATAAAATTTACAGTAATTTAAGTAAAATGGCATGAACTGGTTGGACTGCACAGTTACAATTAATTTTCTGGGTTTTAAACTATTTAAAATAGACTGCCGCATGATGTTGTTTTTTTATACATTTTTCTGTAGTTGTGATTTAACAAGGTACAGTCAGTGTTTTAGCATTTGAGAATATGATTCCAAATAAAGAAAATGTAAAAAGAAAAATTTGGTTGCCAGAGTTTGAGAAAGCCTTCATCAATGTTCCTTATTCTGCACTTCCACTGGTTTTAGTAACTGTACAGCTTTTTATGTTGCATCACTTGATGGTTTTTGTTTGTTTTTCCACAAACTTTCAGTATCAGTTCTGAGGCTTTTGTTAGACCTGTCTTTCCACTATTTCTGCCGGCAACGTTGACACTATGAAAGAAAGACAGACAAAGCAAGAAATGGCAGCAAGACGAAGAACCGCTGTAAAGCTCAGGAGCGGACTTGAGCTTGCTACTGTAAAAATAAAAAGTTGTGTGATCACAAAAAACTAAGGCAACAAATCACAGTAAGACTTGCATTGCATTGTCTCAATTAATGTTTTGTCACTTTAGTAAGTCATAATAATTAGTTGAGGTAACCTAACTCTTGCAAAACATGTTCGCAAAGCCCTCAATAGCACTTTAAGTTTAGCTGAATCTTTGAAAACTGGCCTGGAGTGACAAGTAACTACACTTCAAGTCCCAGAGAGGTGTTTTTCAATAGGAACTAACATAGTTTATATAAATAGAAAAAAAACAAGTTTAATGGCTGACAACAAAATGCTGTTTTGTCTGTTTTGCTAATGCTTGCCTTAATGACAGCTGTAGCATCATAGTGTTTAATTTTACACACAATGGTGTCACCTTATAGGTTTACCATTGATGACCAGGAGCAGGAAATAGCAGATTGAAACCCAGCTAAAAAATCTGTAATAATCACACATGTATGACTCCAGTCTCAGAGGGAGCACCGAGCAAAACGAGGGTTTCAGCACACTAGCTGTGGCTGCCATCAGAACACGTTACGTAATGCACTGGGGAAGTCTGCATGACGCTGGCATTGATGGAGACATGCAAATCCTCCCGAAGCTCATTTGCATTTTGCTTCTGTACTCTTCTATTGTTTCAAGGCAGAGCTACAAATCTTGCTTTCTCTGCCCTGTGCAAACCCAGTCGGTCTCAAATACAAGCCCGCAGCAGCCTACATGGGCAGAATAAACAAATAGTGAGGCGGCTCTGGAAAGGACCTGCAGACGCTTCCGGAATGCAGACGAGTCAACCGTTCTGCAGCATTCAGGAGTCATTTTAAAGCAGAGTTAATGGGAGGCTCAAGATCAATTCCTGGAGGGCTGCAACAGCTACTGGCAGTTGTTTCAAGAAAGTGTCAACAGGCCTTAATTAATGGAATCGGGTGTGTTCAGTTAAGGTTGGAGCGAAGCCTTGCTGTGACACCGCAGCACCCTCTGTTTCATTTGCCTCGCTCACTTTTGGAAATTTTAGTAAGCTTTTAATTAAACTTTCTTTTAACTTGTCCAAGTTGGGAGACATGATCCTGTAAACTGTAAGTGTCTACGCTGAGAAATTCTACACAGAGAGCTATGAAAGGGAAAGATGTTATTAAGCCAGCCTCTAGTGGTCAGTCGATGAATTACTGTTTCAGTCACTTCTCCGAGTTTTAGACTTTTCTCTTTCTAAAAGGAACTGATCGTTCAAGCCTGATGTGATATGAAAGGGAATTAAGTTAAGAACCCTTGCCTCTAGTTAGAATTTTATTCTTCTTTCTTTCTAAAAGAAACTGAACGTACGAGCCTGACATGACATGAAAGCGAAAGAAAAAAAAAACCCAGCCTCTAGTGGTCAGTCAATGAACTACCATTTCAGTAGCGTTGTATTTTAGTCTTCTCTAAATCTAAAAGGAGCTGATCGTATGAGTCTGACATGACTTGGAAGCGAAAGAAAAAAAAACCCAGCCTCTAGTGGTCAGTCAATGAACTACCATTTCTGTAACGTTGCATTTTAGTCTTCACTTTTTCTAAAAGGAACTAAATGAATGAGGCTGACATGACAAGCTCTCCTAATGAAGAGTGCTGGTCTGAAGGGCCTTGCATCTGAACAAACATGCTGTCCCCTGATCTGCCTCTTTAAAAGAGATGAACATAATCTTCTTCTTTGACTGTGTGAGGTCTCGGTGGCGTCTCACTCAGTATGTACAGCATCATGCCAGGCAGAAGGTTCTCTGCTGGCTGACTGAGCTGTTTCCATGGTTACCAGCACAGGCTTCTGCTCTCTCCTTCTCTGCAGAGTCGTCAGTTGGAAGCGTGTGTCTGTTTGAGATGCTTCTGCGAGGCACTTTTGGTGCAGAGGCTTCAAAAGAAGGCATCAAGCGCGCTTTCACTCGGTCTCTGGAAAACAAAATATGATGTAACCGAGCCCCAGCTGCTAATTACTATTCTGAAACGCACGCTGGGCCTCTCTGATTGGCCTTTAATGAAGATGACGTAATGACAGCTTTTTGAATCCACAGCACCCGAGATCAACGCTTTCAGAACAGCTGCTTTTGTCTCTCGAGTGTTTAAAAGCATGCGTGTAACTGTGTAAGTGGTGCTGCTGAATAAAAGATGCTGTGGCAGATGGAAATCCACTGGTCACTGGATTAAACCCACAAGGCCTAGAGCTCGCCATCAGCGCTCTGTTTGAGATGGAGCACTTAATGCATTGTTCCATTTAATCCTTATTGTGACCGTAAAGATGGGTTTTGTTTCTAAAGGTATTAGAGGGATATGTTATCTGGTCCAAATCAAAAATGCAAAAAAACAGAGTCTTTATTTTGGAAGGAAGTTGGAACAGGAGAATCCAAAATAGCTAGCTGCTGGCTTGGGGAGAGGTACAAGAGTTTTTTTTAAGAGCCAGCCAGTATTGTGGTTCTGAAATGTTGATTTTTGTTATTTTGCTTGGCAAGCTTCTAAGCAAGCGGCTGTCCAACTTCCACAAATTGTTTGCTTTTTCATAAAGTATTGCTTCTAGAGCTGCAAATCTGGGGACGGGAAGGTGAAGCAGTGGTGGAGTTGGTCAGCTTGGTCCATTCTGTCGTTGTGGCCATGGGCAAACCACTTCACCCACATTGCCCTGTATGGATGCATGACTGGTGGGGAGTGTTTGGTGGTTTGCAGGAGGCCCTAGTCACTGAATTGCAGCCACATCCTGTCAGAGTGCCTCAGGGCAGCGGAGGGCTACCAAAGGTAGCATATCACCACCAGAGTGTGGACTGAGTGCTCTGATCATTGTAAATCACCTTTGAGCATCGAGAAAAGAATTACATACATTGAAGGAATAATAATTATTATTATTATAATTGCTGTTAATAATAAGTTTGGCCCAATCCAAAGTCAATCTGAATTCAATCCGAACCTCATTTTGTTAATAAGCTTATTAATAACCCCAAACTTAGCCCGAGTATAGTGGAGCTTTTCAGGAACTAATCATTCATGCATGTTTGACTCAATTATTTATTGACTAACAAAAACACAGGCCACTTTTGCTTTCAAACGCTTCAGTTTCAACTCATTTGTCAGTGACATCAAAACTGAGCCTGTGTAAAAATTAAAAGTGTAAAAAATGTGCAAAATCTAGAGAGTAGAATTTACTCTGTTGTCAATTTTTTTGCTCCTTCTCTACATAGAAAATTAAAATGTATTAAATTGACTTTTTTTGTTTCAAGAAAGAATTAGCTAAAAATAATACGTAGAATTACAAATATTTATTGTTTATCTATTGTTTAGATATTTGAACTCTGAGGGTTTTGAGGACTGAATACACTTTGAATAGAGTTCATTTTGCTCTTGAGATTTTGCGGTGGTGTCCATTAACCTCAAAATGTATTTACATTTCTTTGTATGTCCCACCTGAAAATCTAATTGTTGACAACATCCGACACTAATGACAAAAAAAACTGCTAATGAAAAGTTGACTGAGTGTAAAAAGTTTGTTGACTTATTTTTTTTGTTTTTTTGAAGAGTTGTTGACTAAATTAATATCTTTTGGTTGAGTTCATATTCTCAGTGTCTGTTGTTTATGGGATTATAAAACGTACTTTCATTCAATGTTCTGTCAAGCTGTGTCAGAGCGATGTGTTGAGTCAATTAAAAGTGATCTGAAAATTGCCTTGTTTTTCAGAAGAAGGCAGACCTGTGTGTATAGAGTAGAAAAACGTTGTAGCAGCAAAAGTTTTTTCTCGACATGATATATAAAATAAATTAACAGTAATGTCACAGTTAAAACCTAGTCTTTCAAAACTGTTTTTATGTAATCAAATTTTGAATTTAATTATGTAATAGAAGGTATTTTAAAAACCACGTTTGGTGAGTTTTTACAGATACATAACAACAAATATTAATTTCTTTTTATAAATTACTTTTAATTCTGTATAGCTACCTTGAGAGTTTTTTTTTTTTGCATGATTGTGATGTTTTATGCAGATTTGACATCACAAAAATTAAATTCACTAAGAAATTACTGATGTTCAGACATCATATAACGGCTATGTATTCTTCTCATTAAAAGTATTTGAGATTAAACAAGTCTCTCAGGACATGTTACATCCAGAGGGAGCATTTATGAGAGAGAACAAACCATCATGCTTTCTTCAAAGACTATCGTGTGCCTCCTGATGAATCATCCCATCAATTGCACACGTCTTGACAGTGTTGTAGCTATTGAGTATCAGCTTTTAAGAAACTAATGTATTATTAAGGGTGTAATAAGCCACTGCTGGGAACATGTTACTGGAGAATGAATGGTTCCCTGTCGACTGACACGTTAACACGCTCACGGTTGGAGACAGAACATCCTGGTGGACTGCTTGTTATAATATAATCTTGATAATTCTTTAAGTTCAAATTGCCTCATACTCATAGACACTTTTATTGAGGCTCTACCACCAGACTAAAGAATACTTGAGATGGTACATTGGTATGAACGCTTCTGTTCCACCTGAGCCTGCATGGTTTCTCCCAAAATCTTTCTCTGCCTTGAGTGGTAAAAATATTGCCAGGGCTTTATGTAATCCATAAATATTAGCATGTTAACACTGTAAACTGAATACTGAAGGTGACTTTTATGGTATCTAAATCCTCCATCCCTGTAATTATAATCAGCAAAGATAAAAAAAAAAGTATAACATATTTTTACTGATAAAAATATGTTTTTGGATTTTAGTGTTTGTTAGAATCTATGAACTCTTTCACTTAGAAAACAGCTTACATTTGATAAGTAAGGTTCACGTATTTATTATTATTTGTATTTATTCAATCAAGATTTAATGCAATCATTTGTAGCGTAGACTAGCGTAGAGCACTAGCATGTTATCAGTTATCGAATTAGCAATTTTAAACTGTCACAGTTGTAAAAAAGAAATGTAGATAATCATAAATTATTTTATTCAACTCTTCTATAAATCGATGTAAATAATTATAGTTGTATTAAATAGTTTTTAGTTCAACCAGGAGCTAAGCTAACAATGCTAATCACTTCAAGAACTCGCAGCTCTTTCATTTTTTTATGTCTTCGTTTTGATCCTCCATAACAACACATTTTTGTGTCATTTCTGCACTTTTTGTCTCAAGCTTGAAAGTGAAATACATAACTAAAAATTAGAAGAGAGCAACACCTACAGGCAACATTGAGAATGAGTTTAGCTACATTTCTGAAGCGCTACCGCTGTGCGACGGTTCTTTTCTTTTAAGTCTTATAATAATCAAAATATTTAATGCACTTAATCATAAACAAGTGGCATGGGAAATACGAACATGGCGTTACGTAGGGAGGTATCATAAATCGATGGTACTTATGAGTTGCTTGAATATTTATTCCTTTGTTTTAATAATGCGTAGCACTTTTGAAAATATATATTAACTTTTTCTAACCACCCATAAAGTGTATTAATATTTTGTGAAGGGAACCTTTAGGAGGAACCAATGTCGAGCGCGTTTGTTTCCGCCAGGTCAATAAACGGCAACGCGCCTTAAGAAGGGAGTACCACGGCACGCCGTTGAATGAAATTCTAGCCGATAAAGTATTTAATTTTAAGTAGATAATAGTTTATATGCGTTTTAATTCACCGGTCCAGTGTTAACTCGTTGTTTTACACACAAATATTTTAGTTACAGCAAAGAAATGGCAACAGATTCGTGGGCCCAAGCTGTGGATGAACAAGAAGCTGCTGCAGAATCGGTTCGTATAGTTGGCGTGAATCTCAAACCCCAAACATGAACTTTTAAAGAAATAACTCAACTGTAAAAACGTGTAACGTTAAACCATAGCTTGCCTTTTCACAAACTCGTTACATTTGTAACAAAGGACGCAAGCGTCTTGTTTTGTAGCAAACATTGGTTGTGGAAACTTTCCAACAAAATGATGTAACAAATAATGTAAACTATTCACCGTGTGAATACTTAATACAAAGTATTTCATGAACGAACAAGGTATAAAGCTGTGAATGCGTATATGTTTAGGGTTTAAAGTGAATTGTATTCGCTTATTTAGTGCCTTTGTAACTTACCACTCTAACTTTCAGATAAGCAGCTTGCAAATAAGTGATAAAGAAAAAGAAGACAAGCCTAAAGCTGAAGCAAACGGTGAGAATACTTTTATAAAATGTTAATAGTGTTGATTATGCTGTGTTTGTATATAAAATGACTAGGTTTAATTTATTTGCATAGTCTGAAGTAGACTTTTTACGATTATTTTGTTGGGATTTTAGGTAATAGTATGCAATTTCTAAGCCTGTATTTTTGCTCAGCTTTGCATTAAAAGTGTGATAATTGTTAATATTTATAACAGGTGCAAATGTTATGCACTTAACCCTGTATGTTGTTGAGAATATTGACAAATAGCATTTTCTGCTGGTAATTATTTTTTCATCATTCAGGAATGAGTTTTCAACGTGTAAATTTGTAATTTAAGGAGAAAAAATACTTTCTCCCCTTTTGTGTGAACTACTGACTACAAGTATATATTGGCACTGTTTTTGGATCAACAAAATGCATTAAAGGATTCGTTTTGGAATTTTTTCCATCCTGAAGGTGCAAAGACAGAAGCTGCAGAGAAGCCTGAAGCGAATGCAGAGAAGACAGAGGAGGATGATAAAGGTGAGGATGGTTTGTTCCATTGAGTGAGTTTGTTATCTGCTGTAGTGTTGATTAAACAATATTACAGAATCTCTGTTTAAATATAGAGCTGGGGGGACACGCTTTTAATTTCTCCAATACAGTTAACAATTTTGGCGTTATTATTGATAGTGAACTGACATTTAAGAACCATATCTCTTATGTTACTAAGAGTGCCTTCTTTCACCTCAGGAACTTTGCTAAAGTACGAAACAGGCTGTCTATTGTAGACGCAAAAAAATTAGTTCATGCTTTCTTGACCTCCAGAATGGATTATTGTAACGCTCTTTTAGCCAGTTGCTCAGACGCCATGCTACAAAAATTACAGTTAGTCCAGAACGCAGCAGCTAGAGTTCTCACAAGAACAAAGAAATGTGATCACATTACACCGGTTCTGTGCTCTCTTCATTGGTTTCCTGTACAATATCGCATTGACTATAAGATACTGCTCCTTGCCTTTAATGTGCTGAATGGCTTGGGTCCGTTCTACCTGAGCAGTCTCATATCAAGATATATTCCAGCTCGCTCTCTTCGATCACAAGAAGCAGGACTATTGATTATTCCGCAGATTAGTAAATCCACCAGAGGAGGAAGAGCGTTCTCATATAGAGCCCCGAAGCTCTGGAACAAACTCCCGGATGTTGTCCGGAGCTCAGCTACACTCACAGAGTTCAAAACTAAATTACAAAACATATCTGTTTAATCTAGCATTCAAATAATTGGGTCTTGGTATTTGTCTAAATGGATCTATAAACATACAAACTGTTGAAAAAAACAATGTGGTTCAGTGTTCCTCTCTAACCTATCCCCATCATTGTCTTTGTTTGTTTTTGTTTTGTTTTTGTTTCCTGTGTTTTCCTGTGAACTTTTCATCGATGGATCTTAAGTTTGTATATTCTTTTTGCTGCGGAGGTGACTAGCACCTGCCTCAGTCAGCGAGGCTACTAGGAGCCTCATAGAGGGAACTCCTATTTACCCTACATGATCCACACTAGGACATTGTGAAGCTGCTTTGAAAGCAATTGCTAAAAAAAACTCTATTTATAAACTCTATTTATTGATCTGTCTTCCAGACGATAAAGCGGCGCAGTCCCTGCTGAACAAACTGATCCGCAGTAATCTAGTGAACACCACCAATCAGGTGGAAGTCCTGCAGAGGGATCCAAGCTCTCCGCTGTACTCGGTCAAATCCTTTGAGGAGCTGCGATTGTGAGTTTCTCTACATTTTCTCCTCTCTTCTCATCGTTTGGTGGGTTTTCATGTTAAAAACATGGACGTGGTGTCTGTGACATCACCTGTAGGGTCCTGATGAAGGTAAGAGAGTGGCCTGAGCTAGCTGTGACAAGTTGCCTGAGCTGATCTGTCAATCTACAGAACTACAGTCACTCTAGAACAGGGGTGTCCAACGTCGGTCCTGGAGAGCCGGAGCCCTGCACATTTTTGGTTCAACCATAATGAAACACACCTGTGGCACTTATTTTTGGTCCTTTGATTGGCTGAAGTAGAGTAGTATGCATACTACAGCAGGGTTGCAACTAAAATGTGCAGGGCTTCGGCTCTCCAGGACCGACGTTGGACACCGCTGCTCTAGAAAGTTGTGCAGAAATATAAGGCTTAACATATCTTAAACAAACAAACATAAAAAGAATTCACCCCTCTGTGTTCATGAAGATTAAAACTAGAGATCTGAATCATCAATCCTAATGGAGCCAGGGGTGGAAACATTTGTTTTCAGCTCCAGAGTTCAGTTTTAACATGGGAGTAAATGACAACCTGTTCCCTTCTGGAGTCAGCCTCAAGTAGTTCAATCACTTCCTGTTGCTCATTGAGAAGGAGGATGTCGCTTGGTTTTTGGCGTTGGGTGAAATATGTGTACTTTAACCGTGTTGAAATGGTCTAAACACACATTTCTCCTGTAGTTTAAAAGAAAAAGTGTTAATTTTTGGTGCATTTTATAAATATGTACATACGTTTGCAGAAATTGATCTAGATCAGGTGGTTTTAACATTTTTTATGTGCTTTCGTTTCCATTGATTTATAAACTTGAATATATTCAATTATATTAGTCTTATTATTATATTAAATGTATGTATTTGATAATTAAATCAAGTACGCTTGCGCAAACCACACAGAACAAGCTTATTACTTGTTTTGTAATAAGGGGGATGTGAATCATAGATAGAAAACAATGTTTTCTTTAAAGGCATTGAATCTTAAATATTGTAGATTTAAATTCTGTGGGAAATTGAAGATTCAGATAATATTCTTGTTAATCTTTTTACTTATTTGCTCATTGTGTTTGTCAGGAAACCTCAGTTACTACAAGGTGTGTACGCCATGGGTTTCAACAGGCCTTCTAAAATCCAGGAGACTGCGTTACCCATGATGCTTGCAGAACCGTAAGTTCTCTCCCTGAAATGCTGCTTGATGTTTGAGGCACTGGAGCAGAGCATGGTGTACTCGTACAAAGACCAGGTGTTACAAATAGCTTTGAGAGTGAAAGTAAACGTAGACAATGTGGAATGTTTTAAAATCTGATTTGCTTGGATGAGAGAATTTTCATGATGAACACACACAAGATTTATAGCTGTGTTTTCTCTCATGTTTCCAAGCAATCAAAAGGTTTTAGCCAACCTCTTTGGCAGCAAGCAGTATTTAAATTTTTTGTTGTCTTCCACAGGCCTCAGAATCTGATCGCTCAGTCACAGTCGGGAACGGGTAAAACCGCCGCCTTCGTGCTCGCCATGTTGAGCCACGTGGACCCTGAGAACAGATGGCCTCAGGTACCCACAATCCTTTTGATTGGTTATTAATCACCAATGTTGTTTCAAACCCATCAAAGCTTCACTCCACGCAACTCACTTTCTGATATTTTAGTTTAAACCAGGAGACTAGGGAGTGTGCTTATAACACTCATTTCACCCAGAGTGTCTCAAAAGTTTCAAAAACTTGCTAAAATCACTCCATCTGCCATCTGGGTTTAGATCGAAATATAATGCTGCCGTTCTTTCTGGTAACAAAAGGACAAAAAAAAAATATCTCATCTTAATAGGTAACATGCGTAATTGTCTGGACAATGGTTACTTAGCAAACACTTAGAATGCACAAGGGTTAGCATGCACAATGGCTCACGTGCACAACGATGCTCAACAGTAGGGCTGAAACGATTCCTTGAGTTACTCGAACAACTCTATTACAAGTATAGTCAAGGCAACATCCTCCACCTCGAAGCCTCTATTCATTCCTTTTAATCAATCAATTACGTTTTTATATAGCGCTTCTTTAGCAGTTACTTTCAAAGATGCTTCACAAAGTCCTAGAGAGGATCAGGTAGAGTAAATAGAGATCCCTCTGTGAGGCCCCTGGGAGCCTTGCTGTCTGAGGCAGGTGCTAGTCACCTCCCAGTATAAAGAATATTACAGGTGATCAGGATGAGCGATAAATTATGAGGATAAGTTAGAGAGGAACATTGAACCACATTGTTTTTTCCACATTTTGTATGTATATAGTGCTCAGACACCAGATCCGTTTGACAAATCCCAGGAGTCAATTATTGGAAAGAAGGTGGTCTTACTAACAATATTTGTGGTTCCTAAACGTCAGTTCACTGTCTATTATAATGTCAAGATTTTTTAAGTGTAGTGGAGAAATTAGGTTAGGGTTAGGGTTAGGTTTAGGGTTAGATGTCCCCCCCAGCTCCATATTTAAAACTAAGAGATTCTGTAATTGCTTTTCAGAGCCAACAAGTAATATTTCTTAAACGCTAGTCACAAACAGTCGTTTTTCACGGTTCACTGCAAGGGCTAGATCACAGTTCAGTAATCGTTCACAGATTTGCTCTATTTGGACTCTTTTAGCGACTATATTATTTAAGTTGTACGATTCTTTTTTACACCAACTGCTGTTTGTGAACCTCCAATAGACTGAAACTGAGAAACGTTCAATGGTGAAGAAAGATGAGTTCAGCGGCTTCATATATTGTCACAATAAAAGGAAAACAGGAGCTTCACATTGGCATTCGCCTATTTTCTTTTATGTTAATACATTAACGTTACATTAAAGAAGTATGACTTTGTTAGCTTTAGCTTTACAGCAAGTGCTTACTATGGGAAAGGTGTCGCCAGGTCTAAGGAATGTTAAATGCTCCATCTGCAGTGCAAATATCAATAATATCTTTAATATGTTAATGTTGCCCAAAGATAATGATAAAATTCACACCAAACATTAAGACATCAGACTTTCGCAGTAATGTTAGTTATGTCGGTGTAGTGAAAGCAAAGCATAGACTGACTATTCACTGACTATTAAACTATTCGTTTATTACAGTCCAGATATTAAAAACACCTTAATTATCTGTTGACAAAGGACCATGGTGTAAACGGGACAAAAACTATGTTTATAAAGTGGAAACTACACATTATACTTTATAAACTTATTTTTAACTGCTCTTTGACTCTAATTTTTATTGTAACATGTTATTGGTAACCTACACAATGTTCCGCTTGATTTTAAACACATTTAAAGTGTCTTTGATGTTATACTAATCAAAGTTTCATCTCCATCTGTCATTGATTGTCTATAGGCGAGTGGAGCAGCAGAATCTGGAAGCCGTGCATGACATCACACAGGGTTTATCCGATTACTCGGTTAAACAATAAAACTTTTAGTAGAATACCCGAATACTAAAATATTCGATAGCTACACTATACACTACACAGCTTAACTTTTAAGCAACTGTACGTTTTCATAGTTAACTGTGTGATTGACATATCAAACACTGGGTTTCTTGCCGCAGTGCCTGTGTGTCTCCCCCACGTACGAGCTAGCACTGCAGACGGGGAAGGTCATCGAGCAGATGGGCAAATTTTACCCCGAGGTGCAGCTGGTGTACGCCATCAGAGGAAACAAATGTAAGATCTTTGATTTGAGACCCTTCTTCACCTCACGTGTTTGTTTAAGCGCTGTTTTTAACTCTTAACCAGTGGAGAGGGGAACAAGGCTCCAGGAACAGATCGTGATCGGCACTCCCGGCACCGTTCTGGACTGGTGTCAGAAGCTCCGATTCATCGACCCCAAGAAGATCAAGGTGTTTGTTCTGGACGAGGCTGACGTCATGATCGCCACACAGGGCCATCAGGACCAGAGTATACGTATTCAGAGGTACAGCGAGTCCTCTTCGAGGGTAAATGTGGTTAAGGTAGGCTAAGCCTTTAATGCGGTTATCACCAAATGGCCCAAATCCACCCTGCGAAGGGGTTCTAATAGGCCCCACACATGCGCTTTACTGTAAACTTGGCATGCTTTGTTTATCGACTGCGGTTTGACTCGTTTGAGTTTTGCAAGCGTAGCCTTCCGTGTTCTCTGTGATCATATATTACCTTTCTCCATGACCATATATGGCATGGCTTGGACTTGGTTAATTTTATGGTGACGTTATTCAAAACTGGCATCTTAAACCCTCACTGTTTCAGTGCAATCTCTCCCAAATGTTGGATTTTACTAGTGAGTAAATATAATTTGATCACAACTTAACTGGGAACATTTACTTTGAAAATTGTTAATATAAAGTGGATTGCAGATATCAGTTTTGCTTTGTTTTGCCAGAGAACACTGATTTGGCAGACTCGATGTTTTCAAAGTAGACAATATAAAGTGCCATTTCAATCTCTCTATCTCCACTCTCTCCTTATCTACTCTTTTTCCCTCTCTCTCCATATCTACACTCTTTTCCTATCTACTCTCTCTTCTTTCTCTCTTCTCTCCGTACCACACGCTCTCTCCCCCTCTCTTTTACCTCTATCCATATTTTCACTCTCTATCCTCTCTCCCCATTTACTTTCTTTTCATCTCTTTTTTTTTCTCTATTCCTATCTGTACGGACTACATCTCCTCTCACTTTCTCTCTCTCCCTCCCTATCAATACTTTTCTCTCTCTATCGCTACCTCTCCCTCTCTCCATATCTTTACCCTCTCTATCCCTATCTACTTTATTTTTATCTCTTCTCTTCATGTCTACTCTCGTATCTCCTCTCTCTCCCTATCTACTCTCTCCTCTATCTCCTTTTTCTCTGTATCTACACACTCTCTCTCCGTCTCTTTCTCCTCTCTATCCCTATCTACTTTATTTTTTATCTCTCTTTTCTCTCCTCCTCTCCATATCAACTCTCTCTTTCTCCTATCTACTCTTTCCTCTAGCTCCTTTTTCTCTGTATCTACACACTCTCTCCCCGTCTCTTTCACCTCTCTAGCCCTATTTACACACACTCTCTCTACCTGTCTACTTTCTTTTCATCTCTTTTTTTCTCTCTCCCTATCTACACTTTCCTTGTCTATTTTTCTCCCTCCCCATCTATACTTTTCTCTCTCCATATCTACACCCTCTCTATCCCTCTCTACTTCATCTCTCTCTGCCTCTTCCATCTCTATCTCTGTATATCAAAAGACTAGGGCTGCAACAAGTAATTGATAATAATTGATAATACACTTTGTTGTCAACGAATGCTGTTATCGATTAATTGGCCTGATCACGTGACGTCACAGAGGTGTATGACACCAAGACACACATATCAAACACAGATACACAGGCACCACAGGAAGCGTCGTCTTCATTAAAAAAGTGTGTGCCCAAAATCCTCAAGTGTGGAATCATTTCTCATTAAACGCTGTTTAGAAGACAGTGAGCTGCATGCTATGTCGGCTGAGCTTTTATTGTATGGAAGCACAACGGTGATGCACGAGCACCTTAAATGAAAACATGTTGGCATTTCGAATGCTGAAACATCAGTAGAGTAAGTAAAAATTATTGCTTCATCATGTAATATTTGTGTTGTTTAAGTGAATTTGTTTAAACGGTTTGCTAACTTCGGGACAGTTGTTCTAGATTTATGGGCTAAATCATACAACTCTTCAGAGATTGCAGAAATGTGGATTTGGGGTTGGGCTCTTTGCAAGCACTCCCATGGTCGTCTCCTGTAGTGGCAAATCCATGCCATAAATAGATTGTGTATTTTGGATAATCACACGCATGCAATATTTGCAATTGCGTAAACAGCACTGCAAGCTTTTCTCAACCCGAGCACGTCACAGCACCTCGTACCTTCTCGTATCTCACAGCACCACAGCTGCTTGTACATTGACAGCAAAACATTTCTGCGATCTCTAAAAAGGATTATTTCTGCTCAAACAGATTTGTATGTCATTGACTGTTACACAGATAACAAAGAGCTGTCACACCATATTTAGGAAATTCCCGCAGAGAGCAAGTGTAAAACAAAGCTATTGACTTTGCTATAACCGAAAGGACCGGCGCTATTCTGGACAGAACATAGAAGTAGTTGTGCAAGCAGCTCATTCACTTCAGTAGTTCACTAGCATTACGCTGTGCAATCGCCTCATGAGAAATAGTGATTACTTAAATAGTGCTGCTTTAAGTTAAAAATTCAGAATAACAGTCGAATATTATATTTAGTAATTGTTGTGGTATTCAGTGAATGCAAGTAACAGTTCATTTGTACACCAATGAAAATTATTATTTCCTTTAATTTTAATCAAGACTATTAGCTTTTTTCATTTCTATAGTTTTTATTTATAAGTCCACAACAAAGTTATCTTGTTAACTCCCAAATATGTTTTCAAAATTAATTGTGTATTTATTTTATTTTTATATTGTGAGAAGTTTTAAAGTTCCAGAACAAATTTTGCTTTTCATTTAAGGTTTAAAATTTCAGAATTAAATATCATTCAACTCTATTTGTGGTTTTTGCCTTTTTTTTTTTAGTTTACTGATTTTTCCGATTGTTTTATTTATAACTATAAAACCATAAATCAGGGTATTATTTATATATATTATAATATAGTTATAAATAAAACAATCGGGAAAATAATCTGTCAACTAATCGATTATTAAAATAATCTTTAGTTGGAGCCCTACAAAAAACATAAAACGTGCATAACATAAATATGTGCCTTTTGCTTGAATAATGATAAAATATGTATAAATAGAAAAAAAATAGCTTTGTGTTTTAAATGCCTTTATTTGATATTTCTTTGATGGGGGGGGGGGTTGTTTTTTGGGTTTTTTAAATCTGTGGAGGAGAAGTGGATGGAGGCTGGATGGTCATGGCCTTCAGCCCTCTTTCTGGTTCGTCTTGTACAATTTGGCTCTTGGGTAAAAAATAATTGGGGGCCTCTGCTTTAATGTGTTCAGGATGCTTCCTAAAACATGTCAGATGTTACTCTTCTCTGCCACCTTCGAGGAAACCGTGTGGAACTTTGCGAAGAGGATCGTTCCTGACCCCAACATCATCAAACTGAAGCGTGAAGAGGAGACTCTGGATACCATCAAGCAGTACTATGTCAACTGTAACAGCAAGGAGGAGAAGTTTCAGGCTTTGTGCAACATCTACGGAGCCATCACCATCGCTCAGGCCATGATCTTCTGCCACGTATGTACACCTTCCTCTGCACACTTACTTATTATGGGATGGTTTGTTCTGTAACTGGTGAAAACTTGATGAACAAGAAAACCCTGTATAATGCAGACATTCTTTGTTAACGATGATTGTTTATGATTCTACTAACAAAAATAAGAAAATATTCTTAAACTCACTTCAAGTGGTATTTACAGAATAAGAGGAGGTTTTTTTTTAAGGGTTTTTCCACATTAGTTTTACCTAGATACTTGGAATGTTTTATGAAATTCTGCTGAATAATTTTTCAATTCCCTCTGCTTTTTTGTGTTAAAGATATTAAACTCTTATAATAAAATTCAGATTTAGCAGTGTAAAGCTTGAGTCCAGTATACAGGAAAGTTTTTTTTTTGTCATTGAAAAAAGCAGTAGAAACCCTGTTTGTTTATTTTTTTCTGTGTGTTTTTTTATAATAATAAAATTAACTTTCTGCTTACTCCCAGTAACGAAAAAAAATTATAAAAAAGGATAATTTCAGCAATGTAACAGTAGTTGTAGTTGAGTACTCTTTCCACCACATGTTAATCAACATCCTTTAAATAGGGTTTGAGGAGAATTGGGCCAGAGCTACATCACAATGGTGTTAATATGCTCTTCAAATGCTCATCAAAATAAATCTCTGTTGAAAAATAAGTCAAATAAAGTCTGTTGAAGTAAATGGAAATCTCATCTCTTTAAATATAATACCTATGTCTACCCCTCTTTCATTTTCACCTAAATTTTAATGGCATCACGAACAGGATATCCAAAGGGTTGATATCCAAAAAACTTTTTTCAAAGCCCCACTACCTGCTCTGCTGAAAGCTGAGAAGCACAACTGATAAGGATGTGTGTTCATGTAAAAAGAGGGAGAACTTTGTTGTTTTAGACCAATCTATGTGAAGCTTTTTAGTTAAAAACATGTGGAGAATGTGTTTTGAAGCCAGGGTCTTGTCTGATTCAACAAATATGGATAATTCAATAGATGCCACCAGCGAAAAAAATAAATTGTATTTTTTATGAAGACTAATTTGTGCTTTTACTGGTAAATGAGTATAATTTCAGCAATGTAACAGTACTTGTTGAGTACTCTTTCCATCACCGGTTAATATGCTCCTAGTGCCTGTAACATGAATGTGGCTTGACAAACTCTGTATTATTGGTTTTGACTTGACAAAACCAAACCATTTCAATCAGGCTTAATCGCTATCATGAAGAGCTCATCAACTTTCTTAGTCTTTCTTCAGGTTCTGATCCTGAAGCTCTATGGAGCTAGAGATCTGCCGAAACAATCTGAATTTGAATTGTGTTGATTTGAATGATTGATTATTGTAATTTAATAAACCTGAATATTATTTGCCATGAAAAGATTTTGGATTTGAATTTTGTAACTTGAATATTGAACTTCTGAAATGTAAAACTTTGATTAGATTTCTTTTAAAGGCATAATCATTTAGATTTGTTTTCAAACTTCAGATTTTATATATATATATATATATATATATATATATATATATATATATATATATATATATTCAGCTTGAAGTTTTTAAGAAGAAAATTTTAAAACATCAAATTTAATATTCTAAAATTCAAACCACAAAAATCAGGTTGTGAAATTCAGATCTAACAGCAAGAAGGCCAGGGAAAGTAGACAATCACAGAACTGTCCCAAAACCCAGGATATTTGCAAACTAATCCTAAAAATAGCTGGCTAACCAGTTAATCCAGCTTCATGGTACAGGGCCCTGATCAAGTCAAAAAGTCTGTGTTTTTTCCTGATCACAGACCAGGAAGACGGCGGGTTGGTTAGCAGGAGAGCTTTCCAGGGAGGGCCATCAGGTGGCGTTGCTGAGTGGAGAGATGCAGGTGGAGCAGAGGGCAGCAGTTATCGAGCGCTTCCGTGATGGCAAAGAGAAGGTGCTAGTCACCACGAATGTCTGCGCACGAGGTCAGCACCAGAATCATAGCTCTTAAGCACCGCGCGGAGTTTATTGAGCGACCTTGTGTGATGTAATCTGTTTCTCCAGGTATCGACGTGGAGCAGGTTTCAGTCGTCATCAACTTCGATCTTCCGGTGGACAAGGACGGAAACCCAGACAACGAGACGTATCTGCACAGAATCGGCCGAACTGGACGCTTTGGGAAGAGAGGGCTGGCGATTAACATGGTGGACAGCAAATTCAGCATGAACATCCTCAACCGCATCCAAGAGCACTTCAGTACGTTTTCTTCTGATTTCGTTTTTTCTTTTTTTTTTAAAACACATCACTCGAGACGGCTGGATCTGCTACTGTAGTCTAGTTCTGCTTTAGATTTGAGATTGAAACTCCAAAGTAGTTGTATACAACACAGATTAATGGTGTTTTATGTGAAAACTTTTAACGCTCAAAGTTTAAATTAAAACCTGGGTGATGGTAGTAAGGTGAAGACCTGCAGTAGGGTTTTTAAATTTTTTTATTTTGTGATGTCACGAACACTTCATCCACGTTAAATACCAGTGGTTCTAAAACTGGTACATGTACCGCTGGTGATACTTAAAGCCAACTGTGGGAGTGGATGTCAAACTAAAAATTATCGGCCGTGGTCATCTAATACATTAATTGTGGCCCATTGGTTGTTTTTTTTTTTTTTAACTTGTTTATTTATTTTATTTTTAAATCACAAATTCCGCCCTCCAGACTCTCAGAGTAGCGAGAATGAGTTTGATCGGGAGTTCAAAACTCACGAGAATGAGTTTGATAACGGAGCGATGCTGCTTCAGCCCGGGAGTGCGCTAGCACTCTGTTCCTACTATTCTTTTGGCACTAATCCTGCGCAGGTAAATCATACAACTTACTTTGAGGTTGTTTGAAAAGGGAAGCTACTCGCGCACATTCTGCCCCTCTGTGCGCGCCTGTCATCACAGCAGGAAAATGTTCTCTTTAAAGTTAATCAAAAGTTACCTTAACTTTAAAATTAAATTTACCATTAATGTCTGCAGCTGGAACGAAGAAAGATGTTTTATCCCAAAATTGTCTGGTTTTAACACAAAATTGAAATTTTTATTATATTTATGCAATGATTACAGCACAAGTTTATGCAATGCTTTGCTGATAGACAGTAACAGCGCTGCTCATCTGAAGAGACCAAACATCCGAGACGAGTATCTGAAGGGTCAGAGTTTATATGAACACATAATCTCTCATTACAATATTTGAAAGATCTCATGATTATATTGAGAGAACCTGAAAGCAGAGCTAATATAAAAATATAAAACTAATGTTGTAATGTTTACATATGCCTAATTTACAGAGAGAGAGAGAGAGGGAGACAGAGAGAAAAAAAGAGGGATAGGGATAGGAGGGGGAGTGTGGGAGAGGAGGGAGGGTGGGAGAGAATTAAAAAAAGCTTATATTTTGCCATCAAACTTGACACTTAGAAATTTTTATCATTACATTGCTAATGTTTAGGCTGCATACTGCTGCTAAAATGAATATAAAAAATTGTATTAGAAATAATACCGCCTCTTATTTGAACTATACTCAATTACAGTTAAACAGGAGAGCTTAAATGCTGTAGCTATACTGTAATCGTATAGTTTAATGTTGCTCATTATGGTGGTACTTGGAGTTCCACATTTTTTCCGAGGTGCTAATAGGTGCTGTCCATTTGCTCTGGAGAAAGGGTAAAGTGCAATCAGAGACAAGAAAACAAAAATAAATAGTTCTTTTGTTATCATGAACACTAGGGTTGGGCGATGTCGACCAATTTTGCATTGTACGATATCTAGCAATGTCACGATGCATATATGAAGAAACCATGTAGTCCTATAATGATTGAGTTGTTGAACTACCAGCTTTGTACGTATATAAAACCAGATTTTAAACAAATCAAACTAATCTACAATGCAATGTGTAGAATAAAGAAATATGCACAAAAAGTAATATGTGGTTTTATCATATTTTATTAATAAAATTTTAAACCTGTGAAATACGTTCTTTCAGACAGGATTTAGCTGAATAAAAGTAAAACTTTTCCATTTCGACTGTAGACATCAAAGGGTCTTTTGGTAGACCAATTTATACACCCTGATATTTACCCCTTAACTGCCACACTATTCCTATTTTATGTGTAGTTCTTAGCTCATTATAGCTCTAATCTTTAGATTTTCTCCCACATCTCATTACTTTTTTTTTTTTTAAATATACCAAACTTTTTAAGATAAAATCCCTCTACACGTGTATGAAAATTCCCCAGAAATTAACTGTAATGTGAAAAAGTTATGAACAAAAAAAGTTAATTTATTCAATCATCCTTGATTGAGGCACCACTTTAAATATTTCAGCTTTTCATTCAACATTATTTTTGTTTTGCTTTGACTGTTTGGTTGGGTGGATAGTTAAAGGGTTAAACACAGTCTGCGAGTGCTCTGGTTTCAAGACGACTGAAAGAAAATATCATCGAGCGAAAGCTTTGTGTCGAACTCTCTAAAGCCAATCTCTCTCTTGTGTTCACAGATAAAAAGATCGAGAAGCTGGACACAGACGACCTGGACGAAATCGAGAAGATTGCGAACTGAGCACCTCTGCAGCAGTGGCCGGATCTGACTGAGCTCGTATTTGCTCCTCCTGGAGGCTGAACGCAGCAGCGGCGCCAGACAGGACGT
This sequence comes from Danionella dracula, assembly GCA_900490495.1. NCBI lineage: Eukaryota > Metazoa > Chordata > Actinopteri > Cypriniformes > Danionidae > Danionella > Danionella dracula. Next base: position 17,040,363 of record UELW01000012.1, on the reverse strand, counting down.
TTACACTAGGAACCCTTTTATCGCTGTTTTTATAGATGAATTTTGTTTTCACTCTTTGTACTTCTTAATGAGTTGTGAATGTGGGCTCTGGGAATGATTTAATGATGGCAGGAACATAGGCATGAAATTCCGAAAGCAAGGACCTTTTTGTGGAATTTGCGCACGTTTATTTCAAGTATGCCGACTTTTAATTGTTACTTAAAGCATCTTTATTAAAGTTTGGATGTATGGAATCTGACTGATGCTGTTTTATTGAAACAGGAGTGAAAAGCTTTAAAGGAAAAACCTGTTTAGCTTGTTATAAGCTCAATGTCTGTATTTTTGAAGCTGGTGAACCCCAAATAAGCTGTAAGCTCTTAAAGGATCTAGTTCATCCAAAAAAGTATTTAAGACGCAGACTGGATGCTGACTTATGTGATTTGAAACTATCAGAGACGTTGATTAAAATCATGAAGACGCCAAAAAAAAAAAAGCACCGTTTGTATTTTCTGCTGCTTTATTGATGCTGAACGCATCTATTTGTGGAAGAAACATTGCTGTGTTAAACAAGTACAAAGAGTGAAAAGCGTTGAACAAATGCAAATTTTCACACTGGAGCAGACTGGTTGGAGAAAAATTACAGCAAAAATGAAAATGCATGGTTCAGGAAGATTTGTTCCCCCAATTCAGGAAGATTTATCTGATGATTGTGTGGAAGAGGAATTAAAAAAAAAGTTGTTGCGGGTACTTTAAAGCCTTTTGCTGTTTTGTTTTTGTGCTTTGAAATATGGTTTTGGATTGAAGAGTACGAAAGGGTGTAAAAGGAATGTATGTCCCATCATCTTCTTTCACATGTGGCTGAGCTGTAATTCTTCACCAGGCCTCAAGAAGCTGGTTTCAGTAGTGAGTGGATTGGATGTTAAAACTTTCTAAAGTTACAGGCTGGAGTAAAATCAGTTTTAGTTCTTTTTGTTTTTGATTTGCTCATATCAAACTGTCTATCACAGTGAAACACTACCCATTTAAAGATCATTGTACCTTGAAACTTATATTCTCTGCCAATCTTACGATAACCACACAATTACAACTTTGGCTACACAAACATTTATATATGTTTTTCATCCACTAAGAATTGAATTCTCTCAACTTTTAATGCTTGAAAATAATCTTATAAAATTTATAATATTATAAAGTCATATATTCAGTCTAAATTAAACATTTTATGTAAAAATGTTTTTTGTAAATTGTCAAAATCTGGTGAGATTTTTTCTTTTCTCTAGCCTCCTCTCAACAGACCTTGAAATATAAAAACTATTGCAGCATCTATCTGCAGGGGTTTGTGGGTGATTGAGCGCAAATAGCTTGTGTTGAGATCAAATGTGGATTTTTTTTTTGGCAATCGCTGCTGTTAAGGACAAAACACATCTAACTGAATATGCGGTGTGCAGTTATGTGCGTGAACATACCTCAAAAAGGATCAGGTTTTCTCAAGAGAATGACCAATGAGAACTGCTGTTTTGATGATGTGAGAGGAACATAAAAGAGCTGCTGGATGGCAATCGATACACACTCCAGCTTCAATCTCATGACAGAAAACAGCACCAAAGAACTATGAGTTGAACAGCAGAGGAAGACACCGGAATATATGAGATTATAAACATCCAGAAGCCTGTGGCTGACCATCAAGAGTTGTTCATTAAAGCTCAAAGATTATAAAACCGCTAGGGTGTTGCTGTTGTACTTGAAAAGATTGAGAAGATTTGATTGAACAATTAATTTGTTGTGTTCATTTAAGGAAAAATTGTATGTAACTGCAAACTTTTAATACAAAGACACAAAAAGAGATCAAAATATACTAATAAACATACATATATATTGTTTTCTGATTATTATTATAAGTGTTATCCGCTTTAACCAAAGCAAAGATTCACTTCATGAAAAGAGTTATTACTAAAGGGTCAGATCCATTCTTTTCAAGAACTACTCAATACTCATGAGCGTCAACTAATGGCAAGGAGCGTCACATTTTTCACATCAGCTTGCGAATTGCACCCCGGAGAGAAACATCCAAAAATGTGTGCAATGCTCAGTTCGGATAGATATGTAGCGGCCTTAACTCTGAGAACAACCACGTGAATGTTTGTTTCTGCAATGTGTTTGAGCATTTCTCAAAGTATAGCATTAACTTAATCAGCAGTGACGTGGGGAATTAAACATGCAGATGATGTGGCACGAGCATATGTAAGAGTCCGAATCATGTGGAGGGATGTGAACATTGGAGAGTGGAGCATTGTGGGCAGGAGTGACGTCAGGGGCTTGCTCTTGTAGTGATGGGATTTTCTTTAAGGGTCAGTGACATTGTGATATTTTCAATAATTTGTTGTTCACATTGATCTAATTGTATGGGAGCAAATTCGCTAACCCTAACACAGAGCTAGCAGCATTGATAGACACTATAATGACGTTTGGAGGGAACACTCCGTTCCTCTATGAGCCAGAGTCATAGATCTTTGGTTTCTGCTCACCCTGGATCTGAACATCACAAGTCCAAGTTGTGTGTGGCTCACTCCATCTTTCACTCTGTTTTATTCGCACACGTTTGTTTCCAGATATCCTGAGAGAAAGCGTGGTTTTGTGGATAGCGCATCACTTCCGGGGGAAAGACATCGACCCTTTCATGATCGGCCATGACGTTACAATGATACTCGTGTGACGACATCAAGCGTGGAAATAAACCCGTTTTTATAAGAAACAAATTTGTTTTTTTGTTTGGGAACGTCCATGATTCGATGTTTGATTCAATCTACTCTTAAAAATCACTATAAAAGCACCAAAGTGGCTCATGAGCCCTTAAAGTGGGAACATTTCCAACAACAATGGAGGAGACAAATATCATCTCACTTTTTGGCCAGCCAGAACAACCAGTTGGCCAGGTCAGAGTCAGTGAGAAGGTACACACATGCACAAATTTGCTGTGGTACACCAGTGTTGGTACATTAAATGACACAAGTAACATTGAGTAGTAGACACAGATTGTATAGGTAAATACAATTATAAACAAAATAGTAGTCAAAAATAGATAGAATAAGGTGTGTCATGAGCAATAATAGGAATAACGGTACCATAAACAAGCAGACTTAGTAATGGCACCAGTTTTTTCAGTAACGCTTAATCAAACCAATTATTGCTTTCCCTGTTATAATGCCATTACCTATACTGTCCATAAAATGGATGTTACTACAGCAACATGTATTTGAGAACACAAGTGATTTTAACGCAAGCTGCATCTCTTAACCTCTCTGTGGTTTGACTGTGTGTATGTTCTGTGCTGGAGGGGGACATGTGCTTATGATTTGTGGGTCTGTGAACATGGTGTACCTGAAAGCTATAATTGGCTGACGTTGAGTAAAACTTTAATCATTTGCCAATCAGAGGCGTGGCAGGATGAGTCTTTACAGGCAAATTCAAGAAAGAGTCAGTCCTTTGCATTTATGAAGACTTAGAGGCAACACCATGGCAACTCCGAGGGTTTCAAACTTTCGCTGAGCAATAATTTACCCTCGGTCAGGTGGAGGCACTGATGTTTATGTGATGTGCAACTTGTGCCCTGGAAAAATGCCTTTCTGCATCTGTGATAAGTAAATCAAATCTAATGAAGCGCCTAACATCGTTACATGGCGCCACCGAATCAGCGGCTAAGAACGCGGGTGATAATGTTTGCTCTGCTAACAAAGGAGATGAAGCCATGAAACCCAACCAAGTAAAACTTTATTTTTGTCCTCCACAAACCCTTATAACTCAGACAGAATCAGGTTTTATTAACATGGGTTTGGAGTAGCGATCACTCGTCAGTCTTGAACGCCATCAGATCTGCAAGAGAAAGAGAACGGGGTGTTGATTTAGTAATGGAACATTACCTTACGTGAAGTGAAAGTGAGCAGTTGCCCAGATATGGAGTGACCCATACCCGGAATTTGTGCTCTGTTTGTAACCCATCCCAGTGTACAAACACAGAGTGAACACTCACCCAGAGCAGTGGGCAGCCATTGATGCGGTGCCCGGGGAGCAGTCGGAGAACTGATGCCTTGCTTGAGGGCACGACATCTGTGGTTGTTGAAGATGGAGAGCAAATATTTCATCACTTACACCTTCAACTCGGTGGATCTGAGGATCGAACCGGCGACCTTCTGATCACAAGTCAATCTCCTTATCCACCAGACCACAACTTTCCTTTAACTGTCAATCACAAAATACGATCCATCAAAAGAACACATGCAAGTTTTAGCTATTTTACTTTTTTGTTCATGTGTGCTTTTTTTTGGAGTTTTCATTGTGAAAGTTCAAGGTTTAAAAAGACTTGAATCTCAGATTAATTGCTTGGAGTTGAAAACTAAGCAAAACTTTCGTAAACCGTCCGCTTTTTCCCTCCTCGCTCGAAACAATACACTGTTTAGCTGCAATCGAGGCAGATTGTAACAGAGAAGTCTTCTATATTAGATAGATGCGAGTTGTGTTCACTTTGTACCAGAGTCTCTGTACTGGACGCTGGTCAGAAAGAGCCCGTGCGCTGGTGCCATCAGGTGGTTGGGGAATGCTAGAGAGTCTCGAGCATCGAGAAGCTCCTGAATCTTTTCCACAGAGAGACAACCTCGACCGACAGCGACCAGCGCTCCCGTCATCCTCCGGACCTACAGAATGAGAGGAAGGTCTTTAGAGCCTCACGTACAGCCTGAGGAACACAGATTCTCATTTCATGTCAAGTTTATTTGTGACTGGGACAATGCAGATAACATTTTTGTCCTACATACAAGCTTCTAGCCCATGGCCAGTTCCAGGTTAGCTTATTTTAATTAAATCACATCAACACACTCACATTTTCTCTTCAGAGCACTCATACAAGCAGCAGGTTTACATACATCATAATAGTAATTAATTTGTGTGGAGGCAAATCAGTAACATTAATAGAGCGTGTACTTTTGATAATCATGTGCATAATCAAATTTATTTTTGAATTGTTACATCTAGTTGGATCAATTTACAAGCTGTTTGAGCAACATTTTTTCAGATTTATATAGTTATTGTAGCCATCTTTATTGTATTAGTTGTAACATTTGTAAATCTCCCTGGCTTACTATACAGTGGTACCTCGAGGTGCAAATGTTTAACGTTATGAAAAATCCAAGATAAATGGAAGCCCATTTCTGCCAGGCAAAAATAAAAAATAATGTCTTAGAAAGTCGTAATTTTCTCTTAAAAAGTCAAAACTTTGAGATCAAAAGTCAATATTGTGAGAAAAAAGTTGACATAAAAAGTCAACATGTTAAGACAAAAAGTTGAAATGAGATTTTTTGGAATTGGAAATTTTTTACTTTGAAAGTGGAAATTTTGAGATAAAAAACAGCAATGTTGAGATGAAAAGTCGAAATTTTAACGAATAGATTTTGTCTTAGAATTGAGCACACATTTGACATTTTTTTAAATAAAAAAATTACTATTCATCTCAAAATTTCTAAGCCATTATATGAAAAAAATATGAAAAACATGCTTGAAATTTTGCGAGTCTGACAACACTGGGCGTCAAATGACTACATTCAGCGCACCACCAAATGTTCTGCTCTCCTATTGGTCAGTTCCAACCCTGATACTGTGTGTTTGTTCGTAGCATCCTGCTCTCATTGGTCAAATCATACCTATGATGCCTTCTGAAAAGTGTTCCATTTTGTCATGGAAGCTTTCATTACTGTGTAGATGGTTTCGTGTTGGTGTTAGAGGTGGGCACTCTGGCCTTTAAATAATATAATAATCGTTTTTGGGAAATTATCAAGATAAATATATAAAACTATATTTTTAAGACAAAATATTTCGTAAAACTATTTTAACAATTTCAAGAAAATACAATTGTATTACAATACAAGTGCCATATCTTTATTGGCATAAAACGCACACATCACGCCTTAAAATATAGAACACAACATAACAAAATTAAGAAAAAAAATTTCCCTTCAGATCAAATTATTATCTTCACAAGGACATTATATATTTATCCACCAGCGTAATAATAGGATTTTAGCGAAAATAACTAACAATATTGCTAGTGACGTTAAATGTCAATGTTTGACAGTTTTATTTTTGTAGTTTAGTAGCATGTTCTCTGATAATGTCACAGTGTAAGTACTACAGTAATGCTTAGTGCCACAGCAGGCATTCAGTTAACGTTGTTTAGTTCCAGTCCTACATTAAGCGAATAATCATATGTGATCAGGAAATTATAAATAAATATATAGGTGAAGATGCTCAAAGCGTGATGGTCTTGTCCACTCATTTACTCGAACAGCTCTGAGAATGCAGCGATATCTCTAGTCATGTAGGTTCTTTTCATTGACTCTGCATTATTTTGCTGCGAGTGTTCTTCTGTAGCTGTTCTTTTAAAACAAAACCACTTCCACACCACTGAAATCACTCCATTTTGGAGTTTAACTCTTCCTCTGAGCTAGGCCATGCTAGCTTTCCAGCGCTGTTTAGCATCCTCTTCTTTGTAGTCATGTGTCGTTCGTGAGTAATTCGTTTAAAAAGAACACACCTTTAGTGAGTCGTGAGGATCTACGCTTCCTAATGAACAATTTGTTCTCACCATCTCGTACAATCTCATGGTTGCTTCTCAATGGAACCAGAGCCAGATATAGAAAAAAAAAAAAAAAAAAAAAAACAATTCATTTGAATCGCTCTTCAACTCGTTCTTATCGTTTCAATGACTACAGGACCCCGGATGTTAGAGAAGTTTAGTTCATCTGAATCACTCTTTCTCATGTGATTGTATTTCACACGGCATTGTGGTGATATTTAGGTAAACTAGTTTAATTTGTCTTATTACTAAGGGTTATTATTTTCCATTAGTTTTATTCTGTTTTCATTGTTTTATTATTATTTATTAGATTTAAAATGTGTACTTTTACTTAATATATCTCTGGTTTTTCGTGTGATTTTAGTGTTGTCTCTGTTTCTCTGTGTCTACCCCGGACCGGATTAATTTCAGAGTGCGGATACATTGAAATCGAATGAAACCTATTAGATTTGCTTGTTTTTTTTCCACAAAACATGCTCGTGTAGATTCGTGGAAATTGTGGGATAGTATGGAAACGGATCTGGGGCCTCATGTATAAACCTTAAAGTGTGCGTAAGCACATAAGGCAGAATTTGCGTACGCACAAAAGTTTTCAGATTCATAAAACCGTACCTACGCCAGAACCTGCGCAAGGTTCACTTTATAAATCAAAATTATCTGAATATTGTGTGCAGGTGCACGTGCGTATTGCTTACCCCAATCTCCTCCCGAAATAACCATATTTGGAGGTTAAGACCGCCCATTTTGAACATCTATGAACTTCCTGCATATTAATACCACCAATAATTCGGTTGACAAAAGCAAATTCATTCTCAAATGGTGCCTTTATTGCAACATGAGTGCAGTCAATAGCACCGATTACATTGGGGAAAACCGGCGATTGTTGCAAATTGCATTTTGATGTCGGCCTGTTCAGCTTGCGTGTAAGGAAAACGGATGTATCGGGGTGCCATCCCCACTATGGCATCCCATACATATGGCATGACACGACTCAGGGATGACTGCGACATACCCGATCGGTCTGACAACTCTCGCTGGAAAGTACCGGTGGCCAAGTGGACTAATGTGGTCAATACTTGCACAGGAACACACAGCACATGGTTTCTCCGCGAGGGTCTTTCCAATATTGGCCGTAATTCAGAACACAATTCCAATATGTTGGCTCTTGGAAATCGAAATCGGCTCATGAGCCAATCATCATCATGTGCAAGGAAATCTTCACGGTCTCTGAAACACGCTCCCTCCGTAGAGCGTCATTAGCAAGGTCTTCTAACAGCGCTAGAGCATCCATTATGATGATAAGTTATATACGCACATACCTTTTTATAGCCCATTCATTAAAACAAATGAGTAAATTCGAAGTATTTGCACCTGGTTAAGAATGCTAATAATGATAATTCAGGTTGATACAATTTGAATTTATTGGTGATGTAATAGGATAATTTAGAAGTTTTTCATCTTAAATAGCTATTGCTATTTGGGACAGTTGGTGTTGCCAAAACACATACTCTTCTAAAAGAGTGCGTACGCACGGTCAAGAGCATCCGTACAGTGTGTACTTATTTACGCCAAGTTTATTTTTTATAAATCCCGATATGTGCGTGGAAAAATGTGTACGCATATTTCTATGCCTAATTTGTGCGTACGCAACGTTTATACATCAGGCCCCTGGTGTCTGAGCACTATAAACATACAAACTGTTGGAAAAACAATGTGGTTCAATGTTCCTTTCTAACCTATCCCCATCATTCATCTCTCATCCTGCAGCTGATGCTGATGTATGTTCAACCATCATGAAACACACCTGTTGGCCTAATTAAGTTCCTCTCTGTTCCTCCAGGACCCAATTTGGTGACATTGCATTAAATCATCCAGTGGATTCCAAAGCACTTCTTTCAAGCAGGTTACAAAAGAAAGATTGCAATTAAAACCTTTTCACATAAGAGTTCTAATAGAGTGTATGGAAGAAAATGAAGGTAAGAAATTTAGTCAATTGTATCCAAACGGTTTCCCACATTTTCTTTTCTTTTCATTCTAATGGCCTCGAGAAAAACTGTTGAAGCAGTGCAGATAACATGTTTAACACTAGGAGGCAGGCTTAGACAGAAAGCTTGTACTCACTTGTCTGTATAAAAAGGATCTACTTTTGAAAGTGAGCTCCCAGAACTGAACACGTCTGAAAGAAAACAGAAAGAGCGCTTCAGCCTCAGGTTCCAGAGACATCGATCGTAGTCCAATAAAATCCCAACAAACAAATCCTAAATGTAAACATTCAACACTTCCAATCGCAGTCGCTGCATCAAGTTGAAAACATGCAGGGTTCTTTTTAAGCAGACCCAATAATCTTTGTAAGTGTCCAATTGCTAGACATCACTCTGTAAATCGTTGTGAAATGCTTTGCTAATCTTTTAACAAGGTTTTCTACAATCAATAACATCTCTTTCAACACAAACAGAGAACTTGTGTGGGTTCTGTATAAAAGAGGAGAGATAGAAACATAGAGAAAGAGAGGAGAGATAGAAGAGAGAGAAATATAGAGAAGAAATAGAGAGAGAAATATATTAGAGAGGAGAGATAGAAGAGAGAAATATCGATGAGAGATAGAAGAGAGAGAAATCTAGAGGAGAGAGAGGAGAAAAATCCAGAGGAGAGATAGAAGAGAGCAAAATCTAGAGGAGAGTTTGAAGAGAGAGAAATCTGAAGGAGAGATAGAAGAGATAGAAATCTACAGGAGAGGTAGAAAAGAGAGAAATTTAGTGGGGATATAGAAGAGAGAAATCTAGAGGAGAGATTGAAGATAGAAAACTAGAGGAGAGATTGAAGAGAGATAAATCTAGAGAGAGGAGAGATAGGAGAAAGAAATCTAGAGAGGAGAGATAGAAGAAAGAGAGAGAAATCCAGAGGAGAGCTAGAAGACTGAGAAATATAGAGAGGAGAAATAGAATAGAGGGAGAAATATGAAGGAGAGCTAGGAGAGAGCGAGATAGAAGAGAGAGAAATATAAGGAAATAGAGGAGAGAGAGAGAGTATAACATCTCTTTCAACCCAAACAGAAAGCTTGCGTGGGTTTGCTCTAAAGCAGTCATTGTGCTATAAATAACTCGGATCAGATCTGCCTCCGACGGCTGTTCTAGCGCTGTTACTTAGCAACCGTCTCCTCACAGATGCCAAACTAAAATGCCATCTGATGAAACACTGGCCTCCAAGACTGGAGCCTAAATCCTGTGTTTTTTATTAAATACTAGTGCTATCGAGCGATTCAAATTTTTTATCTAATTAATCACACATAGGCTCCTGTTGCTTCCTGCGGCAAGCTTTACAACTTTAACCTGACAACAATAACAAATGACTTTTTGATCAACATATTTGTTTTTAAGCCAGAGTATTTAAATCAACATGGCTCCTGTTTTTAGGAAAAGCTCTTCTGAAATAACAGATAATCATGTCTCCACCGCTCTCCAACACAGGTGCATACTCTGGCTTAGTACCACCGCTAAATAATTCCCCTTTGAAACATCGTCCGCAGGCCAAGTTCCGCTGCCCAGTGTGTTGTCACCGCTTTGTACGCACACACCGGTATTGTGATAAATGAAAAATATAATAAATAAAAAAAACAACAGTATTCGTTATGAAACGATATACCTCCATTGCAACCCATTAGTTAATGATTGTGATGAAGACTTAAGCCTGACCTATACTTCTGCATCAACTCGACAAATTGCCCATAACCTCACTGTGACTCCTCGGCGAAGCTCGATGTCCACCTCTCAAAAATGATAACTAGGCTTCACAGAGCACGAGCTCCGTGATTGGTCGTAGTGAAGCAGAACAAGCTCTTTCTCTCTCTGGGTTTGCGCTCCGTGTTAAACGCTGATTAATGAACTAAAACTTTGCTGTTTTTGTTGTGTAGTGGTTTGCTAGCAGTTGGCATGGATGCCCAGACCTCCCTTGCCAAGGACACTTCCTCCAGCTCTACCGGGGGGATACCGAGGTGTTCCCAGGCCAATCTGGGAGAGATAGAGTGTAGATAGGTAGAGAGAGAGAGAGAGATTGAGATTGTAAACTCTCTCCATCTAGTCCTGGGTCTTCCCGGGGCATCCCTCCCAAGACATGCCTGAAACACCTTCCTGGGGAGCCCTTCAGGAGGCATCCAAATCAGTTGCATGAGCCACCTCAGGTGACTCCTCAAGGACCAGTGTCTCTACTCTCAAGTTCCTCCCGAGTAATGGAGCTCCTCACCCTCTCTCTAAGAGAGCGCCCCATCACCCTAGAGAGGAAGCTCATTTTGGCCGTTTGTATCTGAGATCTTATCTTTTCGGTCATGACCCAGAGCTCATGGTCATAGGTGAGAGTATTAACATAGATTGAGCGATAAATCAAGAGCTTAGTCTTAGCTATTTCAGCACTACAGATCAGTAGATCAACCACATTACTGCATGCGATGCACGGATCCGCCTGTCAATCTCACGCTCCATCCTTTCCTCACTTGTAAATAAAATCCTAAGATATTTGAACCCCTCCAAGAGGATTGAGATAAGATCTCTTCTCCAACCTGGACTAAGCAAACTACCCTTTTCCGGTTGAGAACTATGATCTCAGATTTAGAGGTGCTGATCCTAATCCCTGCTGCTTCACAGCTGCACACCTCCCCAATATCTTTTATTGTCCTTTGTTGGACAGCCTTGCCGGAGTCTAACATGCACCGGGAAGAGGTCAGACTTACTGCCGACAATGCGAACCACACTCATACTTTGGCTCAGCCCTTAGCAGAGGGCCCAGGACCCCATATTCCCGCAGGACCCCCCGCAGGACCCCACGAGGGAAACTGTCGAAAGCCTTCTCGCAATCCACAAAACACATGTGGACTTGTTGAGCAAACTCCCATGAATCCTCAAGAACCCTGTAAAGAGTATAGAGCTGGTTCAGTGTTCCACAGCCTGGACGGAAACCGCATTGTTCCCTCTTGAAGCCGAGGTTCGACTATTGGTCAGATTCTTCTCTCCACTACATAGTCTTTCCCCAGGAGGCTGAGGAGTGTGATTCCCCTATAGATGGAGCACACTCTCCAGACTGCCAGTCCAGAGGTACTGTCCCCAAGTCCCATGCGACACTGCAGAGGCTTGTCAACCAAAACAACCGCACGATATCCAGAGACTTCAAAAACAAATCTCATCCACACCTGTGGCTTTACCACCGAGAAGTCAGAGAACTACCTCTGTGACTTCGGCCAGGGTAATGGGTGGATCTGCACCTGAGCTTTCCATCTCTGCTTCCATGATGAAAGGCGTGTCAACAGGGTTGAGAAGATCCTTAAAGTATTCCTTCCCCCATTCGACAACATCCTCAGTTGATGTCAGCAGCTCCCCATCACTGCTGTTGGTATTCTTATCACATCAATATTGATTTGAGCACATATAGCGCAAACGTTGTGGACAACTATAATGCTTTGTTGACAAATGGGTGTGCACGGAGCCTTATGCAACAAGAGATTCATAGAGTTAACGCAGAAGAATAAATCCAGCTTTACTTAATTTGAGGTGACTCGTCTCAGGCAGCGTGGTGTGGTGAAGCTTGCTGACCATCTCAGCCAGGTTGAGGTGACTATCGAGGTAGCTAACACATTTTATACTAGAAGTGCTTTGATGATAGGCTTGTCACAAAAACCGCAAACAATTTTAGTTTTAGCAATGGCTCCACTAGAATCTCTTATGTATTTAAGATGGCCTTTTAGCCAGTTGTGCAGTTCTTCTTCCTTTTTGTTTACTGCATTAAAATTACATTTAAATAAAAGATTAATTAATCGAATTAATGTGTTAAATTCCCAGCCCTATAAATGTCTATTTGTAAAGCACGCTGTTGTATCAGGGTGAGCTCTCGAACCTGTGAAAGTGTCTCTGACTGAAGGAGCCTCCGAGCTCCAGCCGAGCCACGTCAAGGGTCTTCACCGGGCTTTTAAAGGGGGCGTCGGAGCTTAAGGCCCGAAAGGTGCTAAAGTCGTGTGTTCCTAACAGCAGAGCAGAGGCCTCCTCCATGGCATCGATGTTTAATCTCCTGTGCAAGGACAAACAGAGAGCTTCAATTATGTACGTCTTTATTTCTATGTTTATATTTCATTTAGCAGAGTCTTTTATCCAAAGTGACTTGCACTAGGAGGATAGGCTATATGCAATTTGATACAAAGTCTAACTCAATCATAGAAGGGGGAAAATAATATGCAAGATTTCCCCTTCATTTAGAGCAGGGTCCCCCAATTATTTTCACCCAAGGGGCCCAAATTTAGCCTTTATTCCCTTTTCCTCTGTCAAGGTCAAACAACACAACACCCTCAATCACAGAAATTTCAAATACAGACATATTCCTTAATTTTTATCATCATTACAGATAAATGTTCTCTATGTATCATCTATTTTGTTTTTATTTAGTTTTTCTTCATTTTATCTCTGCTGCTAAAGTCCTTTTTTGTACTGTTTTACTGTCGTTCTCTGTACAGCGCTTTGGGAAGCTAGCTTTAAAGGGACTTTATAAACTAAAGACTATTATTATTATTATATGGCAGAGTGATAGAAAAGAGAGAGATATATAAAGGAGAGAGGAGAAAGAAAAATATAAAAGAGAAGAGAGAGAGAAATATAAAGGAGAGAGAGAGAGAAATAGGGAAAGAGAGGAGCAATAGAAGAGAGAAATATAGAAAAAGAGAGGTGATAGAAGAGAGAGAAAATTAGAGGAGATAGAAATAGAGGAGAAAGAGAGGAGAGATAAATGTAGAGGAGGATGAAAGGAGGGAAATATAAAAGAGAAAGAAAAAGAAGGTGAGGAGTGGGAGCTAGAGGGGAGAAGAGTTGAGGGAGAAAGGAGAGAGAGATAAGAGAGATCTGAAGAGAGGGGAGCTATCGAGAGGAGAAACAGAGTGTATAGCTAGGGAGAAAGGAGAAAGATATGAGAGAGAGAGTATAGATAAGGAAAAAGGAGAAGAGAGATAGAGTGTAGATGGGGAGAGAGGAGAGTGTGATAGAGTGTAGATAGGGAGAGAGGAGAGTGTGATAGAGTGTAGATAGGGAGAGAGGAGAGTGTAGATAGGGAGAGAGTCGAAAGAAAGGGAAGACAGACAGAGTGTAGATAGGGAGAGAGGAGAAAGAGATAGAAGAAATGGTGTAGATAGGAAGTGGAGAAAGATAGAGTGTAAATAGGGAGAAGAGAAAGAGAGTGAAGAGAGATGTTGTAGATAGGGCGAGAGGAGAAAGAGATAGAAGAGAGATAGAGTGTAGTTAGGGAGAGAGAAGAAAGAGATAGAGTGTAGATTGGGCGAGAGGAGAAAGAAGAGATATAGTGTAAATATGGAAAGGAAAGAGAGACAGAGTGTAGATGAGGAGAGAGATAGAGTGTAGATAGGGAGAGAGGGGAGAGACAGAGTGTAGATAGGGAGAGAGAAGAGAGTGAGAGAGTATAGATAGGTAGAGAGAGAGATAAAGAATGTAAATGGGAGAAAGAAAAAAGAGATAGGGAGAGACATAAACATTAAAATGTACAATAAAATAGCGCTTTACATTGTCAACTTTGCAGAAGCAAGAGTCTGTGTGTAAATCAAGCGTATCGTTCTCTCTGGTAAATGAAAGCACCTGTGTTCTGAAGATGAGTACGTAGCGCCAATCCTGAGTGAGCATCTCAGAGTTTTCTCACAATCTTCATTTTTCAGCTAAAAGTAGGCCATCAGGAGCTTCAGGCTGGCGCTGACGCAGGGAAAACACACTCACACACTCGAGCTGGTTCCTCTCATTCATAAGAACTGAACATTCCTTGCACATAGGAGCCTTTACATAGGACGTTATTATTTTAAACTTGCACAAAAAATTTACATGAATAACTTTCATGGGATGAAACATTTCACTACTAAAATAAATTACCGTAAAGCTACAGAATAGACTTTTGACTGAGAATGCTCCCTGTCTCTTTCTCTCCTTCTCTTTTTTCTCTTCCTCCCCTTTCTCCACATCTCTTTTCTCTCTCTCCCTCCCCTTTCTCTCTCTGTTTTCTCTCTCTCCCCTGTTTCTCTCCCCCTTTCTATCCATCCCTCCCTTCCTCTTTTCTCCCTCTCCCTCTTTTTTATTTTTCTCCTCTTTGTCTCCCTCCCTCTCTCCCCTTTCTATCCCTACCTCCGTCTTTTCTCTCTCCCTCTTTTCTTCTCTCTATCTCCCCTCTCTGTATCCCCCCTCTCCCTCCTTCTCTCTTCTTTCTTTCTCTCCCTTCCTCCCTCTCCCATTTCTAGTCCCCTCTCTCTCTGTTCTCTCTCCCCTTTCTCTCCCTCTCTTTTTTCTTTCTAGCTTTCTCTCCCTCCCTTTCTCTTTCCCTCTTTGTTCTCTCTCTCTTCTCTCTCTCCCCTTTCTATCTCTCCCTCCCTCCCTCCCCTCTCTCCTTCTCTTTATCCCTTTTCTCTCCCTCCCTCTCTTTACACTTTTGCTACCTCTCTTCTCTGCTTGAGTTTTAAGCTCTGACCCAGATAGCACTTCTCATCGCTTGCCTCTGCTATCGCTCTTGTTTATAATTCATGCAGAGCTTTTCCAAGCTGAATGGAAGAGTGCATGCCCTTCCTTCTCTCGGAGAGGATTTGGCGCCTTTGAGATGTGCAGAAGGGGGTGTGTGCGTGCACTCACGTGTCTCTCAACACCCAGCACAGATCCGTCTCCATCACTGGCAGCTCTGCGTGATGCTGGAGACCCAGAGCGAGGCGGTAGACGTACGTCCGAGACACGGCCTGATGACGAGCATGAAAATCACTGTGAACCTGTCGAACTCTAGTGATTCTGGGAAACGGAGACAGAGTTTACTCAAACTGTTTTATTTCTTCTATTCATGCTGTTTTTAAATTAAAAGCAAGCATTGTTTTAGAATAACATTTTGTATTTATCCTAAAATTAAGCAGTTTTAGGAGAACGAATACTCAGAATGCGTTTAAGGGAGCTGTATAATGTAAACTCTATTTCTCAGTAATTTTTTAAATTTTTTAGTATAGTTCCTAATCAAAAGCATGCCTCGAGTCATATTCAGATTGGTTCATGCTGGTTTGAGTAATCCTACTTTTCTTTTACTGGAAGCTGAAAACAACTCAAAAGCTGTAGCCAGACCTATTAACCAAAGCCACTAACTATCCATCCATCCATCTTCATGTTGGCTTTCTTCCCTTTCGGGGTCGCCACAGCGGAATGAACCACCAACTCTCTGGCATATGTTTTACGCAGCGGATGCCCTTCCAGCCGCAACCCATTGCTGGGAAACATTCACACAAACACTCATTCACACTCATACTCTATGGACAATTGTTTTTCCTCAATTCACTTATACCGCATGTCTTTGGACTTGAGGGGAAAACCGGAGCACCCGGAAAAAACCACGCGATCACGAGGAGAACATGCAAACTCCACACAGAAATGCCAACCGACCCAGCTGAGCCTCGAACCAGCGACCTTCTTGCTGTTAGACGACCATGCTACCCACTGCGCCACCGTGACGCCCAGCCACTAACCAATCAAGGACTTATGCAGCTCATCTCAATAAAAAATAAACATGTGGACTGATCCGATAGAAAACCGTAACAGAATCATGTTGAAGAGTGTTTTTGGATGTCTCATTTGGTTTTGTTTTTACTAAAAGATGAATGAATTCACCAGAAATAAGTGGATTTTCTGTAAAACAAGCAAAACCATATAAAAAACGTATATAAAAAGAATATAATTCTTAAACATTTCGAAATAAAAATGGAAAAAGGCAAAACCCAAACTGAGCAATGAACATAACAAGTACACACAAAAGTGATGGCAAAAAGACATTCATTGATTGTGCTGCACAGCTCAAAGTTATAATCTGTTAAAAACATATTTGATGTACTTTTGAACATTCTTATTTTAGACTCCCTTAAAAGAGAAATTAAATATAATCTAATTCTATAGAGTACGGAACCGAAGTATTTGTAAATACCCCACAGGGCTTTTTTCCCCCATTGAGATCGAAATTATTTAAGTCCTTCAGATAGAAACAACAGAGGAGGCAAGGATGCAGAACACATCCGCGGAAATGTATTAAAGGAACCCTATAAAATAAACACACAATAGAACATACTATGAGATGTTAACCCTAGTCGCAGCACCGCATGCGTATGCTCAAGGAAGAGACTAGAAAGAACGACTTCCGCTCAGCTCCTGGATTATAGGAGTTCATAAGCCGGATTTATAGTTCTGCGTCAAGTCTACGAATCACCTGTTGTGGATTTGTCAACAAATCTGCGCTGTCTATGCTCTGATCAACACTGCTGTGATAAGAATGCTAACTGCTAGCGAACCAAAACACAACACATATGTTAACAGAAGACCGGTTTTATTTACCTTATAATAAGTCGTATAAATATAACTTTGAACTAGAGCAGTGCACTAGAACACTAGAATTCAACTAATGTGTTCATTAGTCAGTAAGTTGGAAAAGAATCCATAGGAAATAACGCAGTCACAACAATCCCGTTAAACATAGCATAGATAACATAGCTGTCCTCATCTCGAAAAGAAAAGCTAAAATGCGCTGTATAGTGTGGAAAAAAGGACAATAACTATCTGTGACTATTAGTTGACCATTGGCTTAAACAAATGACTGACAGTCGACCAGGAAAATCTTTGGTCGAGGGCAGCGACTTTTTACATACATATATCAGCTTCTGCTGTGGAAGCTCTGTCTCTATACTGATTGATATCACAGTGTGGCGTGACAACAACAATAACTTCTAGCTAGCTGAAACTCAGCACAGATAACTAAGCAAGGCTATTACTTTATCGCCAAAGTTCTACTTAATTATCCTACAGTTAACATGGAGCGCAAGCCCAGAAAGCGAGAGAAAGCACCCGCTCTGCTCCACTTCAGCCAATCACGGAGCTTGCAAGGTTAAAATATTTCAGAGGAGCGCGGCGAGCTTCAAAGAGGAGTCAAAGCAAGGTTACGTCAGCATGCATCCTTTGCAGAGGGCAATTTGTCGAGCTGACGCAAAAACATACATCAGGCTTCAGTGGCCTGGACTCAGTCCCTTCCCGTCTCTCTCTCTCTCTCTCTCTCTCTCTCTCTCTCTAAAAAGCTTGCGAAACATCAGTTACTAATTTCTATACACTTTTTTTTTTACATGTCTTTCAGTCATCTCTGTTAAAAATCAGGAAATGCAAAAATGTAAATAGCTTATCCAAATAACCGATTGATTACAGTGATAGGTTAGTCGAGTATTAAAATAATTAATAGCTGCAGCTTAATAACACCTTTCAAAACACAAGTTTTTTTTCTATAGTATAGGCCTTTAATCCTCACTTGATGGGTTGGTCCTGCAGGTGGAAGTTCAAGGCCTGCAGCAGCTGTTGCTCCAGCATTGGTGGCTTTCCTCCACGCCGCTGAATATCCACATGAGCGGAGTTACAGAGCGCGTGAACCCCAGAGTCTGTCCGGCTGGAGACGGATACACACACTTCGTTTACTGGCTTCAGTCTTTGTACAGCGCTCTGTGAGGAAAGCACACCATCACAGTCACAAACTTTCTTCTGCTCCACAGCTTGCAGTGGTCTCACGTTGAAAATAATCCATTCACATGAATGGGGTCACATGGGATGATGCAAAACTAAAGAGTTTAGATCTTCACTCTGATGAAAATTTGAGCTGTAAAGTGTGAATTTGCTTCATGTGACAAATCTAAAGGCACCAGATGGGAGAAGTGAGGGCATGAGTGTACTAATGTCTTAATTTAAAGCAAATGTAATTTATTTAGGACTTACGTTGTAATGTTAAATAGATTAAAGTGAACAATGTTTTTTTCAGTGTTTTTACATTTTTTTGGCTGTGATCTTAACTGACAGAAAACTGACAGATCTCCATTTAAGAAAAAAAGGTTTTTTTTAAGAAAAACCAAACAATGAAAACATGTAATTATAAGACTTGGTGTTTGTTTAAAAAAAAACAACAACAAAAAATATTTGCTATTCAGACAAGCTTTTATTATCTCCAAAGCCAATGTTTTAATTTTTTCTATTTTCTATTATTTGAGTTAAAGTTTTAATCTTCTTATAGTTCAGGACCTATATTAATTGTGTTATTTGTGATGCATGACTAAAACTATGGCCATTTTGAATATTTTCTTTACAATCAAGCATTTTTTAAAAGCACTGAATTTATTATTACGTTTTTGTTACATATTATGATGCTTTTGGATTAACGAAATAATGCAGCATAAGTTAAACATTTAAGACATGATTGAAAAGCTTTTCAGTTTTTAATTAATCAACTGGTTGAAATTGTGGGAGCGCTTTAGATGTTGATTGACAGGACTGACCTCTAGGTGGTTGGCTACCCCCTGTACAGCCTGCTGGGCTGGTGCTTTTATCACCCCACTGCAGAAAATTGAGACAAGCACGAGTGAAGTTATATCTGTTACTCCAGTGAATGTACTCTTGTTTCTTTAACGCACCTGTATTTGGTCCCTGTGTACTGGAAAAAGATCAGGTAACGTTGCATATTTCCCGCTTAAAAAAGTATTTTCCACAACATTTATAGACAAAACATGCTTGTTGAGAGTCTTGATTGTAAATGATCTTGAAACGGAGAAAATGTGCGCCTGAGAGCTAGTAAACACAGCGGCTGCCTCATGTTTAGAAGCCAAAATGATGCCTGATTGAAATGTAGCGTTTAAAATAGAAGGATAAATTAAATAAAAACCATATGCTGTGACTGTATTTGATTATTCTGACAATAACATATTCAGTTATATTATATACTGAACTTTTTTGATACATTTTAATGTTAAAAAAACAAGGTGATTCATGGGACGCCTAAAACAAGCTTTGAAAATGTCTTGTGTTTCGCGGGTGAAAATATTTGTATTCTTTACTGTTTAGTTTATTTAACAAAATACACTAACATGTAAACGTGAAGAGTAATTAAAATATATTAATTGTTCAGATATAGGCTCAAAATTGTAATAACAGAATTTTCTAATGAATGAATCTAACTCGTTTCGCTCACCCACCACCGAAATCTAGACAATGGTCAGTAGGCAATGTAACCCTAACTATTGGTTGCGGGGTGCCTTGGCCATTAGGGTTTTTAAATTATTATTATTATTTATGAATTAACCAATACTATACTATATATTAGGATAGTTTAATTGGACCGTCAAATTTTACTTGCACTACTAAACGGTACAATTTTACAACCTGCAAATTCTATTCTATTTCTATATCTATCTCTCTGTTTGTCCGTACGTTCGTACATCCATCCATCCATATCAGAGGCAGAATCAGAAAGAGGTTATTTATATTTGAGGTTAAATAGCAAAACTGCTAAATTGTTATGCTGATGATATTGAATTTCCAGTTTTAGTTAAAAGCGTGCATCAACAATGCCAACATACACAAATATAAATGTGAAGAATTAGCTATGCTCTTCTTAACGTAGGACGCATCTTTTGCGACGCTCCCTCGCGTTCTCCGCTCTTTTGCGACGCCCCCTTAGGTCCCAGAGCACTGAAACAGACGCACACGCCTCTCACACTCGCGCAGATCTCCAGTGTCACACAGTTTCAACGGAGACCGGGGGAATACCGGCGCTTACGTTCATCACCGGGCCACCAGAGATGCTTTGAGCCGCGAGACGGAATAACCGCGAACATGACGGTGGATTTCGAGGAGTGCGTCAAAGACTCCCCCAGATTCAGGTAGGTACGAGCTGCAAAGCCCCCGAGTCTCAACTGACACCACTGCAGACCTTCCTCGTCTAAGATGTCAGCGTTTGTTCTACACTTTTCTCAGTCTATTCGTGGCTCAGCCGCAGCGACGTGGATGCTGGCTGTGTGACGCTTCAGATCTGATCCATGTTTTACTAGCTGCTCATCAGGGACCTAAATGAATGTGGGATTTAGGGACATTACTATCGGTTTTCTTGCTCTATTTGGTGTTTATTGCTGTGAATGATTCCAGCGTGAGAAGAGGCAGATGAATCCAGTGGTGAGAGGGCGTTGCTCTGCTCAGCTGCTGAAGATGATGGTGATGAAGATGATGACGATGATGATTAGTGATGCGTAGACCCTATTCTTACAGTCAGGAGCTCCGATTCGATTAATTGTACCATAGTACTCCAATTCGACCCCCCCCCCACACACACACACTTATTGTATTCTCTGCAATCGGTGGCCTTCCCTTTGTTTTAAAGTGTAATTTTAGTCCTCATACACTCCCTGTTGCTCTGTCAAAGTTTCATCACAGATACTTCGTGGATACGCACATAATTTTTCACCTGGTTTAAAATCTATACCTTAATGGAATAAATATTTTGGATTAATGTAATAATAAAAATATATTATATATTTTTATACTCTATGTAGTAAATAGTTCCTGCACAATCAAAAGTTTTTTATGTCCCTATTTTTATGTTTAGTTTCTTATCAGACATTGGCTCTTTCATGTCTTCTTTCAAAATAATTAAAAACAAAAAAAAGTCCAAAGTTGATGTTAGAATATGACAAATTAATGTATTATTTTATGTATTTTGTATTTGATGTTACGTATCGTATGTCTGAGCTTAAATACATTTTGCAGAAGAAAAAACCAATCCCTATGGCGAGCCATTTTAACATTTAATACTCTTTCAGTCCTTGTTATAATTTAACATTGACTAGTCATTATTCTAATTTCAGATATCTACAACTGTGTTTGACTAGTAACAATTGCATTTGAGTTATCTATAACGTGATCGTGACTAGTCCAAACATACATTGTCATACAATGTTTATTACACACAATGAGAAATGTGCATTAAATATATCTGCAAATCATTCACGAGAAGTTATTAACCACCATTGTCTTCCATTGAAAAAGATTTGGAGGTATCTTCAATTGAGTTATGACCCATCGCAAATATATTTAGAGATATCTAATACAGTAAATAAAGTGGTGGACTAATTAGTTACTTAAAAAATTTGAGTGCCACCATTAATGCGCATGACGTCAGCGCGCTACAGTCTGCAGCGAGAATGCTCTCCATCTGCCGCCGTCGACTCGAAGAGCTGCAAACTCAACATCTCACGAGACTCGCTAACATCAAAAATAGTTTTGTTTAGATTTATTTCCATCATAATAATAATGAGAGAGCACAGCTAAAATTTAGCTCAAGTGTAACTCAGTTGTAACTAAGTAAAAGTACAGATATCTCACCAAAATATTTAAAGTAAAAGTACACATGTTTAAAAGTACTCAAAAACTAGTTACCCTAAAAATGTACTCAAGAAAATATAACTAAGTAAAAACTGGTTATTACCCACCTCTGGTCTTCTTTCTTCTCTCTCTCTCCTTTCTAAAGTAAATCTCTCTCTCCTCTCTATCTATCTGCACTCTCTGCCCCCTCTGTCTCCCCTATATCCCCCTTCTCTTCTTTCTATCTATCTCTTCTATCTGCTCTTCATTTCTCTCCCGTCTCCCTCTTTCACCAATCTCTTACCTCTCTCTCTCTCTTTCTTTTTCCCATCTCTCTCTCTTCTCTTGCACCCATCTCTTCTCTCTCTCTCTCTCTCTCTCTCCTCTTTTGGCCCCTCTTCTCTCTCTTTCTCTTTCCCATCTCTCTGTCTTTCTCTTTCCCATCTGTCTCTTTCTATTCTCTGTCTCCTCTTTTGCCTCCTCTTCTCTCTCTTTCTCTTTCCCATCTCTCTCTTTCTCTTCTCTCTCTCTCCTCATTTGCCCCCTTTCTTCTCTCTCTTTCTCTTTCCCATCTCTCTTTCCCATCTCTCTCTCTCTCCCCTTTTGCACCCATCTCTCTTTCTCTTTCTATTCTCTCTCTCTCTCCTCTTTTGCCCCTTCTTTTCTCTCCCTCTCTCCTTCCCTTTCCCATCTCTCTTTTTTCTTTCCTATCTCTGTCTCTTCCTCTTCTCTCTCTCCTCTTTTGCCCCTCTTTTCTCCCTCTCTCTTTCTCTGTCCCATCTGTCTCACTCTCTCTCTCTCTCTCTCTCTCTGTCCTCTCTCGCTCTCCTCTTTTGCCCCTGTCTCTATTCCACTCTCTTTTTCTCTTTCCCATCTCTCTCTCTTCTCTCTGTATATCATGGTGTAATAACATAAACATGCTCCATTTGTTTGAATAATGTTAAAAGATGAAGTAGTTTAAACGTAAAAATAGTTTTTGTTGTGTGTTATTTTAGATGTTTTTGATATTTCTTTGATAGAGAACTTTGTTATTGTACCTCAATTTACCTCAAATCTACAATTTGGCTCTGGGTGAAAGTAATTGGGGACTCCTGGCATAGATTATTAGATAATTGTTTAATAAATTGGTTCCTACATGCTAGAAATGTTAACACATAACTTAGCATGACATTTTGTTATAATAAGGTTTCGACACTAAGCGTATTATCTAAGAGAGTTAACTGGTAATTTTGTTGAAGTTTTATCTCTTATATTGCCTCTAAAATGTTTAGCTTTTAAGTTCCGTGAGCTGACTGTGAATAACAGGATCACTGCACACTCTCTGAATGAGCTTTAGATTAGAATAGCGTCCGTTTAGGAGTGACAGACCCTCTGTTGTGAGATCTTGTTCTGTGTTTGTGCTCAATAAAGCTTTGTTAGCAACTGTAAGCATAACAACAACAGTGTTAAAAGTCATTCAAACCCGTCACAATGCCCTTCATTCACTCTCTGCCTCTGGCCGCTTCTCTGCTGGATATGAAGAGACAGCAGCTCGCACCTTTCCTGCTCTGAAACGAGAACACAAAGCTCCAGGTTTTACTCGGGGCGTGTGGCTGCTTCAGGTAGAGCATCGATGCTTCCTCTCTGGATTAAGACAGAGCTGAAAATCCAGTTTGTCCTGGTCCAACAGAGTGACTCGAAGAAAGGAGTCTGCTGTTTGACGTCTTTCCTCTTGTTCCAAAGCAGAACGCTTTTGTTTTAGACACAAACCGGTTCTTTTTGGAGATAGAAGTCTGTGAGAGTCTCGATAAACTTTATTTGTGCGGTACGTTTTACAAACGGAGTGCTCTCCGCGGAAGAGGATTAGGACCACTGTAAAAAAATATTTAATCTATAATAAATATAATCTCAGAATTTTGCAAGTTCACCAAGTGTTACTGTGAATGCTAATTGCACCTGTCAATTTAACCCATCTCTGTATAACCAAAGTAGGAGCGTGGTTCGCATTGTCGGCAGTAAGTCAGACCTCTTCCCGGTGCTTGTTGGACTCTGGCAAGGCTGTCATCTGTCACCATTTCTGTTCATTATATTTATGGACAAAATTTCTAGGCTGGAGGGGGTCCAGTTTGGGGACCACAGGATTTCTTCTCTGCTTTTTGTGGATGATATTATCCTGTTGGCTCCCTCAGGCCAGGACCGTCAGCAGGTATTGGGGAGGTTTGCAGTCAGGGATGAGGATCAGCACCTCTAAATCCAAGGCCATGGTTCTTATCTGGAAAAAGGTAGCTTACTAAGTCCAGGTTGAAGGAGAGATCTTGCCTCAAGTGGAGGGGTTCAAGTATCTTGGGGTTTTATTCATGAGTGAGGAAAGGAAAGAGCGTGAGATTGACAGGCGGATCAGTTCAGCAGTTGCAGTAATGCCGTCGAACTACCAATCTGTAGTGGTGAAAAAAACGCTGAGTTGAAAAGCCAAGCTCTCGATTTACCATTCAATCTACATTCCAACATTTAATATGGAAGTGATCATTCTAAAAGAAAGGCATTACAATTTAACACCCAAGATTACTACATGATAGGGAAGAGCTCTACGCTCTTCCTCTCAAGGGTCAAATCAGAGACAAAAGGCCTCGAGCTCCCGCTGTTCTCAGCCTTTAAAAACTTCTTTAGACCAGTCTCCTCCCAGAGAGGAGTGACTTAACCAGGAATATAAATCAGAGTGCCTCAGTCAAAGCGTTAAAATTCTAGTTTTGTGATATACAAGCATTGTACTACACCTTCTAAAAAGGATTAAAAATAAACTGTTTAACAACACATTATTTTATGAACAAGGCTGAACCAGTGAGGTTTGTCATCTCTGTGGTTGGAGGCTGTAGGCCCTTTGATGCTTTGATTATTATGTAAACGCTAAAATCAACACTCCAGACCCAGCCTTACAAAGTTACACCTTGAGTTTGTGCAGCTCTGACACAGGTGACCATCTGGTGGCTGTGTTTTCTACAGTAGAGCGAAAGGAAGCGTTCACTTTTCCTCTAGATCCTCTTGCGGATGACAGAGTGATGACTGCTGTGATGGTTGTGACCCTGGAACATGTGCTTCTAATGAACACGCTTCCTAAATCATCAGACCGGAATGCATTAGAAGAATTTTTGGTTCTGGATGACGAGAAAATGAAGTGAAGAACAAGAGCTGAGCTTATTGTGCTCTTATTATCACATGCTTCGCTGCTATTGGCTGCTTTCTGTGGAAGATGTGCAGATGGCTGAGAGGGAGAGAAATGTATGATTCAATGGAACTCGTTCTGTGATGGATCTCACGAAGCTTTATTCTAGACTTGGGATCAAGGGGTAGACAATCGTTCATGGGTTTTTTTGTGAGATGTGAAGCAAGGAATGGAAAGACATCCTGCATCTCTCTCTCTCTTTCTTGTGTCCGATTGAAATCCATTCACTTACTCGTCACCTTTCATGAATAATGAAGGATTTCCTCGTGTGTAAATCAGTGTGAGCTAATGAGAGTGACTGGTCGCCATGGTAACAGGCTTCTTGGAAGTTAATCATTTGTTAATCCATATAATCTTTATGTCCATAGTGCCACATCATATCCATATGTCGTCCTGTGAGCTTTGGAGTCCATGATATAAAATACTAGAGCTAAAACTAATGATTATTCCCATTGTTGATTCGAGTAGTCAATAATTTTGTAGATGAATTGACTAATCAGATAATTGTTTAATGTGTGAGTCGCACATGCAATGAACCCAATATATTTATATTGTATTGTTTTACTGTTCAAAATGCTGCAGTTTCTGTCATCATGCTTTATTTTGTGTGTGGACATGAATTTTGCTTATACAGAAATACCTCAAGATATGAAATTAATCTTTTCTGGGGTCGTCTTCGTATGCTGCATTCTCTGCATAATCCGTTCCAAGCCACACAGAAACAACACTAGAAATTAAAAAAAAACAAAACATGGGAAACCAGAGAAGAGTAAAGAAGAATTCTTCAATCCTTAAAAGTACACATTATAATTCTAATAAATAACAATAAAACAATGAAAACAGAATAAAAAACTATAACCCTTACCTTTTGAGTGAGGCGATGTGGGGAAGTGTTGGAGGAGGTGGAGGGAGGAGAGCAGATGGTAGCGGAGAAGAGCCGTGGACATAAAAATGCGCTTTGCTAGAAATATGAAAAATATATTCAAGAATTTTAAGACACCAACACGAAACTGAAAGCATGCATGAAGACATGGAGAGCTCCTCTGTGAAGACGTCATTGGGCATCAGGCGACCAATAGGAGAGCAGGATACTATGTACAAACACACAGCATCAGGCTGGAACTGATCAATAGGAGAGCAGATATTTTGGTGGGCATTGAATGCGGTCATGTAATGCCCAGTGTTGTCTTTTGCCCAAATGTCGAATATGTTTTTCTTGTGCAAGTTTTTTTTGTATCTTGAAGTTTTTTTGTAACATGAAACTAAATATTGTTCGTGTGGCCTTTCATATCTTGAATTTTCCGTAATTTGAAGCATTAGTGTCTCGAGGTACCACTATATTTATCTAGGGGGTGAGCCGTTTTCTCTTTTCGGGCAATTAAAAACAAATTTCGCCGTTAATCTATTCTGAAAGTTGGGTTGGGAGCTGAGTCTATACTACGCATCTTGATGTTTGGTGTGGATGAGAGTCTCCGTACCTGTGTGTGCCTACTGTGAAGTTATCGCATCAAACATGACATTCTAACATGAATTCAGCTATGTGTGGAGTTTACATCAGCTCCGTGTCCGGGAGATTAGTAGATCTACGGAGAGAATAGATCTTTGGTTTTCTCACAGAGCACGTTTTCGCTGTGAGTCAACGGAGTGACCAACAATGTGCAATTCTTAATACATTTCTTGATTAAACACATAAATGGCTTTGTTTAAAGCTTTAACATACTCAGTATTTTTATGATTCATTTAAACTCTTATGTTCTCTCTTATGAAAGTATTATAGCTGATCATGAGCATTGCTGATGTAAAAACACATAAAAATGAAAATGTTACATTGTTAAAACAAATCAGCATATATAAATGTAGATCCCTTTACATTTGATATGCAATGTTCCCAGAGTATGATATAATTAAAAACACTTAAATGAACGCTATATTCATCAATATCCACATATTAAAAAGCAACATCAGTTGTAACTTTATATAAAGTTAAGGTGGAGTGTCCTCGAGCTCTCATTAACAGATAAAAACAGGAATAGCTCCCTTCAGCTGCGACAGCCTCAACGACTTGATTCCAAGCTCTGTCCTCGGCTAACATGTTTTAATAAAAAGAGTTTTGGGATCAAAATTACTTTTTTTTTTTTTAATTTTGAGGATGAGGAGAGTCTCGACCAGCGCAACTGTTTGTACCATCTGTTTGGGGTCCAATGTGTGACATCACTTTCTGCTCCATCATCATATATCTACTTTCACATCTTTGTCTTTAAATGAACTAAAATTACTAATATACTTACACATTGCTTCTTAACCGTTTAAAATTGTTGTTTAGGATACATATTCTGAATGCCTTTAGCAGAAATCAAATGAGGAATTTTAATCTATATTAAGTACAATATTACAGTGACATTAATCTAGATTAATTTTTTAATCTATGCCCACCTCTAATTAATATACATATTTTAACATTTATTATATTTTTTGTCTTACTTTGGTTCAGAAAATCCCTTTTTTTTGTCATTCCTTCTTCAACACCATCGCCTTAAGAGCATTTGCTAACAAAAAGCCATCTCTGAGCTTGTTACGTTTTGACTACATGTTTGTATGTTTTTGCTCAGTGAAAAACAGATTTAGTTATTGTTTTTGATTCAACCCGAGAGACACCTAAATATTCACACCATTATCTTCGATGAAGCCTCCCTGTCAGCTACCCCAGCTCACATAGATCTCTTGATTTGATTTATAAAAGCCTATAATGCAAATGTATTTCCCTTGAAAGGTCAGTTCAGAATATATGGCTGTTAATCTGATGCTCAATCTGAGTCTGAACGCTCTCCATGGATTGATCTCTGATTGCATTTCAGGCTTCCACACGCCGTATACCATAATCCTCCTGGATTTGTTTTATAAAACAGGGTTTTTTGTAGGGGTGTTTGCATTAGGTTAAATAGTTTGGCCTGGATTAAACCTTCAATCTCATTCAAACGAGCTTTAGAGAGGATGAACAGCAAATAATGGTTGTAGATTTGATTAGAAAACAAACAAACACTGAATCTCTCACGCTCTCTTCTGATCTGCTGAGCTCAAACGTAAAATTTTAATACAAAATTTTTCGATTTGTGCAGATTTGGTGATACGGGGAGAGCTTTGGTGCTGTTGAACATTCTTGTATTTGAAGGTGCTTTCGAGGTTTTTAGAGCAAATGGCTGATTGAAATTCATACATTTTATTGAATAGGAGAGTCTAAAGGTAGGTTTCCTCTTATTTTTAGCTAAAAAGCGCCTAAAATTCCACCTGTGGGATGCTCCATGTACTGTACAGTTGTATTATGTGTGGGCAACTGTGCTATGCTGTAAAATTAGACAATGTGAATGTTTTAAAATCTTTAAATAATTAAGAAAATAGTTTTTGTCTGAAACATTTTTTTACATAAATTTACAAAACAATGGAATGAAATTAACCTATTTTTCCTAAAAATTAAATAAATAAAATGTGCCTATTGGGAATAAATGGAGCTGAAATATACTGGAAATCTTCTGTCTTGTTCAGGACCCCACATGAAATTAAAGCTGCTTTTGTTACCTGGTTCGGAGCTGGTTTCACCATCCAAAACACTGCTCAGCCCCTGGCTTGTGGTTTGTTTGCGAGGTGTTGAAATAAGCTTTTTCACACTGCTACCTGAAGATACTGTCATCAGGAAAATGGGTGTGGTTTGCTTTTCGACCATACCTGATGATGTAAAATTATTTTCCGGTTGTGTTCACTAAGTTTAATTTCGATTTTAAATTATTTGAATTTTTGGTTCTTATATGAGCACATGTAGATATATTTTCCCATGGAATTAAAACATAAATAAAACAAGGAGATGTCAAGCAACATACAGATTATCCAGATGCCAATGAGAAGATGCACCATGTGGCAGGTTGTGGACCAATGCAAAAGATTGTCTACCAAATCATCAAATTGTTAATAGCTGCCGTGGTGGACAGATCAAGAACGTTAAAGACAAACATTGAATTTGAACTTGTTGTCATTGGTCCAAAACAATTAGCGCTTGTTTTAATTGGAAAACCCTCCCCAAGTGACACGAATTCAGAAATTTATCTGCATTCCAGGGTTACAACTAACAATTATTCCCGTAGTCGATTTGTGAGACATCCTTTTTTTCAGATTAATCAACTAATTGATTTTTACTTTTATTTGTTCATGTTTGCATCTGATGATGCATCAGATTATGCTGATCCAACACTGTTCTGAAGGCCTAAAGTTGGCATGGCGACAAAGCCAATAGTTGATTTTTGTCAATAACATTGATCAGTTGTTTCAGCCTTACTGCTTTCATCAATGCTGTAATTTTGATGAAAATTGTCTGGAGTGTCCAGAATTCTGTAATTCTGTCCAGAATTGTCCAGACTCCAGAGTGACCAGAATTCCAGAAGTCCAATACAACAATTTGAACTTGTGCACTGTAAAACTAAAGCAGTAGTAAAATCCCTAAAAAATAAATATGTTTTAGTTTTAAGTTACAAGGAGAATGTCTGGAAGCAGGCCACTCTGGGCCCAAGGAACAGCCTCAGAAAAAGATCCATCATCCCTCACCTTTTATTTGTATCTCGAGGGTAGCCAAATAAACTGACCGCAAGGACCTTGTAGATCGGAGAAAAATGCAGTCTCTTGAGCATTATTAGCGTAAGGCTGTGCTTAATCATTTTAAAATTGAAGTTAAATGTTTTTTTTGTCAAGACGATGTTATAATAGGGTTAGGGTTAGGGTTAGGGTTAGGACCTTGTAGATCGGAGAAAAATGCAGTGTCTTGAGCATTATTAGCGTAAGGCTGTGCTTAATCATTTTAAAATTGAAGTTAAATGTTTTTTTTGTCAAGACGACGTTATAAAAGGAAGCTAATAACAAGTGGGCAACAGCATCCTCATACCAGTATTGTTTGGGAAAAAAATCCTTTAATTTGTATTCCAAAAAATTATTTCTAGTGAGAATAAAACCAATCTATTCTTCTACTTGAGTACTTCTAGTTTTTCTTCATAATTTTTATTTATTTCCATTTCATGGCAAATAAAATAAAATTTAAAATGAAAATCGAATTTTGTAAAAAAAAATAAAAAACTTATAAAATTGTATGTGAAATTGTCCAGATGCACATTGGTGCTAAACACAAAAAGTGGCCAGGAGCTTGTAGGGGAAGAGAAAACTAGGAGCTTGGTGAATGTAAAAAGGGGATCAGCAACATTCGCCTCCCTGGAAGAAGAAACGTGTCGAGGCTTATCCGTCTGCTCCCAGAGCTAATGCCAAACACAACACCCCGCTGAGAGAATTAGCCTCTCGCGCAAGAGTCCTGGCATCAGCCCCGAAAGAAAAGTTCAGCGCTTCCCTGTAAACTTCCTGTGAGCCGTCCGCCTCCATAGAGCTGTCCAGAGGTACATCTGCTGCCAAAGGACTGAAACCCATCTTTGGTTTTCTCTGGGAAGGAATTGTTCAAGAAAACAAACTGATCCAGATTTGTATAAAGGATCAAACTGTTTGCTGCTCCTCAGAGTCAGAGCATGACGTGTGCATTCCTTGCGGTTTGGTTGAGCTCGTCTCTGCTGTGTGGCTGTGACGCAGGAATGTGTTTCGACACCGACGGTATTATATTAGATAGACACTACAACCAGCAAAGCATTATTAAGATATTTAATGACAACTTGCTGACAGTCGATGGAGGAGACATATATATCGGCTTTTGGATCTCAACCACGATGTTCCTCTCTGTAGCTGAAGAACCTGTTTGGTGTCATACATCAAGTGGCACTCATTTTCTGAGGATTTGGGTGTACTCTCTTCTCATTCTTCTTGTTTGTGGAGTTCTCCAAAGATCTACGATGGTGTGAAAGGGTTTTTCTGCCTGGCTTCTTTTTCAATGCGAGCAACCCCATCATTGCTTTTTTTAAGAGAGGGTTTGCTTTTTAAGAGACATTTATGTTTTAAGACTGTTTAAAAAATAATATTATGCACTTGCTGGCCACTTTATTAGGTCACCTGTCTTAATGTAGACCTGCTGCAGTTTAAAAGGAGAATCAGAATGTAGAAGAAAGGGATTTTAAGTGACTTTGAACTTAGTCACTTTTGGGTGACAGACCTTCTTCATCCCTTTAAGAGCACAGAGTACCCATAATCGTCATGATCAACACTCCAAGTCATAAAGAGCAAATAATTTCAGACTGGTTCCTTGAACATGATGAGTTCACTGTACTGAAAAGGCCTCCACCGTCTCCAGATCTTAATCCAGTACAGCAGCTTTGGCATGTGGTTGAACGAAAGAGTCGCATCATGGATGTGCAGCCGAAAAATCGGCAGAAACTGTGTGATGCTATCATCTTAGTGTGTAGCACTCTCTCTGAAGAATGTTTCCATTAACTTAATGAATCTCTGTCATGAAGGATTAAAGCAATTCTGAAGGAAAAAGGGGTCCAACCAGGAACTATGTAGGTGTACCTAATTAAAAGGCCGGTGCCTAATAAAATGTAAAATATGTTCATATCATAACTAGGTGCGTTATATTTCAGGAAATAGTAGCAACACGTGCGGATGGCTCTTTTCATAACTAGCATCCCACATGAGAAATAATAATATTCACAATATAACACAATTTATTTTATATGCGTCTTTCTCGGACACTCAAAATGACTCAAATTCAGTGGACAGAGTTGGTTTGGTGTTAAATCCTGCAGCCTATTGTCACATCAGCCTCTTTTGGAGAATCCTTAATTTTATGGTCATAAAGCTGAATGTTTTTTCTTTTTTTTTAGCAGCTGTAATTTTATCCATGTGCTAATCTGTAATGGGATGTTTAGTTGTTGCTTGGGGTTGCCAAAGATTAAAAACATGCTCCTAAATGCTAAAGTGATGGCTAGGGTTGGCAGAGTTTCAGAAAACCTTTGTAAACCCTTAAAAACGTAAAAAGTGAAATTTATCACTGCCATAGTTTTAGAAAATTCTCACATATACTGACATTTGTTAAAAAAACATGTATATATATATATATATATATATATATATATATATATATATATATATATATATATATATAGTTAGAGTTGCAAGAGTTTGAGAAAAGATTCATAAAATTAATAAAGCGTTGCCAGAAATTGTGGAAACACATAATTGCTCAAGATCATAAAAGTGATAGTTTGAGTTGCCAGAGATTGAGAAAATGCTCCTAAATGACCAATTGTGTAAAAGGAATGGTTAGGGTTGCAGAAGTTTGACAAATTCTCAACATAAAAGTGATGGATAGGGTTTCAATCAATGTGTTTTAAGCGAACTGTTTACTATACAAAAAGTTATGTGTTCGTGATGTCATGGTATAGGTCTTAAACTTGATTCTTAACGCTCTTAAAAAGGTCTTAAACTTGATTTTTAGCGCTCTTAAAGTTCTACATTTGACCTTATGAAACCTGCAGCAACCTTGATTTAAGCCTGACTGAATAAACATTTTAAAGGAGTCAACACTTAAAAAAGCCTTTAGAATGACTTTGTCTTCAATTCAGTTTGCATGCTGAGCAGTGTTAAGTGAGAATGAAAATTAATGAAATCTGTTAGATTGATCTTTACTATTATTATTCGTGCACCAATGAAAGGAAGCTTAAAGGGAAGGGTTGTAATGGTAGCATTAAAAACTTTCGTTTTAAAAATAATTATATTTTAACTGTAACTAGTACATCACCGGCAATGGATGTATGCTTTCTCAGGGAGTTTCTCTGCAAGTTCCGCATTTTTAATCTGTGCACGATGTCTCTTTCTGAAGATTCGATTACGTCCTCACTAATTCAATCAGCTTTTCAAAGCCTTTCTGGATATTTTGAAATGACAGTAAAACCAAGCTGAACTCAGATTTTTGAGAAGCAACAGCTGAAGCTTTGGGTGTTGAGAGTTGCGTAAGTTTGGTGCTCCAGACAGGATTGCAGTAGTATTGGTGTGCAGGCCAAGGAAACCTCCACCCAGATGCATCACATATGGCGCTCCACACTGCAGGATTGGGTGTTCCTCATTGGGGGTGTTTTAGTCCCACTCGTGGTTTCTGGATGGGAAGCAAACCACAGTCGCAGTGACGTTGATCTTGCGAGATATGTGAGCCTCATCCTTACATTCTGACGCCATCAGTAGCTGTCAATCCAGCGTAAATTCCATCTAAAGCACTTTGTGGCTCCGGATCAGGTGTAATTAATGGTTTGTGGGGCTCCACAGCTACTGGAAGCAAGAGTGTGTTGGGTTTATGGTGCTCCAGCAGATGTGATGGGACCGCGAGAAAGAACTGCCATGAAAATGCCAAGCAGTGAAAAACTCAATTTTCCACAATGTTCTTCAAAAAGTGTATTAATGTCAGGATAAAGCTGTTCATCATCATTGCTTGAAATAGTTTTTTTTAAATGTAAAAAAAAGAATTATTTTCCAGTGTTTAATCTAGCCAAACGTGCATTTGCGGGTTTCTTGTTGGTGCCGTGACATTGCTTGCATATTCTCAATTACATCTGTTTAATGCTTTGTTCACACTGGAAAGCAGAAATGGCAGATGTTTTATATGCAAAGTCAATGAGAATATGTGAGTATGCAGGAAAAGCACTATAGCAGAGCAGATATTGATGTGTTGCGACACTGAACAGGCTTCATTGTGGCCTCGAGAGAAGCAGCAAATCAGGGTTGTCAGATCTGAGCGACAGTTTCCAGCCCAAACTCAACGTAAAACTCTTCCACTTCAATAACAACCAGCCCAAGTCTCCACAAAGCAGAACACTTAGATTAAATGTAAAAGAAACAAATGTAACCGCATAAAGAGCATGACATAATATATATATAATTTCCATGTATTTAAACATAAAAAATATATCCATGTGTTAAACATTGTTATATCTAATATTATAATTTAAAGATACATTTTGTAATAATTGGGAAGAATATTATATGGTGCATGTTTCAATCTATGTTTTAATATAGATTCTAAATGTTAATATATATTTTTTTTAATATAGAAATGTGGAAGTGTAAATATCGACCTTGTTATGCTCAACCCTGTTATCTATTTTCTATGAATGAATTGAGACATGAATTGAGTTTAAAAATGCTGCATTAGTTTCTTCACCCCTGTTCAACGCTGTTACATTTACATTTTCATACCTTATTTAAAAAATGTTGGGAAAAAATTGTTAGTTTACTTTTCGAAAATATTCAGAGCTATCATGCTATCATTTGATCACATTTCCTCGGTTAGACTGATTTTTTTTTAATTAAAAATGCATGTAAGTTTTTAACAGAGCAAAAATGTGTCATTTGATATATTTTTCCTATGTAAATAATTGATTTGAAAACATAATTTGAAGTATAATAAATAACAATGGAAAAAATATACATATTCAATCTTTCAAAATATAAATTTCTGATTAATTTGCAAATATAAATTTCGTTAGAAATGCATTTCATGACGATGTTCACAGATCTCGAAATAATGATCAGAAAGAGAAAACGAATCCCAGAGATGCTTACGTGTTAGCTGCATATGTCATTACATATATTGTTAGAGATTACAGAGAAACGGGACTACTCCGGTTAAAAAATGTGAAAATAGCCCAATTTTAGCCAGAGAAGAAATCATTCATCTGTGGGTGAAGAAACTTAATTTGATTTGGGATACTTTTATTAGAAATTAAATCAAATTATAAAAAATCATGCAGCTCTAATTTGCATTGAGTCAATATCATCCCAGCACTGCATCCCAGCCATTCTTTCGCCTTACAGTGCAATCGAACAAAGCATCCTCTGTTGTTTCACTTTCTCACATAAAGCGCCTGACAGCTGTTGTTTTGCTCGTTTATAAAGTGAAGCCAGTGTGCACACAGAACGCAGCGATCCGTCTGCTCCGGGCCCTGAAGCGCAGCATCACTCGGTGCGTGAAAACAGCGCCTGTTCGGAGTTTTCTCGCGAACAGTCTGGGCTTTGTGCATCCTTCACTCTATTAAGCCACTGCAGCTGCATCACCCAGATAGGCTCAGTGCTCTATAAGGAGTGTGAGGGACCGCAGGGCTGAGCTGTAATGTCAGGCCGAGCGTCTCCGAGCACAGATTCATGTGATGGCCACACACACACACACTTACACACTGGCAAGAGGCTAAGAATAGCTTCCTGACGGATGAGAGGCTGCGCAGCCAAGCTTGAGCCGAGAGAGACACACGTGAGAGCCATCGGCATCCGGATGCTGGCTCCTCTGCTACAGCTGCTAATGTGGAACGTAAAAGTCAAGGCGCGTACCCTAACTCCTCTTAAATTTATGCATTTGGCCGATGCTTTTGTCCAGAGCAACTTACTTATGGGGAGAGACAATATGTATTTTCATTTAAGACTGAGCAATAATTTGATAGTAGTAACTGGTTGCATTGACTTTACTACATTTTTAGGGTAACTAGTACTTTTTCTAAGTACTTTTAAACATGTGTACTTTTACTTAAGTAAATCTTTTGTGAAATATTTGTAGTTTTACTTAGTTACATCTGAGTTACATTTTAGCTAAGCTCTCTCGTTACTGGATGTGATACTCGATACTAATATGATGGATTAAATCCGAACAAAACATTTTTTGACGTTAGCAAGTCTTGTGAGATGTTGAAGAGGCTGATGCGAGAGTTTGCAGGTAGTTGAGTCGATGATGGCAGGTGGAGAGCTTTCTCGCTCCAGACTGGATCGCGCTGATGTCATGCACGCACAGACATCATGCAGCAGACAGAGGGCACTGTGCAGATAAATGTGGATTTCACAGCGCGTTCTCGTGTTATGTGAAATGTGATTGTAAAGATGCAAAATGTCTTTTTTGCATGTATCGTCATCGTCATCGACAAAAAATCAAAAATAACTTATAAGAAATACTATGTAATAGCTAGTGATTTTGCTTAGTATCATTCTTAATTGAAGTAACTAAGTACTTGAGTACATTTTGTTTAAATACTCTTTAACTCGTACTCAAGTAAAACATTTGGTAAATGAATGAAGAACGTGCAAGTCATGCTAAGCGTCCACAAAAGGAAAATTAAAAATCATAATGCGATGCGCGCTCATAATTTGTTTTTGCATTTTTTCGATTTGAACACAGAAACAAAAAATAATAAAACAACAATTAATTTTTTTCTTTTTGAAAATAAAAAATGGAAAAAAAATTGCTTTTAATTTTTATTTTATTTCACAAGTTCGATCTTACTTATAATTGCCTAGTATCCCAAGAGTGGTTGGCAAGCAATGGAGAAGCGTAATAGGCGAGCTGACCATTGAGCGACCTGGGCTCAGAGAATACCTATCCTTAGATTTTCCAACTATTACCATAGTTTAACGAGGTAGAGATTGTCTTATGTGAAGTGAGATGAGGTGAAACATGCATTATGAGAGGCGAAAGTCTGAAGGGAGGGATATCTTGCACAATGTAGATACTACCTCTTTGAAGAGCAGTTGTAGTCTAGAGGATAAAAAGATTGACTTGTGATCAGAAGGTCGCTAGTTAGATCCCCAGATCAACCGAGTTGAAGGTGGTGTGAGTGATGAAACTCTTGCTCTCCATCTTCAACAACTACAGCTGTGGAACCCTCAAGCAGGTAGCAATTTCATGACTGCTCCCCAGGGCGGCGCAGCCATGGCTGCCCACTGCTCTGGGTGAGTTCACGGTATGTTTATTCACTGCTGTGTTTGTACACTGGGGTGGGTTCATTGTAGAGCACACATTCCTGGTATGGGTCACTCCATATCTGGCCAACTGCTCACTTTCAGGTGTCTGATCCGGTTAGTCGTGTCTTATAGACTGAAGATGACATGGGTAGATGGGACTATATGGTTAGGTGATGATTAACAAAATTTCGGGAGAAGCTTGGCTGATAATTGCATGATGATTAGTCTCATTAGTTTTTCAATTTAAAATATAATGACCGAATAGGATTAATGTGTCACATCATTTGAATTATAAGAAGCCAGTAATTATGAGAGTTCTGTTTAGTTTTGTCTAGTGAGTTTTATTTAGCTTTGTCTTCTGGAAAAATGCATTCCTGGGTGAGCACCCTCTCTTACATTTACATTTTTGCATTTGACAGACGCTTTTGTCCAAAGCGACTTACAGTAGGGGAGAGACAATATATTCAATTTGTTACACAGTCAAAGTCTATCTCATGTTTGCATAATAGAAGTTGTATCAACTGATCAATAAACCATTGCAGCAAGAAAATAAAGACAGAGGAGGAAAAATTTTTTTTTTTATGTAGTAGGTGCATTTTCAAAGCATTTCTCTGCAGGGTGCCCCGGAGGTGCCCCGGAGGTTCCCTCTTGCAGACTTAAGTTATGCCTTCTTTCATACAAGCCCTTGGCTGTTTAGTGCAGAGCGGGTTCTTCTCCGGCGTGAGGGTTCCTCACCGTATAAGAGCGACCAAATCTGCTCATGATCCCAGCGATGGCAGCTGTGTGTTGATCGCTCGTGACTCTAAACAAGCTCTTGTTAGCGTACACTCCCCACCGCAGCCGCAGTATCTCTCTTAGTGGTTGCCATGGTGACTGACCCCTCCGTTGATGGTGCTTCAGCGGAGACTGTTTGTGCATGTGGCTGTGTTTCAGCTGTGTTTGGCTTCCAGAGGGATGCTTTCGGGACGTGCGCTGATTCCTTCTCATTAAAGGCTGGCATCAGGTTTTCCAGGAAACGCAATCTGACAGTGTTTAGTTAGGCGGAATTTAATCAGATTAGCCAGGGCTGGCATATCACTGTTTATGGGTGCTTTTTTCAACTGTGGTTTGCAGTGCTAGTTATAAAAAAATAGTTACAGCTACTAGTTACTTGACTGAAAAACTATTTATTTTATATAAAACGTAGATCTAGTAGTAACGTATTATTAGGATTAATTTATTTATCATACTGTTTTTGCAGTAGATATATATAAAGGGTCACATCTTTGGGGAATCTGGAGAAATTTAAATGTTGTTGAATTTTTTAACAAAAGAATTTGATTACCATTTAAATTGTTTTCTTTTCCTCCTTTAAAATAAATGTGCCGATGACATAGAAAATGTTTTAAATTAGTTTTATCTTTATTTTGGTTACATTTTTGTTCTGGGATTTGATCTGGGAACAGGCTAAAGTGCAATCAGAGACAAAAACACAAAAATATATTATTCTTTTGCTATCGACAGCAGCGAAAATGCTGATAATGTGCTCAGAAGTTTTAGCTTCAGTGCTTTAGTTTGGTTCAGTTAAGGGGTAAAAGCAGAGCCAGTCGTCATAGGAACGGTCTCCGCTGGGCTTCCTCTAATAGAGCAACAGTGACCAGTGGAATGAGAGCTTTTATCAGAGCCTAATCTGGATTAGAAAGCTTTCAGACGGAGTCGGATTATCATAGCATCAAGCATTTTGAAACTGATGTCATGAGGGTTTGATATGAACACATGCTTACAGTGAGAGAGAGAGAGTGGAGGGGAGTTGAGCGAGGGATAAAGGGGAGAGAGTGGAGAAAGAGAGAGAGCAAAGAGAAGTGAGAAGGATAAAGATGAGAGAGAGAAAAAAGAAGTGAGAGAAGAGAGAGAAAGAAGTAGTCAGGGAGAGAGAGATATACAGTAGAGGAGAAAAGATGGAGAGAAAGAAGAAAGCGCAAGGAGAGAAGGGGAGGACAAGTGAGAGAGAGAAAGAGGGGGAGAGGAGAAAGAGAAGTGAGAGAAAGAGTGAGAGGAGAGAGAGAGCAAAAAGAAGTGAGGGAACACAGAGAGAGAGAGAGAGGACAGAAAAGTGAGGGAGCAGAAATTTAGGAGTTCTATTTTTCTCCTATAGCACCACTAATATCATATTTCAGTGGTTGATTGTAAAGTTCTGTAGTTCTATTCTTGTATTCATGTTATATTTTTAATTGATTGTGATTGTTTACTGTGTTTCAATTGTTTTAAATGTTTAGTTTTGACATGCTTGAAACGCACCCTCAAATGAAATATATTATTAGTATTATTATGATTTATTCTAACTTTATTCAGACTTAATTTTCTAAAAAAACCTCATTGATACTAACCATTTGCTTAATGCCGTTTAATGAAAAAACATTTAATTTATATCTGCACAAGAACCTGTTTTAACCTGTTTCCTCGTGTAACAAGCTAAATTCTCAATATTCTGTGTGTGAACATTTAGAAAGTGTCCTTGTACCAAACCAGTTTAACACGTTTTGTGGCTTATTGTGTTGCTACAGGGCGAGCATCGATGAGGTTGAGACGGACGTTGTGGAAATCGAAGCCAAGCTTGATAAGGTATGGCATTGTTTTGCAACAAAAAATTGTGCTTAAAATCAATTCAACATGAAAAATTTAAGTTTTAGTCACGCTTGGACGCTAAGGAATTGCAGCAGAGTTCCTGGACATGTGCAATCCTTAATTTATAGTATTGGATTGAAGCAAACGCAAATATATTTTCAGTAGAAATACAAATTCAACCACAAAAAAAAAAAATCATTTTAATTTTTTATCAAATACACAACTATGAGGAATTTAAAGTGTTTCACCAGGAGAGTGTTTCTAACAGGAGACAAGCGTCATCCTCCTGCTTTTCCACCCGCTGCATAGCAGAAAGTGACTGAGCTGCAGTTCTCCCAGCGGCCTCTAGAGGCTGACTCCAGAATTTACCAAGTTCTCATTCACTCCAATGCTAAAACTGAACAAGTTTGAGGCTGAAAAGTCATGTTTTCACCTTTGGCTCCTTCAGGTTTGTTGATTTAGATCTCTAGTTTTTATCTTCATGAACACTCTGGGGGGTGAATTATTTTAATATTTGCTTGTTTATGATATATTCAAATTTAACCTTCAGCCAATCAGTAGCCTTCACTATTGCCATGTCCCGCGCCTGTGGGCTTTCTGGATACGCCCACTCTTTTAACTTTGCCAGAAACCTACAACGTCACAGACACTTCGTCCATGTTGGATACAGTAAACAGTTTACACCCCTCAAGTTCACAATTATCTCTAAACACCTTCTGAAAGTCATTGAAAACCACCACAAATATTTTGAAATCATAAAAGTAGAATACATCATATGTGTTTAGCTCATCTCTTGCTAACATATGGAAGCAGAGATTAAAAACCATACTCTAGGGGGCGATCAAGGTGCTTTGGTGTCTGGCAGTGTCATCTTTACAAAGCGAGGTTAGTTAACAATATTTTTTATGTTTTTATTTTCATCTTCATGCAAACTTTACCAAACTACAGCTCAGTAGGTGGCAATAATGCACAAAAGAAAGCTCACAAACCGCCACTAACAACAGCAGAATAAGACGAAGAAGAAGCAGAAAACGCTGCATCCCAATCCGAACATTTATTCTGCACCCTTAAAGGAGATCCTAATCTTCAGAAGATGTAGATTCTTTTTAGTGTGTGAGACGAGAGTGAGCTCGATCTGGGGCGCACTAAAGATCACATGAATGAAATAGTTGTGATCACATGATTACGCTTGACGTGTGCGAGAACTGAACTCCTTCTTTCTCATTCCTTCATTAAAAAATATTCTAATAATAGATATAACTCTCTCTATATTGGTATTATTTATTTCTGAGCTTCTTTAAAAAGTAGTCGTTTTACAAAGAGAGCTCGCTTGTTTAGGTCCAAGAGAAACTCCTTCCACCTGAGCGCAGGGAATTGTGGGTAATATCAACCTGTTGATACCGGGTGACTTTTTTTTTGATTACTTTAAGGTTGTGTTTGCTGCTCTGTGATAGATAACATATAAAGTATGCTCAGAACAAGCAAATCTCCTTTAGAAGCATGGTTTTGTCACTGTTTTAACTTTTTCTGGCCATCAGCTGGTGAAGCTCTGCAGCGGCGTGATCGAAGCCGGTCGAGCATACGCTACTGCAAACAAACTCTTCGTGAATGGCGTCCGAGACCTGTCTCACCACTGCAGGAAAGAAGAGAGCGTCTCGGTAGGTTTCCTCCCTGAACACGCAGCTCTCGAGAAATTAGTTTTTACTGCTTATTAAACACATTTTACCTGATTCTGAGGCTTTTTTTATTTAAGAATGTTTTGAGGTCTTTTTAATGCCTTCATAAGATAGGAGGTAGAGAGGAGACAGGAAGAATATTTGGGTGAGAGATCAGGGGAGAAGGACTGGGGCTGGATTCGCACCTCTGTCGCCGGATGCAAATCTGCACCATATGTCAGTGCACCGACCGCTATGATATCAGCGCTCGCCCAACATGACATCAACACATTTAACTTATTAATGATGGATGTTAATATTTCTATTATAGTAATTTGTCTTAATGAATCGATTTTCTCCGTTATACAGTATATTATACATATTTTACCTGATTCTGCAAAAAATATATATTAAGGCCTAAAAGGTAAGATTTATCTATTTTGATTGTATTTAAATTTTCAATTTATTTGATTTACAAATTTTAAACCTTTATGCAATTAATACATTTTATGTGATTACAATTCACAGTTTAGTGTAAATCAAACATGTAAGATATAAGCAATAATACCATTAAATTCAATTTGTTTTAAATTAATACACTTTCCGGGCTTTCACACATTGTCTCTGTCACACACTGGACTTAGTAATTTGTAAAGGTTTAAATATGTTATCCACCGTTGTGAAAGATGTTGCTCTGTCTGATCCCTTCTGTGTTTTTGTTGTTGCCTCAATCTTCCACGTCAAAATTGCTAAATCAATTTCTGTTAGAAAGAGACACATTAACGATTACACCAGCGAGATGTTTATGCATGCCATATCTCAAACACCAAGCATCACTGCTGGTACAGCCAACTTCCTTCTTGATGCATTTACTTTAAAAATCAAGTTTGTTATAGACTACATCGCACCTATAACTGTCAAGAAGAAACGTGGGAGACAAAAAACACCATGGAGAAATTCAACAAAAGTTCAAAGTATGAAAAGACTTTGCAGGAACGCTGAAAGAAGGTGGAGAAAATCAAAACTTGTCATCCACTACGACCTTTATAAAGAGAGTCTCCATGCTTGTAATTCAGAATTAATCACAGCTAGGCAAGAGTTTTTCCTCAAACTTAATTAGAAAGGAAATTATTGCTTCCCCTGCAGGGCTGGGAATAGACATCCTCAGCCTCCACTCAATGTGCACCTTCAATCTAATCAATAGCAAAACGTTAATAGAGACGGTTCAGAGCCTTAGGACATCAACATGCAGTCTTGACACTTATAGTAGAATTTTAATACTCATGAGACATGATTTATGAACACAATCGCAAACAGCAATTTATTATGTTGTTCCAAACATGAATTAAGCTCATACCTTGATATCAATGAAGAATGTGATCACATTGCAAGCACCATGGAGGGAGAAATAAGAGGGAAAGAAGAAAGAGAGGAAAGAAGAGGAAAAGGAGAGACACGAGCAACGTAAAATACGTCCACTCGCTAGAGTAGTTAGAGAGAGAGAGAGAGAGAAAAGCCCCTAAAGCCTTGAGAGTCCCTTCAGTATAAATCCCGCCTCTCTACGTCACTTCCTGTTTCCTCCCAAATATACATACAAATACAATCTTATTTGAGAATTACTTACAATGATTAAATATTCTATTAAACACTCTACCAACAGTCTTTTTTTAAATGGTTCTTAAAAGTCTAGAAAAGAACCTCTATAAGTTATAAACACCTCCTTGTGCTCCAGCTCTTTCCCCAAATCCCTTAAACCCGCAGTGGTAAAATCACTACTGAAAAAGACAAACTTAGATAATACTGTACTGAGCAACTACAGACTCATCTCAAATCTCCCTTTTATTAGTAAAATTATGGAAAAGATTGTTACAAAACAACTGAATGAATTCCTGACCCTAAATGAATACATGGATTGTTATCAGAGTGTTTCAGAGCTCATCACAGCACAGAGACAGCACTACTGAAGACAGACAGTGACATCCGGTTTTACACCGATTTAGGAAAAGTGACGGTCCTGGTTCTCCTCGATCTGAGCGCTGTCTTTGACACAGTTGACCACAATAAAGACTAAAAAACTATGTGGGTCTTACAGGTGATAAACTGTGATAAAATTGTTTAGATCATGCTTAGAAGGAAGATGCTTCTATGTAAACATAGGTGATTACATGTCAAAGTGGACTGCAGTGTCTCGTGGAGTCCCTCAAGGTTCAATCCTTGCTCCTTTACGATTTAACCTGTACATGTAAATCCACTGGGCCAAATTATGAGAAGGAACCAGATATCATACCATAGTTATGCAGATGATACACAAATTTATCTAGCTATATCCCCGAATGAATACAACCCCATAAACTCTCTCTGCCAAGTTTTTGATGAGATTAAAAACCTGATGCAAAACAACTTTCCTCAATTAAACAAGGACAAAACTGAACTGTCATTGCATTCGGAAGCAAAAGCGAGGTTGTTAAGGTTAACATGTATCTCACTGCCAAGGGCCTAATAACTACAAATCAGGTCAGGAATCTTGGGGTGATTCTGGACTCTGATCTTAGTTTAA
Source organism: Danionella dracula (assembly GCA_900490495.1). Lineage (NCBI taxonomy): Eukaryota > Metazoa > Chordata > Actinopteri > Cypriniformes > Danionidae > Danionella > Danionella dracula. The sequence goes on along the minus strand of UELW01000012.1, from coordinate 16,996,865 downwards.
ATAACCACATCAAAGCAATGACCAAATCAGCTTATTACCATCTTAGAAAAATTGCGAGAATCCGATGCTTTGTTTCCAGACAAGATTTAGAGAAACTGATTCATGCTTTCATCTCCAGCAGGCTGGACTACTGTAACGCTCTTCTCACCGGTCTTCCCATAAAAAAACATTAAACAGTTACAGCTCGGTCAGAATGCAGGGGCTCGAATTCTAACCAAAACTAGAAAGTCAGAACACATCTCTCCAGTTCTTAAGTCTCTACACTGGCTGCAGGTCTTGATTTTAAAGTTGTGCTTCTCGAATATAAGTCCAAACATAACTTACCACTTAAATACCTAACAGACATTATCAGTGAATACACACCAAACAGGAAACTGTGATCCCTCAGATCAAATCAATTAGATCTACCCCGGGTTGATTCCAAACAGGGTAAATACTATTTTATTGACCATGCGGCCCACAGATGGAATCAGCTTCCAGAGGAGATCAAGGGTGCCAACACTTTAGTCACATTTAAATTCAGGCTAAGGACTCACCTGTTTAGTTGAACCAACGTCTGAAAAACTTTATCTCTGCACTTCACTTCACTCTTAACCTAGATCGTAATTTCAGTTTTTAATCATCGTGATTGAATATGACTTGTTTTAATGAATGAAAACAAACATACAACATCTCCGCACCACATGTCAGTGCTACGCTATCAGTGCATATAATAATTTAAGATAAAGATATTTCAGAACAAAAAACTTTGTCAAAAAGTCATAATGTGTCAATTTCATTCAGATAAGCAAAACTAGATTTAGACAAGTTACATTGTTCGGAGCAACTGAACATTTGTTTATCCTTACTGACAGGGTAAATATCAGTTTAACAGCATGATTAAAAAACATTAATTTGACTCTGATTTTGATCTGATGGTGAGTGTTAAAGCCATTATAAAGGATGGATATAGATGAAATCATACCTTAATCAGATGACAATCCATGTTTCTTCTGCTGCTGGTGCTGAGTGTAAAAAAAAAAGAAATTTAAACATGAACGTAAGTAAGTCATAAATTTAGCTATTTGAATTTGGCTTGTACTACATTTAGATGCATGTAAACGGTATTCATACATTTTAACTGTTAAAATGTAAAATGCTGTTTTAAATCAAAGTTAAGTAATCTGACAACATATTTTTTACCGATTATACAAATGCAATGTAAAGGATTTAAGTTATTAATACATTAGGCTTGTATTCTTTTTTTTTGAGTATGAGACTTTTAAATCAAATTTGAGAAAATTGATTAGAAAAAATTTGGTTTTAAGCAGAGCCAAATTAAGCATAACAAACTCAAATGAACTATTCCCTCCATGAGAGGAGAGACACAGAAGGTTATTTTAACAGCATAATAACTAGATGAACTGAATACAGATGTAAAATGATTCTTTTATGCGTTTCAGGAATGCCTTGCAAAGTGTGGCGAGAGCCTTCAGGAGATCGTCAACTATCACATGGTGAGACACTTTTCATCCTCGACTGCAAGGAAACATCCCATAATAAACAGAACACACTCACCTTCCAGAGCGCTGGCTTTTCATTTATGATGCTGCGCAGCGTTTTATTGCTTTATTCATCGTATTGCTTCACCTCACTTGAGGAAGATGTTTCTTTGTTGTTTTTGGCAGCCCTCTAAATTTTAATCTAGAATATTATAATTTATTTTAGTTACGTTTTAGTCATTTAAAAACACAATAGATTTGTCATGTTTTAGTCAACGAAATTCGAAAGCGTTAAAGGTTTTAGTCTAGTTTTCGTCAATGTACATTCATTTTTAGTTGATTAAAAATGTTTTTAATAAGTTAATTTAAGTTTTGTTAGACAATTGGTATTTCATGAATTAAGACTGAATTGAGTTGTTTTTTCATTAAAAACCACAATGATAAACATGTGTGATTTAAGGATTATCAAAATGAAGATGCAATTTAGTTTAAAATTGAAAAACATTCTTAATTTGGCAATTGTGGCTTTATTATTTTACATTTACTGTAAAACAAATATAGTGTATATATTTTTTTATTTTAAAGACTTATTCGTCACTCAGCATTTAACCTGGAACCAGAGATAGCTCACATTCAGAGAATATTTTCATACTTAAAGTTAAGTTTAAATATATAAAATAAAATTAAATTAAATTAAAATAAATTAAATGTAAAAGAAAAGGTAAAATAAATAAATACATAAATTATATGTATTTATTTTTTACATTTTATTTAAAAAAAATATATTGAAGTAAATAAGAATATAATATAACATTATAATAATGTATTTACATTTTTAAAATAACTAAAGTAACAAAAATAGCTTGTAGGTGATTGACTCAATAAAGCTGTTCGAACAAGAAGCATTTACTCTCACTAGTGGAGATCGCTGTAATTACTGACGATCCACAGCATCCTGACTGTAAGAATCTGCATTACAAGGGCAGAAATGTGTTAAAAAACATCTATATCTTGTCAGGGTTTGTGCTTAACTGTGAGCTGGGTCTTTACAGATAGTACACTCACACAGCTCTAAGATTACAAGATACTTTTCATTAAAGCAGAATTGTGATTCCTCTCATCATCTCCTGGGTATGTTTATTTCACCAGCGTTCATCTGTCATGAAAGCACTCAGTGTTGAATCGCAAATCACAAACCCTTCATTTTTTAAACGCTGACAACACATGAGAAGCATTCTGGTTCGTTTCTAATGAAAAGCTCACAGGACAAAAAACTTTACAGTGTGACAAGATGATTACAACGTCCAGAACCAACGAGAGGGATTTAACCGGTGTGTGTGTCTGCGTATGTGTGTGCGTGTATGTGTATGAGTGCTGTCTAATTATTTTAAAATAAACTAATTAATCGCACAAATTTTTACAATTACAATTAATCGCAATGACAAGACTGAAACTTTTTTAAATCTATAAATGTAACATGTAAATAATTAATGTAATCTCCATCCATCCATCCATCTTCATGTCGGCTTTATTCCCTTTTGGGGTCGCCACAGCGGAATGAACCGCCAACTCACTGGCATATGTTTTACGCAGCGGATGCTCACGACAAAGAAACTATTTAATGCGCACAAAACACTAGATATATGTAATGTATGTAGGGGTATGTATAGGGGTCCTAAAAAGTCTCAGGTTTAAAAGCCCAAATTTTAGGCCTTAAAAAAAAAGTCTTAAATTCTCTGTTCTAGGTCTTAAATAATTAAATAACTCCTAAATGCTGCAAAAATTATGGCAAGGGTTGCCATACTCTGAGAAAACATTTGTGAATACTCATAAATGCTAAAAATCTTAAAAGTGATTGTTAGGGTTGCCTAATATTGAGAAAATGTTCCTAAATGTAAACAAAATCACAAAAATGGCAGTTAAGGTTGCCAGATTTTGAGAAAACCTTCGTAAAAGCTCAAAGGCATAAAAGTGATGGTTAGGGTTGAAAAACTATTTTGTAGCTATTTCTGATGTTATGATCAGACTATATATGATATATATATATATATAGTATATATATATAGTTTTTTTAGTTGATGATCTTAAATATTTATTTAATCAAACCATACATTTATTCAGTTGCAAATTATTCATATCAAAGTTTCAGTTAAATAAATCAAATAAGAGATAAACATGATTTATTCTCATAGAACCAAGTGCTGTTTTGCAAATTAACCAATTTAGAGGACTTATATATAATCCTATAATGGCTGAAGGCATAAATTATTGATAGATATAAGAATTTTTATTGATTAGATTGATAACAAAATTATAATTATGCAAGAGCAAGTTACTTTTGAACATTTTATTCAGCTTTATATTCCTCATATTATAAAGAAAGTGTGTTTTACAAGATTAAATATGCAGAATGCCTACTAAACCTGTAAAAAAAATTCTTCAAACAAGTAATGTACAATATATTGTTATTCAACGTCAACCTTTCAGCACTCCAGTGGGGAAAATACCTTATGGGACTACAATCGGCTTTAAAAAATATTTTTACTGACTGTAAAACTACATACATTCATTCATTCATCTTCATGTCGGCTTTCTTCCCTTTCGGGGTCGCCACAGCGGAATGAACCGCCAACTCTCTGGCATATGTTTTATGCAGCGGATGCTCTTCTAGCCGCAACCCATCGCTGGGAAACATTCACACACACATTCACACTTTTAACACTATGGGCAATTGTTCTTACTCAGTTCACTTATACCGCATGTCTTTGGACTTGTGGGGAAACCGGAGCACCCGGAGAAAACCCACGCGATCACGGGGAGAACATGCAAACTCCACACAGAAATGCCAACCAACCCAGCCGAGGCTTGAACCAGCAACCTTCTTGCTGTGAGACGACCGTGCTACCCACTGCGCCACCGTGACGCTACTACATACATATTAATTCAATTTGGTTATTATGGTCAATTATTTTTTAGAATATTTCAGGCTAACACATGTGGATGGTTATATTAGTGTCCTTTTGGGGCCCCTTTAATCATCCATTATATATATATATGTAGAACAATTAAATGTGAACTCTGAATTTCTTTAACACTGGACAAACGTCAACCTTTTCACCATCTTTGACAGTTTTTGTTCTTGATCTACATTAAAATATTTGTGTTTTAAGGATTAAAAGTTGTCTGTGCAAGCTATCCGAGAAGTCCAGGGAATATTTTGCACGGCTGTGTTGTGCATCACAGCAGCTAAAGTGCAGCCTTGCTCCTGCAAGGGCGTCTCGTTTGGAACATTTCAGCGCAGGAAGTCTGAAGCTTAGCAGGCACTTTAGAGTCACATGTGGAGACGTTTTGAAGCCAAGTGCTGAACATGCTGTCTGCCCTCAAAACATGTCTTTTTCATTACTGCGACGGAGAAAACAAGCTCTCTAGCTTCCCCTTGAAGGATCCTAATTCAGATATTGAGAAAATGCTTCTAAATATAAAAGTGACTGCTACGGTTGCCAGAGTTTGAGGAAATGCTCATAAATGCTCAAAAACATAAAAATTGCATAAAAATAATCAAATGATAGTTCATCAAGCCCTGAGGTTCTATTACAGGTGTTTTGCTGATTTTAGGTTTTTGTATCTTTCTTTCACAAGTTTGCTTACTTAGAATTAGCCCAGGAAGGCAAAGCGAGTTTGGCAACGGCAAAGACAACCCGGACCCAAAAGCCAAGGGAGAGAGAGTTTTTGGGAAGAAGTGGAGATGGGGTGGAGGAGGGAGTTTGTTTTTAATTAATCACAATGCAATGGAATTGTAAACATTTTATGTCTTAGGAAGCGGAGGGAGGATTGGAAACACCTGTTGATGTTTGCTAATTATATGATCGCTCCTCCCAAAAATGTGTTCACAGAACTACACTTTGTAATAAATAGAAGCTGTTTTGGAGTCTTTATTTTTTAACAATTTGGGTTTTAAAACAACAGGAGAACCATAGTGTTAACCCCCACGAAAACCAAAACCGAGAAATAACAATTTTGTGTGATGGATAAAATTTTGTGTGATGGATATTGAATATTGAATCATGAAGGTAATTACTATTATATGAATATTAACATAAATTTAGTAAGTTTTTTGTAGATTGAAGGAGAGCGAGAGATGCCACACCCACTGAACTGATGTAATGGGTCCGCCTTATTGGGTGGATGTTAAAACTAGTGGCTTGAGAGAATGTACTCTCTCTTCATTTTTTTCATTCTAACCTTTCAGACGTCCGGTCTTTATTTCCTATCTGTCCTGACGTGGCTATCCACGGCGTGCATGCGTGAAACGCTGTGCTAACCTTTCATGGCACCAATGTATGATTTCTAATATTTGGGTTTGATTAAATAAAATGATGTTGCTCGTAATTCATGTCTCTTGGGTAATTAATTCCATATTTCTAGAACAACTGTATGTAATTTGTATTTATTGTTTTGTTGAATGCAGTCACAGATTTGTATGAATGTTTCACTTAGTACTTTTTCCTCCTTTCCTCCAATGCAGATTCTCTTCGATCAAGCCCAGAGGTCCGTCAAGCAGCAGTTGCACAACTTTGTGAAAGAGTGAGTTCCGTCGTTTATTTCCTCAGTTTTCCTCCTCCTCCTCTCTAACCCTCCTGGACGTGTCTCCTCAGGGATGTTCGTAAGTTTAAGGAGACCAAGAAGCAGTTCGACCGGGTGCGTGAGGACATGGAGATCGCTCAGGTGAAGAATGCCCAGGCTCCTCGAAACAAGCCTCACGAGGCAGAGGAGGCCACCTGCGCCCTCATCTCCAGCCGGAAGAGCTTCAGGCATCTCGCCCTTGACTACGTGCTGCAGGTGATGCACCTCTGCATTCATTCACTGGTGCGCCCTGTCAGGGGCTTTAGCACTGAAAGTCCTCTGTGTTTTGTGTTGCATTGGTCTACTGATTCTCCCATGGCATTCTGTTATTTCCCGTGTTGGTTTGTATTCAGCAGTCATGTGGTTTTGGTAAGATAACATTGTTCTGTTTATTTCCCCAAGTCATGTTTTTAGCGCACAAAACTTTGTGATTGTTTGCGTTTCACCACTCGTGTGATCTCTTTTACTCACATAACTGGTGATTTTTGACTGGTTCTCTTTATGTTCCTTCCAGTCATGTGATATCCTTAGGCTCATGTAACTGGTGATTGATTGTGTTTATGTTTCCCCTGTCATGTAATGTTTTTGGCTCACATGACTGGTGATTGGTTGTGTTTGTGTTTCTCCCAGTCATGTGATTATTTTTGATCATGTGACTGGTGATTGGTAGCATTTATGTTTCTCCTAGTCATGTGATTATTTTTGGCTCATATGACTGGGTATTGGTTATGTTTGTGTTTCTCCCAGTCATGTGATGAATTTTGGTTCATGTGACTGGTGATAGTTGTCTTTACATTTCTCCCAGTCATGTGATAACTTTAGGATTGATTGTGTTATCAAATTGTTTCCATTTGTGTTTCCCCCAAGTCAGTATTATGGCTTACATAACTGGTGATTGTTTGTGCTTCCCCAGTCATGTGATGTCTTTTGGCTTACAAAAATTGGATTTATTATTATTTTTATATATTTAGGGTTGATTGTGTTATCTTTTATTTTAAAATCCCTTTTCCCAGTATCTTGAGGACTGGGGAATTTAGTAGCTAGTTAAATTTTTTCACCCTTACATCACTGATTATCTTCTTTGGATTTCCTCAACAGATCAATGTTCTCCAGGCCAAAAAGAAGTTTGAAATTTTGGATTCGGTAAGAATGTTTCTGTTGCATTTTTAGTTGCAGCTTTTTTTATGCAACTCAAATGTTTGTTTCAAGCAGAATTGCTTAAAACACATAAACTCTGTCTCTCTCATCCGCAGATGCTGTCATTCATGCAGGCGCAGTACAGTCTTTTCCAGCAGGGCTTCAACCTCCTGGATGAGATCCACCCCTACATGAAGAAACTGGCTGCTGAGGTCCATCCCCGCTTTGCCTGTTACTATAACACTAAAACCGTTTAACTGCAAAACTTAGACATTTTCATTTTGATTAGATGACCAAAACAAACAGAGGATTTAGAAAAAAAAACTGAATGCAAATGAACTTAACCCGTTATGGACCACAATGCTGTTATGTTTTAGCTGGATCAGCTGGTGATCGACTCGGCGATGGAGAAGAGAGAGATGGAGCACAAACACGCCACCATTCAGCAGCGAGTGAGAATGCTTTCATACACCTTTTAATTTTATTAAAGTTACAGCTCTACCTGATTGTCAGCTTGGCTTAATCTTGCTAGACTTACTTTAAAGGACGCTGCACATTTATCCGAACTGAGATTCGCACAAATCTTCAGATGCTTCTCTGCGGGGTGCATTTCACAAGCTGCGCAGTTTGGTTCCCGAGCTTGTGATCCTTTCCTGTCCCGCCCCTTTTCTCCCTCCCACATCATTTTGTGTCTTTCTTAAAGGCAATTTAAAGCCCTTTTTCTTGCCATTTGATGTTCGTTATTGTGAAAATGTGAAATGTTTTTAAAGTTCTGGATGGTATCATCTTTTTTTTTTTATCCAACCCCGTCAAATAAAGAAGTTATTTTGTTTTTGAGATCGATCTAAAATGCCAGTGATCTGCTTGTAAACTGGTGATATAATTAGCTGTTCATACACCATTGAGATCCCCCTAAACATATTGTCAGTGATGTTACCTGGTGTCCTCAGGTGTTTCGGGTCTTTTAACATCATAAACCCTCTGCCAGGTGACCCCACCACGGTTGATCCGACCGTTGGTGTGTGTTTAGGTGGACTTGGATGCAGCCTACTTCAATGGGCAAGCACCTCGCCTTCCAGCCGTCTCCTAAGCGGCCCTCCCATGGCATAATCAGCTCCATGATATTAATGGTCTTGTTGATGTCTGTGACCAGAAGTATATCAGGCCTGGATCTCACGTAAAACCCTAGCTGCAGTGTTAAACGCTGGTGTAGGCACAGCAGGTTTCCCGAGCTTGTGATCTTTTTCAAGTCACGCCCCCATGGGCCCACTGTCTGTCCTAAATTAGTAAAGGCAAAAAATTTACCCAAAAGTAAAATGGTTTTCTCGGCTGCTCTCAAATAAACATAAAGAAAAAGGGGTTTGTTGGATTTTCCACAGCTAGGTGTTTTTTGTTGTTGTTGTTTTGCTTATGATGCCCTTCTGTGAATGTCTCACTCATTAATTTTTTTCAGCTCTTGCTTCAGATGAATTTATCTTAATTTTCAGAGTTTTTAAATTCATGGGAATTTAGCCCAATATCACAAGCATAACTGGTGGGCTTAAAGAAGGGCAAGCATATTTTATTTACTTTTAATTGATGTTTTGCACCAGAATTAGTTTGTGTTTTTACAGAAAGACACACCTAAAGATTTGTAAATGTGCATCGATTTTATTTGATCCCTTTGGGGGGTTTTCTTCAGTTTGTCTTTTAGTAAATAATTCCCATCTGAATGGCTTATTTAAATTCATTCCGTTTCTCTGTTTCCACATGTTTGCGCCGTTCTCTTCCAGACGTTGATGCAGGTGAGTCTGATCTCTCTTTCTCACTTCAGATTTGATCGATTGGATTACGTAAAAAACAAATGTTGCTGGTGATGCATTTTGCAGATAATCTCTGGGTGCTAATGCTGAAAATGAGCATCTTCAAAGCAATATTAAAAAAGTTACCATTTCTAAATTATGTTAAAATCTTATCAAGCAATCTCTATTTTGGAATTCTTACACCATCCTAAGAGAACTTTACAGAATGCACAACTTCTAAAAATGTAAGAAATACAGCTCGACTGGATTGTTTTTTTGTTTTTTTTTAAATTCTGCCTAAGGTTTTTGAATGTTTGTGGCCCATGTGAAAGACCTGCAGTCCACTCAACATGCTTTTCAATAATGAAAATTAGGGTAGTATTTGAAAAACTATTTACATTTTGCATCAAAATGACACATTTTACTGAAAGAGGGCGTTTTTATGCTGAGTTAAATCTTTCCTTTATGGTGAGAGATGTGTGCATTTGTATAGGAAGTGTTTGTTTGGTGAGGGCGCCCTCTTCTGTTTTTTTAGTAAAAATCCTGTTTTTAAAGGCAAAAGAATGCAGAATCTGCACAAAAAAAGACACCATCACGTTATTAAGTCACAAGTCAAGTTGTTTAATATTGTGATGGTTCCTTTTGAACAAATTCTGCCCCAATTTACATTAAAGATAAACTTTTATGATTTTTAAAAATTGTGTCAAAACACCTTTTACATTTCTGCAGTGATTTCATCCATTTCTCTACAGCTTGTTTCAAAGTTTGCTTACTTTGCAAACACAAACGTGACATTTTTCTCTGAGGTTTTGTTTGTTTGTTATGGTAAAGTCATCCTGAAAAATTGCAATTGATAGTTAATCAATGCTGAATGGCTCCCATCATTGATCCCTGCTGTCAGCGAGTGTTTAAAACTCAAACAAGCCCTTTCTTGGCTAATCACCTCTTCTTAATAACTTACCATACATCGCAGATCTCTAACAATATCATGTATTTTTCATTGTGATCAGTTAATCTTAAACAACTCAACTCTATTAGTAAACAAGCATCTATTAATCTCCGTTTTGTTCTTTTTTTATGAAAACATCCTCCTTTAAAGCACTTTTATGATCTTCAGCAGATGCCTTTGAGCGTGAGAGAGAAGAAAGACTGAATGAATGAGTCAGAGAACAGCTGTGAGGCTGTAATAAGCTTAAAGAGTGCAGGAGTGCTCAGAGCCTTATGTTCAGAGAGCACAAATCATGCTCTCCAGTGACACACTGACCCCTGGAGGTTAAGCTCTGCATCTCTATCCGCTCCTCAGTCTGTGTGCATGCTTCAGTGCGTTTCTATACCGGCACCTGTAGCTTTACAGCATTTAGAGTGGTTTAAAGTGTTTTGGCTGCAAAAGATGAATGTATTTGTGGGAAATGGGTGGATTTTGTGTGTGAAACCCAGTAGTGGGCGTGGTGGAAGCATGACAGTGGGAGGGACATGGGTACATGGCTTGTTTTGAAAAGCACAACCATTTGAGAGGATTTAAAGATATTGTTTACGATAAATACTGCTAAAAAGTGAATAGGGGTGCAATATTTAAATTATTTAAAAGAGAAATAATTCAGCACGTTTAAATTATGATGTTTTTTTTTATTCCAATCAACAGTAAGTGTGCCCACCATTACGTTCAGACCTGCCTTATGTGTTTTTATAAAAGCCTATGGGTGTTTCTAGGGCCATAAAGCATTTGACACAATATTGGGTTCGTCATTGAATGAATGAGACCAATCATGAAGAAGGGGAGTAAATAAATATTGGAACAAACCCCACACGATATCAAATCTGGATTCCAAACACACAGGTCTGGCTCAAAGATGTCTCTGACTGAATATTTGCAGTTATAACTCGAGTTGTTGGCCACTGGGGGGTGATGTGGCAGAGTGCTTCGAGTTCTAAATCTAAATTATGTTATTACATAATGATATACAGAAAGAGGTGGAGAGAGAGATAAAAGAGATATAAGAGAGAAAGAGAGAGGAAAGAAATATAGAGGAGAGACAGAGATAAAGAAAGAGAGAGAGGAGGGAGAGCTATGGAGAAGATAGAGAGAAGAGAGAGGAGATAGGTGAAAGGGAGAGGAGAGATAGGAGAGAGAAATAGAGAAGGGGGAGAGAGAGAGGAGATAGGGGAGGGGAGAGAGAAAACAGAGATAGAGACAGTACAGATAGGGAGAGAGATAGATAGAGCGAACGAGAAGAGAAGAGACGAGACAGAAAAGAGATAAAGTGTAGATAGAGAGAGAGAGAGAGACATTAAAAGGGCCACTTTGCATAAAGCAAGAGTCTGCGTTCAAATCAAGCTTAGCCTTCTCTCTGGTAAAATAACACAAACCTTTAAATAAACGGTTTTCAAGGTCAACTTTGTAGTTTTAGCCTCGTATGCTCCCAATATTTAGAAATTCGAAACTAATCATTGCGCATGTCCAGTGAAGATTCGGGCCTTGCCTTCAGCACTGCAGTGTATTTAATCAAGGTGCTTTCATTAAAATTAGAGTTGCTTCATGAAATGTTTGAGATCTCTATATTTTTTAGTTGAACTACTCTGAGCTTCACAAACAAATTCAATGGGCGCGCTATTTATTTCTTTCCCGCTTATGGGAATAGTTTGACTGCATGAGCAGGCAGCTGCAGTGTTCTCTCTCTCTCTCTCTTGATTTATCCCAGCTCTCGTCCCCTCTGGGTGCTTTACTGTCTCCTGGAGCTGCATCTGTCTCTCGCTCATTCATGTTTACCCCGATTGTGGCTCCCTCGGGGCGTCTCTGCCCTTCTCTCCCTTTGCCTCTCACGCAGTGCGCTGGTGCTTCTCTCAGGCTCTATCAGCATCTGACTCTGAACATGAAAGCGAGCAGCAGATTGTGTTTGTTTACTTTATTCAGCAAATGCTTTGTGAACTTGAGCATGTTGGGTTTGTTGTTGTGAATCAGACCACATCTCTGTAACAATGTAGATTCAGAAGCTCGAAAATCATCTTCTGCTTGTTTAGTGCTAAACTGTTACATATTTTGCACACTGTAAAGCACACTGGATTTTAAGCCGCTCCGTCCACACGTACCAAAGAAAATGTTTTTTTCCATAAATAAGGTTCGCCGGATTAAAATTTGTAATAATAATAATAATAATATATTTTATGTACTGGTGGCTTTCAGGACAAACAAGGACGTCACACACAGCAGTAAGGAGCACAAGAACAATAAAAGCGACAGTGTGTACACGTAGTGTGTACGTGCGACTCTTTGCAGCTGCCTTTTATGGGTAAAGTTAACTGTTATGCAGTAGCGATTTTGTCTCTCGTTCACTCAACAGAATAACTCTTTGAATGATTCGTTCTTTTTGTTCATCTTTAAATAATTATTTCCTTAATTTCCTAACAAGATTACTTGCAAACAGTCACAAATCATCTCTACCCCTCTATATAGCTCTCTCTTCCGTGTCTCACGCTCTCTCTCTCCTCTCTTTCTCTCCCTCCTCTCTCTCTCTCCTCTCTTTCTCTCCCTCCTCTCTATACCTTTCCCCTCTCTCTCTCCTCTCCTTCTCTCCCTCCTCTCTATACCTTTCCCCTCTCTCTCTCCTCTCTTTCTCTCCCTCCTCTCTATACCTTTCTCCTCTCTCTCTCCTCTCTTTCTCTCCTTCTCTATACCTTTCCCCTCTCTCTCTCCTCTCCTTCTCTCCCTCCTCCTTATACCTTTCTCCTTTCTCTCTCCTCTCTCTCTCCCTCTTCTCTATACCTTTTTCCCTCTCTCTCTCTCCTCTCTTTCTCTCCCTCCTCTCTATACCTTTCTCCTCTCTCTCTCCTCTCCTTCTCTCCCTCCTCTCTATACCTTTCCCCTCTCTCTCTCCTCTCCTTCTCTCCCTCCTCTCTATACCTTTCCCCTCTCTCTCTCCTCTCCTTCTCTCCCTCCTCTCTATACCTTTCCCCTTTCTCCTCTCTTTCTTTCCCTTCTCTCTATACCTTTCCCCCCTCTCTCCTCTCTTTCTCTATCTCCTTTCTATATCTTTCCTCTCTCTCCTCTCCTTCTCTTCCTCCTCTCTATACCTTTCCCCTCTCTTTCTCCTCTCTTTCTCTCCCTCCTCTCTATACCTTTCTCCTCTCTCTCCTCTCTTTCTCTCTCCTCTCTATACCTTTGCCCTCTCTCCTCTCTCTCTCCTCTCTTTCTCTCCCTCCTTTCTATACCTTTCCCCTCTCTCTCTCTCCTCTCTTTCTTTCCTTTCTCTCTATACCTTTCCCCTCTCTCTCCTCTCCTTCTCTTCCTCTTCTCTATACCTTTTCCCTCTCTCTCTCCTCTCTTTCTCTCCCTCCTCTCTATACCTTTCCCCTCTCTCTCCTCTCTTTCTCTCCCTCCTCTCTATACCTTTCCCCTCTCTCTCTCCTCTCTTTCTCTCCCTCCTCTCTATACCTTTCCCCTCTCTCTCTCCTCTCTTTCTCTCCCTCCTCTCTATACCTTTCCCCTCTCTCCCTCCTCTCTTGCTCTCCCTCCTCTCTATACCTTTCCCCTCTCTCTCCTCTCTTTCTCTCCCTTCTCTCTATACCTTTCCCTCTCTTCTTCTCTCTTTCTTTCCCCTTCTCTCTAATACCTTTCCCCTCTCTCTCTCCTCTCTTCTCTCCTCCTCTCTATACCTTTCCCCTCTCTCTCTCCTCTCTTTCTCTCCCTCCTCTCTATACCTTTCCCCTCTCTCTCTCTCTCTCCTTCTCTCCCTCCTCTCTATACCTTTCCCCTCTCTCTATACCTTTCCCCTCTCTCTCTCCTCTCTCTCTTTGACAAATCACTCTCTATGATTGTCAGAAAATTGAACATATTTTTTTTTATTTTAAATTTAATTTAAAAAACTAATTATAATGGAGGCGTATTTTCTGTAAACCTTGCACCGGATGAGTTTAGGGCTCTGAAATAAGACCGAGCGATCGAGTCGGGGCCCGCCCGGATCTGGTTGATGTTTAGGAGGCAATAACATGTGCTCCATTAAGCCGCTATAGTCCCTCTCTCACAGATGGACCGAGCTTTTCAAGCACCGGTCGCTGTCTGAAGGATAAACACAGCTCCTCATAAATCCCTGCATGTTCGTGGCAGTGTAACAATGTTTGCGTTGGGCTCCGGGGCCGAGGTCAGAGGCCGGAGCTCATGAACCCACAGCTGTATGTTAATGAGAGGAGCATCGAGTGCTCGTGCTGCAGATAGATGACGCGCGTGCCTCTGGCTTTGATGTGAGAGAGCTTTGCTCGAGAGCTCCCAGACTGCTCCGTGCTCTGCAGAGAAGAGCTTCTGATCACTCGCTAAAAAAAAAAATAATAAAACATGAAGATTTTCGGAAAGCTGAAGTACACTCGGGTGAGTTTGATTACAATCTTATATGGATTTATTCGTAAAAAAAAGTAAATAACTATTTATTATATATATAATAAATATATATATGTGTGTGTATATATATATATATATATATATATATATATATATATATATATATATATATATATATATATTCCTTAAACCAATCAGTTGGATTATTTCCACAAACAAAATAAGACATTTCTCAAATATTTTTGGTCAAATATAGTATTTATGTACCTGTTTTTCTATTCCAATAAATCTTATTTGTGTATTTGAGATTTCACTAATTATCTACAGTAAATGATTGCAGATCTTTTACATCTTTTTGATGCTTTTTTCTTGAAATGCTCTGGAAACCCTGATAATCAGTTGCAAACAACTCTCATTTTATTTGATGTAGTTCCATGAAACCTAATTTTATTTTTATTTTGATATTTTTTGTTAAACATGGTATTTGCTTTCCTATTTTTCCATTCGATTCGATGGAAATTAAATATATATAATTATATCAAGATTATTTTTTGAGTCTTTGCTGTTTATTTACAGTAAAGAGTTTTTCTTACTGCTTTTTATGTTTTTCCATGAAATAATCCTTAACACTGTATAAGTCCGCTATTAATGATCAACTTGTGCTTTATTTGAAATATTATTTCACAGTAAAATTTAAGATTTTGTTTTGTTTCTTTTCTTCTTGAAATTCTGCATTCAGCCCTGATAATCAGTTAAAATAAAGTACAAATTAGTTTTTTTGGGGGGGGGGTCAAACATTTAGAGATTTAATTTCCTATTTTGGAACTCCATTAAAACTATATTTAATTTATTTATTTAATTTAATACTCCATAAAATCCTGATAATCAGTTGCAAACAACCTGTATTTTATATGGTTTAATATTATTTTCATAAAACCAGACGCAGTTTTATGATGATCAATTATCTAGCAGTTATATGATTATATAAGTGTGTGTTTCATTTTTACAGAATTTTAATGTTTGTTTTATTTAGATACTCCATAAAACTCTGATGATCAGTTGACACACAACTTGCATTTGATTTTTATTATCTTTCTGCATAAATACCTGCAAAGTTTATTTTATTTTGTCAAATATACTATACATATGTTTCTTTTTTTCTATTACATTCAATTTATTTGTGTAGTTGAGTTTGCACTGATTATTTACAGTAAATAACTGCTGAGGTTTTACATCATTTTGATGCTTTTTTCCTTAAAATGGTCCAATTTTTTTTCACAAAACGTTTAGGGTTTTTGGGGTCAAATATAGTATTTTTAATACTTTGTAGTAGTTTTATGTTTGACTACAATTATAGATATTTAATTATATGTTTGTACTAGGTTTTTCAGAAAAAGATCTGTAAAAGTTTACAACATTTTATGTACGTTTTTGAATGTGTGTGCGTGCGTGTGTGTATAAAGCGGAGATGCTAGAAATTGGGATGGCCAAGTAAATTCTTCAGGGGGCAAATACTAAGAGGCTCATTTTTACTTAATAGAGTAAAAATGCTACATTGAATATACACAGTAGTGACTTTGGACACTTTACAATATAGTGAATATAGATCCAGATATAGATTACAGAATTATGTAGATGTTGTTACTTTTCTCAATGCCCCACGATGAACTCGCGCTGCGGAGCTCGACAGCAAGACAACTGATTAAGAGCCGTTAAGATCAGTCTGGTGTTAAGCTTTCCCTCTATAATGGAGACCGTCTGCTGTGGTGCTTAAATTTTACATTGAAGAGAAAAGAAAGTTGTTCAAATTCAAAAAGAAGTGTGCTCCTGTAATAGTTTTATCTGTTTGTTTGAGTTGTCATTCATAGTTAAAGGGTGTGAATATGTGCTTGTTGTGTTTTCAGTGTTATGTCAATCAATCAATCAATAAAGTTTTTATATAGTGCATTTTTTATCAGTTGCTTTCAAAGCAGCTTCACAAAGTTCTAGTGTGGATCAGGTAGATAGGTAAATAGGAGTTCCCTCTGTGAGGCCCCTAAGAGGCTCGCTGACTGAGACAGGTGCTAGTCACCTCATTGAAAGTTGAGGCTCTTCCCAGATAAACTGACTTATAAACGTTTTGGGTAATCAAACACTGGCTTCTCACAGCAGTGCGTTCCTTTAGGCTGTGAAAAAATATTGGTTGTCTTGTTACCTGTATAATGGTGTCTTATTGCCTTCGGAGCATTTTCATAAGTGAATGTGTGACGAATAACGAATCTGAAACTAACTGTACTGCGGTAAACTGGCAAGGCAAAAATTCCAAATGTGTGTTTGGTGTTGTAGCTGCAAAAAGAGCCTGCAATAAAGTAAGAAAAGCGCTCATGCTGAAGACGTTTGGGTAAACTTCTGAAGAGTAAAGTGAAGTGAGCTTCAGTACTCCAATGATGGGTGGACCAGCTGAGGATAAAACTACAAATGTATCTCATAATTATGACTTAGTATCTCCTAATTATGACTTATTATCTCATAATTATAACATACAAAGTCATAACTACGAGAAACCAAGTCATAATTATGAGATATGCAAAAAATTCTTTAGTGAACGTAATGAGCTATATATAGTGAGTTTGTAATGATTTTTACAGTGAAAAACTATAGACTGTAAAATATATATTTATACACATCATTTATTTTAATTTACACATATTCTAGTGAGTGACACAAGTTTCGAGAAAAGCCTTCATCTCTGTGACTGACTCAAGATTTTTTTTTTTTTTCGACAGGATTTCGCGTACGATGACTCTAAAGTGGAATTCAACATCGACGCCCCCAACGGACTGGTGATGGAGGGCTATCTGTTCAAGAGGGCCAGCAATGCCTTCAAAACATGGAATCGGTGAGAGCGTAACAAACCCTTAAAGTAGGGTTCGCCAAATCCAGTCCTGAAGGCACGCATCCCTGCACATTTTAACTGCAACCCAGCTCTAATATGCATACTACCCTAAAGCTTAGGTCACGTTGTGTTTGAGAGCTCTGAATGCCACCGTGTGGCCATGCGGCAGCGTAGACCCCATCCAGCAAGTAGCATGTTCTTAAAAAATATCAAGCTCTAAATAAACACGGTCCAAACAGTAGCAGGTTTCACACTGATAAACACTTTAAAACAAGATTTCAAGAACTCATGCTCTGAACTCTTCGATGCTTAGTAGTAGCGTCACATGATGTGCTATCGCAGACCAAAGTTAAATTCTGCTGAACTTTAGTCGGAAATCCAGAATTCCACCACGTAGGCTGGAATTTCCGGTTTCGCACCATCGTTTGAGACTCCATTCAAGTCAATAGAGCTGAGTTCATAGTGTGACCATGACATAATCATAGAGGACCGCAAGTAGAGCAACAGGTGTGTTTTTTGATGGTTGGACCAGAACCGGTGTTCTGCCAGTTTCCCCTACTCATGAGATTCAACTACGACAAGCTGCATACGCACTACATGAAATACATAATTTTCAGTCATTTTCCGTCATTCTTATAACCATGCCCATTATTTTCCCCTACCGTTTCTTGCAAAAACTCAGACAAAGTGCAAGAAACAATCTTTAAGGCGATATGCAATGAAATCTCACAGGCTATTTCTCACTATTCTATCACTCTAAAGTTAATCTTATTGAGTGATTGATAAATCTCGCTGTCTATTTTTCCACTGAAATCACACAAACAGCATTTTCAAACATGAACTTGAAGTCACGCTTTTTTCAGTCTACTAAATCAAAACTTCTCAGTGTAACCAAAATGGCTAAAAGACCAAAATCATCCATCGTCATACATCGATATATGCAGCAGAATGCGGAAAGATTTTTCAATGGGGTAGAGAAAACCAACGGACGAGTCCATCATTTTTTGCTGCGGCAGGAAAAAATGACGAGGCTTTGGAACACCGGATTTGTAGTCCCCTGCCTTAAAGACAAAACTCTACATTATGTCTTTAAACTCTCTCATTTGTGTTTTTCTCTCATCAGGCGATGGTTTTCAATACAGAACAGTCAGCTTGTGTATCAGAAGCGACTCAAAGTAGGTCCTCGCTCTCATTCAGAAAGATCTTAACTATTGTCTGCTTACAATCTCTTCTTGTTTGTGTTTCAGGACGTTTTGACAGTGGTGGTGGAGGATCTGAGGCTGTGCTCGGTGAAGCCGTGTGAGGACATCGAGAGGCGATTTTGCTTTGAAGTGGTGTCACCTACCAAGTAAGTCTTGATTTTTACCCAAATTTGAAGACACGGGGAATGATTAGTCCATCAAAACATTTTATTCCTCATTAGCATGATCCCCAGAGCGGTAACGGTAGGTTTGATGGGTTTGGTGCTGTTTTATGGCAGTGGTTCAAGAAAGTCCTGATCTGATTTTTTCAATTGTCTTTTAATTATTTTAATTCCCTTCTCACAGAAACTCAACCAATTTCACAGAAAGAAAACGTTTTCTATGAGAAAAATTCATTAATTTCAAACAGCAATTCGTTTTGAAAGAAAGTTTATCCAGTTTTGCTTGAAAACAAAAACAAAAACAAAAAAAGAAACCATTAAAGAAAAAAAATTATTAAAAGAAACGTTCTTTAAAAAAAGAAAACGGCCAAAAAGAGCAATAAAATCATAAAAATATTATATTACGAATATTAAAATGAATTTGTGTACAAAGAAAAACCATTTTGTATACCGTTGGTTATGAATTTCTTTTTAAAAGCGTTTCCATTTTTGACAGGTTTTTTGTGAAAGGCAAATCTGTTTAACGAAACAAGAATTATTTGAAAATTAGTTTTACAAAAAGGCTGAGATGTAAATACAAAATTTACAGTGAGTGAGCCCAGCTTCAATACAAAAAACAGCTCAAAGGAACAGTTAATGGCCCACCACTACTTGTAATACGTTTTTGCATTTTATTGTTTATAGTCACAGAATAAAACTAATTAAAAACCAAATAGTTTTTCCTTTTTCCATTAGTTTTTAAACTATTTCACCCTTTTTTCATGTTTAATTTGAAAATCAAATGATGCATGGATTCTGTAATGCCACATTGCTGTATATTTATCCAATTTATAGCCCAAAAGGAAAAAACATCCTGAAAAAGAGTTCAATTAAAGGTTATTTTAAGAGTTAAATTGTTATTATGAAAATAAATGAAATGGTTATGATCACAGTCTTCAGCCGACAGAGATCATTGTATAGATGTTAATATCTCAAAAAAGTGTTTTGGTGTGTTTTGACACTTTAAAGGCTTTATTACAAAGCCCTTCAGTATTTCTGATGTCATTTTTAATGTGCAAAAATGATTACAAATTTAAACTGTGACTGCATTCTCATCATTCATGTCCACACACCTTCCAGAAGCTGTTTGGCAATAACTCTTGGTGCGTGTCTGGTGTGAGTACTGAACTGATTGATTATCTCTCCCGACCAGGAGCTGCATGCTGCAGGCCGAGTCTGAGAAGCTGCGACAGGCTTGGATCCAGGCGGTGCAGGCCAGCATCGCGTCTGCGTACAGAGAGATCTCCGAGAACTGTTACATTGAGGTGAGTGTTTACTAGACGCTTAAGCATCTAATCTATTCTTTTAAAGGATCATGAAGCCCCGCTGATTCAAAAGGCCTTCTCACACCTCACATTTTCCAATGGAAATTGAGTTTTAGTTTAATATACAGTTTTGATGTTTTATTTGTTTTTGTTTTTTACTACAAGCAAAGAAAGATTCACAGATTAATGTGCTGGAAAACTAGCTCGAGGCCTTCATTCAATCAATGGTTAAATTTCATGCCTTGAACTGGAAAAACTCCTGCAATTAATCTGCAAAATGTTATCCAAGTTTTTTGACATTTGGGGGATTATTTAACACAATCAGAAATGGGGACATTGTAGGTGCATTGTAGAGGAACACTATTTTTTTGTTTTTCACAGCTCTTATTTTTCTGACATTCATGGAAAGTTTGTCTTTTTTTTATTGGTGCTTGGATTTGCCAGAGATTGATAAAATGCTCCTAAATGTTAGATTTTTTTTTTTAAATGATAGTTAGGGTTGCCAAATCTGAAAAAAAAAATTGATGAACACTCAAAAATGCTCAAAATCCTAAGTGTTTGTCAGAGTAAAAAAAAACGATCTCTTACATAAAAAATACTCTTACATGCAAAAACAATCTTACAAAATGAGGTTAGGGTTGGCAGAGGTTGAGAAATACTCGTGAACACTCACAAATGCTTAAAGTTAGAAACAGGAGGCTGAGTTAAGTTCAGTGCATATCGATGGCTCATTTTTCAAAACCTTTGAAATTTTTGCTTAATTAAAGGTGCCATATTCCATTCCGCGCTTATTAAATGATTGATAATAAATATTTGATGCCTCTATACTCTCACTGCACTCTTAATAACTTTCAAAACCTTTTTAATAAGGCATTGCAATCAGCGCAGGTCTGGTACTCTTTCACTTCTGGGTCTGCTGTTCATTGAGATGAACTGCATTAGAGCTTCATCTGATTGGTTAGGGTGTGGAGCTGTAACAGTGGGAGGTGCTATGCCCATCGAGTCGTTTTGAGCTTCCAGAAACAGAAAATAGGATTAGACAAACATGAACCAATCTGAATATGACTCGAGGTGTGTTTTTGAGAAACATCAGAAAAGTGATTTTTAGATCATTTGGCTCCTTCAACGTTGTGTTTCAGCGTCTGGACCGGACGGCGTCTCCCTCCACGAGCAGCATCGACTCGACCAGCGAGGGTCGCGAACGAGTCTCCCGTGGTGAAAGCATCCTGCAGCGAATCCAGTCTGTTCCTGGGAACGAGTTCTGCTGTGACTGCGGTCAGCCCGACCCGCGCTGGGCCAGCATCAACCTAGGCGTCCTGCTCTGCATCGAGTGCTCCGGCATCCACAGGTTAGCAGATATTCAATATCGGAGTAATGTGTTGGAGCTCCCTTCAGTGGCCTGGTGGTTTTAAAAAAAGACATTGCTAAAGTAACTGTATAATGTACAGAGGTAGTGTAGCTTTTAATTTAATGTTTTATCTCATTTAATATCTGACTCTTCAAACATTGTTCTAATTTGTTTGTTGAATGGCAATATAAAACCATAGATGGAGCTCACACAGATTGTTTAACCCCACGCAGCCATCTGCTGGAGGCAGATTTGGCTGAAGGTGCACGGTTCTCTGCATCAGAGAGTGCGTCAGAGGGCCAAAAGCTTTTCTGCTCTGTCAGTTCTTCTCAGATTAGCAACACAAGCCTGCTTATCAGGTTAAACAGTGTCTGAGAGTAACAGACACCACCGAGAGACTGAACGAGGAGGAGATTTCATCTCTACAGTCACTGCTCTTGTGAATGGAAGGAGATGGAGGAAATCCTATCTCCGATCTTTGAAAATGGTTACTTAGGTAACCAGTATGGTTGCTATGGATGGGTCAGTGACATCCTGTAATGTTCCCCTTATCAATATGAGTCATATAAACCAACCACTGTCTCCTAACACTTTTCCTAAGGTGAGATATAGATATTTGGAAATGGTTGCCAAAGTAAAAAGTATGGTTGCTACGGAGGGGTCAGTGGCATCCTCTAACGTTACACTTGTCAATAAGAGTCATATAAACCACCCTTCGTGTTTATCTCTTTCCCTAAGCTAAGAAATAGAACTTTGAAAACAGTTGCTAGGGTAAACAGTATAACTACTAAGGAGGGGTCGGCTATTTTTTCCTCAGACATCTGCCCACAAGACACAACCACACAATCTACGGTAGTTGTTTAGCATCAGCATGATGTGCTCCCAGCCTTTAAACCACATCACTAACAGAAGAAATAATCTCCAGATCTAGAACAGAGTTTTTTTGACAATTTGCTAATGAAATAAGTATTGTTGCTTTAATTCACTCTGTTTTTATTGTCTCTCTCTGCAGGAGTTTGGGGGTCCACTGCTCCAAAGTCCGCTCGTTAACACTGGACACTTGGGAGCCAGAGCTCATCAAGGTAAAAACACAAACATTAACCCAACTTGCCACCCTTTCCTGTTCGTTTCATCAGTATTTTCTCTCGTTCTACAGTTAATGTGTGAGCTTGGCAACAGCGTGATCAACCAGATCTATGAAGGTCTGTGTGAGGAACAGGGGCAGAAGAAACCCAGTCCAAGCAGCTCCAGGTCAGACGTGTTCCCTTTTCAACGCCGAGTCGGGTCGATGCTGAAAATCAATAATTTGGTGTTTCTTTTTCAGGCAGGAGAAGGAAGCATGGATCAAAGGGAAGTACGTTGAGAAGCGCTTTCTGAAGAAGATGTCTGGCTCCGGAGCTCTAGTGGAGCGCAGCCGGAAACCTCTTCACTGGAGCGTCAAGAAGTGCAGGAGGCACAACAGCTCTGTCAGAGCAGCCAAAATCCGCCGCAGATACAGACATGACGGCGCCGTCATGTTGCCAGGAAATCTGTCTGCAGGTACTTGGTTTAGCTTCAAAGTTTGTTAATTAATAATTTTGTTTTTTAGGTTTTTCATGCAATAGTTTAAATTTAAGGGGCACCTATTATGCAAAATCAACCTTTGGAAAATATTTGGCCATGAACCCTCATATTTTAAACTTGTCATTAAGTAAAGCTAAAATAACAAATACTAAAGTTTTGCATTCTGTCACAAATCCATTGGTCCTGCATTGGTTGAGCAACATCAAGTAATGTAAATTACAAGCACAAAACAGTTGTTTATGTTTAAATCATGTAACCCCTTCCTCATGAAATTCATGTTTATAAAAGAAGTTTAAATCAGAGTTTTTAATCAGGCACAGACTGGACTCTCTAGGACTCTTTTTGAGGTTCCTTTTGTTTGCCTTTCATGTGACATCTGTTTCAGTCTTTGAAGGTACTTTAAACTCTAAATTTTATATCACAATGTTTTTCAAACAATAGTTGAAAATTATAGGGCACCCATTATGCAAAGTGAGATTTTTTCACTTTTAAACTAACAGTTCGATCTATGTGATCACCTTTAGCTGCAGCAGCGGAGAAGTTTCGAAGGGAGTCACTGTTTTGTCCCGACGAGCTGGATTCGCTCTTCTCTTACTTCGACACAGGCTCGGGGCCTCGCAGTAAGTGTTCACCCCCCCAACCCCCCCCCCCCCCCCCCCCCCAAAATGTCAGTTGTGACAGCTCATATTGGAATTTTAGTTTATGATAGTTTTTCGAGATTCAAGATAAGAATTCTGCTTTTGTCCATTTATGTATTTCTAAATCTCTATTTAGCAGTAATTTTAAACTTGTTTAATTCTGAAAGTTCTCTGGCACAGAGGTTGCACGACATTCATGCAACACACCTGATTTCACTATTTAAGCTCCTCTTGACATGCTTGAAGCTTCTCTCGAGTCTCTTAAAACAAGATTGGAAAAGCCCTTCTGGAACGATTTGCCCACCCCTGCTCTAGCATGACATTTTTTGTTTACCTTTTTAACGATGGTTGATGCCTAAAATAAACATAAAAACAGTGATATGTTTGATGCTTGACAGGGGTACAATTGCGTTGATAACTGTATTTTTTTTTTTTTTGTGGGAAACCTAACTTTCCTCTTGCTCACATGCAATAACAATGATCCATGTGTCCACAATGCTATCTACTGCATACATGCCATATAGTAACATTCCAATTGCATGCTATCAAAATATAAATATGGGTTAAAAGCACAAAATTGGTAATACATTACATAAAATAAGAAACTTGATTCACATTGGAAAAAATGTTCGTGCTGGTGCTTATGCTAAATGCTTGAAAAAACTAGTATAATAATTATTGTGGGGGTTGTTATGAAGCGTTTTTGCCTTTTATGAATACGACATGGGAGCTTCGCTGGACCGTATTTACGGGGGCATGTGCCTCAGTAAATCTCTTCAGTGCCCCAGTAAATTCCCACATTCAGACTCTAATAAAATTATTTACACAAATCAAAATTAATGACTTGTAAACATCTGCACCGCCTATAAAATAAAAGCAATTCAACAAAAAAGTGCACGCAAAGTGATGTTGTGCATGCTTAGAGTGCCTACTAGGGATGATTACTAGGCATCGGCCTCAACACCACATTTTCTAAAGTGCTTGTACTTGTTAAAAGAGACCGATACCACGGCCTGAGAAATGTCTATGTTTGAGCGGGTTAATCACAGGCGCCGAGTACTCAGGCCGCCCCACACACCCGGCTGCAGTTCTGAGCGGGGAGAAGACGAGGCGAGACAACTATTTCAAAGTTGAATAAAGATGACAAATTGTCCAGAGGAGGCTCAAAAGGTAGCACATTTAAAACAAGTAACTTAATCAAGCACCTAAAATGTTCCAGAACCCAATATGATGTCCCGAGCCGCCACTACATGACTGACACAGAGCTGCCTAAACTACACGACTCTGAAAAAACAATTATCCGCAGCCTGCTGCAAACCTCCTCTGCGTTTAGTTTCACCACGAATATTTGGACAAGCAGTGTTGTCGCTAATTACCCTAACCAGTTATACGCCACAACAAGCCATATTACGTACGAAACAATTTTGCGGAACTTAATTTAGAAGAATTAAGATTGAAGCCCTTATTTTTTATACTGATTTATTCTGTAATATGTTGCATACAGCACGCTTTCCATTGTAAATAAATGGTCTTAATTACAAACTAGTGCCTTGATTGTTTTTTAATTATATGACTAAAGCTGTTACTTGTAAATTTAAATCATGTTTTTATTAAGCATTGGTATCGGCAAGTACTGAAATGCAAGTACTCGTTTTTCAAAAAAGTGCTTACCGTTGGCAACAGCACCTCAAAGGTGCAGTTTTCTAAGGGTGCGTTAAAGCAGCTCCATGTGATATGAACTCCCATCCATCCATCCATCTTCTCCCGCTTATCCGGGGCCGGGTCGCGGGGGCAGCAGTCTAAGCAGGGATGCCCAGACTTCCCTCTCCACAGACACTTCTTCCAACTCCCCGGGAGGGATCCCGAGGCGTTCCCAGGCCAGCTGGGAGACATAGTCCCTCCAGCGCGTCCTGGGTCTTCCCCGGGGCCTCCTCCCAGTGGGACATGCCCGGAACACCTCCCCTGGGAGGCGTCCAGGAGGCATCCGGAACAGATGCCCAAGCCACCTCAGCTGACTCCTCTCGATGTGGAGGAGCAGAGGCTCTACTCCGAGCTCCCCCCGGGTGACGGAGCTTCTCACCCTATCTCTAAGGGAGCGCCCAGCCACCCGGCGGAGGAAGCTCATTTCGGCCGCTTGTATCCGGGATCTTGTCCTTTCGGTCATGACCCAGAGCTCATGACCATAGGTGAGAGTAGGGACGTAGATCGACCGGTAAATCGAGAGCTTCGCCT
Source organism: Danionella dracula (assembly GCA_900490495.1). Taxonomy (NCBI): domain Eukaryota; kingdom Metazoa; phylum Chordata; class Actinopteri; order Cypriniformes; family Danionidae; genus Danionella; species Danionella dracula. The sequence continues at coordinate 16,971,191 of UELW01000012.1, read as the reverse complement.
TTCGGCTCAGCTCCCTTTTCACCACAACAGACCGATACAGCACCGCATCACTGCAGATGCTGCACCGATCCGCCTGTCGATCTCGCGCTCCATCCTCCCCTCACTCGTGAACAGGACCCCGAGATACTTGAACTCCTCCACCTGAGGCAGGAGCACTCCACTGACCTGGAGAGGGCAGGCCACCTTTTTCCGGTCGAGAACCATGGCCTCAGACTTGGAGGTGCTGATCCTCATCCCAGCCGCTTCACACTCGGCTGCAAACCGCCCCAACGCACGCTGCAGGTCCAGGCCCGAAGAAGCCAACAGGACAACATCATCCGCAAACAGCAGCGATGAAATCCTGAGGTCCCCGAACCGGACCCCCTCCGGCCCCCGGCTGCGCCTTGAGATTCTGTCCATAAAAACTATGAACAGAACTGGTGATAAAGGGCAGCCCTGCCGGAGGCCAACGCGCACTGGGAACAGGTCTGACTTTGTGCCGGCAATGCGGACCAAGCTCCTGCTCTGGTTGTACAGGGACCGGACAGCCCTTAGCAGAGTGCCCCGGACCCCATACTCCCAGAGCACCTCCCACAGGACACCACGAGGGACACGGTCGAACGCCTTCTCCAAATCCACAAAGCACATGTGGACCGGTTGGGCGAACTCCCATGACCCCTCGAGGACCCTGCAGAGGGTATAGAGCTGGTCCAGTGTTCCACGACCAGGTCGAAACCCGCATTGTTCCTCCTGCATCCAGGTTCGACTAGCGGCCGAACTCTCCTCTCCAGTACCCTGGCATAGACTTTCCCCGGGAGGCTGAGGAGTGTGATCCCCCGGTAGTTGGAACACATCCTCCGGTCCCCCTTCTTGAAAAGAGGGACCACCACTCCGGTCTGCCATTCCAGAGGTACTGTCCCTGACCGCCACGCGATGCTGCAGAGACGTGTCAGCCAGGACAGTCCCACAGCATCTAGGCACCTGAGGTACTCAGGGCGGATCTCATCCACCCCCGGTGCCTTGCCACTGAGGAGCTTACCAACCACCTCAGTAACTTCGGCTTGGGTGATAGACGAATCCACCTCAACTACCCCAGCCTCTGCCTCCTCGACAGAGGACGTGACAGTGGGATTGAGAAGACCCTCAAAGTATTCCTTCCACCGCCCGACCACATCCCTGGTCGAGGTCAACAGCTCTCCACCTCCACTGTAAACAGTGTTGGTGGGGCACTGCTTTCCCCTCCTGAGGCGCCGGACAGTTTGCCAGAATTTCTTTGAGGACGACCGATAGTCTTCCTCCATGGCCTCCCCGAACTCCTCCCAGGTCCGAGTTTTTGCCTCTAACACAGCATTGGCTGCTGCGCGCTTGGCCTGCCGGTACCGGTCGGCTGTGTCCGAAGTCCCACAAGCCAACCAGGCCTGATAGGACTCCTTTTTCAGCTTGACGGCATCCCTTACTTCCGGTGTCCACCACCGGGTTCTGGGATTGCCGCCACGACAGGCACCAGAGACCTTACGGCCACAGCTTCGCACTGCGGCATGACAATAGAGGTGGAAAACATGGTCCACTCGACTCCATGTCTCCAGCCTCCCCCGGTATCTGGTGGAAGCTCTCCCGGAGGTGGGAGTTAAAGCTCACTCTGACAGGGGGCTCGGCCAGACGTTCCCAACAGACCCTCAGCGTACGTTTGGGTCTGCCAGGTCTTTCCGGCCTCCTCCCCAGCCAGCGGATCCAACTCACCACCAGGTAGTGATCGGTTGATAGCTCAGCCCCTCTCTTCACCCGAGTGTCCAAAACACATGGTCGAAGGTCAGATGATACGACAACGAAGTCAATCATCGACCTTCGGCCTAAGGTGTCCTGGTGCCACGTGCACCGGTGGACACCCTTGTGCTTGAACATGGTGTTCGTTATGGACAAACCGTGACGGGCACAGAAGTCCAATAACAGAACACCACTCGGGTTCAGGTCGGGGAGGCCATTCCTCCCAATCACACCCCTCCAGGTGACGCTGTCATCCCCCACGTGCGCATTGAAGTCCCCCAGGAGAACGATGGGGTCCCCGGTTGGAGCACTTTCCAGCACCCCTCCCAGGGACTCCAAGAAGGCCGGGTACTCTGCACTTCTGTTCGGCCCGTAGACCGTAACAACAGTGAGAGACCTGCCCCCAACCCAAGGCGGAGGGAAGCGACCCTCTCGCTCACTGGGGAGAACTCCAACACATGGCGGCTGAGCTGGGGGGCTATGAGCAGGCCCACACCAGCATGCCGCCTTTCACCGCGGGGCGCCAGAGTAGTGAAGAGACCAGCCCCTCTCGAGGAGCTGGGTTCCAGAGCCCAGGCTGTGCGTGGAGGTGAGCCCGACAATCTCTAGCCGGTAGCGCTCCACCTCCCGCACAAGCTCAGGCTCCTTCCCCCTAGCGAGGTTACATTCCATGTCCCCAGAGCTAGCTTCTGTGTCCATGGATTGGGCCGCCGAGGTCCCCACCTTCGGCTGCCGCCCAGATCACAAAGCACCGGCCCCTTACGGTCCCTCCTGCGGGTGGTGGGCCTACTGGAGGGCGATCCCACGTGGCCTTTTCGGGCTGGGCCCGGCCGGGTCCCATGGGAAAAGACCCGGCCACCAGACGCTCGCCTGCGAGCCCCAACCCCAGGCCTGGCTCCAGGGTGGGGCCCCGGTGACGCCAATCCGGGCGACGTCGCGGAATCTGTTTTCATCATTCAGGGCTTCTGAACCGCTCTTAGTCTGACCCGTCACCTAGGACCTGTTTGCCTTGGGAGACCCTACCAGGGGCAGCAAGCCCCCGACAACATAGCTCCTAGGATCCTTCGAGCACGCTAACCCCTCCACCACGTTAAGGTGGCGGTTCTAGGAGGGATATGAACTCCCCTTTTCTGTATAAAGATTGTATGATGTATCCTGCAGGGTTTTTAAGATAAGATCTATTTTAGATCTAGAAAAGGCCTTTGTATAAAACATTAGAGAGAAAAGAGAGGGGAGCTGGGCCAGGAAATAACTACAAACTGTTTCTAACCTTCAACTGTTTCAAACCTTATCTGTAATATCCCACCAATATACCAATACTATTAAATAAAAAATAGTACAAAGCATTTTTGTTCTGTTTTGTGTGGTGGTGGTATTAGTGAAACCAAGAAAATTATGTATTTTGTCATCATGAGAGTAACGTGGCCTGTCTGGCCCCTTGTTGGCCCCGCAGGTCTGAGCAGTGACAGTGGACTCGGCGGTAGCACTGATGGCAGCTCAGATGTCCTTCTGTTTGGCTCTACTGTGGACAGCGTCACTGAGGAGGGTGAGAAGCGCTCTTCATTTCCAAGCATTTGACAATTATTCCTGGAATACATGTATTTGTTATTCGTTAGCGCATATGTCTAGTATTCGGTATGGTTCCATGTCATCAACTCGGAACGGTTCGGTTTGGTTCAATTCTGTACAGTTCAGTCCACGATTGGGTTTGATTCAGTTTGGTTCAATTCTGTACACTAAAGTTTGGTTCAATTCGTTACGGTACAGTTTAGTCAAATTCAGTATGAATCAGTTTAGTTAAAAAAGGTACGGTACAGTGCAGTTTATTTACAATTTCACTTTGGATCATTTCAGCATGTTTGTGCACATTATTGTTGTACAAATCAGTTCGGTACAGTAAAGTTTGGTATGATTCTATACGGTTAGTAACTACCTGCATAACTGACTGCCTGAACGTCATCTCTACTTGGATGAAGAACCATCACCTACTGAACTTTTGGTAATCCCGGCATATCTCTCTGTGGATCACGACCTCACCATCCTGTTGGAATCCTCTGCAATCACATCTTCTCCTTCAGTCAGGAATCTTGGAGTGATTTTGGATGAACAGCTGTCCTTCAAAGACTACATCACAAAGACAACTCGAGCATGTAGATTTGCACTGCACAACATTCGAAAGATCAGGCCCTTCTTAACTGAGCATGCAACTCAACTCCTGGTTCAGGCTCTAGTCCTCTCACGTCTGGACGACTGCAACGCTCTCCTAGCAGGATTTCCAGCAAACGCACTCAAACCTCTGCAAATGATCCAGAATTCTGCAGCTCGTCTTATCTTCAAGGAACCGAACCAAGCTCATAATACTCCCCCTCTTCATCATTCTTCATTGGCTCCCCATTGCAGCTCGTGTTAAATTCAAATCGCTGATGTGGACATAAAAAACTATCTCCAAATCAGCTTTTGTTTACCTCCACAAGCTCATACACTCCTACATGCCCTCCAGAAGTCTGCGCTCAGAGAAGGAACAGCGACTCGTGGTTCAGTCCCACAAAGGTAGAAGATCTCTCAGCAAAACCTTCTCTTTCACTGTCCCTGGCTGGTGGAACAAACTCCTGATCCAGTCAGGAAAGCAGCAACACTAACAACTTTCAAAAGCAACTGAAAACTCTTCTCTTCAGGGTACACCTACTATAAAAAAAAATTTTAAAAACTTAAAAAAAATGTTCCTCCTTTGGCTTTATTTTCTTCCTGTTATGGTTTATTAATCAGTTGTTAAGACTTCTATTATGAGTAAGCTGAGATAGACTTTGACTGTGTAACAAATTGCAGATTATATGCCTAAATGTAAATGTAAAATTCGGTTTGAATCAGTTTGGCTCTATTTGCTATGGTTTATTTGGTTATAATTAAATTTTGGACAGTTCGGGTTGGTTCAATTAAATTTGGTGTGGTACAAATTAATTAATTCAGTACAGTTCAGCGTGACATGGTTCAGTATGGTACAAATCGGTAGAATAGAGTTTGGTATAATGCCGTACATTTCAGTTGCACACAATTTGGTGTGTTTCGTTACTGAGCCATTTCGTACAGTTCAATATGGTATGCTTTTTTGGGACATTTAATTTCAGTGTGTTTAATTTCTTTCAGGAATCAATCAGTTTGGTTTAATTCAATGCAGTACTGTATGACAAGATTTAGTTTATTTCAGTTTTCTACGATTTAATTAGGTTCAATTCGGTATGTCTAAAAATTTTTACAATTCTTACCCTGGTTCATCAGTACACCAACCCTACTTTGTAGCAATAAATGTTGATAAAATCCTTAGCATAAATTTCCACCTAGAAGCTTAATTCCTGGATCTAAAAGAGAAAAGCAAATTTACCTTTAATGATAAAAATCTTTGTGTTGTTGTAAAATGCCATTCCAAACCTTACAGTTTCTTCTACCCTTTTCTTGGATGTGTGTTTTATTTCAGAGTGCGAGGACTCTGAATCCAGCGGAGAGGTGGATATCGAGCAGGAGGCATCGGATCCGGAGGATTTGAGAGAGCTGGATGCAAGCACGTTGCTTTATAAAGCCTCCCATGCCAGAAACCTACCTATCATGGCAGAGGCGTTGGCACATGGTGCAGATCCCAACGGCATCAGTGAGGAGGACGAGAGTAAGAGTCCATTAATACAAGCCGTTGCAGGGGTGAGATTAAACAAATTTTATGGTTTGATTGTGTTTTTTGCTCAGTTCTTTGACTCCCTCCATCCCTCTCTCAGGGCTCTCTGATAGCCTGTGAGTTCCTGCTACAGAACGGAGCGGATGTCAATCAGAAGGACAGTCGCGGTCGAGGACCCCTCCATCATGCTACCTGTCTGGGTCACACAGGGTAAGTCACATTACCATCAACAATTATAATTTCAAACTTAAATTCCATGTCAAATAATTGAGCTTTTTCCATGACACTACAAGGTGCTATAGTAGTAATGGTCCAGTTTGATTTGGTTCAATTTGCTACGGTTCAATTCTGTATGATAGCATTTGGTTTAATCCGGTACAGTAAAATCTCCCACGATTCTGCATGGTCCAATTAGGTAAGGTCCAGTTTGATAAGGGTCAGTTCAGTAAGGGTCAATTCGTTGCAGTTCAGTTTGTCAGTGTGGTTACATTTGGTATGGTTCAGTTCAGTAAGATTGAATACGGTAAGGTTCAGTTCAGTGCTATTTAATTTGGTAGGTATCAGTTTGGTTCAATTTCTCACAGTTCAGGTTTTGTACAATTCAGTTTGGTATGGTTCAATTTGGCGCAGTTTAATTAGTTATGGTGGAAGTCAGGATGGTTAAATTTGGTATGATTCAGTTTGGTATGGTTCAATGTGCAATTGCTCAGTTCAATGCAAATGAATAGGGTAGTCAAGGTTTGGTTCAAATCTGTACTGTTCAGGTTTTTTACAATTCAGTTTGTTATGGGTCAGGTCAGTACGGTTAAATTTGCTATGATTCAGTTCAGTGCAATTTATTTTGGTAGGCATCAGTGTGGGTCAAATTGGTACTGTTCAGGTTTTGTACACTTCAGTTTGGTATGGTTAAATTCGGTGCAGTTTATGTTGTTGTAGTATGATTAAATTTGGTATGAATCAGTTCGCTTGGATTCAATATAGTTCAGTTAAGTTCAGTGCGATTTAATTTGGTAGACATTAGTTTGGTTCAATTTGGTTCTGTTCCGTTTAATGTCATTATGTTACCCTTAAATACGATACGGTTCAGTTTGTTTCAATCCAGTGCAATACAGTCTCAAACAATTCAGTATGGTTCAATTTGGAATGGTCCACTTCAGTTCACTTAAATTTAGTATGATTCAGTTTGACATGGTTCAGGTTGACATGGTGCAGTTTGGTGTGGTTAGACTTGGTACAGTTTAATTTGGCATGATTCAGATTGGTTTAATTCAGTACGTATCAGCTTGGTATGGATCAGGTCAGAACAAATAATTTTTGTACAATTCAGTTGAGTATGATTTCAATTTGGTTCAAACAATAATGATTACATTTCAATTTCATTGTGTCCACAGTCAGGTGTGTTTGTTCCTGAAGCGAGGCGCCTCTCAGCTAGAGGTGGATGAAAATGGACAGGACCCACTCAGCATCGCCATTCAGGCAGCCAATGCCGACATCGTCACATTGTGAGTTCACCCTCAAGATTTTCGCAAATTCTCAACCCAAAAATCACCTGTGTTTCCTCTCTCTCTGGCTCAGATTGCGGTTAGCACGGATGAACGAAGAAATGCGGGAAGCGGACGGGCCTTTCGGACAGCCAGGTCAATACCCCAGCAGCAGCCCCACAGAGCAGCAGTACAGGAAGTGTATTCAGGAGTTTATCTGCCTCACCATTGATGAGTGCTAGGGAAGGATCCTCTAAAACTGTTGAAATGAATCGAGCGAAGAGTAGCTATAGCAAATTAGAATTTGCTCTAGAGGTGCGTCCAAAATTGCATACTTTACCTGAAGTGAGGATGATTTCAGCCTAATTCCATTTCTGAACAGTACCCATTCACCTACCCCTTCCATTTGGACCCCCTAAAACAGAGTTCTAAGAGTTAGGGCTCAAAATATACTCCTAAAAATTGAGAAACCATTTAAAAAGAGCAACAAAAGCTTCCTGTTTGTTTGTAAAAATGTCAACAAAATCAAATGGTATGATTTAATTAGGTTAAGATTCAGTTTCGTTCAATTTGGAATCGTACAGTTTGGCATACTTCCGTTTATTTAAATTCAGTTTGGTTCAATTCGGTACATTAAGTTTAACACGATTTGATGTGGTTCAATTCGGCCATTCAGTTTGGTTCAATTCGGTATCGGTACAGTTTGATATTATTTTGTTAGGTTCAATTCAGTACAATTTAGTTCAGGTCTATTTGATACAGAAAAGTTTAACACAATTCGGTTTGGTTCAATTCGGTGCATTTCAGTTTGGTTCAATTTTGTACAATACAGTTTGACATGATTTGGTTTGGTTATATTCGGTACAATTCGGCTTGGGTAAATTCGGTACGATTTGGTTTGGTTCAATTCAGTCTGATTTCGTTTGGAATTATACAGTTTTGGTACGCTTTTGTTTGGTTCAAATTGGTGCGCTTGCATTTAGTACAGTGCAGTTTAGGTACGATTTAGTTTAGTTTAATTCGGTCTGATTCTGTTTGGAATGATACAGTTTTGGTAAGATTCAGTTTGGTTCAAATTGGTGCGATTCCATTATGGTTCAACTCTGTATGGTTGACACAATTCAGTTTGGTGCAGTTCAGTGTGGTTTAATTTAGTACATTTCACTTTGATTCAGCTTGAGTCTTACAGTTAAGTCTGGTGTTGTTCACTTTTTTACCATTTAATACTCAATATGGATGGGAATGGGAAGGGTTTAGGGTGAAGGGGTGGAAATGGAACTGGCATTAAGTAATACCGCTTCATGTATATTTATAAAATAAATTACATTAAAAGAGTATAAACAAATAAAAACTTTTTAAATGTAAAAAGTATTCCAGCAAGTAAATTTTGAGGTAAAAAATTACTGACTGTTATGATCACCAAATCTATTAATCAAATAAATTCCCTCATGAATAGTTAAGTCACATTTGTTTTTAACTGCCAGTTTTAGAAGCTTTGAATGTAGGAAAGTGTGCGGTTTTGAATGCATACTTAGTAAGAAAGTATGCGATTCTGGACACATTGAAAGTCTGTTGGTTTGTGCTTGGTTATTTAATCAAAGCGGCTTTTAACTGTAAAATTAATAGCCGTTCTGAAACATTTGAGGGTGATGGCGTATTAGCTAGTGATAGTTTAATTAAATTTCAGCTAGTTAGTAATCCGAACCTGCCGTTCTCTGTGGAGTCTTTGTGTTAAGAATACGACTGTGAGCACTTTTCCTACCGACAGTATTTGTTTTTAAGAGTGCTTTTTTGTTGTCTCTATTTATGTTGTGTGCGATGAGGATTCGTGCAATGAGAACTAGAAGACAGAAAAAAATAGCAACAGTGTTTACGTTACGTTATGAAGCCAGAACTGGCATTTCTGTTTAATTCACCACTTTTTTCTTCACGTTTTGCACTTTTAAAGCACATCGAATCCCATTGTATACGAACAAACGGGTGTTCTGACCCTTTTAAACCGTAAAGCGATGTTCGCTGTTTGAGTACCTGTCTGTTATATTCGTACTTCTATCAGCAGTCTCTGATGTGGGTGTCCTGTGATGTTTTAATGCGTAATGCAGTATTTGCATGATTTTATACGGACAGAAGTGCCTGTCTGCATCAGTGAGCATGGTTCCTGGTTTTAGCGCCTGATTCATGTACAAATGCATGACCGCAGAAGACGTCCGCTCCGTGTTTTCTGTTCACGTTTGGTTAAGAAAGCCATCAGTTTACTATCGCTGATTCTGACTGTGATTTCAACAGCTTTTCGTAACCCTTTCAGACCTGAAGCCAAGTCACTGACTTTTTTCCAAATCAGTGAAATTTATGAATTTAGCGATTAAAGAGTCAATATCCTGGATCTTAAAAAAAAAAACTTTGGTGCTTTTGGTCGGAACGGAGATTGGTTAATAACATGTATCTGAGATATTTTTACAGATGTTTAAGATAGTGGATGTTTTAAAACACAGGCATTCACAAATAAAGACACACAATAACAAAATTCCAATTTATAATTACATTTCATATCCCTAAATGAGTGACATCATTTATCAATTTAGCGATAGAAGAGTCTTTTTCATGTACATTTTTATCAGTAGTGAGGTTGATTTAACAGATTTATGCAAAAAAAAAAAGGAAAAAAAGATAAGGTTAGTGGATGTTTTGTCTGCGGACGTAACAAAGCTGAGGGTTCTTTTTTTTTCATTTTCCAAAATTATGTGTTAAAATAACATTTGTCACAAAACATAATTAAATCGGCTGAAACACAGAGTAACTTATAGACAAATTTAGACACAAAATTTTTAAATCCAGGTTAAAGATATATTTTATGTTGAAAATATGTAGTTTTTAGGGTTTTGTTACCAAAATTTGTGACATTATTTATAAATGTAAGTCTTAAAGAGTCTAGATCCTGGATTTTGTGTTTTTTGTCAGTAGTTATTTTGAGCAACTTTATGTAAAAAAAAAAAGCTGAAAATGTTTCATATATTTGAAAAAAGTATTTTAAGGATTGTGTAAATATAAGATTTTTTTTATCCAAAAATTAACATTTGCTGAAACACAGAGGTCATTGCCAAATGAATCCTCAAAATCACCCCAGAGTGGAAAAAAGTCCCAAGAACTACAATAAAAGCTCCCTCCTGAACCAAAACATCACGTTTAAATCAGTTTTTCTTCCAAACATTATTATACACAACACAGATTTCCTGAAAAATCTGCATTTTACTGACACTTGTGTCTCTCATTAGCCTTTAAACTTTCTCGTTTGCTTGCAGAATTAAAGAAAGAACTGTAAAAATATAATTGCTGATAAAAATTAATGAATCAAACTCTGTCCGGGATTTAAACATGTCACTGACGATGCTTTGGGTCTGAAAGGGATCGAGGGGACTTCACACAGAAAAATTTCGTGATTTGATCAGCTCTGGAGATTTCACTGAGGCTGGGCTGATGTCAGATGCGTTACAGCGTTTGTGTTTACTGTTATCAGGATCTTTATTAATCTTAATTCTGGTAGCTGGAAGGCGTTCCATTTCACTGTTTTTCTTTCAAAAACATGAATTGAAATTTTTAAAATTTTATTTTCAATATAGTTGCTGTGTATAGAATAGCTGAAAGTTGATGAGGGACCAATCGCGTCGCTGTGTTTGGATGTTTTTATACAAAACTGCTTCTTCACTACAGTGCTGTGGAAATGCTTTTTCACTCTCTCTCTCCTTGCTCCTCTCTTCCTCACTCTCTATTCTCTCACTTCTATTTCTTCTAGCTTCTCTCTCTTTTCTATCTCTTCTCTCTCTCTCCCCCTGCTCTTCTCTCTCTCCTTCTTTTTCTCTCCCTCTTACTTATTTCTCTCTTCTCCACTGCCTCTCTCTCCCCTCGTTCTCTCCTCTCTCCCTCTATCTTTTAGCTCCTCTCTCCCTCTCTCTGTCTCTCCTCTTTTTCCCTCTTCCTCTCCTCTCTGCCCCAGTCTCTGCATCTGTTTTCACTCATTGGATGATGAGCTGCTATTATTTGTACAAAATCACTTGTTAAATCAAAACTTGTCTTCTAAAACACAGACAAACAATAAACAGACAAGACAACGTCTGGAGCTCAAGTTTTCTTCTCTCTTCCTCCTCTCTTGTGTGCTTTTTTACTTCTCTCTCATGTGCTCTTTTTTATGTATTTGGTTGTTGTCGTTACTGAAATCTAAATTTTTCATACATTTTAAAAAGCAAAACAGTGCTGGTCCTCTCAAAGCTCAATTTCTTTCTCTGGTTCTTGTTCGGGTCGTTCATCTTCACTCTTTCTGGCATCGGGGACGAGAGTTTGCTGCCTCTTATAATGATGTTGATCAGGGAACAGCAAATCTGGTCCTGGAGGCCTGGAACCCTGCACTAGCATGTATACTACTCTAGCTTCAGACGAGCTGAGAGGAACTTAACTAGTGCAACAGGTGTGTTTCATGAAGGTTGAGCCAAAACAGTGCAGCGCTTCGGATCTCCATGAGCAGAGTAGTCGAACACTGATGTAGACCATACGTGGTCTGGAAAGTCCCCTAAAGAACCTACTCTAGTCAAATCTTGAACTATAGTAACCTCCAGAGCGGAGCTCACAGGGTCACCGGTGAATGCTCAGACCCGCTGGCGCCCTCTTATGTCCATCACGAAAGTGCATTCTCACAGTTGTCAATAGCTGACATTTACCAAGAATCTTCAAAAAGTGCTTTTTTTGTACTGCACTGGTGTTATATCATCCATAAAAGCCTTTTTAAAAGATTCTGCAAAAAGAAAGTGGCAACAAAACTTTTTTTTCTTTGCTTTTGTCTCTTTTTGTCAAAATGTACAAATTTTAGACGGCATGATCTGAAGATGATCTGGTTGTTCTGAAGTGAAAAAGTTTTTTCCAGGTGAACCTGGCCCCTAGACGACTGAGCCCTATGAAGATGGGCCCTGTGGCTGAAATCAACCGCCATCTGGGGGTTGCCAATTATGGTAAATCAGGGGTCTCAAACTCAATTCATGGAGGGCTGCAGCTTCTGCAGGTTTTTGTTTCAGCCCTGCTTCAGGAGACAACCCAGTAGCTTCAACCAAACTCAGAGGAGCTTAATCAGTGAAATCAGGTGTGTTCAGTTAAGGTTGTTCCAATCTATGGAGGGCTGCGGTCCTCCAGGAATTGAGTTTAAGACCTCTGGTCTAAATGATCAGGCGACTTTTCATTTTCTGAGATACTTCAGGCATGGAAACCTTCTTAGAAACCAAATGAACTAGAAAAGAAGCTATTTTTATTTAGGAACAATTTGAGATTCCAAGCCATAGGGAGAATAGCTTTCTCAACATGAATCTAATTAGCTGCTTGAAGAAAACGTACTCGGCCCTGTACTCAGCGATCAACATTTAGACTTTTCTCTGTCTGGTCACCAAAAATTCAATGATAAAGCTGAAGATAAATGTGGAGTGTTGCTGGCTTCCTGCTGTATCGGTGACACTGCCTCACATTCTATTATTCCTCTTTTAGAAGCCAGTTCATCTGTGAGTCCTCTGAGGAGAACGCAGAAGAGTTCACGAGTGAGTGACACCACACGCTCTTCTCGTACTGATTGGGTTGTGCTTCTCTCTCTCTCTCCTGTTTCTAAATCTGGTTGTAATGTGGTGAAACCCGGGTTCTGATTTTCTCTAATAATCCCCGTCGCTGTGGGCTTTGTAGCAGGGCAGCTCTTCAATCAGCTGCACCTCTGGTCATATAACGTTGAGTGAAAAAAACTTCATGTGACACAAAGTCTCAAAGTTTAAATAATTTGTCTAATTGTAAAGTCTGAAAGAGTACAGAATAGGGCAACACCAGACATTGCAAATATTATGCATGTTTATTGACCTGCAATTAACAATTGTTATATCTCAATAACAATTGTCTCAAGTTAACTTAAATCTTCCTCTCCTTTCTCTACTCTCCTATTGCTCTCCTCTTTCTCTCTCTCTCACCCCTCTCTCCCTCCTCTCTAACTCTTCTCTCACTCCTCTCTCTCTTCTCTTTCTGGTCTCTCTCTCTCTCCTCCTTCCTCTCTTCTCTCACTCTCCTTTCTCTCGTTCTCTTACTCTCCTCTCTTCTTTCTGTCTTCTCTCTCTTCTCCCTCCCCCCTCTCTCACTTTCTCTTTCTCCTCTCACTCTTTTCTCTTTCTATATTCTCTCTCTTCTCGCTCCCCCTCTCTCCTCTCACTCTCCTTTCTATCTCTCTCCTCTCACTCTTTTCTCTCTCTTTTATTTTTTCTCTCCTCTCACTCCTTTCTCTCTCACCTCTCTCTCTCTCTTCTTTCTATGCTCTCTCTTATCACTCCTCTCTCTCTCGCTCTCTTTCTCTCCTCTCACTCCTCTTCTTTCTGTCTTCTCGCTCCCCCCTCTCTCTCACTCTTTCTCCTCTCACTTTCCTCTCTTCTTTCTATCGTTTCTCTATTCTCGCTCCCCCTCTCTCTCTCTCCTCTCACTCCTCTCACTCTCCTTTCTATTGTAAATGTAATATTAACGCTAGTCTAACAGTAATTAGTATAAGATATTTTAACCATTTCTATAAAGATCTTAATATTTGACCAATTCTTAAACTATGTGCATTCATAGTTTAAAAATGTTCTACATTTTTAAATTATCTTTTTATTTCTGTTTAAAAGCTTTTGTGTGCGACAAGGAGAAAAAATGTGATTTTCAAAAAAATCATTATAGAAAGATAGTAAAAAGGGTTAAAGTTGGTTTTATTGTTAGTTTGACAAAGAAAGTTGATTTTTTTTCCAACAGTTATATTTTTTTAAATACATAAAAGTGCGTCTGATTGAAGAAACAGTTTCATTTTTACTCTGAGGCTTGCAAATCCCCTGGTTGGCAAAAGTGATGGAATAGCTATTATTCAAAGGTTTCCAAAGAGTTATTTAATTAAGTTAAGTGAAGTGAAAGTGAGCAGTTGGCCAGATGTGGCCCATACCCGGAATGTGGGCTCTGCATGTAACCCATTCCAGTGTACACACACAGTAGTGAACAAACACACCGTGAACACACCCAGAGCAGTGGGAGCCATGGCTGTGGCACCTGAGGAGCAGTCAGCAAGCTGGTGCTTGCTCGAGCGCAGCACAGCTGTGGTTGTTGAAGATGGAGAGCAAGTGTTTCATCACTCACCACCTTCAACTCGGTGGCCTTCTGATCACAAGTCCATCTCCTTAACCACCAGACCACAACTGCCACTAGGACCAACTGCCACCACTAAGGTTTCATCTAAACTACAAGGTGTCGGTCCGCCTGGGATTCAGAACACGTGTGTTGTGCACTGTTTACCGGCAGTGAGTGAGGTTTGGTGTTGGTTTTGGTTTGTGATGACTCTCTCGCTACGATTGTGTGCTGACCATTCGCTTCTTTCAGACGTCACCTCGCTCGCTGTCATCCTTCGGGAGTTTTCGTACCTGGCTACACACCCCTTCGAAACCCTGACTGGTGGTTCAACAGAGCCTCCATTTAACGCCTTCAGTATTTTACTGATTTACTTGCACTTAAAAATAAATAAATTACATAAACAAGGGATGAGATTTATTTTAGTTCACATGAAAACCTTCCTCTGAGTTTCATTTTTCTGAGTTTCATTCTGCTGAGTGCAGAGAAGATATCTGAAAGAATACTTTGCAATGGTAGATTAAAACCTCCAAAGATTTAGGAGGAAAAGTTTAGATTAAATATGTCTTTAATCTTTTTATTGGTTTGAATGAATGTAAGGTATTTTCACTCTTCTATTCTTTGAACATGCACTACTGATTGTTTTGGTCTCAGCGAACAATCTGTGAGATTTAACTTTTTATATTCTGTAAAGATTTTTAAGGGATATTTTCTGTGATTCATAAGCATTTGAGATTTTGGAAGACATTAAAAATTGTTTCTTTCAACTTTTGTGTTGCCTGTGCACAATTTGTCCATTATGGTGCCTTAAACAAAGCTGTTATACTGCCAAATTATGAATTTAGAGGTCTTGATATTTGACTCAAATGACAAACTATATATTGTTGGTAGATCATGTACTTTCTGACTTTGTCTATGAATTGGCGAGGGCAAGAGCTCATATAGTATTTGGAAATGCTATATTGGTGATAAATTTATTTACTACAATATTTAAAATATTTTAATGTGAAACAATCGACTGATTAAATATGCTTTTCTGGAGCAATTAAAACTGTTGTGACAAGCATCAATGGATGATCTTAAACAATTAAATCAAATATTATTTATAGTTTTCATGGACCTATGTAATTATATAATTTAATATGGCAAGAGCAATAGGATAAGAGTGAGATGGGTTGGCACCTGTATGATGTACAAAAAAGTAGGAAAACAGCAACATCCTCTTAGACACAGAACAGAATAAACCACCATAGCAAGATTAAGAATAGGGGATACAGGACTTAATTACCATCAATATAAAATAGGACACCATCTGACAAGGAAATGTGCAATATGTGATTAAGATGAGACAGTGGAACATGTGCTAACAAAATGCAAAGTTTGTGAGGAGAAAAGAAAAGATCGGAAGGAAAATGCAGTAAACAATAAGCTACACCAGTTCACAGCAACATATTAAGAGATGTCAGAATGTATAAGGTAATACTAATCTTCCTTTAAATAATACAAATATTTTCAGACTATTAAAGTAATATATAGTAAAAAGAAAAAATAAACAGAATTTTCTTTCTTTATATCTTGATCTAAACTACATCTCCAGTAGGTGGCGGTAATGTACCAAAAGTCAGGTTTGCAAACTGATAATAAACAAAACCAAAGAAGAAGAAGAACAGTAGCGTTAGGCTAGCTTAGCCTAGCTACTTAGTTTTGTTTATCAGATAACGTTATTTGAACAAACTCTCATGTTCTGGTTCCACATTGACAAAGTTATATAGCAACGATACTTGTTTTAAGGGTAAGATAATCTCAATCAGCTAGCTTCTTTACAAAAAACGATAATGTTTTGTTGTGGTTTGACAACAATTATAGCTAACGAAAGCTAACGTTATTGTCGTGTTTAAAATTTTCTCACTGTAGATAATTAATGGCAATTTTCATAAATATTAGCATGTTTAACCAAGTATTTCCTAAAGGTTTGTGTTGTTAATCGGGTTGTTTTCGTGATCGGATGTATTCTCTGTTCTCAGTATTGATGGTTCTTCTGGTTTATGACGAATAAAAATCTGAAGCAAATGGAGAAAGGTAAGTCAAAGTGTGGATTAAATTAGATAAAACACTAAAATGCTTTATCAGAGTTACGACCAATATTCGGAAGTGACGTCACTGAATCATTAAACTGTTTTGTTGTAAAACACAAACAATCCAGCGTTAAAACTAATTGCAAGCATTAGAGCAAATGTTATTATAACTGGACAGGTGAAACTGTATTTTTTGGTTTGTTTTGGAGAGCTGAAATAGGTGTTTGTAGTGTATTTAAGGATGCATAGTGTGATTTGCTATCACCAAAGTGAGGAAAGAAATCATCACAGTTTATCCTTAGCTCGTATTCCTAAGATATTTATTTGTGGCTTTCTTGACTCGTAACTTTTAATGGAAATGTTTGTGATATAATTATGGTGTGCTGTGTTGGTAGATGTGAAGGCTGGTGGCCCCTCAGCTGTGGCCCCTGGAGCTTCGATCGCTCCTCTGGTCTCTCAGAGCCGATTAGAACAGGATGGTTCCAGTGTCATGAAGAGGAGCGTTCCTCAGGCCTTCAACTCCGTAGGAGTCATCCCCAAACGCCGAAGCTCCTCCAGGTGAGGAAAATTGGTTAGAAAATAACAAGATATTTCAGTGACGCATCATTTGTGTGATCTTTGTTTGTAGTTTTTAAGTTGTTGTTGTATTTGATTCAAAGCTACCCTATTAGCTCCTCGCGGGTGCAAAAATTTGAATCTGTTCATTTAAATTTCCAGATTTTCAAGTTATCCTGTAAGTTAAATGCAGTATTGTGCATGAAATAGTTGGATTGCATGTGGAAAGGGTAATTTTACAGTTTACCTTAATCTTCTATGTTTTTTTAGATCCATAAAGAGAAAGAAGTTTGACGATGAACTGGTGGAAAGTAGCCTTGCGAAATCAACAACTCGGGTCAAAGGTCAGCCTGTAATCGAGCCTATCAGATGCCCAGGAAGTGACTTCACCTCCAGTGACAAGAAGAAGGTAATCGAGTTAGATTTTTTGTCACTGGAAGTCACTGGAAAATAACATAAACGTTATCTTCTGGTCACTGAAGGGTTTGAAGTCGACAACCGCTCTCATGCCTCCGCTCACCATGGTCATCAATCCATCGTCGATGACGAAGCGGATGAAGAAAACCAAGCAGCCACTGCAGATCACCAAAGACTTGGGTCGATGGAAGCCCACAGACGACCTCCTGCTTATCAACGCTGTGCTGCAGGTGAGCGCCGGCAGGGCCTGTGAGACGAATTACATTTTACTTGTGATTATTTGGAGCAATTGCAAATAAATCAGAGGTAGCGGCTAGCGGTGTACTATTCGTTGCATTTGAAATTAAACCGGAACACGAATAAACACTACTTTCAATTTGCAGAAACTGCAATTATTATGTCTCTTGAATAATAAAATGTCAGGTTGAGAGTTTTACTTACATTGTTTTTTTTTCCTAATTTAGCCGAAGTCTGCCTAGTAAAATAAACCTAGTTCTTAAGAAGGGCAGTAGGGTTGGGTCAATAGAAAATAGACATCGTGATGTTGAGTCAGCATCGGCGATGCTCCGGCTCTTCTCTCACTTGAGCGGGGCCGCAGGTTACAGACTCACCATCTTCATGTCATTCTCACAGTGGCGTTATTGATATTTGCCGTCGATCTGCTCTACTCCACACACAACTTCACACATGTCTCGTGGTTGTCCTCCATCATTTGGTATAGAGCCAAATTATTGCCAGACAGGTGAATGTACTACTTTTTTACCAATAAAATCTTCGACGCCATTATAATGACGCAGAACACTCTCAGTTCATGCCAGAGTCCCGCAGACAAAGTGATTGACAGGTGGTCATTTCTGTGTAACTTATATTTATTTATGTTGTGTTTTTGTTATTGGTAAAACAAAGACCATGTGAGCAGGCTTCGGATAATTAACTTGTTATGAATTAATTATATAACACAATAATCCCTTTACCACCACCCCTCCCCCATTAGATACATGCCGATGCCAAATTGGTCAACATCGCCCAACTTTAAAGAGCAGTCAACAGGTTTACTTGTCTATTTATCAACTTTGAATTACTAAAATATGAAAAAGCTACAAAGACATAATGACAAATAACCTTTTGATGGCTTTTAAAACATTTGTACTTTTAAATTATATAAATTTGTGTTTTTGATTGCTAACATATCACTGTGTTTCTCCATTACTAATACCAGGGAACTAAATATATATTAACAATTTTGATGGCAAGATGTAGCAATTTTTATTACTCATCAAAGTATTGTTATGGATTACATAATATAACAATGTAAAAACAGACAAATCTTTGGAAAAAATAATCGTGGTCTAAATTGCCATCACAATATTGGTTAAAAATAACTGCAATTGTTCAGCCCTAGTAGCGGCACAATGTGTTTCTGCTTTTTTCAAACCTGTTTTTTTTTTACTCTCAGGATTTCGGGATGCATGAAAATGAAAAACTAAGACCCATAAAAAATTTTTATAGTTACCATAATTTAAATATAAGTGTTTAAAACAGGAATTTTTCAGAAATATTTTAATTTTTTACTTTTGTTGATTGTTGGAAAAATGTCTGCAGACTGATCTAGAGTTGAAAACGCACACTCCTGCTGCTCAAATAAAACACATTTTCATGCCAAGGAAACATGAAAGTAGTTAATTATCATCAGGTTCATCAGGTTGTGGTGCATTGTTTAAGGATTGATGTAAAAAAAAAAATTTTTTTTAATTGTATGGTTTTAATTAAAGCTGCTGGACTATATAAAAAAAGTATATGATTATTTTAAACAATATTTTTTTAAATATACATTACCCCATGTATTTCCAAACATTTGTAGAAAACACAAGAGGAAAATTGATGTTAGGCTGCACGAGATTCCTGTCAGAGATCTGATGACAGCACTTTCCCGTTCAAAGCATTTTTTCACTGAAAATAATGTTCTTTTATCATTTAATGAAACACAAAAATACAATGGTGAGCTGTGTGTTTCATTTATATGGTCTGCCCAATGATGCTTGTAGCTTATTTCGGGCTTTTATAATGCTATTTATATTGACATAAAGCACTTGAATGGAACATTAAGAGATTCTCGTGACGCATATGTTCTCAGATGCATGACTCACTGGTGTGATTCTAGTCGCAGGGTATGAACATTACATCACATCTCTCATATGAACGAGAGATTGTATGTCCCTTCACAGCAACTTTAACGTTAGACAGCGGACAGCGCTTCAGGGTGCTGTTAAAGCACTCATTCAGTGAAAATATCGTTTTAATGTTCTTTTATCGTTTATTGGAACATATAACATACAAAAAGAGAAAGATGAGCTGTGTGCTTCAGGTGTTTTCTCTGTCTGTGAGTGACCGATCGCTTTAACTAGGAAAAAAGCAACACGTGTTTCTTCTGGTCTGTTTTTCTCTCTGGGTTCATCTCATGAGGATACTGTGGACCGGTAGGGCCATCAAGTGGTGAGTCAGGTACATTCGGTTACGTAATCGGGAGGAAATTGACGCACTGCATTTTTTTTCCAGCTGGTGTGTAACCTTACATTAGTGCTCAAGCTCTTAGATTTAAAAAAACACTGCATTACATCTGCTCCTCTGTTGTGTAGAGCCCTTAAGCCGAAAAGGAAATGAATTAATGAAACTTCAACTTACACAAGTCTACATCAGTGATGAGGGGATCAATGTATAAACAACCTGAACACGACCGATGTTTTCAACCAGCCCGCCTGCAACTTGAACCGCAAAAAAGAAGAACATTTTGTACCCAATCTGCTTCCTGATCCTCATGTTTTTTCAAATGGTGCGCTCGCTGACATTTCAGCTGTCTAGATGCATAATATTATTCATGAATGCGATGTTTGTTTCGACCCTGTGTTGCAGAAGTGAGGTCCAATGCGGAGCTGCGTGTGTGCACATTAGCGTAGTGGGAGGCATTCTGGGTAGTGTAGTGTGAGTTATAGCAGATGAGTGAACGCGAGTGTCTCACACAGGTTGATGTCAAACCAATTCCAGAAATTTCTGAATAAAACTTCATTTTACTAAGCCAACGTTTGCTAACGTCGTGTTTCTGATGAAGCTGGCATCTGGACCATATGCAAGCAGGAGTTGAAAAATTTACTCTTCCTTGAAAAAATGTTTTATTTAAAGCAGGTAGTTGTGTAGCCGCACTCGATCGCTGTGTGAGAGAATGTAGACCTATGTATTTCATAGATAATTGTGTTTGGTACTATATTAATTACAGAGTTTTAATTGGCATCTTTATTTCAAGCGACTTGACCGATCGTGGCCCTAATATCATTACAAATATTTTAGGATGACTCGTAACCACGAGTGATTGTGAGCACCCGCTCATTTCGGGTCAACCCGTGCATCAATGCTCTACATCATGTTAATCTTTCGCTCCAGTAACAATTACCACCTTCTCTTATTCTCATGAAGCTGAAGAGCATTGCGGTTTAGTTGCGCTCATCATGTTGTTTTCCTCAGAGGAAATGTGTTGCTAAATGAATCTCTGCTGACATATCTGGAGAGATTCTTGGGATACTAATATATGCCAGTTAATAGAAGTAATGCACCTGGTGTTTGTTTCAGACATCAGATCTGACGTGTGTGCACCTGGGGGTGAAATTCAGCTGCCGCTTCACGCTGCGGGAGATCCAAGAGCGCTGGTACGCTCTGCTCTACGACCCCGTCATATCAAAGTGAGTCTTCAGCCAATCAGCTTCCTTTTACTTTTATTTCAACTCCTTCAGATCATCTCAGAGATGCTTTAGTTAAATTGGTGAAGCCTCCGGATTAAGAGTGTGTCTTTACTTGCTGCTGGTATTGTAAAAGAAACGAATACATTAAAATACTTAATAATACTGTGTTTTGTTTGTCAGGCTGGCGTGGCAGGCCATGAGGCAGCTGCACCCAGAGGCCATCGCGGCCATTCAGAGCAAAGCTCTCTTCAGTCAGGACGAGGAAGCTCTGCTCGCTAAGATCCCCTCTGTGAGACGCTCACATTCACATTAAACACACGCACTTGATGAAGCATTCAAGTACATGCGTATATTTGGGGACTCCCTGCTTTAGCAACGAGCATTTAGCCATATTTACAAACTCAACAAAAACATTCCAAGAGCACTCCAAAACTTTCCAAGGCTTATAAAATAATTTCCCCTAAATTCTCTTTCCTCTCTTTTCTCCATCTCCTCTTCCGTTCTTTTCTCTCTCGCTGTTTCTCTCTCCCTGCCTCTCTCTTTCTTTCTCTTTGTCTGTCTCTCTCTCTCTCTCTCTCATGTCCCTTTCCCTCTCTTCTTTCTTTTTCCCTTTCACTCCTCTCTCTGTGTCTTTCTCCCCCTCTCTTATCCCCCTCTCTATCCCTTCCTCCCCCTCTCTTTCATTCTTTTTCTCGCCCCCCTCTTTCCTTATCTATATCCATCTCCTCTTTTTCACTCTCCTTTTCTTTCACTTTCTTTCTTCCTTTCCCTCTCTCTTTCCATCTCCTCTTTCTTTCTCTCCCTCTCTCACCCTTCTCTCCCTTTCCTTTCGCTCACATTCTTTCTTTCTTTCTTTCTTTCTTTCTCCTCCTTTCTGTCTCCTTCTCTCCCGTCCTCTCTCCAACCCCTCTTTCACTCTTACTCTCTTACACTGTCTCTCCTCTCTTTCTCTCTTCCCTAAACCCATCTCTCTCTGTTTCACTTTCTTTCTTTGCCTCCCTCTCTCTTTCTGTCTTTCCCCCTCATCTCTCTCTTTCCCTCATCTCTCTCTTCCCTACCTTCTTTCTCTCTTCTCTCTCTCCCTATTTCTCTCCCCTCTCTCTCTCTCTCTCCTCTCTCGAGTAGAACAGTCAGCCCAAGCTGGAGGTGTTTCAGGATTTGCTCACCAAGCACCCAAACGTGTTCTACTCGTCTCGAACGCCCAAGAACCTACTGCTGCACTGGCAGCTGTTGAAGCAGTACTATTTACTGGAGGACCAGACCGGTGAGGTGCTGCTGCTGCTGCAGCTATCCATACTCAAGGAGATGATTATTTAAAGCCGAGCGGTTATAAGCATGCTGTTCCTCTGGTTTACAGTGCAGCCTCTGCCAAAAGGAGAGCAAGTCCTGAACTTCTCTGACGCTGAGCAGGTGGTTGATGACGCCAAACTCAAGTAACTCTCTTATTATTTATTTTTTGTTTTCTACCAAAGTTTAGAAGTTTCATCTAAACGTCAGGCTTTCAAATTCACCAAATGGTCAACAGCTGGCTTTAGTAGAGATCACTGATCATGTGATCTTGAAAACACTGGTTTGTTGATGGAACTTGTTCTGATCATCTCTCTCTTAATCAGGGACAGCAGAGATGAAGTCCTGGAGCACGGTGAGCTACCACTCTCGTTTATCCTCTGTGTATCTGCTGTGATAAATAAATAAATTCTCTGTTTCTGTTTAGAGCTGATGATGGCTGACCGGCACCAGAAGAGAGAGATCCGGCAGCTGGAGCAGGAGCTTCCACGCTGGCAGGTGTTGGTGGACAGCATCACAGGTTTGAGCGCCAAACAATAGAGACTCTAAACAGCAAGGGTGTTGTTGAAGTGCATTGTTTGATGTTGCTGCCCATAAACTAAAGATTTTCCTCGTTGATTATTAGTTGGTCATTAAAGCCAATAGTCGACTAATAGTGACAGCTGGTTATTACCGTATTTTCCATACTATACGATGCATTTAAAATCCTTTATTTTTCTCAAAAAGAGTCAGAGCATTTTATAATCCAGAGCTCCACAAGCATGAATGCTGGTCGCTCAAAATGCAAAATCAGAGTGTTTAATAACGATTATTTTGGTACACTACAAAGCCGCACAGGTGAATGGATCGTCGGGGTTCACTGCGGCTCATTGAGGAGGAATACATGATGCACTTCGACACGCTCAGATTAATACGTACTGAGTCTTGACACGCAGCAAAACAGTTAACTTAAATGGCTCACGCAGAGACACACGCGGGAGCGCTGGATATCAGTCGGGTGTTGTTCAAACTTTCACAAATCTCGCGAAGAATCACTGAACCGTGAAGTACCGGTGACAGCAACGAGCCTGAGGATAATGTTTTATTCAGACAACGATGAAGGATTTGTGGATGAGGAATTAACTGAGAAGAAAGGGTATTCCTTTTTATTTCACGTGTTACAGCAAAAAAAAATTTAATTTGATGAATGTATGAAAGTGTAATTCATATAAAAACGTGTCTATTGCTTTGTATTTTATGTGTTTAAATCGAAACTCATTGATATTTTAAGTCTGTGAGTTATTATTTTACTAAAGTTTTAATATCTGTTTATCTATTTTGTTTCTTTTAATGCTTTATCTCTTTATCTAACGAACACATCAGTTGAATAAACCTGTTCTAGTCCACTATCGACTAATAAAAGATTAGCACGATTATTGAGGTAAGCATTTAAATCACGGTTATTATAAATTATTTGGTTAACACATTTAGTAGGTGTTCATTTATAAATGTTAAAATTAAAAAAAATTAAAATTACAATAATTTAAAAACACTTTTTTTATAGACACAGATAATTCATCATTTTGCTTTTATCTTTTATTTTTTAACTGAAAACTATAGAGAGAACACTATAGTATAATATAAACAGGAAGTATTGTGTCATTTTGAAATGTTACTGTCATCTTCCTGTCCACTTATACTGGCTTTTTACAAGAGACAAGTTTTAAAGGGTTAACTGAAATCTTATTTTTGTGTGGTTTTGTGTTTCAGGGGTAAACTCTCCAGATTTCGATAACCAGACTCTGGCAGCTCTGCGCGGACGCATGGTGCGATACCTGATGAGATCTCGAGAGGTCCGTGAGAGTCCCAGCTCTCGTGTTTGGTGTATTGTTATTATTATCTAGAGCAGAGGTATCAAAGTCATTCCTGGAGGGCTGCAGCCTTGATGATTTTTTTCACAATTTTATTTCAAGAGACACATGATGAGCAATAAATAAGCCAAAGAAGAACTTAATTAAAGGAGTCGGGTGTGTTCAGTTAAGGTCAGCCCAAAACTATCCAGGAATTGTGTTTGACACCTGTGATCTGAAAACTAAATAACTTAGGCACCGCTTACGGCACTTAAAGTCATCAGTACATCAAAGTACAGTGGTGAAACGAAAACAGTTAACAATACCTGGGAAAATAAGCTCAAACACAGATTATGATGCGAAGGAGAGGAATTAAAATACAAACATGCCCATAAAAATAAAAAGCACAAAAAAATATTTTTGGACAAGGAGTCCACAGAAAAATCTAAAATTGTAAAAATGTGCTAAATAAATCCAAATCCATAGATGTGATCTGAAAATGCTCGATCATATGATTGAAATTTAGATCCTCTGTGAGCATTTGTTTTACAAATTCGTCTGTCATTTTTTTTTTACCGGGGTAACTGGGAAATGTGGCGAATTTCCAGAGAAGCCACTCTCTTGTCCTGCAGACAAAACCATAGATGCTTTGGCAAACGAGAAACTCAAGTCTGCTGTCATTGAATAGAGCGTCTAGCGCTTCAGAGATAATCAACTTTTATCACCGCGCTCACCGGTTCTAACTGGGAATAAGATGTTGACCCAAATAAAGAGCAACTGATCCCTTCTTTTACGAAATCTGATTTGAACTTGAGTAGATTCGCGAAGCTGAAAATAGAGTAACACAACAGAAGGCTGTCGTTGTTCTCCTGAGGTTCAGGTGAAAGATGAAGCTTCACCAGTGCTCCCTCACAGCCTCTTCACTTCTCTGAGAATATAAAGATGAGAATCCCTCACAGAAAAAAAAAAAAGAAAGTTCCTGGATAGGATGTGACCGAATCACAATCGCTAGCAGCTCTCTTTGGGAAACACTGTTTGTACAGTTCTACGCCACTTTTCAAATAGACTTGTTTCAGCGAATCAGAGTCGACTCGTTCTTTTTAAACACGATAACTGTACACATATCAGGAATAAAGCTCAAACTTAATGTTCCTCAGATGTACAGCTGTGTTACCCACAGCACAAACGATTCTTTTCAAGGCATAAGTTTTCATAAGGATTTTTGAGCATCTTTCCTGTGGTATCCCTTTAATGCTTTAGACATGTTTCAGATCACGCTCGGCCGCGCCACGAAAGACAAGCAGATCGACGTGGATCTATCTTTGGAGGGACCTGCGTGGAAGATCTCCAGAAAGCAAGGTTAGATGGCTTGATGCTCTTGGATGATGCTCATAATCACCCATTAACATAAAAACAAAAGATAAATTTTCATCGTTTCCTTCATGATATAATCCCTAATCTCCCCGTTAACATTTTCTTTTTTAATCTCATTTAGCTTTTTACTCTCCACTTCTTTTGCAGTAGAGTTGGAAGCTTTTAATTGCATCAGATGCTTTGTGTGTACTGAAATAAATCTAATTTCTAGTCTAAAAATCTAATTTAAATTTTTTGGTGCTGTGCTCAGATTTAGGTACTCTACCTCAAATCTATAACTAGGCTATAATGAATCTGCACTTATCATGATGAGTTGAGACTGAAAACTACAAATCGCACAAATCCCGTAATTCAAATCTCGGTCCATGAACTCACATGACTTACACATGACTCTCCTTGTCCACGAGATCACAACTGTCCTTTGAAGTCATAATGCTTTTTATTTATAATGTCCTCCTGAGAACCAAGGAAAAATATCTTCCAATGTAACTTTTTAAACATTTTATGTTGATTTAGAGCAGTTTAGTCCTACACAAACACATGAGATATCACTGTAAAGGCCAAATGTCCACTATGGCCGATGGACACCAGGACACATCTACACATCTTCACACACATTTTCTGATGCTTCTCTGTGGCGTGCATTTCTCAAGCTGATATTAAAAATGGATGCAATGATGCTCCTTGCCATTGGTTGGCGTTTGTGAAAACAACGAATCTGACTCTTTTATAATAACTCTTTTCACAGAGTGAATTGTTTTCTTTGCTGCATGTGAATTACTCTGATAATAACTAGAAGACACGGATAAGCATGTTTATTTACTCAGATTTGCTAAATTTTGGGTCTTTGTTGTAGTGTTTTGCAATTAGATCAGTTTTTTTTACCAATATGAATGATACAAATGAATTGTTCAAATGAATCGTTCTCATAAATGAACAAGAGTTGAACAAAACTTTCCATTACTCAAGGACAGCAGCCACACCCTGACTGTTTTATAATCTTTGAGGGCTTTATTGAACAACTCTTGATGGTCAAACACCAGCAATACAAGCTTCTGGATGTTTATAATCTCATATTCCACAGTCTCTTCTTCTGCTGTTCATCTCACAGTTCTTTAGTGCTATTTTCTGTCGCGAGATTGAAGCTGGAGTGTGTATTGAGCGCCATCCAGCGGCTCTTTCATGTTCCTCTCACATCATCAAAGCAGTAGCTCTCATTGGCTGTTCTTTTGAGAAAACCCGATCCGTGCTTTTATGATTGAGGTACATTCACACACGTAACTTCGCACCGAATATTCGGTTAGATGCCTTTAGTATACAGTAGCTCACATGAGTCAAAATAAATTTACCTAAAATAAGTGTCTGCTACTTTATAATTCCATGAGGAGAAGGAACCTGATTAGATGAAGGAAATCCATGCTAACCCAAAGAGCCTGAGAACATTTTTACTATGTACAGACTTGCACTGTGAGTTATAACTTGGTTTGAAATTCTTTACATTTCAAAACATCTATTAAATTGTGATTTTATGACCATTGAAATACTAATAACATTTTAAAAAGGAGGTAGCTATAAAATGGTCACAGCTTTAAAAATAAAATAAAGAAGAAGAAACACTGTTTGTGTCTTGTCTGCAGGGATCATTAAACTGAAAAACAATGGAGATTTCTTCATCGCGAACGAGGGCCGGAGACCCATTTACATCGATGGACGGGCAGTTTTATCTGGAAACAAGTGGAAGCTCAATAACAACTCTGTGATGGAGGTGAGAATGTGCTCCTATCAGGAATTAGATGATGACGAGCTCTGACGTTCTGAACAGAACCGGTTGAGTTGGGAATCGTGAAGTTTAGAGAGCGAAACTGTTATTGGTAGCAACTGGAGAGAGAGTTTTCATTTTTAAAAGATGTTGTTATCTTTGTGTGAGCTGGATTTTCAGATTCTGTGCTTCATAGTCAGTGTTGAGTAGTAGGCTGTGATTTTTTTTTTTACTAAATTTGATTCTTAATCCCCCTTAAAAGTGTTTTAAGCTAGATTTTTAACAGGCTTAACAAGGTCTTAAATTTCATTGTTGATGCTCTTAAAGAGCATTCTTTATTACGCTCTTAGAGCCTTTTTACTAAATTTGATTCTCAACCCTCTTATAAAAAGGATGTTAAATTAGAATCTTAAAGCTCTTAAAAAGGTCTTAAATATGATTCTTTTTAACCTTCTTAAAAAGTCCTTAAATTTAAATCTTAATGTTCTTAGAAATGTTTTGAATTTTATTCTTTTTAACCTTTTTAAAAAGTTCTCAAATTAGATTCTTAATAAACTTAAAAAGCTCTTAATTTAGATTCTTAAAGCTCTTAAAAATGTCTTAAATTAGTTTATTAAAGCTCTTAATGCTCTTAAATTAGATTCAATTCACAATACACAAAAATCAGATTTACCAGTGCAACAATGCATTAAATTCTCTCCATATTCTTTTTACTATGAATAAATCCCATGAATGAAAGGAAATGCTGTTGCTTAGCCAGGATAATTTGTGAGTGTCTCAAAGTGATGGAGAGCGTGTTCTGTGCAGATCGCAGGCCTGCGCTTCGTGTTTCTGATCAATCAGGAACTGATCTCACTCATTAAAGCGGAAGCTGCCAAGATGAACCAGCCGTGAAGATCAATGTCAGTCCAGGAGCAGAACCGAGGCGAGAACTCCATGGAGACCGACCCACCAGCTCGGGTTCAGAGTCCAGCGATGCTTCAGCCAATCAGATTCCTCTCATCATTTCTTCCTCCGAACAGATACTCATCCAAGCACTCTTGCTGCGGTGATTGTGCCAAAAAGGAACGATGCTGAGTTTTTACATTGCATTTCTGCAGATGTTCATGAGGTTTCCTGAGCCTCGGCTTTGATGTAGACACAGATCTGAGTTAAGTTCTTTGTGATCGTAGGGACGAGGGGAACTGAGAGAACTTTCACCTCAAAACCAAACTGTTAGAAAGCATCCCGAAGCTGACCCTGAAGGGGACCGGTGTCCTACCTTGACTTGTATGTTTGTGTATAGTTTGAACTCTGTAAGCTTGTGTTTTCTAATCTGAGGCAGAACCCACCAAAACGGGTTGAGCATAAATAAATCTGAGTCGAACAGAGCTGCTGCTGTCGTGTTTAATTTTATAAACACAAGATGTCCTATTTACTGGTTAAATTTATTCATTTTCTTACATCACGCACTCTTGTTTGTTAAAGTCTTTGACACATTTATTATTTTATTATTGAATGTTGCTTCAGTCAGGTGCGTGTTTTTTTTAATTAAAATGAATTTTGTCACATGATGGATCTCATACGTGTAAATAATGTCTTGTTTTAAATTCTGTAAAAGAACCAACTTCGATAAGTGTTGAGAGGGATAAAGTGTTAAAACCAAGATGAGATAATTTGTTGAAGTGAATCATTGTGATGAACCACATTTTGAAATATATTTAATAAAAAAAATACAGCTGTCATTTAAAATGAAATAAAAATAGTTCATTTGTAATAAATTAATTTACAAAAAAATATACAGCTACTTTAAAATGAAAAAGTGCAATTTAATTATTTAAGTGCATCTGTAGTATAAAACATTTATGTAGAAATAAAGCTGGCAATTATAATAAAAACATTTAATTTAAAAACACAGCTTTTATTTTGAAATAAAACACTATTTCTTTGCAGCTGCCATTTTAAAATAAAAAATATGTGATTTAAAAAAATACAGCTCCCGTTTATAAAATGTAAAAAATATTTTACGTATCTAAACGTTTGAAAAAGGTCAAAGAAAAAGCTAGTAAAAAGGTTGAAATTTTATTATTTTGTCTAAGAAAGTGGAATTGCGGTGTCCCATAAACTCCCTACAAATGTTAGCTGACTTTCTCTAGAGCTGGTGATGATTCTCTGCCGTGAATAAATACATGCACTACATAAATAACTAAAGAAACATTTTCGAGTGAATGATACTTGTAATTTCTCAATGCACGTCTCTGGATTGTTAATGTCTCTTGTTGGACGAAGTTGTTTTTAAGATGGTTTAGGAAAAGCAGTTAATGTGTATGCAGAGCGTGAGTTGGCACATCAAATTATTTACTAAAGCAGAATAAAGTCCAACCTGAGATCAGCATTTAAAGAAAAAGCAAGTGCATGCTATATTTAATCATTTGATGTGCAGTGAGTATAGTTGCTCAATGTGAATTTTCCTGTAGTTAAATGATTCCTATTTACTATACGTGTTTCTATTTTAGTTTCCAGCATGTTGCTTCACTAGCTCCAGGAAAGAAGGTGAGTGATGTATTTTCTCATAAAATATTATTTTGTGCGGGGTTTTTTTTTTTGGCTCAGTATAAGAATAGTTTTTCAATCTAATATAGGCGATGCTCATATTGTGAAAGCACATGACATCAATCAAGGATAAACGAGTATTTTGTTGCTTGTAGTACCTTTAAAAGCTTCAGAAAATTGTTAAATTATGATTCTGGTTGTGTTTATGATTTAGCTTAGCATTCTACCCGTCCTCAAAATATTTAACAAACGTTGTTTAGCATTACTATTTTGGATTTTAAGATGCACCGTTGAAAGACTTTAGAGCGCAGCTTTCAACGTTACGTCACACTTATGCGTCTCTGCGTAAGTGGATTCGTGAACGCGCACGCACTTGGGGACAGTTTTCAGAATTTCAAGCTCATGGCGAGCATTTCTGCTCTTTGGGCTGTCCTATGATTAAGGTAAGAATGCACTTTTCTTATTAGTATAATTTAATGATGATGATTGTCACAACTTGTCAGTAGTCGAGATTATACCGCATTTGTACGCACACACGTCTTGTTAGCTTTACTAACACATTAGGGAGTGATAAGACAAGTTTACTTGAGTTTCGTTTGTTATTGGGCTCGAGTTTGTTTAGGTGTTTTACATGCTGAAAACGTGATTGAATTCGATTAAAGTAAACAAAGGGCGTGTTATGTTTTTGTTTTGAGCATTTCATCAGCCTGAAACAGTGTTATGTTAATTTATTGGGTTTTAGGTTTGGGCTATACATTGAAATAATTTTTCACAGTTCAATCTTTTCCTAAAAACCATGAAATGAAGGTCATGTAGTGGTTTGTGTGTTTTGTTTGGTAATACTGTATAAATCATATGACAGTAACATTAATTAACAGTGAGTTAATATATGTATTAATCACAAATTAAACCAATGCACGTCATGTAAATTAATGCATCATTTACTGTCTTAATTGGTTATTATTTTCGGATTTATTTTCTGTTAGTTAATGCATGAATTGACAGGTAATGTAATTAATAATTAAATAGCGATGAGCTAACGATGATGCGCTACCTAAAGTAAAGTCACAATCTAATACAAATTAACTAATAGTTATTTAATGAACCGTTTATATAATATATGCCCAACTCAAGTAAATCATTAGTCGGAAAACTAAAATACAAAATTTCAAAGTTCATGATAAGATGAATAAAATTAGGTCATCACTTTATTTTAAGATGCACATCATCGTTTAATGAGCATGAGGTCTGGGTATGTTCGTTGCCTATATATAACGTGGAGTGTGTGTGACGTCACCTGTAGGTTTTTCTTTTGTAGAAAGTTAGTGAGACTCTTGAGTTTGGGTAAATCAATCACTTCTTTCTTAACAAAGCATCCCTAAAAGCAATTGACAAAAGGGCACATACACATTATTTGATTGATCAGAAATGATAATGAAACATCAGTGCTTGGAGAGTGGATCTCATTAGAGTAGCTCTGCCCTTAATTATGCAAAAGTGTAAATATAACCTACACAAAGTCATAATTGAAAAAATCCCCCACCTCTGAGATCTCATAAAGGTGAAAATCAGCTATGTGAATAAAAAAACTATTGCAATCATACATTAGACATATGTGATAAGTGCAAATTTAAAAATGTGGTTTGTTTAACATTGATGTCAATGGGAAACAGCTCACTTTTGGGAGGAACAACAGTTACTTCCTATTATGCACACAAGGGAATTAGGGGGTTATCGTTTATTCAGATCACAATTTCAACATTCTTGTTACCAGTCCATCGTTCCAAGTTATTTCTAATGTGCAGTTTTCTGATGTGGATGTTTGAGTTTGGAACCCTAATAAAATTAAGTTGTGCAAAAACTTTATCAGAAATTCAGCAGGATTCCGGTCATAAAAAGGACGAGTCAGTGTTGGGTCAGGTCCCCAGCAAGCCCGGGCCATTGTCTCATCGTTTGTCCAGCCCATTGACAATATCTAACATGGACAGAGTGTTTGTGACATAACCCATAGGGTTCAAAATGGGTGGAGTCAGTACTTGAAAACGCTCCTCAGAGACAGGACATGGCTGGGGTGAAAGCATCCGATTCGCCAAAGGTTTAATTTTTTTGTATTTTAAACAAACAAATGTAAAAAAATTATTCAACCCCCTCAGAGGCTTCATGAAGATTAAAACTAGCAATCTGAATCAACAAACCTAATGGAGCCAGGGGTGGAAACGTTTTTTCAGCCCCAAAGTTGTTCAGTGTTAACAGTGGAGTAAATTAGGAATTGCCCTGTTTTGGAGTCAGCCTCAAGCAGCGTTTGGGGAACTGCAGTTCAGTCACTTCCTGTCACACTTGAAGCTGGAAAGGTCATCTAGCCCAGCCACTGATGAGTCATCTGACCAGCCAGCCCAGCCACTGTCGGGTCATGTGTCCAGCCACTGATGTGTAATCTAACCAGCCAGCCAAGCCACTGTCGGGTAATGTGACTAGGCAACCCATCCACTGTTGGGTCACGTGACCAGCCAGCCCACCCATTGTCACATGTTAAGCCAGCCCAGCCATTTATGGGTCATCTGACCAGCCAGCCCAGCCACTGATGGGTCATGTCAATCAGTCAATAAATCAAACAATCAATATCTTTTTATATAGTGAGTTTTAAAGCAGCTTCATAAAGTCCTAGTGTTGATAAGGTAGGGTAAATAGAAATTCCACTGACTGAGGCAGGTGATAGTCCCCTCTCCAGCAGAAAGACTATTTGATCTTAAAATCGATTGACGAACAGCTCGCCCGTCACCCCCTGAAAAAAAACAGTGCACATAAAAACATAAACAAACCAACAGAGGTTAGAACAATGTAAATCAGACGACAAACAGATTAATAGCATCAGCTGCAGGTTGAGTGATAGTAAGCCCAGCCACTGATGGGTCACGTGTCCAGTCAGCTCAGCCACTGCCTTGTCATGTGACCAACCAACTAATCCTCTTTCTCGTCACATGACCAGCCAGCCCTGTCAGGTTGCAGTTTTCATCTTACTGTTAGAAAAATCTTCAGAATTTTCATATCTTTTTTATTATGTTTTTTATTTCACAGCTTGAAGCTATGATTGGTTTAAGTAGTTTCAGCCCCTCTCGTCTCTTCACAAGGCTTTTGTTTGACAGTGTTGCTCCCAGTAGACGGTTGCCAGGAGTCTTTGAGTGTATCTGTGCTGCTCTGCTTCTTATCATGAGCAAATATGTTTACGAGGGGCGCTAAACCGTTTACAAACCAGTAGCTCATGGACTGCGAGAGCGGTGTGGCTGATAAGGGGTGATATCAGGTCGGGCTGGAGAGAGTCTATTCGTTTATGATCTGAAACCTGAGGTGTCGATCTTTTTGAGCAGGAGCTGAACGTTCAAAGCTTTAAAGAGGAACTCTGTTGCTATATCTCATTCTTATCATTACTTTAGATGCAAACTAAAATGTTGGCTGTAAAAATGTCTTCTACAAAAGTTCCATGACAATTTTTTAAAGAATCGTGTTCGTCAATTTTGGTGACCCTCACAGTGTTTGTGGTGGCAAAAAAAACATCCACTCCTCTAGAACAGCCAATAGAAAGGCTTAAAGTTCTTAAAGGGACAGCTCACCCAAATACCAGGCATCACACACTGTTTACAGTACACAAGTGTCTCTCAAACCTTTTCATTTAACCCCTTTGTGCTGTTTTCCTGGTTTTTTTTTTTTATAATTTAAATTTAATTAATTCTAAAGCTGCAATAGTTTTGAGAATCTTTTTATCTTTTGAAAGCCTAAGAAGTTTGAGTAGTAGTTGTCTTTTTAATGTACTTTTATGTAAGAAATAATCAATACTTTGTAAGGAAAGTATTGATTAAATTAATGTTAACTTTGTGTTGTCTATCGATAATGTTATGAAATGAACAAAAGCGTACTCTTAAGGAAAGGAAAGTAGAGCGGCCAAACATTAAGCTGCTTAGGTTAGTGCAAAATTGATCTTGTTAAGAATGCTCAGACTCACACTTAAATGAAATAAAATGCTCCAAATTAAAATGCTAAATCCACAATATAGAAATCAAAGCCAAAGGTCATGGGTGCTTCCACTACCAACCTGCTTAATCTATAACGGAGTAAGCACTTATACTGTCCCTAGTGGTCAGGATCAAAGTATAGTTCCAACAGAAAGCATTTCTCAAAATTATTTTGTTTTATGTCATTGTTTGTTGCCCTTCAAGTGGTGATGTTTGGTACTGAATCCAACCAAACCTACCATGACCTCTTTTGAATCTAAATGTTAGCGTTTAACATATATTGTTAATAAAAAAAATAATGTTTTTAGAGAAACTCAATGTGTCCGTTTAGCTTTGTGCTTAGTAAAATGTTCAGGGGTTTTTCTTAGGGGTTAGTAAGGTTTCACTGTAAATGTTAATCCAAGTTGAGAATGCTCCTTTCCCCTCAGACGGAGCGATGAAGTGCCTCAAGCGTCTCTCCCAGATCTCCCTTATCAGCAGTCAGAGGTAACACCGTCATTTCTTATAAACCTTTGTTCCTGCATCTCCAGACACGACATAAAATTTATCTGCGAATTCACAAGCATCTGTGATGTAATGATTTGCTTGAAACCCTGAGACTGACCTCTGAAATGTTTGTGTTTTGAGCTTGTTTGTTAGCGGGGTGTTTGCCTGTTTTTTTAAGATGTAAAAATGAAAATTAATAAATTGAATGAGAATATTTTCTAAATTGTTATAAAGTTCTTGATTACAGACCAGGTTCATCACTTGTGGCCTCTTCTAACCTTTTCTCATGAGAAGACACTGTTGCTACTTGCTAATAGTTCTCAAACCGTTCAATAATTGGCTAATGTTTTATGCTAATTACTGGTTGTTTGAAAAAACTCCCCAATTAAAAAAACAAATGGGTGAAATTCCAGTGTTCTAGACGTGACTTTTGGGTTCTCAGAAAACGTCAAATGGAAACTGCTACTAAAAAAATCTGTTTATTTACATGTTTAATGTTTTCAATTAGGAAAATATGTGTATGTTATGGATGTGACAAAAAGAACTAGAATTTTTGGGAGTCAGTAAAGCTAAAAACAATAAAACCCACTAAAGAGATTTGGGTTGACTTTTAATGGAATGTTAGTGACTTTAGAAAAATTATGTTTGCATTTATGAGGGGAAAACACTGTGCACAATAACTTGTATGCTCAATGACTAAAGTTAATCATATGTTCACAGCCGGTCTCAAACATTTGCAAAACTTACCTTTTGCATGTTCTACTCGTTTAGTTTGGAAAAAAGCTTTTGTTTAGGACTGTATAGTTTGTTTGTTACAGTCAGATTGTAACAAATCATTTATTTTTTATCTGACAGCTCCAGTTTTTCGAAGGGTGCCTTCCCATCACTGTCAGTATTGGACATGAAGCTCTCCTCTAACTGGAGGCGCTCCGGTGGCGATGAAAGGCAGGAAAACTTCAGAAACCGTCTCCCCAGGTTCAGATTTGCTCTGACTGGGCTCCTGGTGGGAACCGGAGCCGTTCTTGTTTATAGACTTCAACAGGACAAGGTGAGATCTCTTCTGACTGGGCGCATTTTCAAAATAACTTAATTTGACACACGCCACAGAGAAATGCTGAAGCTTTAGGGAAAACCTTCGGGTTCTTGAAAGAAAATTGAAGAAATCAAAACTGTAAAATTAAAAGTATTATAAGAATTTATAAATCATCATCAAGAAAGGCAAAGGTTGATCTTCATAATTGAGTTTTGAATAGACACAAATCTTTTTTCAAAAGTTGTATAACTTTCAAATATCACATGCTATAAAGCATTGCATTTTATTCAAAAGCTGAGCTCTTCAAGGTTCAATAAAGAACCAGATCAGAGAGGCACTTTTGAAGTTGTTGTCAACGTCATGCCATCTCCTGCAATGTCAAAACAGGAACTTAAAGGGTCACAAACACCCCTGATTTTGAATTCCCAGTGGAAAGGGGAGTTGTCAGCATGAATTAATTCAATATGGGGGGTGGGTCTTGTGTTAAGCGTTAAACGTTAAGCTGCAGCGCATAAACACTGCTCATTCCCTGTTGCAGTGAAGATCCCTGAGAAAAGGGGCGAGGTCAGCTCGAGCTGCAAGGGGGTAGGGTAATTATCTTGGAGAGAATGAAAGACAATGTACGACACTCATTTAAACTGGTTTCAAGCTTTATTTTATATTATTTATACCATCATAGGCATTCGTCCTGATCAGGTATTGGAATGGTGGCTTTCTTTACAACCAAATGCCTGCAATACCCTGTATCGACCACCCTATGCACTTAGCAGACGTTTTTATCCAAGTGTTTTAATCTAGGAAGAGAGACAATATGCAATTTGGTACAAAGTCAAAGTCTAGCACGGGTAGCTAAGTAGCAGTAGAGTTTACAAAGAGTGCAACATAGCACACTTTCCTTCATAAAAAATTGCGTAGTCGGCAGAACTCCAACACATGGAAACCCCAATAGACCTTAACCACTCGTCAGCACCTTCAAAGCTCTAAAAATGTTTTTTTTAATAACAAAATAAAGCACATGGTTCATGTTGCCATTTTCAGCAGATTAATAAATTATGGGTTAAATGTTTCTGCAGGTTCAGTGGGCGGCTACTTCAGTGCAGCTACCCCAACCTTCCTCTCTTCCCAGCTTCACCCTGGAAGAAGTCACTAAGCACCGCTCCCTTGAAAGTGGCGTCTGGGTCACCTTTAAAGGAGAAGTCTATGACATCACGGAATTCGTGAGCATGCATCCTGGCGGTGACAAGATCCTTTTGGCGGCGGGTGGCGCCCTTGAGCCGTTCTGGGCTTTGTATGCTGTTCACAAGCAAGAACATGTCCTCGAAATCCTTTCGGAGTACAAGATCGGCGTTCTCAATCCTGAAAGCCTCAAAAAGCAAGAGAGCCTCGATGAATCTGACCCCTATGTGGCTGAGCCGACGCGCCACCCTGCTCTGCAAATTAACAATCTCAAACCTTTCAACGCAGAACCTCCGCCGTCCATGCTCGGCGATAACTACATCACGCCCTCAGCCATCTTTTTTAAGAGGAACCATCTTCCAGTGCCCAAAGTGGATCCTGAAAGCTACACGCTGGAGATTGAAGGTCTTCCGGGAGGAGTTGCATCACTGTCGCTGAACGAGTTAAAGTCTCGTTTTCCAAAACACACAGTTACAGCGACGCTGCAGTGCGCTGGGAACCGACGCTCCGAGATGAACAAAATCAAGCAAGTCAAAGGACTCAACTGGGGGATTGCTGCAATCAGCAACGCCACATGGTCCGGAGCACGCCTTTGCGATGTTCTCCAACACTACGGATTCGGACCAGAAGTCTCTGCGAGTGCACAACATGTCCAATTCGAAGGATTAGACAAAGACGTGACGGGAACCGCCTACGGTGCGTCCATTCCCTTGAACAAGGCTGTGAGCGACGACGGCGACGTTCTTCTTGCGTATGAAATGAACGGTGAAGAACTCCCTGCAGATCATGGATTCCCAGTTCGCGTGGTCGTTCCAGGAGTCGTCGGAGCTCGGAATGTTAAATGGCTTGGGAAGATCGTGGTCAGTGCTGAGGAGAGTAAGAGCCACTGGCAGCAGAATGACTACAAAGGTTTTTCTCCGGGGACTGATTGGGACACCGTGGATTTTAAATCAGCACCCGCCATTCAGGAGCTCCCGATCCAGTCTGCGATCACTCAACCTGCAGAGGGCACCTCGCTGGACATCAGTCAAGAGGAGGTGACTGTCAGAGGTGAGTAGCTACTTAGTTAACCAAAAACTACTTAAGTAAAAGTAACCAAGTGCATTTAAAGAGACTATAAGCTGAGAAACCAAACACCAAGAAGGCTTTTTGCAAGCTTGATGCCAAGTAATGAAGGGAAACCCTGGCATTTTCGACAATGTAAACGTCCGTGCATTCTTATGGTGGATCTTGTAGGATGTACGGGACTGGTGTCGATGCACATGCTTGAAATGCAGAAGGATCCTGGTTAAATCTAAATCAATGATTTCATTGTAAAAACAAGCATCGCACAGGCTGCAACCTCTGATTGACATCTCATAACCAGAGGAACGTCTTTAGAGAATTTAGTTTGTTCCACTAAAAGGAAAGCAATTTCAGCTAAAATGAAAAAAAAAAATTACATTACCAGAACAGAAAAACACTCAATTTTTAGTCAACTGATTATCAGAAAATGTACATATCAATTTGGTTTTAAATAAACTGCAAATTTCACTTGAAATTGTAAGATTAAAATCAAAATTTAGAGTAGTGCACTATATTTCTGGAATACGGCTAAACACGAAAACGCAAGAAGAGACAGATCAGAAAGCATACTGCTTTTCAAAAAGCAAGGAAGGATATCTGTACGGTATCATTGGACCTAAAGTAACAGTACAAAGAAAAAATGCAGTTCATGACCCCTGTAATGCGTCCTTCATAAGACTTGAAGGCTACTGAACGTGTGTAGCAATACTTTCAGTGAGAATTGAGTGGTTAACATTAAATGTGCTTCTTTTCGCTTCATTTTATAAAATCTCATACGGAACAAATTTATAGGATCCTTTTCACGTTTTCTCAAGTAAATCACGTGCTGACTCTTTATTGAAGGTTACGCGTGGAGCGGCGGAGGTCGAGAGGTCATCAGAGTGGATGTCTCCATCGACGGTGGGAACACGTGGCACGTGGCGAAGCTTCGCAGCAGTGATGATGGAAACCAGCCTCCTCCTTCTCCTCTGGGACGAGCTTGGGCTTGGAAGTTGTGGGAGATTGATTTTCCTCTTCCCAAAAAGCCCCAGGATCTGGAGATCGTATGTAAAGCTGTGGACAACAGCTACAACACTCAGCCAGACACGGTCGCACCCATCTGGAACCTGCGAGGCGTTCTTAGCAACGCGTGGCATCGAGTGAAGGTGGAGGTAAGAGAAGTGACTGAAACTTGATGCAGAGACTTTGAAGCTCCTTGGAAAGGATTTTGACCCGCACAATTATCTGAAAAAATGTTTCGAGAGGAGCACACTTACGAAGACTAATTTCTGGAGATGTTGGATATTTGGTGCCAGAGTGAGAGTTGTGTGGCACCGATTAGAGTCTGTGTGAGATTGCTGTTTGGTCCAATGGCTCAAACTTTTCTGCACATCTAGTGAACCAACATCATCCCTACTCTTGAGGTCTCAGAATTATTATATAATTTATTAAACTAAAATTATATGATATCCACTGAAAAGGCACAATGCACAAACCTAACTTATTTTCAGATTATTTTTGGTTCCAGTAAGTTGTACATATGGCTGCTCCCAGTCTGATTAAAAAAATTTAAATCTGAGAAAAAATATCCGGACATTGCAATCGGCCACTTTTATCTTTGTTGCCTGTAAATAAAACCCTCTTATTGCTGTCTTCTTTGCACGTCTGTGGAAGTCTTCCACCCCTGGTGCTGCAATGTATGTTATATTCAGATCGCTAGTTTTGGCCTTCAGGAACACACTGAACTAAATTTGTTTCTTTAGGATAGGTTAAGCCTTAAAGATCTGAATTATTAAGGGCATGGTTTCTTGAGTTGACCGCTCTTCAGCTCGATTCTTTGGTGTTGCTAATTTCATCTGATGAACTCTGTGATTACCAGGAAATGATAATAAGGCATAATAGAGGGAGTCCGTAGATCATCTTCTTTTCTATTTGTACATTGAAGAAATGTTCAATGTAAACTCATTACATTCAAAAATAGTTGAGACAAAATTCTTTCTGTAGTAACTTTGTCTGACTTGTAGCTATTACTACAGTCAGTACTTAAAAAACATATATATTTTAGGTAATTTACAGTCATATTTTTAAAGCCATTCAGTAAAGCAGGTCCTCTGTAGTTACTATGGCCACTAAGCATTTAATGCAGCCTTTTTGTTCAATTTTGTCAATATATGTCAGTGGTATTGTTTTGGAAAAAGAAACAATATACTTTAAAAATATTTTTTATTGTTAGAAATCCATTTGCATAGTTCTAATGCTTTTTAAAAGTTACACGATTTCTCTTCAGAGTGCCCTTTTTAAGATGCGCTGCAATGGCAAGTTGAGGCTCTTCCCAGATAAAATGACTCCTTATAAACGTTTTGGGTAATCAAACACTGTCTTCTCACAGCAGTGCGTTCCTTTAGGCTGTGAAAGGATATTGGTTGTCTTATTACCCGTATAATAAACTTCTGAAGAGTAACGTGAAATGAGCTTCAGTACTACAATGGTGGGCGGACCAGAGTTTAAAACTACAATTATATCTCATAATAATGACTTAGTATCTCATAATTATGAACTACATATCTCATAATTAGGAGATACGCTGTCTAAAAAAAATGGGGTGAATGTAATGAGCTTCCGTATGATACTGAGTAGTTATTTGGTGCAAAAATATATATATTGAAATGATTAATTCTTTCATCACTAGTGCCTTTCTTGTATTTACTTTGACACATTTACTGAAGTTGAATTCGATCAGTTAAGATGCTTTTTAGTACAGAAAAAACTTCTGTCTTTTCAGCAGTGACCTCAGTGATCAATAGGTCTGGGTGAATGTCACACCCAAAAGGTTCAAAACTGCTGCAAAGCAAGTTTGAATCTGTTGTTTATGTGATTTCTTATTAAAGTTTCTAATTGTGCACAAACCTTGGTTCATGTTTCACAAGAATGCTTCACTCCTATCAGCTTTCGAGCCTTTCCAGCATCAGAACAGAAGCATTATCCCCTCCGAGCGTGGCTGCAGCAGTCGGGAGGGAGAGACAGTATTGATGAACGATGGAACATGAAGGAAGATGAGATCATGGGCTCTGGAGAATTAGAACGGGCTGGGCTGGGTGGAGCTCTTCCCGGATGAATAAAAGCCTGGGAAGTGACTCAGCGCTTATCAGGACCTCAGAGAAGATCTAACACGCTTCCATCTCAAACCTTCAACCACCATGAGCCACTACTCGTATCGCAGCTCCCACCACCGCTCCTACGGCACGCCGGTGTCCACTCGCATCGGGGGCCGATATGTCTCCTCGCTCTCCTCCCGACCTGTAGACTTCCGGAGCCGCTCCAGTGCCCCGGCCCAGCGACTCTCCTATGATAAAGTGGATTTTTCTCTGGCGGAGGCAGTGAACCAAGAGTTTCTCACCACCCGCAGTAATGAGAAGCGCGAGCTGCAGGAGCTGAATGACCGCTTCGCCAGCTTTATCGAGAAGGTGCGCTACCTGGAGCAGCAGAACTCCAGGCTGACTCTGGAGCTGACTAAGTTCAAGGAGCAGCCAAATGGAGCAGCAGGGCGCGCCACCGACCTGTGCCAGCAGGAGATGAGGGAGCTGCGGCGCCAGCTGGAGGCCATGGGGAAAGATCGAGACGGGATGCAGGTGGAGCGGGACAACCTGGCGGAGGATGTGGCACTGCTCAAGCAGAGGTGAGCTCCTTTGAGATGGATGATTAAATTGAAGCGAATCCTTGAAACGCCTCAAAACCTTGAAAGTGAGCAAACAAAGCCCCTCAAAGAGAAAGCGAGAGTCGATGCTTGAAGTGGTTTAACCAGAAAAGTACATTTTCAGGAGATTTATGAAGAAATAATAGCAAACAGGATTGTCCACATTTGTGTGAAACTGAGTGACTTCCGCAGAGTGACTTCACGTTTCAGTTTGGATTTCATCAGAAATCTCAGATGAAAGGGGTGTGGTCGGCTTGAGTTGGAGCAATGCCAGTGGGCGGGTCTTGCATGTCATTCGCCACTGCAGTGAGAGTAATCCCCCTTTTTTAAATAGATAAGATGAACTTTCAGAAGATTGATGATAACAGAAAAAAATTGAATCCTCCACAGGCAAAGCAAACCCTGCCCTTATTTACATTAAAGTTCATTTAATTATGTTAATAACCTCACTTGAAAAACACATTCACAAATTTAAGTTGGAGAGTTATTTAGCCCTTAAAGAGTCACAACACCCCCTGATTCTGCAGAGTACTTTCACCTGTCAGTTTAGAAATTCTCAGAAGAAAGAGGCGGGGCCAGCATGAATTGAAACAATGCCACTGTGCAGGGCTTGCACGTGTCATTTGCTGCTGCTGTGAGAGCGAGGCAGCAAAGCCCTCCCCTGTCTTCATCCTTAATTACATAGATTTAGATATGTTAATGAGCGCACTTTTACAAATTTGAGCTTGAGAGCCCTGCTTTAGCACTTGAAGGGTCACAACACCCACCCTGATTTAGCAGAGCGCCTTCACATCTCCGTTTAGAAAGTCCCAGAGGAAAGAGGTGTGGTCTGTGTGAGTAGAAGCAATGCCAGGAGGTGGGGCTTGCATGTCATTCACTGTTGCGGTGAGAGTCAGTCAATCACCCTTTATTAAATGATAAAGGAACTTCCTGATGATTAATAAGGAAATAACAGCAAATGGAATTGTTCGTGTGAAACTGAGCAAAGAAAATCCTGTGGTCTTTTCATCCTCATTTACATAGATTTAAATATGTTAATGAGCACGTTTGAAAAGCACATTCACAAATTTGATTTTGAGAGTCCTGCTTTACCTATTAAAAGGACACAACACCCCCAGGATATAATATGGTGTCTAGATCTCTCAGTGTAGAAAATCCCTGAAGAAATAGGGTGGCCAGTTAAAGGGATTGCCAGGGCCGGGGCTTGCACGAGTCATTCACTGCTGCAGCAAGAGAGTAAATGGTGGTAAAAAGTGGTTTAACAAAAAAAAAAACTTAATTGTTCTTGTAATACTAATTTTTCATTTTCATGCTAAAAGAATCGTCCACATTTGCTTGAATGTGAGCAAGCAAAGCCCCGTCCTTTTTCCACCCTCAATCCACAGATTTAAATATGTTAATGAGCTTACTTGAACAATACATTCACAAATTTAATTTTGAGAGCCCTTATTTAGCTGTTAAAGGGTCACAACACTCCCCTGATTCAGCAGAGTGCCTTCACCTCTTAGTTTAGAAAGTCCAAAGTAAAGGGGCATGATCAGTGTGACTTGAAGCGATGCCAGTAATTGGGCTTGCACGTCATTCACTCTTTCTGCGAGAGCAAGTAAATCCCCCTTTAATAAACAAAAAGAAATATAAGTGAACTTCAAGGAGATCGATGAAGAAATAATAGCAGAGAGTCCTCCACGTTCATGTGAAACAGAGCAAACAAAGCTTCGCCCTAGCTCCACCTTCATTTATATAGGTTTAAATATGTAAATGAGCGCACTTTTACTCTGGAACAATCTGGTGAAAATTTACTGAAAATTATTTGATGCATTCAATTAAATATTTCAAATGAAACTTTCCATCCTTCATCTACAACTCTCCCTTTTCTGTATTGTGTGTAAATCTTGAGTTTAGCGTGCCATTTTAAGGAATTAGGCTCTTTATATCGAGAAAACAAGAAAGAAATGTGTGCACAAATCAAAAAAGCTTTTGTGTGAATAGTTGAGATTTGTTTGCAAACATCATGGATTCTGAGATCAGATGTAGTGAAGGTACTGAGTATATAGGAGGGAGTTTTTAAAAGATTACAATTTTTATAAAGTCATTGTAATTGGTCCTGAATCTTCGATAGTTACAGTTGATTGATTTAGCAAGACATAATTTCATGTTTTA
Source organism: Danionella dracula (assembly GCA_900490495.1). NCBI lineage: Eukaryota > Metazoa > Chordata > Actinopteri > Cypriniformes > Danionidae > Danionella > Danionella dracula. Next base: position 16,927,992 of record UELW01000012.1, on the reverse strand, counting down.
TGGTTTAGTTAAAAATGTTGAAAATGTGCTTATCGAATTTGATACCATGTATAGATAAGGTCATACAACTCTAAACAAATTCTGTTAAAAACTAATTTTGATAGAATTATGATTTTTTAAAATATTTTAACAATTTTGGGGAAAATTCCTATAATAGTGATAAAATGATCAATATCCTCTCTCAGAAACCCTCAACAATCAACAAATTTGCATCAGAAATTGTCTCCTGCTTCTGCTACAAAACTAATTTTGAAAGAATTAAGAATTATTTTAAAACATAACTTAAAAAGGTTATTAAGGATAAACAGGAGCAATGCCTATAATGAGTGCAAAAATGGTCAATAGGGTTTTTATAGTTTCAGTAATAGACAAATAAGAATTTGCAGACGCAGCAGGAAAGCTGGGAGGGGTGAGCTGAATATTACCTTTAATCATTCTCAATAAATATTTGGCCTATTGATTATTGTAGGCTAATATGTGAGCTGAGAGTGATGGCTGAGATACTTTCACTGTTTACTTTGCTACTTTAAAAAAACTTATATCAGTTTTAAACACCAAGTTGTCAAAATTGTTATTTTGATATAAAATATAGATGTGTGGTTTATAGTTAAAGTGGTCAAAACTGTGGGTTTCTGGGCAAACTTGAGGCCCACCAAACAAAATCTTGCATAAGGCCTCAAAAGGCTAGAAATGGCCCTGTATTACTGCATGTACGGATGTACATTAGTAATGCAAGTACAGATAGACTCCCATCTTGAGCACATTTCTCACATATTAACTTATTTACTTGTTAAAATTAATTAAATGGTGCAGGTTACACCAATGCACGCATGTTGTTGTGTCAGAAAAGTGTTCTTTGTGACACTTTAATGGACAAGAGAGTAAAAATTAAGATTATCTTAAAAGAAATTTGATGATAGTATGTGATATTGCCAAAGATGGCCAAACTCATCTGCACTATAATGACATTATATCCAAGGAGATCCAACCGAAGTGCTCCCTCACATGAGAGGATCATTTCATTTATCATAAAAACCTCTGCACTCGTCTCAGATGCTTTTAAGCTAATTATTTAATCGCTCCGCAGAATCTCTGCCAGACATGATTTAATAATCCTCCTGCGATCTTTGCTTCAGAAAAACGTCTTCAAGGACGTCTCGAGGACAAAGATTGCTTTAAAATGAAACCACATCTTGTATTGTTCTTATTTTTAAAGGTTAATACTTTCGAACAATAGGTTAACCCACAATTTGGTTGGTTTTACATCAGCAAACATGATTTGGGACTCCTGTGATGGAGGTTTAAGATCAATCAATCAATCAGAATGTATTTGTAAAAGCGCGACACTACAACACAAAGTTAATTCAAGGCGCTGTACATTGTAAAATATGTCACCGATAACAAATATAAACATATATTGCACTTCCGCTAACAAACACTGCTTTAAACACCAAGCGCTGCGTTAAAGAGGTGGGTCTTTAAACCTGCTTTAAAAACTCCCAGCTCAGTTTCAGATCTGAGAGGAAGAGGCAGATAGTTCTAGAGCTGGGGGGCAAAAGAGCAACCCCCATAGCATTACTTGTTTGTACATCATCACCAATCAACTGTATTTTTTTTATATTGTTGTTGCGAAAGTAACTAAAACCACACATTTTGACATTAAAATCACAGTCTCGGATCTGTGTTGCACACCACATGAACGTTAACTTAGCAGCTTGCTGATTTAGAAGGGTCATGTTACTTTGAGGAAATGTGTGGTTCGCTCTGGGTTGTTTGCAGGTTAAACGAGGAGATGCAGAAAAGAGAGGAAGCAGAGAACAATCTGACACTCTATCGAAAGGTAAAAACTGATCTCGGTTAAATTCAACATTTAACCTCCATAAAGACAATTAAATAAAACAATCGCTACATCAAACTGTCAGTGCTTCTCTGAGCTTTCATGCAAGTGTATGTTTGAGTGTGAGAAATTAATGTTTAGCTTTCATTTTTCGGATCTGAGCAACATGGACAACATGACTGGTAAAAACAACCCCACAATAATCACGGGCAATGTGATCCTGTCTGTACCCCGTTGCTAGTAAAAAAATACAAAGCAATCACCAGTCATGTGGTCTTGCCTGGACCGTATGACTTGCAACAATACAAAATAATCACCAGTCAATTGATCCTGGCTGGACCCTATAACTGGTCAAAATAAAATAAAATAATCACCAGTTGTGTGAGCCTGCCTTGACTCTATACATATAATTTCTTTTAAATAAATTATCACCAGTCATGTGATCCTGCCTGGACCCTATACATAGAATTTCTTTTAAATAAATTATCATCAGTCATGTGATCCTGCCTGGACCCTATAACTAGTAAAAAAATGAAATAAATTATCACCAGTCATGTGATCCTGCCTGGACCCTATAACTAGTAAAAAATTAAATAAATAATCACTAGTCATGCTATCCTGCCTGGACTTGTATTGAACCTTTAGCTTCAGGTGCTCAACCAATCAGCTTTCACAATCAGCAATCAGCCAGTAATCTGTGTGTTTGTATTCGTGGAGGACGTGGACGATGCTACCCTCGCTCGTGTGGAGCTGGAGCGGAAGATTGAGTCTCTGATGGATGAGATCGAGTTCCTGAAGAAGATGCACGATGAGGTGAGACGAGGCTCGAGCTCTGCTAACGAGATTTAGCAACTTTTCAGATCACCTGTCTAATTATTTCTTCTACATTTGTGAATCAGTACAACTTTATTACAATTTTGTTGCAAAAAAATCTCAACCATAAAATAGAGGATAAATTTAAGCCGGATTTTAGTGATTTTATGTAGAGCTTATTTAAACCAAACTTTTAAGATATCCTAACCATTTTCTTTGAGTGAGCACCATTCTTTTGTCCTTACACTGTTCCAAGACTCTTCCAAAAAAGCTAACAAAACAAAGATTTTAGATAAAATGTAGAAACAAAGTCCCTTTTTGGAAATGTGTAGAAAATATTTGTTTGGGATTCATCGTCATGTAACTCATACAGACCATGGACAGTCCAAAACTTGTTTTATATTACTGACAATTTCCCTCAATTTCCTTTTTTTTAATTGCTCCATATTGAAATCTGAAGAAGAAAAAAAAACCTACACTAATTACTAAACACAAAACTAGACGTTTCAGTGTGTTTTTATATATTTATTGTTCAACAACAAAATAAAACATGTTTTTTTTATCATAGTTTTTTTTATTGACCCGGTGTCTAAAGGATATTATATGATTCTGCAAGTCTAATAAAAAAGGGAAATTTGGCGTATATCGAAAAATAAATTAGGTCTAATGCTGTGTTCACATCAGGATTTGGTAAACACGTGAATCTTTGCTAAATCAATGCTATAAAATATTATTTAAAACGTGGGCTGAAGTAAGGAAAAACAATACACGTGACGCGCGGTGTTAGTGACGTGAGTGCTGGGTGCTGTTAGTGCTGGGAGTGCTTTCACCAGGCTTCTTGGAAAAAGTTGTCAAGGATAGAAAAAGTTGTCGAGAGAAAAGCTGCTACTTATATCTTCTGAAGGCAGAAATACAGAGAGTATGCAGACGGTTTATTAAGTACAGGTTTGTCTTGCAAAGTCTTGCAAAGACAAGAATAAAGTTTCCACAATTTATTTTACAAAGTATCACAACAATAAAAAAATAAGGCAATGTTCAGGGAGCGACCTGAGAAAATAATAAATCAAAACATCTATCCCTAAATGTCTGTAAATAACCTATATAATCCAACAGAAAAAAAAGCCTTAACCTTACCGAACTCTCTATAAACCAAAATAAAGGTGTCAATTCACCCTGCTAACCCTCTGAATAACAACCAAAACACCTAAGCCTATTAACCCCCCAAAAACACAGATTTTAAAGGCCGCTATACATCTATCTGAACTGCGATTCAAATTTTCAGCTGCTTCTCTGCGAGGTGTATTTCACAAGATGGTTGTAAAAATGGATGCAGAGATAGTCCTTGAAATTGGTTGGCACTCATGGGTATTGAGTCTTTTTTGAAAAGAATGAATCTAACTCTTTAGTAATAACTCTTCTCACAAAGTGAATATTTTTTTGGTGAGAGCGGATAATAATCAGAATACATTGATAATTGTATTTATTAGTGTATTTTGCTCACTTTTTGTGTCTTTGTCATAAAGGTTTATGATTAAATAAGATTTTTTTCCTGATATAAATGAAACAAATGAATTGTTCAAACAAATCGTTCAATTGAATCATTCTTTTCAGGGAACAAGAATCAAAAGAACTTGGTGCACCAAGTTGAACAATACTTCCAATCAAGGGACAACAGCCACACACCGGCGGTTCTATAACCTTTGAGGGTTTTATTGAATACTTTAATGAACAAGTGGGAGTATGTATTGAGTGGCTAGTGGCTCTTCATGTTCCTCTCACCTCATCAGAGCAGCAGCTCTCATTGGTTGTTCTTTTGCGAAAACCCGATCCGTTATGGCAGAGCTGAACTCTTGTTCTTTCTGACAGATGTGTGATGTGTCGTCGGTGCCTGTGCTTTCCCGATCGAGGAACGTTCACGCACATAACTTCGCAGCGAATATTCGGATAAATGTGTTTTGACCTTAAGCCAGAAAGAAAATCACTAGTAGAGAGTTAAACAGGAAATCAGCAAGTCTCTAAAAACACACACAAATCTACTGGTTACAAACAATGCAACACATCTTTGCAGTCCTCAATGTCCAACACACAACCAAAAGATGAAAGAGCAAGCACTACAGAGGAGTCGCTTTAAATAATTCCCACTTTAACAAACACTGGAGCCCTAAAACAAGATTTCAGTTAACACATGCTCTCACCTCTCCAAGCTTGGTAGTCTTTTCACGTGATGTGCTATATGGCAAGTCAAAGTCAAAATTAAATTCAGCTGAACTTTAGTCGGAGCAAAATCCATAATTTCACTTCATAAACTGGAACTTCCGGTTTTGTATGAGACTCTATTCAAGTGAATGGAGCTGATTTCATAGTGTGACCGCGAGATGATGCTGCAGGTGTCTAGTAGCTGGGTGTTTTTGACTCATTGGAAGGTGTTAAGGAGCTAACAAGGACCTGCAGGGGGAAGCACGGAATCCATTCCCACAGGAACTTCTGGGACTCTGCACAACTCAAAGAAATAAACATGAGAACACTGAAAATAATCTCTATATGATTGTAGGCAATTGTAACAAACCCGAACCAATAAATCAAGTGTTGCTTCTTAAACTGAACGTCCTGCAGGAGATCCAGGACATGACTGTGAGCGTTCAGAGCCAGCACATGAAGATGGAGGTGATGGAGACGTCCAGCCGGCCCGATCTCACTGCCGCGCTGAGGGACATCCGAGCGCAGTATGAGAACATCGCCTCCAAAAACATGCAGGAGTCTGAGGAGTGGTACAAGTCCAAGGTGAGGGAGACTTTCCTTCGTTATCTGTTAAAAACGCACAAATCCAACTTGAGACACAGCTTTGAAGGTGAGTTATGCTATGAAATGATGATAATTGTGAATTAGGGATGTACAGATACCGAAACCAGTACGGGTATCGGCCCGATTTCGTGTTCCAGAGCAGTACTCCATCCATCTATCTTCTTATCAGCTTTGTCCCTTTCAGGTCGCCACAGCAGAATGAACCGGCAACTCATCCGACATGTTTTATTTATTTATTTAAAGGACACTCATTTACATTCATACACTATGGACAATTTTTTCTACCCAATTGACTTACACCGCATATCTTTGGACTTGTGGGGGAAACCAGAACACCCGGTGGCAACCCAGATGATCATGAGGAGAACATGCAAACTCCAAATGACCCAGCTGAGGCTCGAACCATTGAGACGACTGTGCTACCAACTGCGTCACTTTGATGCCCTGAGAGCATTACTCGAACTCGCCCCAAAGTCCCTGAAACCAGAGCACCTGATGCTATTCTGTGACGGTGAGATGAGTCAAGATGTGCTTAATAGCTGCAGAAGGGTCCGTGGACTGGAAATATCTCAACACCAACGCTGTTGATAAAAGCTTTTACTGCTAGCACTCTGATAAAATATATAAAACAATCAGCACAACACTGAGTACAAGGAGTTTGCTATTAGCAGCAAAAAGCAACAGCAAACTTTTGAACACAAGTCCGGAGTGTTACATTTGGGACAGGGCCTTTGCAGCAAAGTATGCGTGTGTGGTCTAGTATAATCTTATTAAGCATAGTTCTATTAAATACATTGTAAATACACTTTCCTTTTCATAGGAAGCGCAGGTGAACAACAGCTTGGAGAATGCTTGTGCATCCGGTTCAATGGGCTGCCAATCAAAATCTCACTAGACAATGAGTGCATACCACTGTAAGCCACATCCCCACGGGACATTTGTGCCTGAAGGACGAAAGTAAATTTCAGAATCGCAAATGAAAACGTAGAAAATGAAAACTAATATTTTGGGAGCAGAATCAAAACTTTGATTAGCGAAGCTGAACCTGAAAGTGAAACCAGCAAATATTGCAGCTCGTTTTAAAACAATGTACATTTTTTTAATAACTAACTAATATTTTTTTCATTGAATTTTCATGTTTTCTTCGTTTTAGCTTAATTTACATTCATATTACCGTCTGAAAAAATAAATGTCCACAATTTTACCACATTTGGACGAGCAGCAGTCTACGTGTGCTCTGTGTAACTGTGGTCGCGCAGTTGATCAGACAGGTTTGTACTCTGCGATCAGAATCAGTTTTTTGTCTCACACACCAGCCGAGTCTTTAAAATGCAGAGAATCTCTAAATGTTCTGTTCAGGTTATCCTTTATTTTAATGCAAAAACATTTTGTAAGGATAGAAATAGGAATTTAATAAGAGTGATGAAGGAAGTGTCTACGGCAGATATTGCGCATGAGAAAGCCGGAGCACGGGAAGCATGTACACGAGGGAGTGCAGGAAAAAGTAAAGGGGAGCGGTGTTACGTCTAGATGGCTGTGCTGTGAAGATGTTCGAGTTATGAGTAAAGTATCCGAAAAAGTGAAGCAAGTGTTCTGGACTTTAATTCAGCAACCTGTCTGCCCTGAAGAAGAACCAAGAACCCATGTAAGTTAACGTTAAAGTCGGCTATTACAATTATAAAAGACCTAAATAATGCTGAACTTGGCTGCGTGCTGCTTGTTGCGGACTCACAGGCTCGCTGTTAAGGAGGAGCCTAATGGCCCTCGGTGTGCACTGAAGTGATTGAAAAACTGCCCAAACTTTTTTGTACCTTACTAAGTATCAGCGATAACTCAGTATCAGCGAGTACTTAGATTAAAGTACTTGTACTTGTACTCGTACTGAAAAAATGTGGTATCGGTGCATCCCTGTTGTGAATTAATAACACTGAATGAGGGGTAGGTTTTGGATAGTAAAGTGTCTGAATCTGAATCTGTTTCTTCTTAAAGTTTGCAGACCTGACTGATTCAGCCAAACGAAACGCTGAGGCCATGAGGCAGGGGAAACAAGAGAACAACGATCTGAGGAGGCAACTTCAAGCGCAGAACTGCGATATCGATTCTCTCAAGAGCACGGTACTTTGTGGTTGTTTTGAAAAAAATTCTAACTTCTCCTTACACATAATCACTTATAACTAGAATATAAGAATGTTTGTTTGTTTGTTTTTATGAGAAATAAAATGATCACCGGTCATGTAATTCTAACCAGAACACATGACTGGTGGGCATTTTTTTTCTCAACCAGTAATGTGAATTTACCAGGATCGTTTCAAAATCACCAATGGTACATCATGACCTAATGACTAATTTAAAAACACCATGATCATGCGATTGTAACATGAACACATCACTTTTCCCTAGCCATGTGATTCTATATGGCATTCCATATGACAATTACAAAAACCACAGTAGCATGACCAGTCATGTGGTCCTCGAAGGACCAACATACTGGTGACACTAAACTGGTCTTGTGATCTTAGCTGGACAACATTACTCATTTAAAAAAAGAAAGAAATCTAGCCAACTAGTAAAAAAAAAAAAAAAATCAAACGATGACCTGTCATGTGATTCTAACAAGAGAACCATTTTTTTCACCAGTCATTTTTCTACCAGGACCATGTGACCTAATAAAAAAACTAAAATAATAACCAGTCATCAGATTCTACGAGGATGAAAATCAAACTAAGGAAATCACGGAAAAAATCAAATTAAGGAAAGACAGGCAAACACTATGGGGGAGTTCAACATTTAAACACAAGCCACAATACTGAATCCTAGCACCTGCAATCCACCACCATGCTTTCCATAAATGCAGAACAGACTGATAGGGGGCGATGACATCCAAAACAAGAACAAAACAGACGAGAAAGGGACAGAGGATATGTTTGTCTTTTCTATAGACTGTTTGATATTGAGCCCAGGCTAACCTAAATGTTGACTAATAGAAATAGATGCTCACAGAACATGAAAAGAGGAGAGACACTGCTTTTCTGAACTGACACATGATGTCTACACCTGTTTTGGACCACCAGCTCTGCAGATGTTCTCTGCTTGATATAAAAGCATCACAATTCCTCAAGTCCCTCTCAGTGAATTTGTGATCTATGTCTTTCAATGCAGAACGAGGCTCTGCTGCGGCAGATGAGAGAAATGGAGGAGCAGTTTTCCACCGAGTCTGGAAACTATCAGGATGCTGTGGCGCGTCTGGAAGAAGAGATTCGCCACCTGAAGGAGGAGATGTCTCGACACTTGAGAGAATACCAGGATCTGCTTAATGTCAAGATGGCTCTGGATATTGAGATTGCTACCTACAGGAAGCTACTGGAAGGAGAGGAGAGCCGGTACAAATATGGCGGGTGCAGGGATGATGGCAACATGTTGTCAAAAGCCAGAAACAAAACTAATTTAAACCCTTCTTGATCCATAACAGTATTTTATTTGTTTAACTTGAGCTCAAATGAGGTTTGTTAATAAAAACGCATTCCATGATGTAAAGATGTTAATCTCTCAGGATGCTTTTGCTTATGAATGTGCAAAACAAACCTTGAGAAACACAAAAGAAGCCAATACAGTCTAGATGTAAGTAAACCTTTGATGCACATTTATACTACCGGCTATAAATGAAACCACCTCTAGACTCTCTTAAGAGACCCTCTGCAGTGTTACTTTTTATTAATGTGTTTTATGATTTATCTTCTAGAATTGCAGTTCCTATCATGAAAATGGGAGGAGGACATGGAGAAGGTAAGTCTAGCTTAATGTTTGTTGGTCTGCGGATAATTAAAAGTAAAGTGACTTAAGTTATGAACAAACTACCAGCAAAAAAATGCAAGTAGTCTTGTTTGAGTCCATTTCTGTTTAAATGAAATCCCAGGATCCCAAGATTGGAATCTTCTGTCACTTTTGGAAACTCTTAATAACACAACAAAAACAAAACAAACAAATGCATCTGCAGATTAAGCAGGAAGAAAATTGATGAGGCTAAAATCTTTCAAAATACTAACATTTTCAATTAAAAAACATAAAAAAAAACACTTAAACTCTTTTGAAACTTAAAAACTTTTTTTTAAACTAAAAACCTTCCAAAAGCCAACATTTAAATCTGCGAAGCCTCTCATAAAATAACATTTCAATCAACGAAACCTCCCAAAACCAATATTTGAACCAGCATAACCATCTATAAAACAAAAATTTAAGCATAAAAACCTCTCTAATACTATCATTTGCTCCAACTAATGCCAACATTTAAGCTAAAAACCTTCTGAAAGCCAACATTTGAATCTTCCAAACCTTCCCAAAACCCACATTTCAACCCCAAAAACTTTCCTAAACCAACATTTAAAGCACTAAACCTTCCAAAAATCTACATTTTAAGCTAACAACCCTCCGTCCATCAAAACTTTCCTAAACCCTTCATAAAATCAACATTTTAAGATAAAACGTAAAAAAAAAAAACATTTGAACCACCAAAACCTTCTTAAAACCAACAAAAACAACCAAAACACCTTAATTTTCACCGCAATGAGTATAATTACATCCAAGTGAAATTCACGAACCATACATTTTCTTAATAAGAGATTTTTATTCCTCCACTGTGGAACAGATTACGGCCTGTTTGGAGGCGCTGCTCCTGGGAAGAAGGTGCTGATCAAGACTGTGGAGATTCGTGATGGGGAGGTGAGTTCATTTTCTGAGCATCTGTTCAGTTATTAATCTCTGGTTTGCAGATACATTTGCAATAAAAATGTTCCCTCTCTGCATCTCCTGAATGATCATGAAATATAAATATTGATGGTAAGCATCTGGTGTGTGATGCGCAGGTGGTGAAGGAATCTTCGAAAGAGAAGGGTAAAGACGAGAAGAAAGACTTCCAGGAGAAATGAACGATGAAGAAATCTGTGTAGAGTTGATCTGCAGTGGTACTAAACGGTGAAATTCAGTAAACGCTGAAATCCTTTCTTGTCATGATGGTGCTCTATCCATGTATGGTGATACATGAATCTATCAATGTATGCTGATTATGAATAGTTGTGCATAATAATCCTAATATACAGCTAACAAAAAGCATTAATAAATGTGAGATCAATTTAAGCTCCATGTAGTCTTACCTATGTAAAACATTAAAGCAGAATCATTAATCACTCTGCTGCCCTCTTGAGGTTTTTTTGTCATGCTTAAAGTACATTTAATTACTATTTTCCAAAAACAAAGACTTTTCAAAGCTGCCATATACTAATAGATATGTGCCCCTCTAGTACATCACTGCACTCTTATGGTGCTTTTCCATTACGCAGCACGACAACCCTATGTCTGCGTAATCTTGGTGAAATGAGGAGGTTTGGACTTTTTTGTCAAACGGCGTGTTTGGGATTCATTGTTGTTTGTGTCCGAATATCTGTTGCACTCTTTATTACGTCAAAGTGGGGGTGGCGCTAAAATGGAGTGACGTTGCCTATTTAGCATACTGACATTTTAAACAATGGGAAAGCAAAGCTGGCTGTACTGCACCGAACTGAACTGTGTAGTATTGAACTGTCTTGTACAATGTAAAAGAGCCATTTTGAAACCTTCAGAAGGAAGTATTTATTCTAAACAACATCTTTGAATCACCTTTCTCACCACTCTTGACACGTACGCTCAGTTTCAGTCTGAATTTCACCCATTTCACAGCGTGGAGACAGCTCTGATAAAGATGTCCAATGATCTTTTCACTGCACCAGACACCAGCCCCCCCCCATCCATTTTGGTCCTTTTAGATCTTACTTGCAGAGTTTGACAGTATGGGCAGTTGTGGTCTGGTGGATAAGGAGATCGATTTGAGATTAGAAGGTTGCATGTTCAATCCCCAGATCCACAGAGTTGTAGGTGGTGAGTGATTAAACACTTGCTCTCCATCTTCAACAACCACAGCTGTGGTGCCCTGGAGCAAGCACCAGTTACCCAACTGCTCCTCAGGTGCCGCAGCCATGGCTGCCCACTGCTCTGGGTGTGTGTTCACGGTGGGGTTTCAGCTGTGTGTGTACACTGGAATGGGTTACATGCAGAGCCCACATTCCGGGTATAATATATACCATATAATGTTTGGGAGGCTGGAGGCTATTGGTCTTTCTGGTACTGTATTTCATTGGTTTCAATCATATTTATCAAATCAGTCCCAATTTGTCCAAATTTCTCCGGGCACTTCTGGTGTTCCACAGGGTTCTGTTCCTAATCATTTACTCCTTGTATACATTCTTCCTGTTAGTGCCATACTTAGGAAATTTGGCATTCACTTTCATTGCTATGGAGATGACACTCAATTTCTTTCTAAACCCCCACCTTCACTTGTTGTGTTCCTTGCTGAGCTGAAAGCTTGGTTTTCAGTCAACTTTCTCCAGCTTAACAGTACAAAAATAGAAATCATACTCATCACTTCCAAAAACTAACCACATTTAACAATTCTACAGTTAAATTTCCCAGCAGATTAAAACCTTAGGTGTCAACATTGATTCCATCATGTATTTTGATGCCCAATTCCATCACCCAATCTGCCTTTTTCCACATCAGAAACATTAATCGTCTTCGCCCCTCCCTCACACTAAATGCCAGATACTGTAGTTCATGCTTTCGTCACCTCCAGGATTGACTACTTTAATGCACTTTACTATTGTTTAACTTTTAAATCACTTCACAAACTCCAACTAATTCAAAACGCAGCAGGTAGAATAATTACCATAACACTCCGGTCTGAACACATTACTCCTGTCCTGCATCACCTGCACTGACTCCCAGTCACCATTCAGGTTCACTTTGAAATCCTACTGCTAACCTGGAAGGCAGTGGAAAATGAAAACTCCAACCTTGTGATCCTCTTTCAATGCTCTTAATTAGACGAATAAAAAAAGTGCATTTTTGACCAAAAACATTAAACCAAACACTGTAGTTTTTGTTCAGGGCCCCAACTTTGATGGTCTAGATCTCCGCTTTTACAGGAGATTTTCTAATGAAAGCTGCAGTGTTGTGATCATCTCCTTATCCTCTTGCAATGCTTTTAATTACAACAGATTTGAAAAATGTGCATTTTAATTATAGGAATTTAGAAAAACGTGAATTTTTGACCAAAGACATCATACTGACCTAACTACCGTCGTTTTTGTTTGGGGCCCAAAGGTCTTCATCTTCATTTGGAAGAAAGGATTCTTCAATGCTCTTAACTACAAACAGCAAATACATGCATTTTTGACCAAAAACGTCACTACCCACTGTCGTTTTTTTCCGGGGCCCCAAACTTTGAAATTCCAGAACTCTGCTTGTACTCAAGATTTCTCATAAAAAGCACATGGCTATGATCATCTACTCTTAACTGCTCTTAATTGGAATAATTTTGAAAAATGTGCATTTTTGAGCAAAAACGTCAAACTGTCATTTTTTCCAGGGGCCCCAACTTTGAAGGTCCACTTCTCCACTTTTACGAGAGATTTTCTAATGAAAACTGCATTTCTGCTAGTGTCTCCTCATCCTCTTTCAATGTTTTTTCAGGGCCCCAAACTTTGAAATTCCAGAACTCTGTTTGTACTCAAGATTTCTTATAAACACCAAATGCGAGTTTTTGACCAAAAACATCATACTAACCGCTGTCGTTTTTGTTCAGAGGCCCTAGCTTTGATGGTCCAGATGTCAACTTTTACAGATTTTCTAATGAAAACTACAGCGTTGTGATTGTCTCTTCGTCCTCTTTCAATGCTCTTAGTTTTAATAGTTTTAAATAATACTAACCACACTAAATTAACTTTCGCAGAGTAAATGAAAATATACTTTTTTAGTCAGCAATAGTTACAAATGACAATGCCACAAAATATTTGTTTTTATATTTCAATCTTTTTAATGTAAACAGCATTAAAACAAAGTAAATGAGAACATGTTACAATTTCTCACAAAATTGTCACAAGAACAAATTATTAAAAAACAAAACAAAGTAAAACACATGTTTTTATACATTTCCAAAGCGTTCAGCACGTTTGCGCTTTTTTGCCTATAAAAAAGAGAGAGAGAAAAAAACTAATTATCAGCGTTTCAATATGTGTTCAAAAGTTAAGGTGCATGTGAATAATAATGAATAAATAACACTTAAATGTAAGCATGGGAAATATGCGAAGAGAGAGAGCGGGAGCGACAGAGGGGGAGAGAAAGAAGGGATGAAAGAGACAGAACAGAGCAGGGGTCCACCTGCTGTAAAATAAGAGTAAATACTCATTTTTAAAGTTTTTTTCAACAGGTGGGTGATATTCTTGGAGGCCAGTTGAAACATACAGAAAACACTTGCTCTTTTGAGTGCTAAAGTAATACATCTAGAAATGTAACAGTTACTCTTATGATTACTTTTTAGTTTTAAAAAGCTGTAATAGGCCCTGTCTTACCCGTTTACAAAAACAAATCATCTCCACATGAGCAAAATCGTTAACCAGGCTTCCCAGGGCTATTGTGTCTTCCAGTCGGACAACCAAAATGTATCACTGTCCTGCCCATCGACTATCTAACAGAGAGGAACTATATAATTTAATGCTTTCCATTCACTTAAATATATAGTTGCGTACTTATGTTATATGTCGTTTTCGGTCTAAATACTTTAAATATGTGTAATATTGAAATTCATGCTCGCTTTTTAAATCTTACTTTCACTTTTGATTCGTCATTGAAGCCAACAGGGAATAAGGAGCAGCAGCACTGATTGGTCAGGAAGGTATTTGTTCTGCACCAATGACTACGAGATCATCCTGTTAGTCATTACTATCCTCACTTGACTCGTGAAATCTCTCGCAGCAAGCTTAAACGAGATAGAAATAGTTTGTTCAGTGGAGAGAATTTAGAATATCACATACGTTTATGTGTGTGCATGTGTGAAAATAAGAGCATGGATGTACGGAGGTATTTCAGTTCTGCCTGGCCAGATAAGACAGATCAGGGAGAAGAAGGAACAGCCAAAGAAGCACAGATCGCCACTAAGCTGAAACGGTCAGAAAAATGAACTATGAGGTAAAAAGAAAACGCAGTTGAAGTTTCATATTCAGAATCGGACTGATTCATGTTATACATTTTTTTTGCAATTTCATACAAATTTCTGTTTAGTTAGACCCAAATATTTGAGTTGATAATTGGAATTTGATTGTTTTATACGGTTGTTGTAATGTTTTGTTTCCTTTAAATAAAAGAGATTGTTTTCATGTAGAATTTTGTAGTCTACCTACATTTACTTTGGGCTACCAGAAACTGGTAATAAGGCATAAGAAAGAATACATGACGCACTTCGACACATGCTCAACACACAGCACAACCGTTAACTTTATTCTTAATTGGCTCCCAGAGACACACGCGTCAGCGCTGGATATCAGTCGAGTGTTGTTCGAGCTTCACTGAATCATCACTGAACCGTGAAGTAACGGTGACAGCAACGAGTCTGAGGATGATGAGAGCGAATCAGGTGTGCTTGATGCTGAAATATCTCAACTGTTTTATTCAGACAACTATAAAGTATTTGTGGATGATAAATTAACTGAAAGGAAAGTGTATTTCACGTGTGACAGCAAAGCCTTTTAAATTATTTATTTATTTTTTTAAATTTGATGAATGTTTAAAAGTGGAATTCATTGAAAAATGTGTTTATTGCATGTTATTTAAACATGTTATTTTAAGTCCATGAGTTATTATTAATTTAATAAAGTTTCAATATTCGTTTGGTTTGGGTTAATGCTTTATCTTTAGCACTTACTGCACATCTTTTTGGGGTGTCGTTTAACTTTTCAAAATGATCTACACTTCAGATTTTATTTTCCAGATGAGGACAGGTGTTTCCCTCGTCCGCTGGGTTAATGAGCTTGTTTTAACTGCGGTATTTCCTGTGGATTTTTTTTTCAGCGTAACCAACTAATGAAAATGCCAGTCAAATAATCCTGCTCTAGTCGACTATCGACTCAAAAGAGGGCAGCTGTAGTGAAAATGCTGCTTCAACTACGTATGATGCACACGTAACCGCATAAAAAGGGAGGTGATAAAATAAAATGTACGTGTGGTCAGGGCCATAGAAATAACATTCACCGAACACTGCGTCCGAGGCAGTGAATCTGAGAACATGGCGCGTTCTGTTTAGACTCTTCTCAGAGAAAAGGCTCCTGTTCCTCTCTGAGAAAAGCCTGAACAATTCCTAATCAGCCGATAAATCTCACAAAAGAGTTTGTTGCTTGCTTCAAAAAAAAAAAAAAAAAAAAAAAAAAAACATCATTACCAATTAAATTAAACAAC
Organism: Danionella dracula; assembly: GCA_900490495.1. Classification (NCBI taxonomy): domain Eukaryota; kingdom Metazoa; phylum Chordata; class Actinopteri; order Cypriniformes; family Danionidae; genus Danionella; species Danionella dracula. Next base: position 16,912,226 of record UELW01000012.1, on the reverse strand, counting down.
TATTTTCTACGTGAACAAAAGCTACGATAGTACGTCAGATCTAATAAATCACTTTCAATTTAAACCTAAATGAAATACTCTTGTGACATAAAAGCTTTTCAGATTCATTCGATTTTTTTGATGACCTGCGCTACTTTTTAAGAGTTGTCTTTTTTCAACCAATCAGAGAGCGAGCTGATCCTCACTGACCTCTGAGTCCTCCGCTCCGGCTGTGGGGGCGCTTGTCATGACACCGAACCGCTCTTTCCTCTTCTTGATCTTCTCATCATCCTCCACCTATCAAGCACCCAGAGGACTCTCGTTAAACGTCTGAAAAGAATTGGAGCCAATAAAGAGCGAACATTACCTTTTTAGAAACCGAGGAGACGTTCATCCCGAAGCGTTCGGCTCTCTTCTTCAACATCTCAGCGCTGACCTGAGAGTCAATCAACCTCACTCTTTAATAAAAGTAATTAACTTAATAAATCATAGTAATAGTAGTGAAAGATAAACTCACATTTGTTGTCGCTGAAGGTCCTGAATGGTATAAAGACAAAAACAGTTATAAACACAGTAAAAACACATTTGTTTTCTTTTTAAGCACTAAAACCATTTTAATGTCTTATTCATATAAATCAAAGAAATGTACTTGAGTCTGGGATTTTAACCTGTGTAACATTAAGCAACAAATACATATGCACAGAATAACAGAGTAACTGTTTAATATAGATCAGAAAAGACATCTTAAAGTTTTAAAAAGACTAAAATTTGTTGTTTTAGGTTAAATCGTTTTATTTTTCAGATATCCATGCAAAGGTCATCTGATGTAATTTTTGTTGTTGCCACAGACTGTGAAAATACTCCTAAATGCTCAAAAAATAAAGTGTTTTTTGAAGTTGCCAGATATTGTAAAAAAAATTAAAAGAAATTGTTGGGGTTGGCAGATATTAACAACATGCTCCTGTATGCAAAACAAATTATGTAAAAATGGTTACAGTTGCCATAGTCTAAGAAAATTTGCTTTTGATTGATTGTTAGGGTTGCCAGATATTGAAAAAAAGACTCATACATTTTTAAGAAAATGTAAATGTGATTGTAAGGGTTGCCAGAAATTGTGGAAATATACATAAATGCTCAAAATCACAAAAGTGATTGTTGGGGTTGCCAGAGATTGAGGAAATGTGCATAAATAAAAAAAATGTAAAAAGGAAGGTTTGGTTGCCTGAGTTTGAGAAAATTCTGACCTCATGAAATCTGCAGAAACCCTGAGTTTAATTACTGCTTCGTAAGCACCCATGCAATTATCAGGATCAGAAGATGCAGAACATTTGTGATCTCATATTTATAAACTCACCTTTGGCAGGTTCCGTTCCCATCGCCCCAAACCTGAACACAAACAACAGAAAAGTTCAGATAGTTATATGTGCTCTGCAGGGTGTTAAAATAAAATATAAAACAATCTCAGAATAATAACTGTATGATTACAGCTTCATGTAGAAAACACTTCGTCCACACAGGGCATCAGACAGATAAAATACAGTGAAGCCTCAAGATAATAATGTTTCACTTTACGAAAAATCAAAGATAAGAATCGTGATGACTCCAATCATATTTTGTTCCATGAGAAGAAAAAAATTTCAAGATACGAAAAACCTGTACCTGAAATAAGTATGCATACATACTCAACTTTTAAAATTCAGAGCGACTGACAACACTGTGATGAGTTGAATGCAGTTATGTGATGCACAAAGAGTTCTGCTCTCTTATTGGTCAGTTCCAGCCCTGACACTGTGGTTGTACGTACTATCCTGCTCTCTTATTGGTCAGTTCCAGCCCTGATGCTGTGTGTTTGTGGTTTGAATCCTGCTCTCCTACTAGTCAGTTCCAGCAATGAATCCTGCTCTCCTATTGGGCAGATAATATCCATGACACCTTCCCAGAACCGCTCTCTTTCTCATCACACACATTTTCAGTTTTGTGTTGGTGTTCTAAAACTGTGACTATTTTTGTGTTACTTTTTTGGCAAGTGTATTTTTATATCCATGGTTCTCCTCCACTACCATCTGGTCTCCTCCTTCGACATTTTTTATTTATTTTATTCAGTTTTTATTGGCGACAATAAATGAAACACAAGCACCAAACGGAAAAGATTAAGGAGTTTTAAGTACAGTTGTTCTAATCAATCACGCTCCTAATTAATTGGATCTGATCACATGATTTTCTAGAAACTGAAATTAATGGAAAAAAACTTTGGGAGATCACAAAATACACACTATTCCTGCTCAAAGACAAAAACCCTACTTTACCCTAGTAATCCTAGTTGTAGATGGTAGAGGTGAGGAATTGGTTTGGGTACAAATTAGATATAGATACGCTTGCACGTCAATAATGAACATTCAATGAAAAGAAAGTACATGACAGCAGATAGCAAGGGAACGGTATCAGAGCTGTTCGACTAAACGAGAGAATGACACCAACTTGCTTTGCTCATCTTGACTGCTCGCACGGCTCACACGGCTATCAGGACATTTGTATTCATCTATTAGTTTGTGATCATATGCTTTAATAATTCTGATTCTCTAAAACCTGTTTTTTTATATGCAAATAAAGAAATGTATAGAACATGAGCTAAACGTGCAATACTAAAATACACAGTCAAGGCAATTAAAAAGAAGAGAAAAAAAGAAAAGAGAACATCCATGCCATATGATTAGAAAACGTTAAATGGGTCGTTTTAACAGCATTTTTACTTATACGAAGTTGTACAGTTTGAGCATACATCATCAGAAGATCATTATGGAAGACAGCAAAACAGGTTTTTTTTATAATAAACATGTGTTAAAGCAAGAAATTCACTGTATGACAAGATATCCCAGAGAATTAATTAGATGGGCAACCAGGAGAATTCCTCTCAAACCAATTCTTAAGGAAAACACTCTTGTGAAAATTAGCGCAAATCTAAAATCTATGACTACCCAACTTGACCTGCATGCGGACTGTGGCACTAAGTATTCTGGGTACTGTAGCACTTATAGTGAAATATTAGAGAACGCTCCTGCTAAAGTACACAAATGAAACTGTCAGTGACATTTAATATCACTATAGCAATAATGTTAGTTATTATCGCTAAAATCCCAACAACACGGGATGGAAAAATGCATATTTTTTGTGTGAAGGTAATAATTTGATCTTTAATTTGAAGCGAAACTTTTAAAGTTTTTTTTTAATTCTGTTCTATATTTTAAGGTTTAATTTGGGTTTTAACGCAAATAAAGTTTTTTAAACTTATTTGTGCTTTCTTATCAAAATATCGCTTTATATATTATCGCCATACTTCCTTGAAATATTGTGATATTGTTTGACTACTTAACAATGCAGTCAGTTTTTATGTTACAAAATAACCTCCTCTTCAATTAGTTTTATTTCATTACAGTTCGAAACAACTTGTTTCATGTTGGTGACAGAGAGATTTGCTATTCGATGAATGCTGGAAGTGCATAATTCTGCTTCTAATTACTTTGTTACATTTTTATTTAATTTGTAATGCGCCACTGCTAACAAATTCTGCTGTAAAAAAAATAAAGAAATAAATGTTTGTCCATGTCCATAAATGCATGATGAGTTAAAATCCTTTTTTACAGACCAGAGCCCTGTATCATGAAGCCAGATTAACTGGTTAGCAGCTAAGGTTATGATTAGTTTGGACCAATCCTGGGTTTTTGGTTCTATGAAAGGATCTGACAAGGCTCACCTCTGGAGCAGGTTCGGTTCAGGATTAGAGATCGCAAGCTTACATTCATCCAATCAGAGGTTAAAAAAGGACCTTTTAAGTGATGTAATACTAGCGTCTGTAACATTAACTCCACATTTTCTTCTCAATCCTGAGCATATTTGAGCACAAATTGTTAAGACACACACTTAATTTGAGACAAGTATTTAGTGATGAACAAAATCCCTAAGCATTTCCCGACACATGTTAACATGAAAGAAACAGATTATTAGCTGAAGAAATATTTTTTATTTGTAAGCTTCTTTGCACGTACAAAATGTGACCGCAGAAGTCCGGCCCTTCTGTACCACAGATGGCGTGTTAATTTATATTTATATTGTAATACAACCGTATACACAATAACATGACAAAAAATGTTGTGTGTGGAAATAAAGCTAACCTTGCCGCCCGTGCTGCCTTCTTGCTGTCTGGATTCAGAGGGACATTGAAGCGCTCCGCTCTCTTCTGAAGCCTCTGCAAAAGAAGAAAAAACAGAATTATTGTATCTTAACGGCTTAAAATGCACAGAATGTTGGTACTGCAATAACAAAAATAAACTCTAGCTCTAGGCTTTCTGAATGTGTGAAAACTGAGAAAGGTGTAAAGCCCACCCCACCAAGAGAACTTCAGAAGAAATATTTATAGAACTGGATTGTTAGGCGCAGTAATTTTTTTTCTATTATGAGCATGTGTTTACACTATAATGACGTTTGGAGGGAACACTATTATAAACCGTTCCTCTATGAGCCAGAGTCATAGATCTTTGGTTTCCGTTCACCCTGGATCTCCAAGTCCAAGTTTTATGCTGCACTCTCTGTCTTTCACTCTGTTTTATTCTTGCGTGTTTGTTTCCAGATATCACGAGAGAAGGCGTTGTTTTGTGGATAACGAATCACTTCCAGGGGAGAGACATCAACTCTTTCATGATCGGCAGTGACATTACAAAGAGTCTCGTGTGATGTCGTCAATGGTGCGACTAAAACCCGTTCTTATAAGAAACAAATTATTTTTTTGTTTGGGAACTTCCATGGTTTGATTTTTGATTCAGTCTACTATAAATCACTTTAAAAGACACAAAAATGCTCACCAAGCCATGAGCCCTTAAAAAAATCATAATAATATCTAAAACTTTTCACGTATAACCTAAAGAATCCTATCAGATTGTGTAAAACTGACATCTATTAAGAAATCTTATTTTAAGTAGAGTGAATCGGTCCTTACCTCTCCGCTCCCAGCAGCAGGGTTCAGCTTCACCAGTTTTTTCTCAGGTTCCCTGCAACATTGAGAAACAAGCATAAACCTCAGTTCCAAATGGTTTTTAATGGGCTAAAAATGGTTTTAAAACAAGTAAAGTACTTTTAGAAAGCTCAAAATAAAAGTAAAAGAAATTTGCCTGAAATTAGTTTATAAAATGGGTTAAAAATATATTAATAAAGAAAGCTCAACAATGTCAAATGTGTTTTAAAAAATAAAACTGGACACAAAATGGGTTACATTTTCATTTAAAAGGTCACAAAATATTAAAACAACGTATAAAAAAACAGACAAAATGTGTAAAAAATAAAGAAAACCAGACAAAATGGGTAAAAATTGTATGAATAAAACCCAGACACAAAAAGAGTCTAAAAATAGTTTAAATGCGGTTTAAAAGAAAAACTGGTTTAAAAAAATCTAAATAAGTGAACTATGAAAAAGAAAACACTCAAAACAGATTAAAAACTGTAAATAAAAAATAAAAATAACAGTATATGCCCAGCAATAAAATACCTACGTTTCCTCTGAAGTGAACGCTTGCTTCTGGTCAGTGCTCTCTTTAGCCTCCTAAAACACAGAAACCAACACCAGCTCAGAGAGTTAAAGCAACTCTCAAAACAAGATCTGAGAGGACCTTTAGATACAAGATCTTTCTGAAAAGAAAAATATGAGTGTATCAGATAACGAGTCGAGCTCACCTCCCCGAAGCCTCCCAGAACCTCCTCTTCGTTTACTTCTTCTACAAGATCAAATCAACAAAGATCTGCATCGTTATCCCCTTCATCTCACAGAACAGTTCACTCGAGAATTACTGAATCAGATTTCACCCAAGTATCTACAGTTTACAATTAAAATGTTCAATAAACAGACTACAAGCAGTTGGCTTCATTATATCAGGCTGCACTCCCATATAAAGCACTAGAGGTAGAGTTTGAAGTTATTACAGCCTTAGTATTGAAGCTTGGATTTGATAGTAAATACAAATTAATGCATTGTTTTAAGTGTTTTAAATGAATTCCACTGTTGTAAACCCAACTTCTCAGACATGTCTTGCATGTTTTAGAATAGTTCCTAATGAAAAACAAGCCTCAAGTCATATTCAGATTGGTTCATGCATCCTTTTTAATAATTTTGTTTTCTGGGAGCTCCAAAGGGCTCGATGGCTGTAGCGTCGCCAAATGACCATAGCACCACTCACGGACCAATCCGGTAATTAATTAAATAAATAAACCATAGTGTAACCATAGTAAAACTGTGTTGAATAAACAATGGAAAGAACGTGAGTTTTTGGATGTCCCGTAAGTGATTCAAATACGTTGTTTATGATAAATACTGCCTTTTGAAGGTAATTAAGTCTCTAGGCAGGGCTGAATGATTTTGTAAAAAATAATTGCAAGTGATTTAGTATTGGGATTTACAAAGCAAGTTTTTTTTATCCTTTACTCCTCTGTATTTTTCAACAGTGATGAGCAATGAATCACTTAAGTACAGGAAAAAATCTATATTACACAAATGTAAAGCGAGATTGAAAACAATTGTACAACAAAAATAAACAAACAATCTTGCGTTAAACATTAATATCAAAGCCAGTAAGAAGGCACATAAACTTGAGTGTAGATAACTGATATTATCATTATTAAGACCGACATGTATAACACTTGTTAAAGTCATGCGCTACTGCATAGAGGATCTGTTAATGGACGCGAGTAAACATGCTAGTCGAGTTCTTATCATTTTTACTTGGTTTGAGAGCTTTTACTAGCAGTTCAACGCCTTCAGTGCTAACTTTAGCTTCTTTAAATAACTTAACTTTAGCTTGCCAAATATTAATGCGAATCAAAACTCTAACAAAACAAACCAGTCATTTATGTACAATATATTGATGATATTTGATTTGAATTGAACATTACAGTTTTAAACATTATTTTGTATCATGGAGTTTGTTTTTCTGACAAATTACAATTTGTTTAAATAAAAAGGAATATCTTGTTAAAGAGTTGTTAAGTTATATTCATGTTTAATGATCGGCATCAAAATTTTTATAATCTTACGAACACATCTTTTGCATTTCTGTTTCTCTAAAGGTTATAAAAGAATAAAAATTATTTCTGTTGTATTAAACACACTTCAACATCTTACCCACCTCACTTTTTTTCTGTTTGGTGTTTACATAAAACAGCATGTGCTTAAAATTTTCCTAAAATGTTATGTTTGATTTAAAAAAAGAAATAAAAAACATCACTAAACAGAAACGTTTACATATCGACCTTAATCATGATAGAAGTGTAAGCATCAATCTGTGTTTTCAAGCATCCCATTCCATTATTTACTTTAAATAAAAACGACCATTTCAATTCAACGTTTTATAGCTGGAATGCTTGAATAAGATCATAGATTTTCCCTCAATGACTTCTTTATTTTCTGATCAACCTTCGATTTTCACACAGAAAATTAGTTAGAAGGTTCTATCCACATTTGAGTTGCTCCAAAATGTTTTATTTACACATTAGCATGAAGCTCTACATGTTTAGGCTGTCTGTTATTTCTATTTTTAAAACGCACTATATTTATTATTTACTTTTTGCTGCATGAAATTCCAAAATGCATCCTCCTAAGAGTTAACTTCAACATTGACTATTCCCTAAAAGACCTCCAGTAGGTTGTAACACATATAAAATGCGCTCCTATAGGTCCAGAGCACTGCACATGTCTGGTTCAAGCATCATGAATCACATCTGCTACTAATTAAGCTCCTCTTGGCGTGTCTGGAGAAAGAGTAGTATGCATGTTAGATCTTGTGGTCCTTTCCCCAGCCTCTCTATCTCCAACTTCCCAACACTCTGAAAATACCCCAAACACAGCGGAAGCATCTCACCATGCTCTTCCAGGTACGCTTGCAGCCGGGCGATCAGCTCGCTTTTGTTTCCTTTAGCCTCCAGACCTCGAGCGGTGCACTCCTGCTTCAGCTCGGCCAGCTGAGGAGAGCACAGAGTTCAGTCAGGGTAACAAGAGCAGTCCGAACACTATAAACAGCAGCACAGCTCGAGCGGAGGTGGATTTTTAACTAATATAACAGTAGCAATTTACATGGCGATTATTTTACCAAAGCTTTATCTGTTCTATATTTCTCCAATAATACCAGGTAGAACCTTAACAGAACTTTAATTTAATTAAAAAAATATAAATGCAATGAAATCATGTGAAGCAACAAGCACCTAATGAAAGCATAAAATAAAAGCCAGTAGCAATTCAATCAAAGTGTTTATTTAATAAATTAAAAAGGCAGATTCTGCAATGTGAACATTGCTTTTATACATATCGCGATTTAATTGCAAATGTGATTATTGATCAGCTGGACCTGAGAGTCAACAAACTGTTTTTTAGATTACTTTACCGACTTTAAAACATGATGTATAAATACTAATATTTACAGATTTCAAAGAAGAGTAACCTTAAGGTTCGAATACATAAAATATATCTTCCTATATATGCTTCTAAAAAACTGACTACCTTTTACTTTAATTTATCCTTTTAATGTATTGGTACCGGTATGGCACTTTCTTAACAAAATATTTTCAATTCAGAGAAGTTAACCCCTTCCATTCCAATAGACACAACATTTCATCTATTAATTAATACTTTTAGAAAATTTCCCTCAAATTAAATTAATTTCCTTGACTTTTTTAATGTAACCATCAAGAAAAGTCTGTTGTAACCTGAATAAAATAACTCAATCAATGGCTGATTCTTTTTTAACAAGTCTTCTTTTGCACAAATAGTGAAAATAAAGTTCTAAAGCTTTAAAACTGTGAAAATTGCCTGTAAATCTTCATCTAATCTGTATTGGTACCGAAAGAGTTTATAACTAAGTCTTATAAGACTTTATAAGTAAAAATCAGCCATGAAGTAAGATGAATAATTTCCGTTTTTAGAGCCCCTAGAAAACAATTCAGGTCTGAAGAGGTTCATATGTGATATATTAGTATGCATAATAACTTATATTTTCACCTAATCACAGCTGGCTTCGAGAATTTAGTAAGACAAACAAAAAAATTTATGTTCTTCTAAATTAGGTTCCCTTAATTTAATTCATTTAAATAGTTTTATCCCACATATATATATATATATATATATATATATATATATATATATATATATATATATATATATATATATATATATATATATATATATTAAAATTAAATAAAGACAATAAAGCTTATTCGATGGAGGTTCAGAGGTTTCAGCAAATAATTTTACCGATTTCTGTAATTTTCCTAATCTACTAAGGAGAAGTTATTAAAAAATAATAAAAAGAAATATTGAGTGCTTAAGCTATAATAAACTAAGGTTTCAAATGGAATGTTGCATCCATTTTACACAAGAACCACTTTGGGATTATTTTGGGCTTACTATATGTACAGAATACATGTCCACGTTCTGAGATTTTAATATTTGTTACAGCAAAAGTACAATAAGTACATAATATCAAAATCTACTGAAAGACAACATGGCCTTGGGGTAACGCTAACGTTAACTGTTTTCAACACTAAAACGTGGAATAAACACTAAAAAGTCGCGCTTAATTAATAAAAACACGCTCAGCTAATGTCTCAATTTATTATCCACACACGAGTGTAACAAAGAAAAAATGTAAGTTAAAGAGGCAGCATGCTAGCCACGACGCTGACTGCTTCCAAAACAGAAGTAACGTTACTGAGTAAACTCTTGACATACGGTAACGATACTTCAAATAAAAATTCACTCACATAGTCAGAAACTGTACAACAGGACAAACAGAGTCATTTATTTAATAAAAAATAATCGTGATTTAACCAAGTTTACCTTCAGTTTGTGCAGCTCCACGATTTCCGCCATTTTCAAAGGGGGGTTGTATTTTGAAATTGACAAACTTCCGGTTAAAAGTTTAAGAGAGGCTTCGGTGTAGCGACCTCTAACGGGCAGGAAGAAGGTCTCACACAGTAGCGATGGCAAAACACTTAAATGTGTCTCACAGAAAACACATTTACGCTATAAAATGACGGTTTAACATAAAAATTTCACATACTAAAGTTTTAGCATTTAGATTTCAGAAAAAAAATAGATTTTTATCTATAGAGATTTTTTGTTTTGAATACGGTTTAAATTAAGTTTTACAAGACGAGTTGAATTTAAATTTAGCTTCAATTCCGTTTATTAAAATAGCTACGTTTATTAAAGTGTAAATAGACTGGAAAGGCATTAGTTTTAAAGCTAGAATATTAGTTCCTCCACATGATGTCTTTTCGTCTCTTAGGTTCATTGGTTGAAACAATGATAGCGTGTTTTAATTGGACAGCTCACGTATCATTCAGGCGGGACATAGTCGTTCTCTTTATTCATTGGTTCATAATCTAGCATTTTACTCTTAGTGGGCGGGTCCTGGTTACCGCTTTGTTGCGAGGGCGTGTTGTTTGAAACGCGGGAACTAGCGGTATTGATTTTGAGTTGTGACGTTACTTCACTTGTTTTTCTGATTGTTTGTACCCCTCTAAGACACGGTTTTAATGAACGTGATTGTAGTTTCGCACCGATGTACACTTTTTGTGTAAAACGCGAGTTTGAAGTCACGGTTTGAAGTCAGTTTTCCCCGGAAAAAGAGCAGTTTGACATGGATGCCTTTCAGAAAGTGGAGAAGATCGGAGAGGGGACATACGGAGTGGTTTACAAAGCTAAAAACAAAGTCACCGGAGAAACGGTAGCTCTGAAGAAAATACGACTAGACACGTAAGTGTTTGGATTTAGCACTGTTATACGATTGGTAGATGTCGAAAAGAGTTTCAGATAGACTATGGACACGGAAAGTTACCAGCAAAACGCGATTTGTTTTATAACTGTAACGTTTTTATCGTTAGCAAGGACATTCATGTGATTTTTAACCGTTGAGTACATTTAAAACTCATTTTGTTGAAGATTGGTCACTTGTCAACATTTATTTGACAGTAAAGTTCACGCACAAGTACAACGTCCCACTTTTAACACAGAAGAAGGCATTTTAAAAATGTTGAAAATTCCTCATCATCGACTTAAATTGTGTTTTTAGCCTAAATCAAACCAAAACAACTTTTCCTTGTTCAAGATAAGAAGCTAAAACTGATGTTACTCTTAATTAACAACGCTATGTCCATTAACTTGTATATACGTGCCCTCAAATGTTGTCTGGTTGTCAATAAATATCCTTTTGCCAATAAAATCTTTTTGGATTGAAGGTTCACAATAATAAATAAACATAAAAATACTTTTGTGTTAATGTGATAACATTTTCAGCATGTAAACCTTACGAATGACCCACTTAATAAATGAAGTATGCATTAAAGCTGCAAGCAGCAATCAAGGGGATCGATGCACAAAAGTGATGCATCCATAGTTGAATCAGCATTAACCTGTTTTCTGAAGAGTGCTTTCATCTGGTTTCAGGGAGACTGAAGGCGTCCCCAGCACGGCGATCCGTGAGATCTCTCTCCTGAAAGAGCTCAGTCACCCCAACATAGTCAAGTACGAGCCCCGAGTCCAGAGACAAGGTGCCGAGCCCAGCGCTGACTGTTTCTCTCGCCCACAGGCTGCAGGACGTGATTCACACCGAGAACAAGCTTTACCTGGTGTTTGAGTTCCTTCATCAGGACCTAAAGAGGTTCATGGACTCGTCGTCGGTCAGCGGGATCTCTTCCCCTCTGGTGAAGGTGAGTGGGGCCGTGCCGCGTGTGGCTCAGCGCCAGGCGAGCAGAGAGTAAACCCTGTGTGTTCGCAGAGCTACCTGTTCCAGCTGCTCCAGGGCCTGGCGTTCTGCCACTCGCACCGGGTTCTTCACCGGGACCTCAAGCCCCAGAATCTGCTCATCAACGCTCAGGGCGAAATCAAGCTGGCGGACTTCGGCCTCGCCAGGGCGTTCGGCATACCTGTGAGGACTTACACCCACGAGGTGAGTGGCTGAACGAGCAGGGATCTTTTTGCCTGTATTTTAATAATGTAATATAAATATATAATGTTTTTCTACATGAATTAATTACATTTTTAAATATTTAGTAATTATTATACAATAAAGTAAATTATTTTTATTAAATATTTTAAAATACGTATTTAATACTTTAAATTAATTTAAGTTAATTGTTTTATTAACTTTTTGTTAAATGTAATTTTTTTCAAATATTAATATTTTCACTATTTATTTATAAAATATTTGTTTAGAAGTTTTTGTAAGTATTTTATAATTGGTATAAAACAAGGACATGTTTCAAATTTCTTTTAAATAAATATTTATTTTAGTTTATTACATATTTGAACAAGCTTTTCCCAATGTTTTATAGTTTGTATAAAATAAATAAAATAATAATTTAATATAGGTTTCTCCTTAATTTCCAACCTGAGTAACCATAGCAACAGCTCGCACTGAAGCTCCACAGGCCTGTTTGTAGTTAAGGAACATGAATACCATATAACATGTCTCAGCGGTTGACAGATCCTTCTCAAGCCACCGCAGTAATCGTTTCTATAAACACAAGCACAGAAACAGGTAAAATCGGTGAAAGCCGTTGATTAAGTGCTTCTCTGATGCCTCACAGGTGGTGACACTGTGGTACAGAGCGCCGGAGATTCTCTTGGGGTGTAAATATTACTCCACTGCCGTGGACATCTGGAGCCTGGGCTGCATCTTTGCTGAGATGGTAGAGCTTTGAAACTCTGATCGCTGAAGCTTTGCAGAAGATCTTCTCTGATCTTCTTGTACGCTCCACAGATTACCCGCAGAGCCTTGTTTCCCGGCGACTCGGAGATAGACCAGCTCTTCCGAATCTTCCGGACCCTGGGGACCCCGGACGAGGCGCTGTGGCCCGGGGTCACGTCCATGCCAGACTATAAACCCTCCTTCCCCAAATGGGCTCGGCAGGAGCTGTCGAAAGTGGTGCCCCCGCTGGATGAGGACGGCAGGGATCTCCTTGGGGTGAGACCTTTTTTTTCTAATTAACGGGAATAAAATACACCACCTTATGAGCTAAAGCTTTTATTCTTATTTTCATGATAATATATATATATATATATATATATATATATATATATATTGTGTAATTATTTACATTTAAAAAATACTATTTCATTGAGGTATTTTTTTCGTGTTGATAAACTAATTTTCTTTTTCTTCTGAACAGCAAATGTTGACCTATGACCCCAACAAGAGGATCTCTGCCAAGAATGCCCTCGTTCACCGCTTCTTCCGCGACGTGACTATGCCGGTGCCCCCTCTGCGCCTCTGAAGAGACCGCCTGGAAGGTGAGGTGAGAAGATCTGTGAGCACTTTGGAAAAAGACCCTTGGGCCTGGCTGTGTGGATGCTTTTATTTCCTGAACTTGCACGGCTTCGTTTTAAGCAGACGCTCGTCCGATTAAAGAATCTGATCTGGAAAAAAAAAGCGCAATGGAACTTGCGATGCTTTAACAATGTTAACCGCGCTTGCTTTTTTACTGTTTGATGGTAAGTGCACGTTTGATTTTAAACCTGATTTATTTTAATGTTTTATAAAGTATTTCTCTATTAAACTCTCGATTGGTTTTGTTTGTGTCATGTGTTTCTTACTCTTGAAGTGTTTGTCAAATTGGTAAAGAAGTGTCTTAAAAAAACAGAAAACAATAATAATTACTTGTATTATTATACAAACACAATTTAAAATTAAAATAATTTTGACAAATAACGTCTCTGTGAATTCTACCATCACTTAACTTTTATGAGCTGCTCCTCATTGGCGCACCGACTGAGGTTTCTAAATGGTAACTATATCAACATCGCCGATCTTTTTTTGTCTTTTCACCGTTGATCAGAACAGGGTCGCCCGCACCCATTGATTGGAAAATAAAAGTGAAACGTTGCACATTTTCACTGCAATATAGCCAGACCTTAAAACCTGATTTATACTTCTGCATCAAGCCTACAAATTGCCCTCTGTGATGGTTGCTGACGTAACCATGCGTTCATTTTTACTGTGAAGCTCAACACACCTCTGAAATGTTCTGACATTGCATCAAGGCTTCACAAAGCGCAAGCTCTGTGATAGGTCGAACTGGTGCTTTCTCACTCTTTCTGGGCTTGTGCTCCATGTGAAACGCTGGATTATGAAATAAAACTTAGGCAATGAAGTAAATAACCGTAACTTTGTTTTCTGTGCTGAGTTTTAGCCAGCTAGAGGTTAACATTCTCATCATGCCACGCTGTGATATCAAGCAGTTTAGAGACAGAGCTTCTACAGCAGCAGCAGCTGACTTATGTATAAATCTATATTTATAAAATTTAACATTTATTTTTTTATAAAAAAATAACAACCTGTTTTCTGTTAGCATCTGTTTTGTATTTTTGTTTGCTACCAGTTGGCATTCTTATAGCAGCAATATAGATCAGAGCACAGACGGAGCTCACAACTATAAATGCTTTATTGACAAAAGAGTGTGTGGAGCTTCCGTGATTAGTATTCCCTCTTAATTTCCAATCAATGGTCGCGGACCCGTACAGATCAAAGGCGAAAAGTGGAAAAAGTTTGTCGTGTCCTTATCACTGAGTGAAATTCCACACTCCGCCAATGGCTGTGGATCTTTTGATGACATGCGAAAAAGTGCTGATGTTACATAAATACACAACTGGAGGCTCTTCACTCTCAACAAGTTTCTTAGACAAAGCAGCGTAGAAGAGGAGGAGCCAGGTAGAAAAACACGACACAGGAATTCCTTAAGGAAGACACTTTTTTTTAATAAAATTTTTCACTAATTGTTATTTCACACTTTTTATTACATGTTTTACTCATTGTTGAACTCATTATTTTAATACTTTTGATACATGGTGCTTGCTAATATAAGTACGTAATGTATTTAGATGGATATTTTAGAATTAATCCTGTTTTTACATAGAATTGTACTTTATTGTTGCTATTCTACTTTACCTTTGCAGATTCAGTGTCTAAAATATTTTGTTACAATAAATAGAATTTTATTAGTTAATGTCTTTGGCTGTTTAACAAAATTAAATAAAACAATATCCATTTACTAATATTAAAATGCAACATGTATCCCCGACATTTAAAATATTCAATGTGTATGATAATCATCTCACATTTTATGTGATAAAATGTCAGCAGTGGAAATATTTCACTATTTATCTTTAATCAGTTGGGTCTCATCTTGTAAGACAATTCATGGCGCTATTGATTCAATATAATTGTCTCATTATAAAAACCATGTGTTATTTAAATAGATTCTTTTTCTAATTGCACAACCGCAATTCAACAAGTTTCATGTATAAATGCAAGAATTTAAATGCATAGTAAATTGACTGGCTTGTGTAGAGATGTCCAGAGCATGCAAGAAAAAAACACTATGTATATCCATTAAATCTAATCTGAACTCTTCGACTTGTCGATATAACAGATCTGAGCAGTTGGTCAGATATGGAGTGACCCATATGTGGAATTTGTGCTGTGAACACACACCCGGAGCAGTAGGCAGCCATGGCTGCGGCGCCCGGGAGCAGTCGGGAAACTGGTGCCTTGCTCGAGGGCATCACAGCTGTGGTTGTTGAAGATGGAGAGCAAGTGTTTCATCACATACACCTTCAACTCGGTGGATCTCAGGATCGAACCGGCGACCTTCTGATCACAAGTCCATCTCCTTATCCACCAGACCACAACTGCCCTTTGTGTTTGTTTTGGGACACCCATACACACCGGGAGTATGCTCATGTTTAAACAGATGGTGATTGACTTTGCTTTCTGGAACTCTACCACGGATATCTATTGTTTGTTTCCCAGATAGTGAAGTTTAACTTTGCTACGTGTGTTGATTTGCAGACACAATTTAGTTCCTTGAGAGTAGATCATGTTCATGGTGAAAGTGCTGATAACATCTCAACACTAGAGGGCGCCAAATCACTTGAAATACCTATTAAAAGCGAGGATAGCGAAGAGAAAAGCTTTCAAAGGATAGGAAAGAGATGAAAGAAAGAGTTTTGGTGGTGATGAAGATGAGGAACAGACAGCGTAATGGAGATGAGAGTGACTGTGCATGGTTTTGTGACCAGGCAACTTTTTGCATTGTCAAATTTCAACAAGAAAAGTTTTTCCTTTTTGTTTTTAAAATATAAAATAATAGAATTTATTTTTATTTTCGTTTTTAAATTGAAAATCAAATGAACAAATGGTACACGGATTGGCAGGACAAGAACATGAAGCCTTTTAAAAACAAAATCATTTTAAAATCAATGTAAAACAAACTGGGAGCCAATGAAGTGAACAACCAACAATATCACAAATTATCACATTATTTTACGGGTTATAGCTCCAAATTTTCCCCTCTCACAGACTGCGATGTCACTTGCTCAGTACTTTGATTGACAGAAGTCTCCTCCAATCAGAACCACGTTGCCAGTTCTCAATGTTACCCTTACCAGGTTTCTAAAATATGTTTTTGTGATTTGTAATGTGTGAAAGTTTTTTGTAAATTGTAAATATTCTCTAAAATGTAAACTTAAGATGTAAAAGTGTTTCACGTCGTGTATTTCCAAAGATCAATTTGGAAACCTTATCGAAACCCCCCAAATTGATACTTATTTTTCACACAGAGTAATGTTGTTTTTATTTTTTTTTTTACCCTTCATAATAGAACTTTTTTCCAAAACCTGATGTGTTGACTTGTGTTATCTGTGACTGATAATTACATTAGTTTGATTATTAAAGTGTGATAAACATGCAAATAAATCAGAAATCAGTGACCCTTTTTGTATATAGTGTGTGTGCTGCAACCAACTGGGTTTTAAGATAACTAGAGCGTCTCACAGAGTCCCTCCCCTACCGGCTCCCCCGGCCCCTGGCCCCCAGTCAGCAGCCACTGCATCCCTGAATAAAGATCTGCAGTAGGTGCATCACGCGCCTCTGATGAGTTCGTTTCACCTGGAGACGCTTCGAATCAAACAGAGCGCCTCTTTTCTAACGTATACTGCATTTTTAGCACGAGCCAAACAAACCCAGTTTTACACGGACGCCAAAGATTTAACACCGAATATTGAAAAATGCTTTGTGCCCAGCTCGTCTCTCGGCGTCTCAGCGGTTCCCCGCTTCTGTTGACTTCACAACAAAACCTCAGGTTCAGGCAGGTTATGAGCACAACAGTTACTGCACCGTTGCCTTGTCCCTATCTTCACTGCTTGGCAGGGATGAGGATCAGCGCCTTTAAATCCAAGGCCATGGTTCTCAGCCAGAAAAAGGTAGTTTGCTAAGTCCAGGTTGGAGGAGAGATAGATCATGTGGAGTGGTTCAAGGAGGTCTTATTCACGAGTGAGGAAAGGATGGAGAGTGAGATTGACAGGCGGATCAGTTCAGCAGTTGCAGTAATGCGGTTGATATACCAATCTGTAGTGGTGAAAAAGGAGCTGAGTCGAAAAGCCAAGCTCTCGATTAACCACTCAATCTATGTTCCTACTCTCTCCTATACCCACGAGCTCTGGGTCAGGAGCGGAAGAATATCTTGGATACAAGAGGCCGATATGAGCTTCCTCTGCAGGGTGATAGGGCACTCCTTTAAAGATGAGGAGCTCCGTCACTCTGGAGGAGCTAGGAGTTATGTCCTGCGGGGAAAGGCCCCGGGGAAGACCCAGGACTAAATGGAGAGATTATGTCTCAAGATTGGCCTGGGAACGCCTCGGTATCCCCCAGTAGATCTGGAGGAACTGTCCTCGGTGAGGGAGGTCTGGGCATCCTTGCTTAGAATCCTGGCCTCGGATAAGAGGACGAAGATGGATGGGCCAGCCAACCTTTATTTGAGAGGGAAGAAAGTTTTATATATAAGAAAGTTTGAAAGAAGGCGGGAACCTTTTAAAATGTACTTACTCATTTGCTCGATGGGTTATGCACTATTTTCAGCTAAAAAAAAGCTTGAAGACGAGCTGACTTCCTTTCTTTGAGACGAACGCAGGGCAAGTGGGTTAATTAACAAAGAATGTTAATTAGAACCCCTCCCTACTACAGTTAAAAGATTCAATAATTTTTTAAAGGCCTTAGTTGGAGCCAGTGGACAGGGGGGGGGCACTAACAGTAAACAATGGTGCTTCCTGGAGACTCTTGAGAAGGTCACTGTACATTTTAGCTGCAGCCCTGCTCTAGCATGCATGCTACTCTAACTTCAGAAGAGCCAAGAGGCGCTTAATTAGTTATAGGTGTGTTTCATGATGGTTGAACCAAAAACTGTCCAGGGCTCTAGACCTGGAGATTTGATACATCTTTGCTGTAAAATCTTTTCAAGAGGTTTTAGGAACCACAATTGTTTGTCAAAGCCATGTGGGGAGCTTAATTTAAGCTCATTTATGTATGTGTTTTTACATATAACTATACAAGGCTTGTGTTCTGAATTTGGTGTAACTACCCCTAACTATGGTTCAGGCAGGTTGTCACAGTGTAATGCTCAGTAAAAAAGCCGGTTAGCTTTTTAAATTTGTACATATTTTTAAATGTACAGATCTCCGAAAAGAGCACCTTATTTAGTGCGATCAGGTATGTTTCATGAGTATCGCCTGCTAAATGCATTACCAGAAATGTAATCACTTTTATCAAAAGTGACTTACAATAACAAAAGAGATAATATTGTGAGTCCCCTCAGCTTATTGGCAGCATCCAATCATTGCTTCAGCTAAACTTCTCTCTCCTCAGCGAGAGCCTCCAGCAGGACAAAGCTTGTATCATGTTAAACTCTTTCCTGAACAAAACAAGTACGCATACGGTCCTCATATCTCAACCTAACCAAGCATCGAAAACAATCGCTGAATCAATTCCATGAAGCCTTCTGAAGTGTACCTAATAAAGTGGCCACTGCCCTTTTGAACGGCTAACACACTCAGAGCTTGCATTCAGTCTTTGGCACAATGCTTCACCCCTCTTTTACAGCTCTGTAAGGTTTTTCTCCCTCTGCCTGCTTCAGACGCTCTCAGCTCGGTGTGAAGGAGCGGCCCACGCGGCCCACAGACACGTTCGGATGCAGTAATTATAGAAAGGAATGAGCTTCAAAGCAGCGTTTACAGTCACAGCCTCACAGATATAGCTCGGGGCGAATGAGCCTTTTTGTTTAGAGGCTTCCATCTGTGCCGGGACGCATGCGGTTGTGTAAAAGCTGCAGTGAGCTCGTCAGTTTGGAGTTTACTGAAATACCTCGAGTCTGAATTTAGTTTTTTTTTTTAGAGAGCTGATTAAAGGCCGCTGCTTGCAGCCTCAAATGAGTTAATTTTAATCCCACATAAGGAAAGAGTTTAGCGTTTATCAAACGACCCAAATAAGGAGAGCCGTGTTGGTAATAAATGGTTTTGGGAGAGGAATAACTTCTGGCTCTGAGCAAAACGATGTTTGCTTTCGATTATAGTCTAGGTTTATTTCTCGAGGAGAAACATGATCTCAAACACGATTCATTCTGTGTTAGCAATCTGTCGTTCTTGAGCAACTAGCTCGTAAAGAGGAGAGAGAGAAGAGGTAACAGGAAGGGTTAAGAGATGAGGGAGAGAAAGAGAGAAATGAGAGAAGATAAAGAGAAGAGAGGGGAGAGAGAGAAGTGAGGAGGGAGAGAAAAAGAGGAGGGAGGGAGAGAGGAGAGGGGAGAGAGAGAGAAGACTGATAGAGGGGAGAGAGGGAGAGTGTGGTAGAGACAGAAAAAAATAGGGAGGTATTAATCTCAGTGATTAATTATTCTGAGCAGATTGTGCAATATGAAGCATGCTCTGTTTTTCCGTTAAAACAACGTTGGAAGTGTGTTTCAGTCTCAAACAGAATAAATCGCTCCTGTTTTGAATGTTAGGGGAAACGCCAGAGGTAGCTAGACCAGACCAAAGTGATGGTGTGAGAGGGGAGCAAAACAGCATAAAAATGCAAGAATTTATCAACCTGTACTCTTGGTATGAATCAAATGAGAGCTGAGAAAGCACCTTAAATCCACCCATAACAGTCTGCACATACTGATAAAAAAAAAGAATTTACAGTTACCTCAAATCCGTCTCGAGAAGATCAGAACCATTGCTCTCACCGTTGCTTTGTATTTTTTTTTTTGTCTTTGAAAGTAATTTGGATGATTATTTCTTATCCACTGTTTTGTAACATTTTTCAGCAGACAGTGAATATGAATACTATAAACTCTATAAATATAAACTCATTGCCACGAGGGGGCTACAAAATCTCACTAAGAAATGTCCAACATTACTAAAAGGTCTCTAACCCAGGAACGGAATGAGATATCTTCACCAGATTTGCACACGAACGATTCTTGGCTGAGATTTGATCTAGGATTAAGTTAGTTGCTCCTGCGGCAGCACACAGCTGTTTGGCGAAGACATCGTGTTGGCTCGTTAAAAGCTGTTACCTCAGAGTCTGATTCGATTTTTGAGTGGAAGTAAATGGAGTAAACGCCAATGGATGAGCCTGTCTGCAGTGAAGGTTTGCTGTGAGTTAAAGGCACCTCATCCATCGCACGCGCTTGCTGAGAGGGTACCCCGAGTCCACTGTGAACTGCTCGCTCGCTCGCCAGTACTTGTCCCCTTTGAAGAAGTACATCTTCCGGTTGGTCCAGGTGAAGGCTGCGTCGAGGCTTGAAGGCATGCCAGGTAGCAGGCGAGAGATGGGCTTGGGATAGCCGCTGAGGTCGTTGTAAACCATTTCATCCCACTGCCAGTAACCAGAGCCCTGGAATGATAAAGAAGGTAGCTTGAAACAGGCCCTGTTCACACATACAGTTATTTTATAACCTTGCTTTTTTAACGCTGTTACAGGGTGCGTCCACACGTAACCAGAGCAGCAATTTCACTGTAACCATGTTAGTTTGAAAATGCCAGCCAAATAACAGATGGTAGAGGAGGAGACCCATGGCCAGAAAAATACACTTTGCCAAAAAAGCTAAATGAAAATATTAATGAATTCAGACGACCAATAAGAGAGCAGGATACTATGTACAAACACACAGCATCAGGGCTGGATCTGACCAATAGGAGAGCAGGATACTACGCACGAACACACAGCATCAGGGCTGAATCTGACCAATAGGAGAGCAGGATACCACAAACGAACAAATAGCATCAGGGCTGTATCTGACCAATAGGAGAGCAGAATACTACGAATGAACACAGCATCAGGGCTTAAACTGACCAATAGGAGAGCAAGATGCTATGCACGAACACAAAGCATCATGGCTGCAACTGACCAATAGGAGAGCAGAATACTACGCACGAACATGCACAGCATCAGGGCTAGAATTGACCAATAGGAGAGCAGGATACTACGCACGAACACACAGCATCAGGGCTGGAACTGACCAATAGGAGAGCAGAATACTACGCACGAACACACAGCATCAGGGCTGGAATTGACCAGTAGGAGAGCAGGATACTATGCACAAACACACAACATCAGAGCCAGAACTGACCAATAGGAGAGAAGGATACTACGCACGAACACACAGCATCAGGGCTGGAATTGACCAGTAGGAGAGCAGGATACTATGCACAAACACACAACATCAGAGCCGGAACTGACCAATAGGAGAGAAGGATACTACGAACGAACACACAGCATCAGGGCTGGAACTGACCAATAGGAGAGCAGAATACTACGCACGAACACACAGCATCAGGGCTGGAATTGACCAGTAGGAGAGCAGGATACTATGCACAAACACACAACATCAGAGCCGGAACTGACCAATAGGAGAGAAGGATACTACGAACGAACACGCACAGCATCAGGGCTGGAACTGACCAATAGGAGAGCAGGATACTACGTTTGAATGCACAGCATCAGGGCTGGAATTGACCAATAGGAGAGCAGGATACTACGAACGAACACACAGCATCAGGGCTGAAACTGACCAATAGGAGAGCAGGAAATTAGGCTTTTGGTTAACATTGTAAAGTTATGGTCACCGTGTTTAAGGACTTCCAACACAATTGACTGGGTATTCAGTAAAAAGTTTTGTAACTACCAATCAACTACTCTTTATATTTATAGAGATTGTTCTGATGAAGGGAATCCTCCTGAGTGGTGGAGATGATGTCTGTGGCAGAGGCCGAAACATTAGGGACACCAAAAAATGGGCAGTAGGAATAACTTTATAAAAGATTAAAAAATCACCCGTACCTTGAAGAAGAACATCTTCTTGTTCTTCTCATGATATAATGCAGCATCAATGTTGGCCGGGATCCTTTTCAAAGCTTTGGGGTATTGAGAGTCCAGGCGGTAGTTTGTGTACCTCCAGACCTTCTCACCTGCGGAAGAAGAGGAGAAGGGCGTTTTGTGACTCTCTTTATGATAGACAAACTATATTGTCCTTCAATCACAGACCAATGCACCAGCTCAAATGAAACTATTCACTTAATTTAAAAAAAACACCTTTTAACCTCTTGTGCTCGCTTTCCAAGGGGATTTTATCTTCAATTTCAAAGCTTAGTACATCATCAATTAGAAACAGAAAACTACTTTCATTTCAAAGAAGGCACTTTGAAGATTTCTAAAAGATAAATTCACTCGATGCATTATCTGTGCTGAAGAGAAGCCTTTAAAAACAAGACTCTCCAAAATAAATGTATTCTACTTCAGATGCAATAGTGTATAGCTTCGCTCCTGTATGCAGTATGAAGCTGCAGGAAAGTCTTCGTTTTGTTTATTTCTCAGGAAACATTTATGAAAAAGTTATTCAAATGTAACTAGAGAGAGTAGAAATAAAAAAATTTTTTTTAACAATTTCTGCTCACCCGAGTGTTGAGTCTCGCAGAAACAAAATCTCTTTAAATAAATTCTGCGTTTGACTTTAAACTTTGCTGTAAATCCTTGGAATAAAATGTCCTTGCTTTGAAAATGTAAAAATAATAATGTTTATGTTTTTTTTTTCAAAGATGAATGTGCCCCCAATAAAGCTGGTTTTGTAGTTTTTGATCTAAACTTGATTTTTTAACTAAATGTTTTTTTCTGAAGGTGATTTTTGAGACTGAGAGGTGTCGTTAGACATTCGTTTTATGCTCTATGGAGGTGCTTTTTAATTAAAAATTTGGGAAGAACTTTTTTTTTATTTGAAGTACCCATCCTT
Source organism: Danionella dracula (assembly GCA_900490495.1). Taxonomy (NCBI): domain Eukaryota; kingdom Metazoa; phylum Chordata; class Actinopteri; order Cypriniformes; family Danionidae; genus Danionella; species Danionella dracula. Next base: position 16,889,114 of record UELW01000012.1, on the reverse strand, counting down.
TTGTGAAATAAACAAAATTATTTAAATATTTAGGAAAAAAAAACATTAAGCTTTCAAACGACACCAAATATAGCTTCTTTACTATATTACAAGCTTTTGAGGAAGTAGTTCAAAATCTGAAACTGGGTTTGCAAAGCGCAAGAGGTTAAATCTCTTTTTGTTCCTTTAGACATTAAAGAATTGGAGAAATCGTATGAATAAATGCACTGCCACGGATAGAAAGCTCACCTTTAAAGAAATAGGTTTTGTTGGTTCTCGTGGAGTGCACGGCTGCGTTCAGGTTTCCTGGCAGCCCCTTCCACAGCACACCGATCTTCACAGGAGAGCTGTGACCCGCCTCTGTCACCGTCCACACATGATCCCCACTGAACGCATATGTCTTCCTCCAGGGACCTACCTCGAGGAAATAACCAGCTCGTTATGCATTCTGTCTCTTTAAGTGCAAGTGAGCACCTGCATTCTTGAGAAGCGGGGGAGAAGAATGGGAGGGGATGGGGAGAGACTGAGGGGGAGAGAGAGAGGGAGGGAGGGCGAGAAGGTAAGAGAGGGTGGGGGAGAGAGAAAGACGGAAAATAGAGAGAGAGAGGAGACAGAGAAAAAAAGAGACAGAGAAAGATTTAGTGGAGATAGGAAAGAGAGAGATTTAGTGGAGATAGGAAAGAGAGAGATTTAGCGGAGATAGGAAAGAGAGAGATTTAGCGGAGATAGGAAAGAGAGAGATTTAGTTGAGATAGATGCTGTTTCTAATCAGAGTGTGGTTTTCTCACCGAGTATAATAGCATCCAGTTTAGCGCCACATGGATCCGGGGGTCCCCCTCTAGGCGGTGGCATAGGGGTGGGGTGCGTCTCCTCATAGAGCTCATCATCTGCGGAAGTCGTGCTGATCTTCTTCCCTGGAATCAGAAGCTTGGTTTGTGATCGGTTCCTGGTGTAAGGGCCACACACTGCGCGTCCTCTCACCGTATATGGCCTGGATTCCTCTGACGTCATCGAGGTGCAGTCTGAAGTTGGCCTGGTAGCCGGTGTAGTGCGCTGCCATTAGAGCGCTGCTGTACTGCGAGTGGCCCAAACCCAGAGCGTGACCGATCTCATGAGCCGCCACGATGCGCAGATTCGAGCCATAATACTTGCCTTCGGTCCAGAACTCGTCCTCGTCAAAGTGAACGATCCCTGAGGGAGGAGCTTCAGCGTGGGCCAGGACATGACCTGGAGAAGACAAGCACATCGTTGAGAGTAGCGCTGAGTGATGAGTTCAAAAATACGTTTTCCATATCAGTCTCTATCTATAAATATCTGATTTTTATTTCTGGTACAAATAAAAGCATGTTTTTGCTCTGGAATGATACTTGTACAAACCTGATCTTTAACTGAGGTTTACAACTATTTTGTATAACCAAAACAAGACAAACATTATGATCAAAATCATTACAATTAAAAAAAATATATATATATAATTTGATTTGGAGACAGTTTCAGATAAATTGTTTTCATAACCTGTAAAAATCAAACTCTTTCAAAAGTTCCTCGTTAGCAACACGCTGCTCCGGTCTTATCAAGAATATGTCACTCATGATAATTAATGATATCAGACCCAGTCCTAATTGGAGAATAGTCAGCGTATAGAGTCTCTCTATGGACACCTGCATTTATAAACTCACCACCGAACGTTGAGTGAAGATAATAAAAGTATCTAATTCTCCTTTTAAATAATGTATAATACATATTTGCCCCCTCTAGATGATCACTGCACTCTTAATCACCTTCAGAAGGCAGTTTTATCCTAAACAATGTCTTTGAATCTCCTCAAATGGTCATCGCCCTCAAAACGAGTCATGCACCTCCACCATGTCTCCTGCTGGGATTTTTCTCATGGCACACGGAAAATCCACCCAATTCTGACAAATTCATTCATCTTTTGGAATGCCAAAAACACTTTTCATCCCTAAACTCTCTTTCTTTTTATTGTGTATGAACGCGGTTTGCTACGGTTCACCCTGGATGCACTAGCTCATAATTGTTCAAATGCACCCTGTGACGTCATTATCCGCTATAATGATTTTTCCACAATATTCCACAACATTTGCAAAAATGCTACTTCTCCAAACTCCTCCTAGACCATTAGTTTGTTTTACACAAAATGTGTACTAGTGTACTATATTATGGTCTGACACTGCTACCACAAATTTTTGGAAATAAATTTGATTGGTCGAGCGGTTTTTGAATGACATAGGAATTAATTTTCCAACATGTTGCAGGATATTTCGCTATGGCCCGCCAAACGCTTTGAAATATTATACCTCAAATTAAAATATTAAAAATACAATACATAAAATATAAAATACACCCAACTTGGTACACAAAATCCTACATTTGAGTTTGCTTGTCGTTTTTCAGCGCAGTGCCACGTAGTGGTCTGGAGGAATATAAACAGCTTATTTTTAGATGTAACTATCTTTACCATTGACCAAAATTCAAGTCAAGTCAGGAAATGTCTGGTTTTCCAGGTCAGCCATTTTGGATTTCAGCCAAATAAAAAAAAAAAAACTCAAATTGCTATATTTTATAAAGGGATTGAGCTAACATGTCCTAATCAGCTCTCAACAAATGTGTTTCAGCAACACCTTGTGTTCAGATATAATGAAAATGTAGAATTTGAGAGTAACTTTTGTTAGCCTATGCTCTTGAGCTTGAGATCCCACATTTCCATATTCAACCTCACTTCCTGTCCACTATCTTCAAGTCAAAATTATACTTTTAAAATCTCCTCCAAGACGTTTTGTCCAATTACCAACAAACTTTTATTGCTTGTGAACTTCAAACCTGACTAAAAGTTATTAAAATTAACGTAATCAGTTTTTTTTTGAAAAGCTAGCAAACAGTTGCAGGGCTATATCTGAGAAACTCTGAGATATTAACGCCAACCTTGGTATGTGACATCATAAGCCAGATATCTGGTTGCCTGTAGAGTTTCAGCACAGTGCCATCTTCTGGTCAAAGTTATAATAAAAGGTTTGACTTTTCTGATGAAAAATATGCCTGACAAAATAATTCTACATAAAATATATTTGTTAAAGCAGTTTGCCATGGCACAGTTCCAATGACATTGATCCCCAGAGCGAGAGGTTTTCAGTTCGAATCCCTAGGAAACCAAGAGCTGTTATAAAGAGTTCTGCAGTGTTTGTCTTTTGTTGAAAACATGAAACATTTTTTTATTGAATGGCTTAAATCTGCTTCATCTTAAAGGTTTAATTTGCTTTCTCCCCTGAAAATGAGGTGCTGGATTACTGCATGCATGCACCCTTTAAAGTTTGAGTTGATTGGAAACAGTTTTGCAACTTCGGAGCTGTAACTGAATGTTTCTCACCGGGGCCGTCGAAAGGCGAGGGGCAGCCGTCTCTCTTATGAAAGGAGATCCGGATGTCTGGCGTCCCGTAGCTGACCTCGGTGAAGCTGAGAGGAGTGACGTCGCTCCAGTACTTAAAGGCTGAACGGATGGCCGTCTGCGTCGCACTCTTCCCCATATCCGGGGTGAAGTTGTAGATCCGGTACGTTAAGCTCTTCTTCCGCCAGTATCCTGGAAACAAATCCAAACCCACAGTTTCATCATCAAATGTAGGTTTACCGTGTTTAGGGTCCTAAAACAACTAAAATTAAAAAGCCCAAATTTTAGGTTTCAAAAAAGTCTTAAATTCTATTTTCTAGGTATCAAATAATTTTTCACAGCTCTTATTTTTATGATGTATTTTTATTTAAAGCTCATCTGATATCTTTTGCTGTTGCCTGGGGTTGCCAGAGATTGAGAAAATGCCCATGAATGTTCATCTTCTTCTTCTTCTTCTTCTTCTTTCGGCTGTTCCCAGTTTAGGGGTCGCCACAGCAAATCATCTGTTTCCACCTAACTCTGGCCTCAGTATCCTCTACTCTTGCACCAATTACCTTCATGTCCTCCTTCAGCACACCCATATAACTTGTATTTGGCGTTCCTCTTGCCCTCTTGCCTGGCAGCTCCATCTCCAACATCCTTCTACCAATATAACTACTATCCCTTCTCTGCACATGTCCAAACCATCTCAATCTGGCTTCTCTGACTTTGTCTCCAAAATAACCAACTTGAGCTGTTCCTCTGATGTGCTCGTTCCTAATCTTGTCCATCCTTGTCACTCCTAAACCGAACCTCAACATCCTCATCTCTGCTACTTCCATCTCTGCCTCGTGTCTCTTCCTCACTGCTACAGTCTCTAACCCATACATCATAGCTGGTCTCACTACTGTTCTGTACACCTTTCCTTTGATTCTTGCTGACACACTTCTGTCACACAACACCCCTGACACTTTTCTCCACCCACTCCAACCTGCCTGCACTCGCCTCTTCACCTCTTTTCCACACTCCCCGTCGCACTGGACTGTTGCCCCCAAATACCTAAACTCCTCCACCTTCTTGACCTCAGCCCCCTGTAACCTCACTGTTCTACTTCCCTCCCTCTCGTTCAAACACATGTATTCTGTCTTACTACGACTGACTTTCATTCCTCTTCTTTCTAGAGCAGACCTCCAACTTTCCAGGTGTCCCTCCACCTGCTCTCTACTCTCACTACAGATTACAATGTCATCTGCAAACATCATTGTCCATGGAGATTCCTGTCTGACCTCATCTGTCAACCTGTCCATCACCATAGCAAACAAGAAGGGACTCAAAGCCGATCCTTGATGTAGCCCCACCTCCACCTTGAACTCCTCCGTCTGACCTGCAGCACATCTCACTGTTGTCATACTCCTCTCATACATATCCTGAACGACTCTGACATATTTCTCTGCCACTCCTGACATCCTCATACAGGACCATAGCTCCTCTCTCGGCACCCTGTCATACGCTTTCTCTAAGTCCACAAAGACGCAGTGCAGCTCCTTCTGACCATCTCTGTACTTCTCCATTAGCATTCTCAGAGCAAAAATTGCATCAGTAGTGCTCTTCCTGGGCATGAAGCCATACTGCTGCTCGCAAATATCCACTTCCCTTCTTAGCCTAGCTTCCACTACTCTTTCCCAGAGTTTCATTGTGTGGCTCATCAACTTTATACCTCTGTAGTTGTTACAACTCTGCACATCACCCTTGTTCTTAAAGATTTGCACTAGGACACTTCTCCTCCATTCCTCAGGCATCTTCTCCCTCTCTAGAATCCTGTTGAATAACCTAGATAGGAACTCCACTGCTGTCTCTCCTAGACACTTCCACACCTCCACAGGGATGTCATCTGGACCAACAGCCTTTGCACTCTTCATTCTCCTCAGAGCCTTCCTCACCTCATCCTTTCTAATCTTTTCAACTTCCTGCTCTACAATGTTCACCTCTTCCCCCTTCTTTCCCTCTCATTCTCCTCATTCATCAACTCCTCAAAATACTCCTTCCATCTTCTCTGCACACTCTCCTCACTTGTTAGAACCCTTCCATCTCTATCTTTAATCACCCTTATCTGTTGCACATCCTTCCCATCTCTGTCTCTCTGTCTCGCTAATCTGTACAATTCCTTCTCACCTTCCCTCGTGTCTAACCTGGCATACAACTCATCATAAGCCTTCTGTTTGGCCTTTGCCACCTCCCTCTTCACCCTGCGCTGTGATTCCTTGTAGTCCTGTCTACTTTCTTCAGTCCTTTCGATGTCCCACTTCTTTTTAGCTAGCCTCTTCCTCTGGATGATGTCCTGTACTTCCTCATTCCACCACCATGTTTCCTTATCTTCTTTCCTTCTTCCTGCTGACACACGTAGCACCTTCCTACCTGTCTCCCTGATCACTTCTGCTGTAGTTTCCCAGTCTTCTGGAAGCTCTTCCTGGCCACCCAAAGCCTGTCTCAGCTTCTGTCTGAATTCCTCACAACCGTCTTCCTTTTTCAACTTCCAACACTTGGTCTTCTTTTCCATCTTTCCTCCCCTCTTCTTCCTGACCACCAGAAACATCCTACACATCGCCATCCGATGCTGTCTGGCTACACTCTCTCCTACCACTACTTTGCAGTCAGTGATCTCTCTCAGATTGGCTCGTCTACTTAGGATGTAGTCCACCTGCGTACTCCTACGACCACTCTTGTAGGTAACTCTATGTTCCTCCCTCTTCTTGAAATAAGTGTTAACTACAGCCATTTCCATCCTCTTGGCAAAGTCCACCACCATCTGTCCTTCTGGGTTCCTTTCCTTAACACCAAACCTGCCCATCACTTCCTCATCACCTCTGTTGCCCTCGCCAACATGACCATTGAAGTCTGCTCCCACCACTACTCTCTCCCCTCTGGGAATACTCTCCATCACCTCATCTAACTCACTCCAGAATCTCTCCTTTTCTTCCAGCTTACAGCCTACTTGTGGAGCATAACCACTCACTACATTCAACATCACCCCTTCAATCTCTAACTTCAAACTGATCACCCTGTCAGACACTCTTTTCATCTCTAAAACATTCCTCACAAACTCCTCCTTCAGGATCACTCCTACCCCATTTCTCTTCCTATCCTCACCATAGTAAAACAGTTTGTATCCCCCTCCAATACTACGCGCTTTGCTACCCTTCCACCTGGTCTCCTGCACACACAGAATATCTACCTTCCTTCTCTCCATCATGTCCGCCAGCTCTCTGCCTTTCCCCGTCATTGTACCAACGTTGAGAGTCCCTATTCTCAGACCTATACTCTTGCCTTTCCTCTTCTCTCTCTGCCTACGAATCCTTCTCCCTCCTCTCCTTCTTTGACCAACAGTAGTCCAATTTCCACCGGCACCCTGTAGGTCAATAGCGGTCGTTGTTAACCCGGGCCTCGACCCATGAATGTTCACAAATGCTTAAAATCATAAAACTGATTTGCTGTCAAATATTGACATAAGACTCATAAATGTAAATTTTAAAAAGCTATAAGTATTGCCAGATATAAAAATAAGACTCATAATTGTATTTTTAAGTGATTATAAGGGTTGCCAGATATTGACATAAGACTCATAAATGTAATTTAAAAAAGTGACTATAAGGGTTGCCAGATATTGACATAAGACTCATAAATGTAATTTTTTTTAAAGTGACTATAAGGGTTGCCAGATATTGTCATAAAACTCATCAATATAAAAAAAAACATAAAAAAGTGATTGAGAGGTTTGCCATATATTGACATAAGACCCATAAATGTATTTTTTTAATGATTACAAGGGTTGCCAGAAATTGTCAAAAGATGTCATAAATGTCAAAAGATGAAAAAGTGATTGTTAGGGTTGCCGGATATTGACAAAAGATTCATAAATGTCAAAACAATGAAAAGTGATTGTAAGAATTGGCAGATATTGACATAAGACTCAAATGTAAAAAATAAATAAATAAAAGTCATTGTAACAGTTGCCAGATTATGACATAAGACTCATACATGTAAAAAAACAAAGAAAAAGAGATTATAAAGGGTTGCCAGATATTGAAAAAAAGACTCAAAAACTTAATTTTTAAAGTGATTATAAGGGTTTCCAGTAATTGACATAAGACTCAAATGTCAAAATGAAAAAGTGACTGTAAGGGTTGCCAGATATTGACACAAGACTCATTAATGTCCAAAAAAAGAAAGTGATTGTAAGGGTTGCCAGATATTGACATAAGACTTAAAACTGTACAAAAAATTAACAAAAACTGATCGTAAGGGTTGCCAGATATTGACATAAGACTCAAATCTCAAAAAGAAAAAGTGAATGTAAGGGTTACCGGATATTGACATAATATTAATAAAAGTATTTTTTAAAGTGATTATAAGGGTTGCCAGATATTGACATAAGACTCATTAATGTCCAAAAAATGTAAAGTGATTGTAAGGGTTGCCAAATATTGTCAAAAGATTCATAAGTGTAAAATAAATGTAAAAAATAAATAAATTATACGGATTGTAACAGTTGCCAGATTATGACATAAGACTCATAAATGTAAAAAAAGAAAGAAAAAGAGATTATAATGGTTGCCAGATATTGGCAAAAGACTCATAAATGTAAAAAACGAAAAAGTGATTATAAGGGTTGCCAGATATTGACATAAGACTCATAAATTTAAACGTTTTTAAAGTGATTATTAGGCTTGCCAGATATTGACAAAAGACTCATAAATGCCAAAACAATGAAAAGTGATTGTAAGAGGTGCCAGATATTGACATAAGACTCATAAATGTAAAAAAATAAATAAATAAAAGTGATTGTAACGGTTACCAGATTATGACATAAGACTCATAAATGTAAAAAAAAAAGAAAGAAAAAGAGACTGTAAGGGTTTACATATACTGACAAAAGACTCATAAATGTTAAAAAATGTTGCCTGATATTAGGAAAATACTTTTTAAACGCTCATAAAAGGCATAATTAGTGTTGCTAGAGTTTGGGAAAACCTTTGTAAATGCTCAAAACATAAAAGTGCTGTTAGAGGTGCCAGAATTTTACAAATGCTTGTGAACACGCATAAATGCTCACAATCTTAAATGTAATTGTAAGGGTTGCCAGAGAGTGAGAAAATGCTCAAAAACATGTAAAAAGGAGATGGTAGGGGTTTCAAACATTATATTTGAAGAATACTGTTTATAATGCAAAAAAAGGTTTGCATGTGTTTATGATGTTATGATACAAGTCTTAAATTTGATTCTTAACCGTCTTAAATTAGAACCTGCAGAAGCCCTGTAAGATACCTGCTCTGAAAAGCTTACCGCCGAAGCGTCTGTATTTGAAAGACTTCTGGTTGAAGGGGTCCTCAACGCCGCATCGGGGCTCCCTCATCTTAAAGAGGGTCGCTGAGTCCGGAACCCCTGTGACTTCCAGCCCGGAGACTCTCTGAAAGAGACTGTGATCACACAAGCGCTCAGAAGAGCTGGTTAAAAACATGTTTTATTGAGTTATGAGCTTCAGCAGCTTGCTTCGGCTCTCTCACACGGTGTGAAACAAGGATCAGATCTCTGAAACAACTCGATCTGGTATGGAAAAGAAAGATAGTATAACTGGTTGAGAAAACTAATGTAAAACTACAGTAAATGTGTCTGACCGAATGTTGAAACATGTTTTAAATCATAAGAACTAAAAACAGTTTTTGAATGGATCGGAATCAGCATTCAGTTTTCTCCTTATGTTTGTCGCGGATCTCTTAAATCTCACAGATTTTATCACTGAACTGTTTATTCATGAGTGGAGCGCAATCTTGTTTAATTTTACATTACAGAACATTTTATCTGTCAGGAGAGAGACGAGGAGAAACAGACACAATTAAACCAACAACCGTTTCTTTTCTGTTGTGTACTGCAGAGCAAACATTAATAATTTTGTTACTTTTTTTATGTTATCCAAAAATAACGTCATAAATTGCAAAATTAACATCAAACTTTAAGACATCACAACATCAAAGACTACTTTTTTTTTTTGCGCAGTCAAAGGAAGATTGATAAGAAATAGATTAAATTTCCACTCATGTATTGCAGCCTTTATATTATCAATAATATAAAATAATATAAAAATGAATTATTAACAATATGCAAGAGTTGGCAAAAGATTGTGGCATAAATGAGGTACTCAACAGTTAAGCGTGCAATATTCAGTTTTAAATGCACATAATGAAGATTCTTCTTACGTTTACAACTTAATAAAGCATGCTTAGCCGTTATATATCCCTTATTTATCAATCATTTAAAAGGAGAATAAAACTGCGTCTTTAAATACATGCTCGGAATATCATTAAAGAGAAAACCAATTCACTTTTTGTATTTCATGACCTCACAGGTTGACAATTTCTGGCTTATAGAAAAATGACACAGAAATTACACAAACCCTTGAAAAATAAAAACTAACAAGAAAAATGAAAGTGTTCCGTTCACCTGAGAGCTACCTTCATCGCCCACTCGCTGGAGTCCCTCTGGGCAGCTGGGTTCAGGGGAGTGTCCAGATAGCCGAAGCGCCTCAAGTAGGTCTGTTAAACATCAGCAAAAGCTTTCATTGCAGCCCTCAGTCAAATACAGCTAACAGCAAAGCAACTATTGACTGTATTTAACATGGACGGAGTGTTCGTGATGTCAGTCATAGGTTTCTGGCAGTGAAATGAAGCTCAAAATGGGAGGAGCAAGTGCTCAAAAATGTTTCCTTGGAAGCAGGACATGGCTATAATCAAGTCTAATTATTATATATCTTAATCAAACAAATGTATTAAATAATTCACCCCCCTCAGAGTGTTCATGAAGATCAAAACTAGCGATCTGAATCAACAAACCTGATGGAGACAAGGGTGGAAAGATGTGGGGGTTTTTTTTTAGCTCTTAAGTTGGTAAATTTTAGCATTGGAGTGAAAGAGAACGTGCTCTGTTTTGGAGGAACTGCAGATCAGTCACTTCCTATAGCGCTTCAAGTGGGAATGGAGGAGCCCCTTGAAAGCATTTTAAAACATGTTTGGGTAACCTAAAGATTTTTAATCAAGAATTAATTTATTGAATATAAGTCAGTAATCATGGGATTATTTTGCAGGGATATTTCTACAGAGGAAACTTGATTTTTCCACAAATGTCTGTATTTTAGCACTTGTGTGCAGAATTATAAATGCTATCCCTGTTCTAAAAACTGCTCTTTTATGGGCACACCTCCCAGCCACTGTGAACGTCTAGAAAAATACTATATACATTTCATGATATGTTCAGCATTTAAAAAAAAACAATATAAGAAAGCAGAATATGAAATACAAATAATTTCAGATTCTACATCAATACAATTTTTGTTGAGTTAAAGTTTCTCATCTAATTTTTTTCATGTTGTTCTTTAGAAAGCTAAAGTTAGCGTTGATGGCTAGCGGGGCACCTTGTAGCTAATAAAAGCTCTGAAACCAAATAAAACCAGAACAACTCGTCTGGAATTTGCTCTCGCAGCTATGAATAAATGCTCGATTAAAGATTTACTCTTGAGGTCTCTTAAATACTTGACTTTTCACTGTTTGTGTAACTTCAAGTTTTCCTCTATAGCAGCAAAGAGGAGCGACGTCATTGGCTGCTGGTCAGCGTTTGATCTGCTGATTGATTAAATAACCATACATAAAACATTACATAATGTAAATAAGATATCAAAGTATATGATTACTTTATTAACTACATTTTATCAAATTGTAGAACTTAACAATTCTAAACGATGCAAAAGGATATAACATTATAGATTTTATTTACACCCTCTAAAGTCTTGAACGGGTTAAATTCTGTTACACGTATAAAGAGAAATCCTAACAGCGTTAGGTTTGTATTTTCACCCTTATTTATTTAGTTTTGCATTTGAGAGTTGCACTGACATGGCCGTGACACTATTTTTGGATAGGCTTTAAATTGAAAACTAATATCTTCTTTGCTCAATTAACATTCACAGCTTGCACATAATGGAGAGTATTTTTTAGTCTGTGTTTATATGACTTTTCTATGAAAAACGCTTGCAAACATCTTCTAATTTGATGTTTTTTATTTCTTACATAAAGAAAATAAATAAATATGTACATCTAATTTCAACAAAAGCATCCATATGGTCAAGCCATCCCCAAACCAGCTCAATGGGGTTCGGATCGCTGGACTAACTGAGTTAGAAACCCTGCTTTAAAGATTTTGGAGGTGCAGTGCTGATGTAGGGGGATTTAAGACATTTTATAATCGTTTCATTTAAGACAAATTAGAATTTAAATGTTGCATTTACTGACAATTTTCAAACAATTTCCACTTTTCTCTTTGTTTAATGTCTTATCCCTGGCTTTTATCTCTGATCTGTTGTATTATCAGTTTTAACTCGGATTTGTTTTATTATCAGTTTTATCTCTGATCTGTTTGTATTCCTCTGTAAAGCATTTTAATTGCCAATTTTTGCAAAAATGTGCTCTCCAAATAAACTTGTCTTGCTTTTATAATGACAGACAACTTTTGACTGGAATGGTATACAATAAATGTAAACTGTAAAAAGTCTATGCTTTACTAATAGAAAAAACTAAACCATCCTACTATTATGTAAAATGCATTTTAATCACAAATCATAAACACACTCTCAATTTTCAAGTGTGCAAGACTTGAAAAAAAAAAAAAAAAAAAAAAAAAAGACAACCCACAAATTGTTCTGTTTGCGCATGATGGCGGAGAGTTAAAAGACAAGTTCATGCATTGTTTTTAAGCATCTATAACTTAATTGTGAGCAGTTGGAGACAAATATCCAAATACACCAACGAGAAAATGACTTGACTAAGAGCCCCTTGAAAAGCCAACGGGATGAGAGTGTTACCTGTGCCTCGATTAAATCTTTTCTTCTCGTCTGAGGAGAAGCGCAAACTCTCAGGAAAGCAGTCAGGAAGATTGTGTATCGCACCCATTGAGCCATACTCCGTGTCAGAGAGCTCCGGTTCGGTTCGGTTGGGTTGAGAGCAGCTCTCTGAGGTAATACTGAGGAGAGCACCGAGCCGAGAGCGAGGCATAATAGAGATGAAGCGGTCCCTCCTGCTCTCCACTAGCTTACATGCCCACAAAACCCCAGCACACGCTCTCTTCTGCCATTAAAAGCCATACTTTGCGTTTTGTGTATTTACACTCCTCAATCTCTCTCCTGCTAGCTGTTAGCCTAGCATTGTAACGCACCTGACAGCAAATAGCATGCGGTTCGATAAAAGTCGACGAAAGACTGTTTCACGTGTTATAATTGAGCTAAACTAACTTTATTTTAAGACCATCCAGGGAAAAACAAATCAAGCCAGATCAATCCAATTAAACGTTCAATGTTTATTTTTACTCATTTAAAAATTAAAGCCTTTGAGTTAACTATTTTTTACTGAAAAACTTTTACATGTTTTAAGTTTGTGATGAAGTTACATGAACGTTCTCTGAACGAACGTTGTAAGTATGTTAAGGGAACATTTTGGAGTCAAAAAGTTTAAGTTTTATTTCCAAAAAGGAAACTGTCATAAGACAGTAAAAAAGAGCATAATGTGTACAAAAAGTAAATTTCAGGGCAACGTTTTAGGTACCAGAAATTGTTTATAGGCTAGCATATTTTGAGCTAGCTACCAACATTTGAAGACATTAAGGTTTTATGGAGTCACTTTTTAAATTTGAGACAAAATATTGACTCACACAGATTATTTGATTATGAGATGTCCATTTAAAAAGTCCAGTAAGCTATAATAGTTTGGAAAAATTTAACAAGTATGACACAGCACAGCTTTTCCTTTCCTGTCTTTAAACCTTTACTAAACGCTTAAAGAATTTATACAGTTAGATGTCTCACTTTAAATAATTTTTATACAAGATCACATTTATATTATCAATTTGGTTTGATAAGCAAGAGAAATTGCACCATCTGCTGGGCACATTTAACAGGTAGCAACTCAAATAAATAAACAATAAACAATCGTCATCACAAACGCTCCAGGCTGTGTTGACAAGTTCTGAGCTTTTCTTGTCACAGGGGTTGGTAAAAACAAACAAAAGACTAATACTGTCTAGCAGTAAATAAAAGAAGTAAATAAAAAAAAAAAACATTTAGTAAGAAACAACTAAGAAGAAAACAAAGACAAATCGGCCCATGCCACCAGGGAGTAATCATGCTCCCCCCAATATATATTCAATATTTGCCATCAGAAAGAAAATCATAGTTCTCCTGTGTAGACACAGAAGGAGGTAGACGATAGTTTCCACAAATAGGTGGAGAAACCTAAAACCATCAATCTTAAGCGACACCTGAACATTCACCACTCTGACAAACTTTGAAGGGTATGGAACAGTTTTCTAAATTGTCCAGTTCAGAAAATGTTTTTTGTGATCTATTGCTTATGTTGAAGGTGAAAAGGGGGTCAAACACCGTATTAGTATGGTGTCCCTAATAATTCTTTAGGTGAGTGTGTGTGTATATATATATATATATATATATATATATATATATATATATATATATAAATATGAATCCAGGTGAACTATAGGTGTATTTAAATGTAACATGTTTTTGCGCACTTATAGCTACACCAATCATTTTTATATTTCAGGAGTATTAATGAAGAGTTAGCTTGAAGAGAGCTGTTATGAAACAGCAAATCTTGTTCTTAATATATTTTAACTGTAAATAAATGCTAAAAAAAAGAGATTGATTTTAAATATTTTTAGTATACTTTTGTATGCTGAAGTGAAACCATTTTAAGTATATTTGATGTACTTTAAGCAGAGTATGTCTTTTTATGTGCATGAAAAACTTCACTTCATAATTAAACGCAAATATTAATCGAAATACACTCAAAATATTATAAAACGTTTTCATTTAAAATAAACTTTCTGTGTACATTAGTGGCAATTTGCATTCAATTTAAAATGTATTAAAATATGTTAAAAAAGTACACTTTAGAAAGCACACAGATCTTTCACGAAAGTATATTTTAGTCTAATATGTTTCTATATGTAATAATCATAGATTTAATATCTAAGTATAAAAAGCATAATTATATTGTAGTGCAAATATTTTTTTTAAAAGTGTGAAAGCATGATGCAAGTTTACTTAAAATATACTTGGAAATAGTGCAATGTGTAATTACATTTTAAACTCATCATCTGAACTATAAATATACTTGTACAATAAAGTAAATTTTTTGTTGATTGAGCAGTCCAATCAAAAAACTAAAGTTATACACATAAAGGATTGATTGGTAATTGTGAATTAAATGACTCCATCACCTGTAAATTGCTCTATAAGTTCAACATTGAACATCCCATAATTTCAACCCTGATATAACTTTTTTGGTCAATCACACAATGTTGGAAAAAGAGAAAATTTTGTTTATTTTACAGATTTGACACTTAAGGCAAACATATATAAAGTGTTAACTTTTAATGTTTTGTTAAAAGCAGAAACATATTCTACTGTGGAATGCTAAAATAACATTGAACTCAATGACCTCGTTCATTCTCTTAAGAGCAGAGCTTTTACAGTTATCTTACAGTCTGAGTGAATAAAGCTAACTGTGTTGAATCCAAACACACAACTAACAGCAGACTGATATTCATCAGAGAGAGGTCCTGACTGGGCGATCGCTGCCAGGCCTTCGTCTCTCCACATGTTATGACTGTGTGGAGCATGGAAATCGGTGTGCTGTGCCAGCGTTAAAGGTTAAACTTCCACACATTTATTTAATCCCATCCAGCCAAACAGAGACCGACCGTGAATCCTCGGCTCATTTGTTTGATTTGAGCCAGAAGCCCTTCATTTGAGAGCAAACCCTTGAGACGCTCAGCTCCCGAGGAGAACGACGTCATCGTGGGAAGCACATATTCTGAAATAAAACAGTAATTAAACAAGCATTAAACAGCATCGACGGATTGCTTCCATATGCAGCAGGTGTGCCACAATTTACACGAGGGAGGCAGAGGCGTGCTATGCTATAGTCCTGGGTTACAGACTTGGTTTCATGCTTAGCTGGAAACACAGAGATCTTCCACACGAGGAGATGTAAAGAGAAAGAGGGAGAGGATGCCTTACCTTGCCGTCCACGCTTGCATCACTGCAGGACTGGCACCCGAAGGGTCCTCCGGTGAAGGAAAATCCCATCTGTTTCAGTGGTTCGCTGGTGAGAAGGGTCTGTTTTTAACAGAACAGCTCTACTTTTAAATTTAAGGTACACTCAAGGAATTAGGCAATGAGTAAAGGCTCTTTAAGTGGTTGTTGGTTTTCTTCTTCAGTGTTATTCTTCTTCCACCAATAAAGTTTGACTTGGGTCAAAATGCTGAAACGTGGTACACTTGTAGACTAGACTCTAAGCTACAAACAAACCCAATTTGGAGTCTCTAATTCATAGTCTTTAGCATCATCACAAGGCCAATCTTGCATTTATGTTTAAGCTGATTTGCTTTCACACACCATTCTCAATGTGATAGTTTTCCTGCCATCCTCTAAAAAACGTATATTTTAAACTCCTAGGACATTTTACCCTAAACTTTTCAAATTTTGAACCAGATCAACTTTCCACTGTTCCAACTAAATTCAAAAAGCAACTCTGAGATATCAAGACCAAACATGGTACATGAAATCATCACCATGTTCTTTTCATTTTTGGCACACTGTTCTCTAGTGGTCTGGAGACCTTGAAATGTACTACTTTAGCTAAGACGGCCTAGCAGTTAGTCCAAAAATAGACCAATAGTCTAAATAATTTTTTTTAAACCATTGAGATATCTTTAAAAAAACCTAGACATAATTTTATGCAGTATTATTTCCTTTGAACGCATTCCCGTGAAGTGGTTGAGAATGTGATTTTGTACCTTCATGAAACCTTTTAGGCACAACATAAACCATGCAGTCAGCACAAATGAAATTAAAGCGCTCGCCCTGAAAAACTGCCTCAGAATGGAGTTAAAGTGAAATAAATTTTAATGAAAACACTCATAGCTTTCGGTGAAAATGTGCAGCAGCTGCCAAACACAATAATGTTTCTTTTAAACACTCGCCATCGTTACAGCACATCGAGGTTGAAGTGTCAAAGCTCTTTAAAGAGAGCGTTCACCCAAAAAAAGTCCTTGAATTAAAGCAATTTTTTTCTCCATTTTAATTTCACTCAAAATTTCAGGTGAGCTACTTCTACAGTTCTCCTGACAGTGGGGTGCTCAGACCACTCGGCCGAGCAGCAGCGGGCGACTCTCTCCGCTGGAACTCCGTCTCAGCAGGCTCCAGAGCATCGAAGGCACCGCACTAATCCCAGGCGCTAAAGCGCTGTTGTCGCTCTCTTCCTTCAGAGGCTGGTACGACTTGAAACGCCTGGGAAAAAAGAAGGCTTTTAAAGTGAAAAATACAGCAAGGATTATTTCTTTTGAATTCAACTTATTCCAAATACTTTAATTGGAGCAGAGAAGAGACGCGGAGAGTTTTCAGCAGAAAAAATCCATTTAGTATTTCCTCAGGGTTCTGTCACGCTTTAAAAGGTCAAAATCAAGCCTTTTCATGCAATATTATTGAGGTGTTCCAGCATACATTCACAGCAGAAATAAGCAAATATGATACAGAAATAAAAAGTTTTTTTTAATGTTTTTACACCTAAAAACCAAGCTATGAATAACAGACTCAACAAAAATTAAAATAAAATAAGCAAGTTGTATGAACCCAAAATATTAATAAAATAAAGGAATTGAATCATTTAAAGTAATACCTGTAAGTGTAAGCGATGGTTCCCAGAGCGCAGATGAAAAACAGAACCCCAAGCGCCGCTCCGGCTGTGTTCCTGGACGAGTTAGCATCTGTAGGTTTAACAGGAGACGTTTGTTAAAAAGTGCATTTTTTTACTTTTATTATGCTTTTATTATGCTCAAACTTTTATTATAACTTATTTATTATGCAAGTGGAGATCTTTTAAAATACTCTATTTCTCTTATAACGTAAAAAAGGACGGAGCTTCAATATCAGAACCATGGATAGGGAAAGAGTAGGGAGAAAAAGAGATAGTAGGAAGAGAACGAGGGAGGGAGAGAGAAAGGAGTGAGTGGGGAGGGAGAAAGAGAAAGGAGGGAGAAATAAAGGGTAGAATGAGGGAGAGAGTGGGGATAGAGTTAACGGAGAAACATAGTGAGAGTTAATGGAGAGAGAGAGAGCGAGAGAGAGAGAGAGAGAGAGGGGAAGAGAGAGAGGGAGAGAGAAAGAAAGATGCGAGTGTGAGAGGAGGGAGAACGAGAGAGAAGAGAGAATGAGAGGGGAGAAAAAGAGACTGGGGAGGGAGTGAAGGGAGAAAGAAAGAGAGACAGAGTGTGTGCGGAGAGGAAGAAGGGGTAAGAGAGAAGAGGGTGAACGAGAGTGGAGGAGAGAGAAGGTAAAAAGGAGGGAGAGAAAGAAAGAAAAGAGAGAATGTGGGAGAGAGAGGTTTAATGGGAGATATTTGAACAGGGAAAAAAAGAGCATCTTAACAACACCTCTGATTGGCGTGTACTCATCACTCACCTATAGCCACGCTGAGCCGTGCGCTGGTCACCGCCAGGCTGACATCGTTGGTCAGAGACACATTGATGCAGAAGATTCCGGAGTTGTTGAAGAACTGCCGCAGCACCAGCTGACAATCGGGCGACGGGGTCACGTCGCTGCACTGCGTCTGAACGGGGCTGATGCAATCGGCGTCCGAGATCACGGTGCACACTTGATTTGGCAGGCTGCGGGGAACACAAGGCTTCGCATCAGGTCCGTGAGGCTCTAGTTCCATCTACATCAGAGGTCCTCAATTATGTTTGCTCAGGGGCCAAATTATACAAGACAAACTAGAAAGAGGGCCACCCAAATGGTATCCACTTTTCCTATATTGAGGACAAATAACAACCCACTACTTCAAATGTATTTATCTTTGATCATTATTCAAACGAAAGGAACATATATATGTTATACTCATGTTATATTGTATTACACAATAATATACAGTGAGAGAAAGAGAGAGAAAAAGGGGGGAAGATTGGTAGACAAAGACAGAGATCAACTTCACCATAAAATAAACAAAATCCTTCCCATGCCATATATGGTCATGGAGAAAGCATGCGCTCACACAGGCTGCGCTTGCACAATGCATGAATCCTACCAGCATTTTAAGTGATATTAAACCACTGTCTTTAATCATAACATGCTGAGATCTGCAGTCGACATTACAGCCCAGGTGAGGTGCCAGTCAGAACCCCATCATTTGGTGATCACTCTTCTATGATCACAATCCTTTATCATATCAACCAAAAGTCGTGATTACCTTCCCTGGCAGGTGACGGTGAGATCCACAGCATTCTGCTCCAGCTCCGCGGCCAGCGTCAACACATTATTCACCTCCACGATCTCCACGCTCTCGATTCCCTCTGAGCCAGCACACACAGACACAACACTCAACACAGTCCTTTACCCAAACCTTTCTAAGAGTAGTGCAACCAGCTCTTAAATTACATCAAGGCAGGAGAATAAGCTCCCTCTTCAACCTTATTACAAGTATTTCATAATAAAGCTACTGTTGATGCTGTGAATACGTACGAACGACTGTGAGAGTGGTGGCGAAGGAGCCGTAGCGATAAACCATGCAGTTTGTATCTGTAGGCATCTCTGGAGCTTGTCTCTTAGCGAGGATGAGAGCGGCACCCGGTGTTGCCTCGGGAGTCTGGACCACTTCCACCTCTGCTGCTGGCTCAGGGACAGTGGTTACCTCTGCAGCTGACAAAGTTTATAGATAAAACATGCTTTATTTAGCCTCTCTTCTAGAAGGAGACCACAAAAATCATCATAAAACTTTCTCAGGCCTAACCTTTACCGGATTTCAGCTGCACCAGACCTGCTATAATCGGTACACAGCATATCGAAACTACTTTATACCAGCTCACCATGTGCAGAAACCAGATCACAATGAAACAAACCATCGCTAACCAGTTTAAATAAGGACATGGGCCACTAAACTCACTTTTAACCAACAAAAATACTAGGTCGAACACCCCGCAAAGTGACTCACTATCAAATAAAACCACCAACAGACCAGGTAAAACTAGCTCATGAACCCCTAAAATCAACGAATGATCAGGTAAAATAAGTAGCATCACAAATGACCAGCTTGAACCAGCTCTTAAAAAACACAAAAAAAACAAAACCACCAAAAGACTAGGTAAACTGACTCAAAACTACTTTAAACTGGATCCTGATTAAATAAAACCATCAACTAAATCCAGATCAAAACTGCTCCAGACCAAAAAAAAATCTACTGGAACCACCAAAGCACCAGCAAAAACCAACCTTGTCAAATCAAACCTGTTATAACCAAACTAAGACCAGCTCAAACCATAAAAAACAGCTCATACACAGGATATACTGGCTTAACTACTAAAAGACCAGCAAAACGCTCTCATGACCGGTTTAAACTAGATTTGACTTAAATAAAACCTGCTGGAGACCACAACAAACCAGTTTAAAACCCCCAAAACCAGCTCATGGGCATCTAAAACCAATGTAAACCATCAAAAGACCAGCAAAACTATCTCATGACCAGCTTTAACTATCTTCTACTTAAATAAAGCCTGCTGAAGACCCCAACAAACCAGCTAAATCCAGCATAAAACCTCTCAAAACCAGTTCATGAACATCCAGCTCATAGTCAAACAAAATGTACTTAAACCTCAAAAAGACTACAGAAACCATCTCATGCGCAGCTTAAACTAGATTTTCCCTAAATAAAACCTGCAGAGAACCACAATAAACCAGCTAAATCCAGCTTAAACCCCCTCATACCATCAAAAGACCAGACATTAGTGGATTCTTCAGCAGACAGATACAAGCTCCATGTTTACCAGCGATAGCTTCGACCGCAGCGGCTACTTCTGTATCAGGGCCCACGGCCTCAGGGGTCACCACTGCTTCTAGGCCAGACTGCACAGAGGCAGCAGGGACTTCTGGGAGAACGGTGGCTGCCAGATTGACCTCAGCTGCAGTAGCAGCAACTTCAGCTGTAACATCAGGTGTTTCTACAGCGTCTGCAGCAACGGTCTCAGCTTCAGCTGCTGGAACTTCAGTGACAGCTTCAGCCTCAGTAGCTTCAGGTGCTTCTACAGCATCTGCGGCGACGATCTCAGCTTCAGCTGCCGGAACTTCACCCACAGCTTCAGCCTCAGCAGCTTCAGGTGTTTCTACAGCAACAGTCTCAGTTTCAGCTGCAGCTTCAGGTGTTTCTACAGCTTCTGCAGCAACGGTACCGGCTTCAGCTGCAGGAACTTCAGCCACTGCAGCTTCAGGTGTCTCCACAGTATCCGCAGCTATGGTTTCAGCTCCAGCCTCTGCTTCAGCAACAGGAAGTTCTGTTGCAGGCTGACCCTCTGCTGCTTCTACCTGTAAAATATACAAGGAGGAGATGGCCACTTATGGATGATATTCAGGTTTTGTAGTTCTATTTTTGAGGTCCTTAGATGAATCTAAACACGTTTAAAATGAGGTCTTAGATCACCCAGAAATTCAAGCTTGTTCAAGAAGACCTTCCAAAAGAGAAACACTACCGCATCTGCTGCAACGGCGTCCGCTTCAGCCGCTGGAACCTCAGTGGCAGCTTCAGGAGTCTCCACAGCTTCTGCAGCATCTTCAGGTGTCTCCACAGCATCTGCAGGAGCTTCAGGTGTCTCCACAGCATCTGCAGGAGCTTCAACTGCCACGGTGGCAGTTCCTGCCACAGCCAGGTCGTTGGCAGCTGCTGTATCTTCAGCTGTATCGGGAACGATGATCACATCTCCATCTGAAAAACCAAACATTGGAGAGAGGACTGGAATGTAGAGAGAATAAATAAATAAATAAATAAATAAATATATATATATATATATATATATATATATATATATATATATATATATATATATATATATATATATATATATTTTTTTTTTTTTATTTATTTATTAATTAATTAATTCGTTTTTTTATGTGAGAATTGTGAGTGAGTAAAACTATCATTTTGAATTGAGAGAGGAAAAGCCTGTAAATGAATTCTAAATTCTGAGGAAATCCTCTAAATTGCATTTTCGATCTTTACCTTGAAATTGGCCTTTTTACCTGGTCTTTTACAAGCGTGGAGTTAAACCTCTCAAACCTTTACCTGTGACTGCCGGAGGAGGATCCACACTGGCTGCCGCCGGAGTGGGATTGACCTGGCAACCCGCGGAGATCGCCGCCATCAGAATCACCCGAGGCCTGAAGGAACCTGTCGCGAGGTAAGTGTGAGTGACCGTCACCTCCCGAGAGATGAGCGTCCCGCTGTTGTCTCCGAAATCCCAGTTGAAGGTCATGTCGGAGCCACTGAGGTAGCTGCTGGGGTCATGCAGGTCCACGCTGAAGGACACAGCTCGGTTCTGGATGAAGCTCGCATCTCCCTGGTTGATGTCGCCCACTTGAGATAACGTCACAGCGAAGGGAATCTGGTCTGGAGGAGGAGGAGAGGTGAGGGACGCTCTCGTGTTGAGCCTTTCTCGTTTAAGAGCACTCACCCGTGATGGAGAACTGCGTAGAGGCATACCCCAGAGGAATGAATCGGTCTTTGCCACGGCAGTGGTAGATGACCACCTCCATGCTGTAGGAACCCAGAGGAACGTTCTTGGTCTCGACGGTCAGCAACGACGAGGGGCCGTCAGCCACCTGCCAGAACTTCCCTGAGAGGCACAAAGGACAAAACTTCAACCAAAACCAAACGACGAGAGGAACATAAAAAAGCGTGCACCTTACCCCAGGCCTTCCACACATAGATGAAGCGCTGCTTCTTGCTGGAGCTCCTCCTGAAGGGCGTCCGGTCCGGAAACACTCCGGTCCACTCCTGAGGGATGCTCGACTCAGGGTACACTGACTGCCCCATGGTGTACAAAGTTCCTGAAATCAGAGAAGAAAAAAAACGATACTTTAGTATGAGTGTCTGTGTGATCTGTGTCTGCATTAGAGGAGCAGATCTATGGAGTGCGCAGCTCTTTAGTTTTCACACAAAACACATTTGCAGCCGTGCGTCAACGGGATTATTAACAATGTGTGAAGTGCAATTCTTAATACATGTCTTGATTAAATACATACATGGCTTTGTTTAAAGCTTTAACATAAGTAATAGGCTTTATGATTAATTTAAACTAATTTTCCATTCCTTACTTATTATAGCTGATCATGAGCATTGTTGATGTAAATGCCTGATGGACACATGAAATAAAATATTTTTGCCCATAAAAAATGTAAATACTATTGCTAATGTTACATTGTTAAAACAGATCAGCATACAAAAATGTAAATATGATTGAAAACACTTAAATGAATGGTAAATTCATCAATATCCACATCTTAAAAAGCAACTGTAAAAAGCATATTTTGTAACTATATGTAAAGTTAACGTGGAGTGTCCTTGAGCTCTCATTAACAGATAAAAACAGGAATAGCTCCCTTCAGCAGAGACAGCTTCAACGACTCGATCCTAAGCTCTGTCCTCGGCTAACACGTCTTAAAAATTCATTTTGATCCCAAAATTCTTTATATTGTTTCTGAATTTTGAGGATGAGGAGAGTCTCGACCATTGGAGCTGTTAGTAACACCTGTTTGGGGTCCTGTGTGTGACATCACTTCCTGCACCATCATCATATATTTACAATTCACATCTGTGTCTTTAAATTAACTAAACACACTTGTTTTCATTGTGAGTTTTTAGCTACATCTAAAACGTATAAACTGTTTATACACTTGCTTAATCATTTAAAATAACAAAGTTTTTTTTGTTATTGCCCAAATTAAACAAAAAATAAAAAATTTTCCTCTTGAAGCGTGATAGTAAGTGACTGAGCTGCAGTTCCCTAAGCAGCCTCCAAAAGGGAGCAGGTTCATTCACTCCAGTGTTAAAATTGACCAACATAAGAACCCCTGTCTCCATCAGGTTTGTTGATTCAGATCGCTAGTTTTGATCTTCATGAACACTTCATGAACTAATTATAAATTATAGCCAATAAGACGCCTTCACTACAGCCATGTCATGCCTCTGCGGAAGCGTTTTCGGGTACTGGCTCTGCCCATTTTGAGCTTCATTTGACTTTGCCAGAAACCTATGGCTGACGTCAAGAACACTCCATCCATGTTATACATTGTATATGTTTTCTAGCAATAAAAAAAATCCAGACTTCTTACTGCGGTTTACACTGAGCTTTCTGGTGAGTTAGCGCCACCTGCTGCATCGTGTGTTAAATGAACAGAACAGACCACTGAGTCACAGCGGGTGTATCTCGACAGATACATGCTATTAACTGAGACAACAGAGAACAACTATGTCTACAGAAACGTCAAAAATTTAAGACAAAAGCGTCTGCCAAATGCATAAATGTAATGTATTTAGAGAAATGTAAACTAGAGAACACTTTCAGGTGAATCCCAACACCATCGCAATTCAGTACAGCGTACAAACACGAGCTACTCATCAACAGCTAATACTGAGGAACTCAAGCGGCCATGTTATACTGAAAAATTATGTTTAGTTTATATGGACACTGATTTGATAAAATAAATGTATAGCACTGAATGTGGATGGATACCTGCACGAGCTGTGATTTGGAGTTGCTTTTTTTGTATTTGAATAACACCCGAAAGTGCCCAAAAACGATAATTTAATAACATATTTTTATTCTACAGAAGTCGATTGCACACTTATCTCTCCCAATCTTTTTTTATTTTATTTCTGTCAATCTTTTTACTAAGGAGAAAGAATTGATCTTAAATTTATTCATTATAAAACATAGCTTTGATGTAGTGAACTGCTTTTGCCTATGAGTGAACTATGAGTGAAGCTGCATTTAATGGTAAATGTTAGCTTATCTTACGACATTTTTTTAAGTAGCTCACATAACACAGTCAAGAACAGAGAAAACCAGAGGTCATTAACAGGTGGACCACGGCTCAGGCGCTCTCTTGACAATCCAAACCGAACACTTTGATTCAGGATGCATCTACAGATTATTTACATAATCAAATAATCTATCACTGTAATAAATTAATTATCCGATTAATCGGATAAGCCCTTAATTTTTTCATCTCCAGAAATTTTTTCTGCTCTGACTAAAGAGCTGGATTAAACTTTGAGCTGTGATACCACACCACATGACGCGAATACAAAGCACTGGATTGGTGGAGGCAGGAGTTTACCGAAATCTTATTTTAAAGCTAGATTTAAATTTTTACGGCTGCAGTGCTGTCATGAAGTACATTACTTAAACCCTGTTGTTGAAGTAAGCGTGGACCTACCGTTGACAGTACAGTTCCGGGCCCACACCACCTGTCCGTCAGAGAGCGCCGTCTGGTTCTGAGGGAACCGCACATCAATGTTGAACGAGGCTCTGGCGCCAGTCAGCGTGGGAGAATCACTGCGGACGTCAAATGACACCTCGCCGCCTGTAACACAGAGACAGATGAGAGAGACAAAATTTGCAAAAACAGCTTCGCCAGGGCTTCTGCAGGTTTCATAAGGTCAAATTTAAGACTGTTAAGAATCAAATTTAAGACCTATAACATTACACAAAAACACATACAGAACTTTTTCCATAATAAACCTAATGCTTCAAATATAGTTTGAAACCCTAAACCATCACTTGTTTTGAGCATTTACAAAGGCTTTCTCAAACTCTGGAAACCCTAGCAGTCATTTTATTTTTACTTTTTAAATAAAAAGTTCTCAATCTCTGGCAACCCTTACAATCACTTAGGATTTTGAGCATTTATCCACATTTCTTCAATCTCTGGCAACCCTAACAGTTTTTTATTTAACATTTAGGAGACTTTTCTCAATCTCTGACAACCCTAACAATCTTTATTTAACATTTAGGATATTTTTCTCAATCTCTGGCAATCCTAACAATTTTTTTTTAACATTTAGGAGCATTTTCTCAATCTCTGGCAACCCCAACAATCACTTAGTATTTTGAGCATTTATGCACATTTTTTTCACTCTCTGGCAACCCTAACAATTTTTTATTTAACATTTAGAATTTATTTTTACTCTGTGGCACCCTAATAATTTTTTATTTAACATTTAGGAGAATTTTCTCAATCTGGCAACCCCAAGAATCACTTTTAGGATTTTGAGTATTTATGCCAATTTTCTCAACCCTAACCATCTATTTTAACATTTAGGAGCATTTTCTCAATCTCTGGCAACCCTAACAATCATTTTTATGCTTTAGATTGACGAATATCCAAATTTATCCAAGTAAGTCTACAAGTAAAAAAATGTAATAATCCAACAGATTTACTCGTTACACTTCTTACGCAACAGAGAAAAACAAAACCAAGCTTCAAATCAAAACGAATAATAGCAGTAAGTAGCGAATTTGAGCAAGGAAGCTGGTGAAGTACAGTGCCCCCTGGTGGCCAGCGAATCGCACTGTAATATCAACCATGCTTCATTTCAGAGAAAGCTTTAAGCCAGATTTGTGTGTTTTTAAAAATGTATATTACTTCTATTCCATATATTATATAATTATTTACTGTTTAAGACACCCGTCCCTGTCACCTTCATTCAGATGATCATTCACTTGTCATTGATTAAAAATTATTTAGTAGCAAAACTCTCACAGCAGGTTTGATCATGATGGTGCCAAACTTCCAGGGGGTAAAGATTTTAAGTGTGCCATATTTTTGTTAAATAAATTTTTTTATATTGTTGTAATGTGATCCGGATACCTTTCCAGCAGTCTCTGTACCGGGGGTCCCCATCTCTCCAGACAGGGTACATCTGAGAGTTCCATGAGCGATAGCGAGCGAAGCGACTTCTGGACTCTACCAGCAGAGACAGAGAGAAGCATGTGAGTGAAAAATAACTTTAAATGTGGAGCTCACATTTCAAGCCAAAAAGTTCACAAGTTCTGATGCAAACTTTGGATGAATTTTTAATGCACGTTCAGGCCCTTAAAAGTGTGATGAAAGATGGTAAAGACTAATAATGCTGACTAAAAAACATGAACAAATAATCCGAGGAATAACAATAGGGTTCCTCACACCTTCAGTACACAAGCAATAACTAATGAGGAACGAAGAAAGAAAAATGATAACTTGAGAATTCGATTAGATGATTGACTCATATTGCAAAGTATGTACTACCCCTCAAATAACATTAATAACAATTGTGTTAAAAAGTGATATTTTAGTCATTGTAAGATTTTTTCCCCTAAAATTTCTGTGACCACTAACGATCACATTATAATGTTGCATTTAAGTAATCAATCAATCAATGTGTATTCATAGCGGTTTACTGCCATTGCTTCAAAACAACTTTTGAAACAAGTGGCCTAACGTGGATCAAAAAATCTGGCAACCCTAAAAATGACTTTAAGGATTTTGAGTGTATAATAGACTTTTCTCAAACTCAGACACTGCTAAAAATTCATTTGATCTTTTTAAGGATTTACTAAAATCAACCATAATCATGGCTTTACATTTTTGGAGCATTTCTGCTAATTTTCTCAGACTATGGCAACCCTAAAAATAATTTCAACATTATTTCTTTTTAAATTTAGGAGCATTTTTTTCAATCTCTGGCAACTCCAGGCAACAACAAAAGCACATACAAGATTTACTTTATCTGGACTTCAGAAAAATAAGATCTGTTTAAGACATAAAACAGTGAATTTAGGACTTTTTAGGACCTAGAATTTGGCCTTTTATGTTTTAGTTTTAAGAGTCCACGGAAACCGTGTTTAAAGCTAATTTCATGAGGCAAAAATATATTTAAATATACTGATATATAACTTAGTAAACCATAGAGTTCCTTAAAGACGAAATCAGACAGCGTGAAGAAATGCTCATCCAAACATTGAGCTAACTCGGGAGTATTTCAGGAGGAACTCGAGCAAGCGAACACAGGCTCTCTACTAACAGCGGTGTGTGATCTGAAGCGGTTCAGGAGGGGTCTGAGCTCCGGAGGGTCTGGGATGAGAGGGAACGTGATCACACGACCGGTTCAATCCTCTCAATCCCCTTCATGTGACTCTCAGCTGAGCCCCCCAGACTCAGAGAGTAATCCCTCAGGAGGACGCTCCAGACCCTCACTTTCACAGCACGCCTCTAGCTCTGTGAAAGAACTTTCGTTGAACTGAGCATCACTGCCGGAGGCGAATCAAATTCTTCTCAGGTGTTCACAGAGCTTCCTTCAGACATACAATGTTTATTTTGTGGCTCAAATGTTTAACCTGAATGTCGCGATTGACTATAAACAAAGGCTATCCAGACCAGGGCCCCGAGCTTGAGGGGGCCCAGCAGACAGGCAGCGGAGCACGGGGAGCTCAAGTGTTAGTGTCTTGAGATCTCCGGGTGGAGGGATCATTAAAATCAAAACCCTTTGTGATTGGCCCACCAAACACTCGATGCTCACTCAAGCGTGCTCAAGAGGAGGTGCACACAAGGACAATAATCCTGCAGTTAATACGCCTCATGATTATTCCTTTTTTTTTTAGTTTGCGCTTTATAGTGCTGCGTATGTTTCCTACAACACCTATATTAGTTTCCCTTTTTAAACCAAACATATTCCGATTATTGGTACTTACCAAATATTGGCGGGAAAAAAATACAACAAAGGGCTGCATTGTCTGAAACTCAGTTTGGCTGTGGTTTAAAGAAACAGGATACACTTTGAGAGTATTCCAAAGTTTGTGAAATAATTTTGTACAGGCACAGTGTCAACTGTGACAAAAACACCTACAGGAAGAAAGTAAAAAAAAAAAAATATGGGCCAATAATTATTCTTCATTTTTTGGTAACTGTTGATTTAAGGTGGCTGATAAACAATAACATCAGCTGCACTTTATTAACAATAATTGAAAATGTTTCTTTCCTTGCGTTATTGAAACCAATGGCACACCCTTGTTCGCTTTTGTTTTTGGGAAAAAAGATTAAATTTGGCACTCTTGTAAACTAGAGTCTGACCTCCACACAACCCAAATGTAGAGTCTCAAATTCAAGCTCTCTAGCGCCACCACTAATATGGGCATTCATTGATGTTTTGCCAATTCATGATATATTCGAATTGAATAATTGGCTCCTGGGATTTGTCCAAATGGATCTGGTGTCTAAGCACTATAAACATAAAAACTGTTGAAAAAACAAATGTGGTTCAATGTTCCTCTCTAACTTATGCTCATCATTTATCACTCATCCTGCAGCTGATGCTGATCACCTGTTTGTTGTCTGTTACATTTTTCTAACCATTGTTTGTTTTTTGTTTTGTTTTTCATGTGCTGTCCGGCAAACTTTTCGTCGCTGGATCTTAAGTTTGTATATTCTCTTTGCTGGGGAGCTGACTAGCACCTGCATCAGTCAGCGAGGCTCTCAGGGACCTTCTTTTACGGAAGACCTCAAAACTCTTGTTAAAAGGACACTGGAGTAGCAAACAGCTAGAGCGGATTCACGTTTATTATTATGTTTAGAAGATAACACAGTTTACATGCAGGTGGTACTATTTTTTTTAGTTCTATTTATCCACCACAAGTCAAAGACCAGTCCCTGAAAATAATGTCTGACATTAAACCGGTCCGTTGCTCAAAAAAGGTTGAGGACCTTAATGTTTTTCTGGTTTTAGTGATATTCAATGTAGATTAATGTTCTCAGACTCCTAGCATGAAGTCCTTAGTTTCGATTAAAGTAAAATCATATGTAACGATCACGCTAGAGATAATGCGTGTCTAATTTTGAATAATTTACTAACCATTAGCTGCTATAGTAACTTGTTGCAGCCATTAAAAGCATCGGATTCTACACAAACTAATTTACTCACCCTCAAAAACTTGAGAGTTACTTCAAATAAAATAAACAAACAAACAACAAAAACACAAGACGTTTCCAATATTATATTTAAAAAATAATCAATATGTTTTTGGTAATCATGACAAAAAAAAAAAGAGATGAGGAATAAAATCAAGAGGATCAATTATTTTATAAAATAATATTACAAATGCATTAATGAGATTAATTTATTTGTGTATTTCTTGTTAGTGTATATTTATTTCTAAACATACTCTAATTACTTTCAATTATTACTTTTTATTCATGGTGTATGCATTTATTTTTATTGTTCCATGCACTGAACGTAGCTTTTAGTTCTTCGTAATTGTGAAAACAAATAATATAAAGAAACAAAGTGGATTCTACATTTCAATCTCTAAAAAGACTTAAAAACACTAAAAAGTCTGTAAAGAGACATATTAACTGAAATCGTTTAAAAATCTTTTAACCTAGGTGTAACACTTTAATTTTGTCTCTGGAAAGAGAGAAATACCTTCTCACAACTCACTTCAGCATAAAAATTTACCTTTTATTTCAAACTACCAACATTTTTACTGAAAGACTGTGTTAATATCATAATTCACCTCCTAACTGCTCATTCTGTAATCTTAAAGAAGTATTTGATGCAGTAAACTCACGTGAGAGCACTCCCGATGTGATGCTGAGGAGGAAGACCAGAGCCAACCACATGATGCAGATCCTGATGCAGATTTACTCTCAGACACAGCAGCTCTGGAACATTCCACAATATCTGAGCCCCGGAAACATGCCCCACCCACAGGCGACATCACAGGCCCCGCCCACACCCTCCTGATACCAGAGGAATGTGGGTGCAGAATAAATCACGTGCATATCTGGATTTTTTTTTTGTTCTCATGAGTTTCATGAGAAAGACTGAAGCTAAAAGTTTCTGTACCATTTTATTAGCGGCACAGACCCAATAGTTTTGGTTGGTTTACTTCTTTTTTAATAAATATTATATTTTCTTGCCTTTGAAGCGATGGTACACCCCTAGAGTTCCGCTTGAGAGTAAAAGCCTGAAATTATGCACCCTTGTATAGCAGAGCCTGACCTACAAACAAACAGAATTTGGACTGTGATTCAAACCCTCTTGCACCATCACTAGGCCAAACATACACTTACGTTTGTGATAATAACTTTTTAATGTAAAAAAAAAAAAAAAGGGGGTTTCCACCATTTATAATGAAAAACATACTTTAACTTCTCCACAATTAGTTATTCATGAGATGACCAGGAAGATTGGACTATCATGATAAAGTTCCGGTAGTCAATTCGCTAAACCATGTCAAATGGCGAGCAAACAAATATTTTGTAAATTTGTCAAAATAGCAATAACGCAATATCTCTGCAAGCAGTGTTGACACATTAACAACTAAGTTGCTATATTGAACAACTTTTAACATTGTCATGCAACTTTTATATTACTTTTCCTGCTATTCCTGGCGACTTTTAGCAGCTTTGTTTGTTCTGGACGACGGGGTTTTTTCAGACGGAGGATCAGCTGTTGTAACTGTGTACCTGTCCGTCTCCGCCCCTCCTCCTCTCGCCGCAAGCGCTCTTGCCATGTCATATCAGCACCTGTGAAGGGCAAGAATCGATACATCTCCTTGTCTAAACATCACATGAATTGAGCATGTGCCAGCATCCTTATTGGCTGAAATATTATTTCAGGAGCAGGGTAGCAGGTTAAATTCTCGCTGTCTAAAGTAAACCATAAAATTACAAAAGAAATGAAACGAACTTCTGTTTTTATAGCCGTATATAGGTCAGGCACATGACATAGCTGCTAACCGAGCTCTCAGGGTGGGTTGTTGATGTTCTTTCCTGGATTTTATTCTTATTTAATTTCATTTAACAAGACGTGTTTGTGTTAGCACCTTGTGTGTGTTCATATAATATGATGTTAATGATGTTAAACACTTGTATATGCAATACTTTCTTATTCTTTGGTATTGATAAAATTACATTGGGGCAGGGGGGAATTTCATGCACATTGTATGGTTCTTTTGCAAATTAGATGATAAGACGAATGTCATCTAGCAACTTTTACGCCAACCAATAGTGACTTTTCTTACTGAGTAGTTGGCAACCGTGTCCGCAAGGGTTTGAGATATTATGACCAAACTTGATATGTTGATATACCAAACTTGATCATGATATATGTACGATTCTAGGTAAGTAAATAAGTATTTTGAAGAGTTTTAGCCACTCCCCCAAGTGGTCTGGAGACATAAAAATTTACTTTTAGCTAACAACTACCTGGCTATACATCCAATAAATCATCAAATTGGTCTCTTGAGACCTTATGCAGGGTCAGGACATACATCATTTTACTATGTCGGCCAATTTAGACTACAAAATGTCTGTATTTTCTCAATGCATTGAGATAAAATTTCTAAATTCTACATGCATGTTCCTCACCAATGCATGGCAGCAGAAACATACAGTAGCAAAAAATTATGTTAATCCTTTAGGATTACAAGGAGTTTTGCATGAACTGGTTATAAAATGTGCTCTGATCTTCATCAAACTCACAGCTATAGAAAAAGTCTTATTTGTTTTCATGTTTTTATAGTAGACAACATGCAAACAGTGCAGGGTGGAAAAAGTATTTAACTGCTTTATGCTCCTT
Source organism: Danionella dracula (assembly GCA_900490495.1). Classification (NCBI taxonomy): domain Eukaryota; kingdom Metazoa; phylum Chordata; class Actinopteri; order Cypriniformes; family Danionidae; genus Danionella; species Danionella dracula. The sequence goes on along the minus strand of UELW01000012.1, from coordinate 16,857,197 downwards.
TAACAGCAATAACCCTCAACCAAACGTTTTTTGTAGCTGCAGATGAAACCTTCACATCAATCTGAACTCATTTTGAAGCACTCCTCTTTACAAAACTTTTTCAGTGGCGCAATATTCTTGGGATGTTGTGTGTGCTAAGTTTCATGCATTTTCAAGCATGTTGAGGCCCATAAAAATGCATGTTTAATTGGAGAAAAATAAAACGAAATCAAGCTCTGTCCCCTGTATGCTCCAAGCACTAAATACTGAAATTCTCAACAACAAAAAAACTTTTAACTTCCTAACAATTTAAAGCTGAGTGAGCCCTGAGATTTTTTTTTTATTAATCAACCCTTCAAAGATCAAATTAATGATCTTCTCCCGTTGGTCTTGTGATCACACAGGGAGTCTACGAGACTAAGCCTCCTTTCATGGAGCTTCTCTGAGCATCACACTCGCTGCTCATATCTGCTAACGTGACCCAGAGCTGCAGAGATAGAGAGTCACAAGATGAGACGACGCACAGAAAGCGCTCAATGATGCTCTTTCAATGCGCCTCTCCGTCTCCCTGTACTCTCGCTCATTCCTGGCATTCCTCTGCTGGGATTAGCACTAGTGAGGTCCCAGCTAAAGTGTTTAAACATCCTTTTTAGTTGATTTATTTGGTTTCTAAACTAGCTCAAACCTACCTTTCAATATAAATTTGTTAAGGTAAAAGCGTCTTTAAAAGTGTGAGGAAAAACTGTTTAAAAAGGATGTTATTTAATCTTGTTAACATTATTGCCGATTATAATAATAATCCCATATAGAAGATACTTTAAGTAGAGTGGAGTACTGTAGTCATTCATACATCTGTGATATTATTTCGCTTCAACAATCTACTGAAAAATGTAAGGAGAAAGGGGAGAAAAAGGAAAAAAGGTTCCACCTTCATTAGTTAGACTTGAAATGCAAATAGATGGAGCAAAACCATATAAAATCAATGGTTATTTCTGATATAAATGTTTTTGTTTATTCAGAAAAACCGGAATCTTCTGAATAACTGTTGTGAGGAAACCAGTCTTAGGATAAAAATGTTCAACTTAATTCCAGAATAAGAGCAGCGTTCTTTCTTTAGATTTTTAGACTCCTAAAAAAAGCGTTTGGACTAATGTAAACTGTAATATAAACTGACCTTTACACACAACAGAAAGTTCAAACAATGCATTTGCATTGAAAAAAATTACAATTAATTGTATGCATTCATTTTCACAGCACATATAAACTAGGACGAACATATAGACGGTAAGCTAAACAGGTATGGTTTGAAGGAACCACAGCACATAAAAAAAATCAAGCAAAAAAAAAAAACAACTCGTATTTTGTGTTTGTATGAAGATAATATTCATTTCAACACCATTAGAGACTTTCGCTCTACAAAATTGTTCAGAGCCAGCTCTTACTATCAAAATGTATAAAGACCAAACTCTGAAAGTGAGTAAGGCTTTATAAAACAAAACAACAACAAAAAAAATCAGGGTTTCTGAGGGGTCTTAAAAAGTCTCAAATTTAAAAGCTCAAATTTTGTAATTACAAAGAGTTAAATTAACTGTTCTTAGATAAGTCTTAAATCTTTTTTTCACAGCTCATTGCTTTCCAATGTTCATGTAAAGATCTTCTGATTTGCCAGAATATTTTACAAAATATTCCAAAATGCTACAAAAATTAAGTAAAAATTAGGTTCAGGGTTGCTAGATTTTGAGAAAACTTTCATAAATCGTCAAAAACCGAAAAGTGATGTGAAAAGTGAAAGTGAGCAGTTGGTCAGATGTGGAGTGACCCATACCCGTATGTGTGTGCTCTGCATGTAACCCATCCTAGTCTACACACACAGTAGTGAACAAACAATGTTGAAGATGGAGACCAAGTGTTTCATCTATATTGCAAACAAACTTCACGGTTTCCTCATTCCTTGAGAAGTAGAAATTGTGGAAGTAGTTATTCTTTCCTCAGAATCTTTAAGGTTATTGTTTTCTCTCAGATTAAAGCAGATGCGGTTGACAGTGTCCCAGTGAGTATGGACGAGAGCAGCCCTCGTGAAAGAGCTTTATTCGTTATGTTTGGTGACACAAGGGTTAGCGGAGAGGAGATCAGCTCTTCAGTCCCTGATGACAGTACTTTTCTTTCTAAACCCAAGAGCCCCAAGCACCCTCCTTGGGCCCCTGCGGAGATGAGAACTGAACCCAAGCTGTGACTCATGACGCGCCTTGAGCCATTCCAAGCCCTGGACACGTCACAAGTTCATCACCCTCGTACGCTTGTTCTAGCACGGGCTCCGGAGCACCAGAGGCAGCCCTCCGAACATGAGTTATGAGAGGAGGAGAGCAAACCGACAGAGAATCACCTTCATGCAGGAGGACCGTGAAAAGGTTTCTAAAAAGCCCAGAAGCTTTAGCATTAATCTGGCTGCTTCTTACAGACATACAGGGTGATTCAAAAGAATAGCACAACTTTGAAGATCGATAACTCTGAAAAAGAAGATAAGGAGACCTGAGCTCTTTCTGTCGTTGATTTAAGGAAGCTCTGAAGTTTGCCGAGTACCCTTCACATTGACTATTTACCCAAGATACCATCGGGTTTCTTTGATTAAATACAGATTTTCAAATTGTTTGAGATGACACACAGAGTTTTTTTAAATCACCCTACACAATTAAATTTAAGGCTGGGTGATGTGGCCAAAAAATACCATGAGAATTTTATTCATATCAGTCGATATTAATAATTTTGTTTTTTGCTTCGAAGTGAAAGTTGTACAAAACTGATCATTACCAGAGTTTTTAAACAATTGAACCATAAACATTTTCTAAATAAGAACAGTTTATGTTAATATTATGGTATAAATTAAAATCACTAGTCATATGTAGTCAGAGTCAGATTATTTATTTAATGTGGAGAAATTCCTTCTTTTATTTGATTTGAAGCCAGTTTCAGACAAATTGTTGTTAAAAATATATTCATAGTCTGTAAAAATATCACAAATATCAGACGTCGAGTAAGACTTTATTTGTCTGTAGTCATTATCAATTTGTACCAATTATATATTTGCTTATAAAATGAGTTCATGAGATTCATAAAACTACAACAAATTTAGTTTTTGTTTATTAAAGTCATAATTTTTCCACTTTCAGCTCAACTTTCCTGTCTCTAATCAAGAGCTGATGGTCTTCTCCTGATGTTCTGTGTTCTTCATCTTCATGAAGAGAAAGAACTGAATCTGAGCTCAAGAGAACAAGCTGCTGTAAAAATTTACACCTGTCTCCACTTCACTTAAACTCTGAAGCCGACTACACTCTGAGCATTTCTCTTCTTTGTTAGTCTGAGCACGTGTTTCCAGAGGTTACAAAAGATGTCAGTCAATGTGCTAAAACGCCGAGCCTTCAAACACGGCAAATGGAAAGACTAAAGCTTTTGTTTGTGAAAAAAAAAAAAGATAAAAGAGCTTCGATTTGACCTCACACAACTCTGGAGCTGATATAAACTTGGAAAAATTACCACGCACACAGAGCCCATTAGAAAAGTGCTGGTCAGGAAGTTATTATTGAAAGTCTTATTGACAAAATTAATATCGATGATAATTATCAATATTGAATTTTCACCCAACCCTTGTTAATATATAGGTTGCCTGCTCTGAACATCCCTAGATTAGACTTGGACTCTCTTGAGAATGTGAAATTTGGGCATTTTATGGGTACACTATAAAAACTTTTAGCTCAGATTTTCAGGTTCCAAAAGAAATTTGAATGAAGAATTTGAAACTTGCTGAAGGCTGAACATTTTTACGTACCATCAGAATCTCCTCCTCTCTCATGCTAATGAAGCACACACTAGTTACTACAAAAATCAAACTTTAAAACAATTTTATTATCACATAATTCCTTACATCGAAACAGAACGTTCAAATATACCGACAATACTTGTTTTTAACACGTAAAACAAAATCAAGGAGAGCTTTGATTTTGAACAGAGAGTAATATTTTTGAGTTTGTGGTTTCAAAAAGAGAGGCAGTGAAGGTAAGTACTTGTGTTGGACAGCTTTAACGCTCTAGTCGTCCTCTTCATCGCTCAGAACTCGGGTGTATCTGCGCTTGGCTGGAGCAGAAGGGCCGTCGTCGATGCTCTCAGACGAAAGAACCACATCTGAATTACACACGAGAGTGGGAAAAAACACACACAGATATCTTAAACATAAGGTGCTTTCGGAAACCTGAGGCTTATTTCACTGGTTTAAACAGGTGTCTGAAGTTCTTCAACAACATCTCAAAAACAAAAAACAACAACAACAAAAAAAAAATCAAGAAATGTCAACCTTTTAAGAATAAAGTTTGTGAAAAAATTAAAATCCCTGCTAGCAATCCTCACCTTTATGGTCATCCTTATCATCTTCATCATCGTCTAACACTCTGCTTCTCTTCTTCGAAAGTTTCTGCTCCATTTGATCCCTGGATCACAAGAATTTGAAACAGAATTTATTGAGGGAGGCATTTAAACATACAATCATCATCAAAACCGAGTTAAAGATCTCACCTTCGCTCAGCAGCTTCTGAATCACTCTGATCTGATGGAGAGTCTTAGAAAGAGAGGAAATCATTACAAAAAGCAGACTCTAAATACCTGCAAAGAAGCTCAATAGTAGAAAATGTGTCACTTAAAAACACATATTGATAGAAGTCAAAAGATTAGATTTTTTTAATGATCAAAAACAAAACAGGGAGCAATCATTAAATGTAGCAAAAAACATTAAAATACGACAAAATTGGTCTCTACTGGGATGCTTTTTAATATTTAGCACCCCTTGCATTAGTCAGTGGATTTATTACTTCTTCCAGTAAAAAAAAAAAAAAGGACAGACATATTTGGAAAAAAATGCTACTGGAGAACCTGAATTTAAACATACTTATGTAATTCATAGGATCACATCTCTAAATCATATAAATAAATGTGCTAAATAAATCCAAAGACCAAAAGAAAGTTTGACGTCTAAGTACTTAATTACATTTTCTTTTTCATGGCTTTCAATTTTACGGACTTCTGAGAGTTAAAATGCAGTCAACTGTCTTTTAGGGCCTCTAGTGGTAAATATGTGAGTTGCAGTTTCATTCTCTTTTATTAGAAGAGAAAGACAAATCAAGGCTAGCTCACCTCTTGAGCTAATGGAGACGTGCTTCCTCTGTCGGGACAGCAGCAGCGCTCTCAGCGCTTGAGCTCTCTGCTCCTGGTTTTCATCAGCATCATCCTCCTCCTCATTCTGATGCTCCAGACCAATGTCCTGCTGTTGCTCAGCAATCTCCTCCTCGACTGCCTCCAGAGAGGCTGCTAAACTCCTCAGCTGCTCCACACTCAGACTGCCAGAGATCCTCCAGAAGGTCTCCTGGGAGAAGGGAATAAGTTAGTTAGTCACTCTTATAAATAAAAACCTGATTCAGTGCCTCAAATGAGCTCAAGAAGAAAGGAAAACATTTTAAACAAGACGAGTTCTTGTCTTGAATTTGGAGTCACATGTAGGAGACGAAGACAAAGGTAATCTTAGTCAACAAATTAATGGGGAAAACATGGGCAGTACATACCCTCACTCTGAATTTTAGTATTTTTTATTTATTCCTATCATTTTAATATTTAAGACACCTTCAAGTACTTTCACATGGTTGTCAGGCACAAACAGTACAACAAAACATGACAAGAATAACAAACAATGAAAATGTAAACCAATGCATTGATCAAAACTATTTATATAGTTTTAAAATAACCTTCACAACAAATAAATTCTTAGGTGAATTTAGTTAAATAGTATTTTAAATGGAAAACAATTAGAATATTGCAGTAAAAAAAAATATCATGATTACATTTATTAATTGCCAGCCAAAAAATAGCGGTAAAATAAAGGATTTTTTATTTGGGCAACTTCCAACAATCTACTAAACAATCCAACAAAAACAAGATTATTTGATCTTTGGCAACCCCATATCTACTAAGATCTTTGAGCAAGAGCTTAGTATCTGGCAACCCTAGTAGACCTAGTTTAAACTCAGAACAGACAGAACAGGAAGGGTTTTTAAAAATTTGAGTTAAAATCATCACGAGTGAAGTCTTGAAGAGCTGGCCGACAAACAATGTTAGAACATCGCAAAATTTATTTGCACTTAATTATGTCAAAACCACAACATTTTATCAAATACAATGTGGTTTCCTGGCACAGATTAGAATCTTGTTTATGACGCTATAAAATATTGTAGCTTTGAAATTTTTCAGGTTGCACTTTTTTCTCTATCCTTTGGCATGTTCCTGTCATTCATCCCTTTTTCTTTATCCTTCATGAGTTTAGATCATCACTAATCAAATTCATCCATCCATCCATCTTCTCCCGCTTATCCGGGGCCGGGTCGCGAAGGCAGCAGTCTAAGCAGGGATGCCCAGACTTCCCTCTCCACAGACACTTCTTCCAACTCCCCGGGAGGGATCCCGAGGCGTTCCCAGGCCAGCTGGGAGACATAGTCCCTCCAGCGCGTCCTGGGTCTTCCCCGGGGGCCTCCTCCCAGTGGGACATGCCCGGAACACCTCCCCTGGGAGGCGTCCAGGAGGCATCCGGAACAGATGCCCAAGCCACCTCAGCTGACTCCTCTCGATGTGGAGGAGCAGAGGCTCTACTCCGAGCTCCCCCCGGGTGACGGAGCTTCTCACCCTATCTCTAAGGGAGCGCCCAGCCACCCGGCGGAGGAAGCTCATTTCGGCCGCTTGTATCCGGGATCTTGTCCTTTCGGTCATGACCCAGAGCTCATGACCATAGGTGAGAGTAGGGACGTAGATCGACTGGTAAATCGAGAGCTTCGCCTTTCGGCTCAGCTCCCTTTTCACCACAACAGACCGATACAGCGACCGCATCACTGCAGATGCTGCACCGATCCGCCTGTCGATCTCACGCTCCATCCTCCCCTCACTCGTGAACAGGACCCCGATATACTTGAACTCCTCCACCTGAGGCAGGAGCACTCCACTGACCTGGAGAGGGCAGGCCACCTTTTTCCGGTCGAGAACCATGGCCTCAGACTTGGAGGTGCTGATCCTCATCCCAGCCGCTTCACACTCGGCTGCAAACCGCCCCAACGCACGCTGCAGGTCCAGGCCCGAAGAAGCCAACAGGACAACATCATCCGCAAACAGCAGCAATGAAATCCTGAGGTCCCCGAACCGGACCCCCTCCGGCACCCGGCTGCACCTTGAGATTCTGTCCATAAAAACTATGAACAGAACTGGTGATAAAGGGCAGCCCTGCCGGAGGCCAACGCGCACTGGGAACAGGTCTGACTTTGTGCCGGCAATGCGGACCAAGCTCCTGCTCTGGTTGTACAGGGACCGGACAGCCCATAGCAGAGTGCCCCGGACCCCATACTCCCAGAGCACCTCCCACAGGACACCACGAGGGACACGGTCAAACGCCTTCTCCAAATCCACAAAGCACATGTGGACCGGTTGGGCGAACTCCCATGACCCCTCGAGGACCCTTCAGAGGGTATAGAGCTGGCCCAGTGTTCCACGACCAGGTCGAAACCCGCATTGTTCCTCCTGCATCAGAGGTTCGACTAGTGGCCGAACTCTCCTCTCCAGTACCCTGGCATAGACTTTCCCCGGGAGGCTGAGGAGTGTGATCCCCCGGTAGTTGGAACACATCCTCCGGTCCCCCTTCTTGAAAAGAGGGACCACCACTCCGGTATGCCATTCCAGAGGTACTGTCCCTGACCGCCACGCGATGCAGCAGAGACGTGTCAGCCAGGACAGTCCCACAGCATCTAGGCACCTGAGATACTCAGGGCGGATCTCATCCACCCCCGGTGCCTTGCCACTGAGGAGCTTACCAACCACCTCAGTAACTTCGGCTTGGGTGATAGACGAATCCACCTCAACTACCCCAGCCTCTGCCTTCTCGACAGAGGACATGACAGTGGGATTGAGAAGACCCTCAAAGTATTCCTTCCACCGCCCGACCACATCCCTGGTCGAGGTCAACAGCTCTTCACCTCCACTGTGAACAGTGTTGGTGGGGCACTGCTTTCCCTTCCTGAGGCGCCGGACAGTTTGCCAGAATTTCTTTGAGGACGCCCGATAGTCTTCCTCCATGGCTTCCCCGAACTCCTCCCAGGTCCGAGTTTTTGCCTCTAACACAGCATTGGCTGCTGCGCGCTTGGCCTGCCGGTACCGGTCGGCTGTGTCCGAAGTCCCACAAGCCAACCAGGCCTGATAGGACTCCTTTTTCAGCTTGACGGCATCCCTTACTTCCAGTGTCCACCACCGGGTTCTGGGATTGCCACCGCGACCGGCACCAGAGACCTTACGGCCACAGCTTCGCACTGCGGCATTGACAATAGAGATGGAAAACATGGTCCACTCTGACTCCATGTCTCCAGCCTCCCCCGGTATCTGGTGGAAGCTCTCCCGGAGGTGGGAGTTAAAGCTCACTCTGACAGGGGGCTCGGCCAGACGTTCCCAACAGACCCTCAGCGTACGTTTGGGTCTGCCAGGTCTTTCCAGCCTCCTCCCCAGCCAGCGGATCCAACTCACCACCAGGTAGTGATCGGTTGATAGCTCAGCTCCTCTCTTCACCACTAATCAAATTCTCCATGTCAAACATTTTAACTAATCCAATAGGTCTTTCCAGTACAACGTCCTGTTCGTAACGCCATTAAATGCATTTTTAATTACTTTTTAAGGTTGCAGCATTTTCTCTTTCCATTCTCATGGTCTTGTCCTTCTTTCTATTTTCAAATAATAATCAAAATAAATGGATTAAATCGATTGTTAACATCCGCTAAAACCAGAAACACCAGTTAACCGATGTTATAAAAAAACGATGTTTTCTCACAGCCCTAATGATTTTTACAGACCAATTCACAGGACTGATATACTTTGCAAAAATTATTAATTGACCATCATAATAAATAAATAATAATTCATTTTATTTGAAGGTGCCTTTCTTGACACTCAAGGTCATTGCCATAAGACTTTGTAGTTTCCTCTGTGATCGAGAGCTCAATTGAGACGGATCCGGTCCTTGTAATTTACAGAGTTGGTACACACCTGACCATCAGAGGGTTCATGGATGCCTAAGGCACGTAGCAGCTTCTGAAAAGCCCTGTCCTCCATGGCATCCTCGTTTTCCTCCGTGAGTGGAACCAATGCCACAGGATGAGATACCCCTGGTGAAATTAACTCTTTTATTCTACAGTAAGGTTTCATTAAAGACAGGATTTATCTTATTTTCTCGCTCTCAAGGACCAAGCTAAAAATCTCTCTCAAATCAAGGTTTGCTGATTAAACCTATTGCAGTTCTCACCATCCTCTTCGCGGTCATCTGCGGTTCTGTTGAGTGAGTTCTGCAACCATAAAACTGGCCCAGAGAGACCTGTTCACACATACAGAACCATAAGCATCTTGGTTCTGTATAAGACACGCTCTCAGACTCAGAACCAATCATTCACCTTGCTGCTTTAAACCCAAGACCATCTCCCTCAGAGCGCCAACCTTGACAGACACAACTCGACTCCTGCTCTTCTGCAGCTTTTTAGTCGAACGGCTGCTGAAAACTTGCTGTTCGCGCTCATCTTCCTCATCTGATTTGTCATCTGCTTCATCGTCTTCCTCAAGGTCCCTCTCCTGTGGCTCTCCAGACAGGTCAAAGAACTCTTCCTCCGTCTGAAATATGGAAAAAAAAAGTTTAAATTTAACTTAATCTAGTTTTAAATACAAAGGTCCCTTTTTAATAGTAGAGAATTGCCATTTGATATTTAGTTTGTATTAACTAAACTGTGCAGGGCTGTTGCTCT